>CM033473.1:266633983-267233983 GCA_019447015.1 Hymenochirus boettgeri | reverse complement strand
GACACTCAGTTCTTTTACACATTTCATATATAATGCTAATCATTATTGCCCACCCACTCACTGTTTGTAAAGAGATACGGAGGCCTGTAAAATGTCATACTGTCACTGTACTAAAGTTTACAAGGGTTAAGGTATTTACAGGCTTTGTTTTCTGTGTAGAAAGTTCAAATAGTGCGGAGGAGAGAACTTGTTTTTATTCAGGATGATAGCAATGCAAAGGACAATATTATGGAATATTTTTGAATTCATTTATTATCCATTCTGTAAACAAAAGGTGAATTTGCCATTGAATCCAATCTGTATTGTTATGCATTGAATGTAAACACTCACAGGAATATACACGTGGTACTGGTGCATATGCCCTAAACCCCTCCCTAATAACCGTCTATTCCTCTTAATATACACGAACAAGAACCACTGATAATAACTGGTAAAGCTGTAAAAAAAAATGTCAAGCTCTAGGTCCGTTGCTAGACCAATGAAGATAATAAACATCTGCACTATGCAGTAAGGTACGCAATGACCAGGGGACAAATCATGTAGGATGCTCTCTCTCTCAAAGTAGAATTTACAAAGTAGAGCTGTCTGCTTTGTTTCAGATTGCAAAATTATATTTTTTGTAGCAGGTAAAAAAAAGTTAATATTGGCTGATAAATGAAATGTATTAAAGAGCAATTCCACCACCACACTCAAATTAATAGAAATAGAAAACTATTTGTAGCTAAGGTTGATCTATATATGAAACCCATCACTCGCAATACTTTGCTGCATGCTGATTCCGGTCACCCGAAACCGACGATAGAAGGGATACCCTATAGCCAATTTGTTAGATTGAGACGTATATGTTCCACACGGGATGGTTTTCAAACACAAGCAATGTTACTCTGAGACCGATTTAGAGCTAGAGGGTACAGAATGGAGAATATTAAAAAAGCATATGAAAAAGCAGTTCAGAGTAATAGGAGATCTCTATTAAGAGGAGGTAACACTAGAGAAAAGATGTCTGAAAGGATCTAAGACTATACCACATACCCCTTATCTAACACTTACCTATATGAGGGAATCTCAAAAAGTCTGTAAAGCAATAAAAAAGTTGTGGCCCATACCTTGACGTGGTTGGAAGGCTTTTCATTCATGTGATCACAGTAATGTATACTAAAACCCCTTTGTTTATAAAGTATGCCAGTGTGCAGATAATATGATATTGTATGGGGCCTAGGAATGTGCATTGATTATCTTTTCTATGTTTGTATAAATGTTTTGACCAGATCAGTAGCACTTCCGCTAAATGTAGTTGTAAATTAGCCTAATTGGAGTGCTTCCACAATTCTTGTATTGTATGTATTTCTTAGGAATCAGTGTATTTAGAATTAATGGGTATATATAAGATATCCTGTGGTTTTAATCTTATTGGGGGATGTAAGGTATTTTACCCTATATTAATTTTATGTATTTCTCTATTCTCTACCTATCCCTTTAATTTACCGTATATACTCGAGTATAAACCATCCCGAGTATAAACCGAGGTACCGATTTTTACCTGAAAAAAGGAGTAAAAACCGAGGATAAACCGAGGATAGAAAATATGATCACTAATGTTCAATATTTGGTACCATAAAAATAGCAGAATGCAGTAACTAACTATTCCATGGCACTCCAGATCTTTGTAAACTACAACTCCCAGCATGCTTTGGTTGCTGGAAGTTGTAGTTTCTAAACATCTGGAGTGGCAAGCTTAAATAATAAATTAATGTAGTTTCACAACATTTTAAATGCCTTTATTCACACTGCCCCACCCCCCACCCTCCACTGTACAGACTTATGGTACTAGCCCACCCATAAACCCCCCATACAAAAGAGTTCCTTACTGTTGGTTAAGTGAGGGCTGACAGGCTCTGCAGGTATTGTGAGTTGGCACTACCAGGACACCCAGGCACCCCCAAGTTGCTGAACTCGATCTAGTTCAAACCATGGGGACCATCGCCTCCAACATCTCCTCCTTCAACATCTCCGCCTTCAAATGTACTTTGCATGCTGGGCTTGGACTCGGCGGGGCATTTGTTGTGAAGGCTCCTCCCACCTCTCCTTCTTTGTGTACCGGACTTTGACTATGTGACTGTGAGCTGATTTTAACGAATTACATTAAAAGTTTAATTTTACTCTCCATGAGATGCCCATCCTTTGAATTGTGTTTGCATCTAGAATAACTTTCAGGCCCTTATTGCTTCTGAAACACATCAAGCTAAGTTCTGCTTGGAGAGAGAGAGCATGCCATGTGGTTTCTCTATGGGTTGTTGCACACCTTCCTGCATAGTAGAGCTGTTTGCTATGTTTCAGATTGCAAAATTCTTTTTTTTTGTAGCAGGTAAAAAAAAGTTAATATTGGCTACTAAATTAGATGTATTAAAGGGCAATTCCACCACAACACTCAAATTAATAGAAACCATGAGGATGCCCCAAAACCTTTGTTTGAAAGGAGATATTCCTCTTCATCCTTGATGGCCAAGTCTAAAAGGTCCATGTCACCCTCACGGATTTATTTATGAGCTTGCACAGCCGTATAAAGAGGCAACTGAGAAAGCAGCAATTATTCCCTATTTTCTACCCGGAAGAACACTGAAGCAGGTGAGGATGAAAAGAAATATCTCAGTTCAGGGAAGTCAGGCAAACAAGTTAGTACCACGGGCTCATGGTTTATATCAATATAAGTGGGGGAGTAGAACTGCCCTTTAAAGGGCCGTACACACGCTGAAATTTACTCAGGCATCAGAACAAATTGATGAATGACCGCTGACCAAGCAATCAATCATTCTCAGGGTCCGCCCTCGGGCGAAATTCAAAGTGGGTACCTGCCTTTAGAATGAGTAGATCTATGATGTCATTTTCACCTTTTACTGATGTCTCTTTGCATCTTGTTGGTCAATGGCACCATCAAAGATTTGTTAAATGTAAATACAAAATGAAACTCCCAAGAAAATCATTTACTAAAATGGAGTTTTATGTAAATGCAGGTCTCCTACACAAAATAAATGTTTAAATTAAAATAAAGAAATAAGCAGTTAGTGTCTTTGAAAAGAATTATGGAACCAACTTAGTTAAAAAGCTAATCGAACGTCTGAATACATTTTCTGTTGAACCTGTTTTTAGGTGGGTGCCAACATTTGAAAATGATTAAGATGGGCAAGTTCGAGGGAAAGAACGCGGATGACATAACTACCCATTAACATGTATTTGAATGTTTTAACGTTTGGACTAATGCTGGTTGCATTGTGGGCAGATGGAAAAATTGTTTCCTTTTGTAGACAGTATGTACGTCTTTGTTTCTCTTGGTGAAATCTTGGACGGAAAACTGGAAGGTACATATTCTGTTATTTATTATTATCTTTATGTTTATATAGCACTGCTAATTATAAACAGAATCGCAGAGTTATTCCAGCACTGTTAAAGCCGGCAGTCATGTGTCTAATGCAAATGGAGACTAAGGGCCCTATTTATAAACAGAAACAGAACGGTTGGTACTTTGACATTTTATTGAAATAAGATTAGGCTGTTTATATTTAATTGTCAAGTAAACAGAGATTTTAATCTCTTTAAAAAAATACCCTCGGGGTGATGCAGTAAAGGCTGAACTGGCCAAATAAGTGTTAAACAAAAGCGGTGGTAATTCCTTCATTTTTTTTAATGAAGACCACATATAGACCACAGAGAACTTTACACTCTCTGATAGCATGCTTGAACTTTTTGGACTTTTTTTTTTTATAAAGCGGTGATAAGTCATTATAAGTCATTACCGCTACCGTTCGCTATTTCGCTTTTTGACATACATCGCTGTGGTAACAGCTCGACTGGGACCCAAATTTATTGGGTCCCAGTTTAGAGGAAGGAACCCGTAGGTTAATATGAGCAGAGGAGAGCCACACTTTATCTCCAACAGAATAAGCTGGGGGTTCTCTACGTCTCCTATCTGCTGCAGTTTTTTGTACCAAAGCAGATTTCTGAAGGCTGACTTCTGTAGCATGCCAGATAGCGGTCATCTGGGCCGCCGAGTCATTGGCAGCAGGTACTTGAGTGAAAAGAAAATCCTGAGGAAAACATCTAGGATTCGTCCCAAACACACACAAAAAAGATTTCCCAGTAGAAGTATGAGGTGAATTGTTATGGGCGAACTCAGCCCAAGGCAGAAGGTTGGCCCAATCATCCTGAGTATAGGAAATGTAACAACGAAGATATTGTTCCAAAGACTGATTAGTGCGTTCAGTAGACCCATTGGACTGTGGGTGGTAAGCCGAGGAGAACTGTTACTTTATGTTCATGGACTTACTAAGTGCCCTCCAAAATTTGGAAACAAATTGAGAACCCCTGTCAGATACAATTTCAGAAGGGAGTCCATGAAAGCGGAAGATATGTGAAATAAATAGTTGCGCTAACTCCGTTGAGGATGGTAGTTTGGGGAGGGGTACAAAATGGGCCATTTTGCTGAAGCGGTCTACTGTCACCCATATCTCCGCAGCAAGGGTACGAAATTCGATAGCATATTGACCCACGGAACTTGACCCTTGGCGGAGCTGCATCAAACGGGAGGAGGCAGCAGAGGTTCTTCCTGGAGCATCGAAGACCTTGCGAAACATACTCAGGTAGTCAGTAACATTATAGACTAGAGGATCGTCTCTTTCCCATAAAGGAGAAGCCCAGGCCAGAGCATTACCCTCCAACAAGGCGATGATGTACCCCACCTTTGCACGATCCGATGCAAAATGAGATGGTTGAAGTTCAAATTGGATTCTGCACTGATTAATGAACCCACGGCAGGCTTGGGCATCACCATCAAACCGCGTGGGTGGAGGTATGCGGGGCTCTCTCCGAAGAGAAGGATCACCGGATCCGGTCGTCGAAGGAGGTGGCGTAGAACCTGGAGCAGAGGCAGCAGCTGGGGGTAGCCGGACAGCTAGGGAATACATGAGCCAACTGGCCCTGATGATGTTCGAACAGGTCCATGCGTTTTGACAAAGCTTGGAGAGTTTTATTCAACTCGGCCATAGCCCCCTCAGGCGTTTCCAGGGCCCGATAGTACTGTAACAAATGGCCGGACGGCCAGGGTACTTACAGTACGCTTTAGGAGGAGGCTGATAGTCCGGAATGTGCAGGACACAGAGGCTGCTGGGAACTGTAGGCTGGGACCAGGAACAAGGTGCTGCTGGGAACTGTAGGCTGGAAACAGGAGCAAGGTGCTGCTGGGAACTGAAGGCTGGATACTGGATACAGGTAAGGTAGGTAACTGGATACAGATGAGGTGAGTAGACGGAAACTGGATACAGGCAAGGTAGTCACTGGAGACCGGCAAGGTAAGTACTGGATACTGGCAAGGTAAGTACTGGATACGGACAAGGTGGTCACTGGAGGCAGGCAAGGTAAGTACTGGATACAGACCAGGTGGTCACTGGAGGCAGGCAAGGTAAGAACTGGATACTGGCAAGGTAAGTACTGGATACTGGCAAGGTAAGTACTGGATACAGACAAGGTGGTCACTGGAGGCAGGCAAGGTAAGTACTGGATACTGGCAAGGTAAATACTGGATACTGGCAGGTAAGTACTGGATACAGACAAGATGGTCACTGGAGGCAGGCAAGGTAAGTCTAGGAGCAGGAGCGGAGCAGGATCCAAGGCAGGTGAGTAAGGAGCCAGGGTAGCTAATGCTACTATCGGGCGCCGGGTCCAGGAGGATGCCGGCTTTTCAAATCTCACGCGCGGGACCGGAGCGGCAGGTAAGTTCGTGACACCTTTATTGCTTTTTTAAGGTTCCAATTTCTTTATTTAGCAATAAAGTCAAATGGGGGTCTAAGGGGCATATTTGTAAAGGGGCATTATTTAATTTACGATAGACTTCACCACAATTTTTTAATCTTTCAACTTAATAAGGTGAATTTTCATCAAAGGCAAAAAATTACGTGGCAAAAAGCAGCACTAATAATGCTGAAAATGTGGTGAAAAGTTAAGTTCAGTGCAAATGATGGTAAATAGGTAATACTCCCTGGTGGAGTTTCAAAGTAGTGTCAAGATGGTTAATACACACTGAGCACCTATCTTTGTTATTTAAAAACTAGACATTAAGCCTGTTACATTAATGGGCGCTAAAAGCCCAAAGTGCACCCTAAGTGTACCAAGGTCATAGCCCCCCTCCTCCATGGCCAGAGTCCCCTTTTAGTGTCCTAAGGCCAGAGTCCCCCCTCTGTCTCAAACCCAGTACCCTCTCTGTTCCAAATCCAGGGTCCCCCCCCTCTGTCCCAAATCCAGGGCTCATTTCTGTCCCAAGCAGCCTTACCTGTGGTCTGTGTAATTTCTGTGTTCTGCCTCCTGCATGTTTCCTGTGTTTCTCCCTCTAGTGGTGAGCCAATAGGAACTGCAGAGACCATCTTATTATCTCCATCTAGTGGTGAGTCCATAGGAACTGCAGCGACATACACACAAAACTGTTTTTTGCAGCTAATTATCAAACCAGTTCCATTAATATGGGAACATACCATAGTGCTGTGTAAGAAATAGTCATGTTAATGGAACATTACAGTAAGTAAAATAATTACCATTTCTGGGCAATTCCCCATAGATTCATTTATCCTCAGACAAAAATCCACATTTTGGCACTTTATCAATACTGCTTTGTTATCATTTAAAAAAAGGTCTTAACGATGTTTGGTGAAAATTCTGGTTAGTATGCAACAAAAGGCAGAAAAGGTGGCAAAATGGCGAAATTTCACCTATTTCTAAATAGCGTATAAAAAAAAAACCTCTGCTAGAAAGTAATTTCTCTTTTCGCCGTGATACCAGAATTAACGCAATGAATAAGGCATTAAACCACCACACATTGCTGCGGCTATACTTTTTGCAACGAGTGGGTTTATAAATAAGGGCGAAAATAACACTCTTTGT
Source organism: Hymenochirus boettgeri (assembly GCA_019447015.1). Lineage (NCBI taxonomy): Eukaryota > Metazoa > Chordata > Amphibia > Anura > Pipidae > Hymenochirus > Hymenochirus boettgeri. Next base: position 267,227,059 of record CM033473.1, on the reverse strand, counting down.
CATTGTGATGTCCTGCAATAGCTTAGGCAAAAATAGCGACCGTTTATAAACATGCTCCTTAGTCTACCACAGACAAGACCAAATTCTTGGATGATTCCTCATTAACAGAGCTGTAGGTAAAGGCAGTATAAAGTGTAGGGCATATAACCTCAGATAGAGCTATAGCATAATTCTATCAGAGGGTGCTTTCAGAGTATAATTGCCCTTTAATATTCTGCAAAGATTACATATAACTACAAAAACATTTAAGACATTATAGGACAGTAAATTCCATTGATCATAAGATTTTCATTGGATCAGGTTTGTGGCATCCAAAAAGTCTTCATTACTTCTTCTGTTTTTTTTCCTGATATATGCTTTGGTTTTAAGACTCTTCAAACATTTTTTTTTTTCCTTTCCAAACAATTCACTCTTGCTGTGAATTCCAGGCTGATGGCCAGAGTCGTTTCGTTAAACGCTGTAGATTTTTTTATACTAAGGGAACCTGAGTCAGTAAGTAGTTTTACAGATGTCACAAAGTGATGTAAGTCATCCATTGGAATGGTGAAAGTCATGAGTGTACTGTACACTGGGAAAATATTTCTACTCTAAACACTAAATAAAAGCTTACACATCGCAAAAAACGTAAGATGATTTCTGAAACAGACATGTTAAACACCCACTAAATTATGGTGGATTTTTTCCAATTCTGACCATTTCCTCTTTAATGGAGATTAACAGCCCAGTTTTCGCTCAGCAATAAGCAAGAGCCTTACTTGAAATCTTACCCACTGTGTATACGAGGCAGCATCTCAGCTTATAAACTCTTGCCTGCTTCCGGGCCATAGGATGGCTTAAGTTTTGTCTAGAAACAAAAAGACAGTTGTGGATTAATAAGGAACATATGAGATTCTGGATAATATCCTCTAGATCTAGTGTTGTTGAAAACATTTTTGTGAGGAACTTGAGGGTTACTGTGTCTGGCATAAACAAATTAAGGAAAACCAACCTTAAAGGGTTGCTGTGATCCAAAAATGACTTTAGATAAACTGACAGGAATTGCTTTCCTGAGTATTTTTGCAATTTACTTCCATTATTTTATTTTACATGGTTTTGAAGATATTTACATTTTTATGTGTGATATGGTAGCAGCATCACCAGATCCCCTGCACTTCATTCTTCCTGCTCTGAAACCTCATGACAGTCCCTGTGAAAATAAAGTTACATTTACAGACCTTACAAACTCCCTGATGTGGGCTGTGCTGTGCCCCTCCTTTCTTTCAGTCCTCCTTCAGTCACTGTAAATCTCTTCCTGGTTTCTTCTGCTTTCTCCTGCACTAAGCATGTGCCAACCGCAGATTAGAAGGAGGAACTGGTATTTGTGACGCAGATTCAGAACCTCCCATCCCCTTTCTGATCAGTTATTTATTCATATCTTGGACTGTGCAGCACATAGAAGGGTGGTTGGTGGCTCATTTTAAAGGTAGGTACCTGAGTTTTCATTTAAATTCAACTTGTTTGGAGACCACGATTCACCTTTAATTAAAGACAACCATGTCCTCACTGCTATATTCTGTATCCTGGGGGATACAGGAAATTACGTACAGGAAATGTGTATATGTACTTGTGTACTATCTCGCCATTACCATTAAATGACCATCACTAAATATAAAGTATAGCACTGACTTATATACAAGACAAAATTTACAACTTATACAAAATATATATAAAGCTGAGATTTCTATTTTAATATGAGAGTCAAAATGGGATCTTAAACCACACCCCTGTGACTGATGAAATGTGAATACTGAAAGGAAGTCATGTCGTCAGTATAACATCCAATGAGGTGCTGTCTGTAAAACATGTGAGTCTTAGCGAATCAAAAATAACTTTCTGTATGCTACACAGGAAGTGAGGCGTATGTATGAATGAGGATAAAAAGGGTGATGCATAGTAACATAGTATTGGAGGTTGTATAAAGACATAGGTCCATCTAGTCCAACCTTTATACCATACCCATAATGTCCAACAGTTACATAATAACATAGTATTGGAGGTTGTATAAAGACATACATCCATTAAGTCCAACCTTTATACCCTATCCATAATGTCTGTCTAACAGTTACATAGTAACATAGTATTGGAGGTTGTATAAAGACATACGTCCATCTAGCCCAACCTTTATACCCTTAAGTTAAGATTTGTCCCTGTTTTTTATTCATTACCAATTGAAAAACATACTTTGCATGTCCTCGCCATTTCTCTTGGAAAGCTGGTAAAGAGAAATATGTGTTTATGTTAGATTATTACGGCAATGCTATTAAAATAGCATGAGACTGTGAGGTACTTTTTGTTATAAGAAGGCTCTATTCCATTTTATACTCTGTGGGGGCCCCACCTCACCTTAACCTATAAATCTAATCAGTATCCTGTGCTCCCAAGTCCTAACCCCAAAGCAACTGTAAATCTGGTACTTGCTGTGGTAAATACTAGTAAGTATGAACCTAGCATGATAATCTGGATCCTGTATAGTGTCTCAAGTGGTGCTGTTTAGTTTGAAGCAAACATAGTGGCAGGATTGCCTGGGTCTATTCTTAGTCCTGCAGGTATATTCCACTTAGACTGCCTGGATACTTGCTGACAGGTAGTTGGAATAGGAAAGAGGGCAAGTTTCGTAAGGTTCATGTCTCGTACTGCCTAAAGTGACCAATATAATTGTTCCCTAGTCAAATGGTGTAATAGCTAGATGTAAGGGAAGGGCAGATGGATCACTTGCATGTTCGAGTCCTTGGGTAGGAATTGCTAAAGCAAGACCGTGGGCTTTTAATGTCTGTAAGTCAGAAAAATGGTTTTATTCCATGATGTATAAAAACTAAATTTTCTAGCACTCTGTTCAGCCAGGGAATGCTGGAAGTTGTAGTTTTTAAACATGTGAAATGTTCAACACTCATGCTCCATATTATTAGGCTGTATTGCATCTGTATACATTCATTAGCCAATGGACATAAAGAAGAAACTTACTGCTAACACAGAATGCTGGGGGTTGTAGTTTTCAAACATGTGAAAGGTCCCAAGTTTAACCCCCTGCTCTATACCATTAGGCTGTATTGCATGCATGTATTAGCTACAGGAAATTAAGAAAGAACCTACTGCAAATTATCCTATTTGTTTCCCCTGGATGCAGATGACTAAATAACAGTATATCCCTGTGTTAAGATTTATATCCACTGTATCACTGTATATACGCATAGCAAAACATACACACATAGTGGCCCCCTATATCCAACGTTTCTAAATAACTGTGTCTCTCTCAAATCAAGAGCACAAATACATTACACACTCAATTGATGCTTTATGGGCTCAAACAGGAAATGACCTCAATTAGTACTAGTGCATTCCATGTCAGGTACTCATTTAACATTTAAATCAGCACATATGTATCTAGGCATTAACCCTTACATATATTTACAAATATACAAGCAAATGAGCCTCTTCATTTCCAACCTTAAAGGCATACATGAATAAAGGATGAACCCCTTAATGACTTATTAACCAAAAAATTATAGAAACAAGCATTAGATCCCTACAAAAATGGAAACAAATCATAATCTCTATTTAAACCATTGGGATATAATAAATTCAATCATTTGATCCACCAGGTCCATCCCAATGGTTTAAATAGAGATTCAGAACTGCTTTTTCTCACACTCAGTATCCCCCCTACCTTAATTAGAAGGCAGAGCATCTTGATGTAAAAACAGTAATATGTGTCTCACTTCCCCGATGGGTGTGGGGAGATTTATGTACATGGGGTTTGTGTTTTATTTCCCAGCAGCCCAGTATGGTCACTGACCATTATGTTCTTTAAAATAACCAGTTCTAAGATACTGCAGGAACTGGATAAAGCAAGTCACACCCACTAGTAATCTCTTGCCTGTAATTGCTACAATCAGATTGTACAAGTTTCAGGTCAAATAGTTGGATTGGCCGTCGGGCAAAAGAAATTCAACTGGCCCATTGAGGGAAAATTATTGCACAATCGACGACCAATCAGTCATATCTTATGTGAGAGGGAAGTGAGAGAGCCCATTATATGGATCCAGTGTGTTAGAATGAGAAATGCAAAAGTTTGCTAATGGTAATTGAAGTAAAAGACGTGGTTGGAAGGATTTTTATTCATGTGATCACAGTAATGTATACTAAAACCCCTTTGTTTATAATGTATGCCACTGTGCAGATAATATGATATTGAATGGGGCCTAGGAATGTGCATTGATTATCTTTTCTATGTTTGTATAAATGTTTGACCAGATCAGTAGCACTTCCGCTAAATGTAGTTGTAAATTAGCCTAATTGGAATGCTTCCACAATCCTTGTATTGTATGTATTTATTGGGATGTCTGGTCAAGCCTCCATGTGGTAATAGCACCCTCAACACGCCCCTTTTATGGGTGGTCCTATGCCTTTAATATAAAGCACTGGATGGCCTCTTCCCTCATTTTAAAAAGCCAAAGGGCTGGGGGGGAAGTGAAAGAGCCTGTTGTATGGATCCAGTGTGTAAGAATGAGAAATGCAAAAGTTGCTAATGGTAATTGAAGTAAAAGAAACTTAAAAAGGTTAGAAGTTAGGACCTTCCAGACTGGGGTTACCTTGGTGTGGTTGGAAGGCTTTTCATTCATGTGATCACAGTAATGTATACTAAAACCCCTTTGTTTATAAAGTATGCCAGTGTGCAGATAATATGATATTGTATGGGGCCTAGGAATGTGCATTGATTATCTTTTCTGTTTGTATGATATCGGTATATGCCAATATTGTACGGCCTTGATCGTTCCGTCTATGGTTATCATTGGGCAGGGGACCATGTGACTAAAGTGAGGAGATGTGGCTAGGCAATGCACATGCACACAGTTATCTTATCCAGGTCTTTAGTTGATTACTTTTACTTGAATGCCATTTATTGGAGAGGTAATTTCCAGGTTATTGGTGTTCTTTAGGGGATTTCAAGTATAAAAATGATGGTTTCCTTCTTCTTTAAATTTAATTTGTGAGGGCAAGCATGCTCAGTAATCACTGAGGCAACACAGGGACAGGCAATTACCCATCATGCATATCAACATTCCAGCAGTCACCACTCCATCTACAGCAAATCTGCACACAGCAGAACAGTTTATGATAATAAGGCACTTGATTGAGAAGTGAAATGTAAAATGTTGACTGGAAAGCTAAAGAAATAGCAGATAGATCAACAAATAATTGATACAGTGATAGTTGAGAAGAATTATAGTTTCCAGAAATCAGCAATTGGATTTTTTTTGGAGGTTTGCAGAACCCTTTACTATTGGAGGTTCTGCAATCCTCCAATAGTAAAGGGAGTCCTAGAAACACATTCCTATAGAGTATCTACATGTTTTACCCTTTACAAATTAAAGGAATATTGCTTTCGAAAAGTGAACTATTCCTTTAATGTATTGACTGAAGACTGGGAGGTTAAGGAGCTATGCCTCACCTCCTGTTCTTCAATCAGGAGTGACGGGTGAAGAAAGAACATATTAACCTTACACGCGATCCTTCGCTGCAGCAGTGACAGGTCCTGACCGCTTCCTAGTTCAGTTACTATAGCACGCATACACGATAATGCACGCTATAGTGACTCTGAACAGGAAGCGGTGGGGAATTTTCACTGATGCAGTGGATGATTGCATGTAAGGTAAATATCTTCTTTCTTTGGCTGTCGTTCCTAGTCAATTGATTGAAGAACAGAAGGTAAGGCATAGCTCCTTAACCGCTCAGTCTTCAATCAATACCTTAAAGGAATAGTTCAATTTTCGAGTGAACTATTCTTTTAAAAAAAATCCCATTAACGTTTATAAATTCCCTCGGTTTATTCCTTTTTGGGTTGACGAGCAGACTGTGGGAACTTGCTAATAATATTTCATTCTATTAGGTCACCCTATACATTTCCCAATGTGTGTTGAAATCCCAATGGGGCGTGTAATCCACTTCATTTGTTTATTTCTTTGTAATCTGTGTGACAATTAAAATTGCATGTGTTACCAGTCTGCACCAGTTTGAATGATATACTATGTAATCCTATCGGCCATGAATCCTATTCGCAATGTTTATCTTAGAAAGCCTATTGCACATTCACATTTTTTACATTCCTGCCATCAGTGGATTTAAATGTTGCTTGTCTACTTGCTGCCTAGATTAGGCTGCTGCGCCTAAATAATAATTTGCACTGACTGTGCTGACCTTAAACTAAGGGCACCGTTAAGCAGATGCAGACGTTTCTGTTGTACTTGGGCTATAAACCACTTATGACCTCAGCAGATGTTTCTGCAAAAGGTGCAATTAGGATTTCCTCATTTCTAATTACTGGAGGTGACATGGAAAATCATAACAGAGGCTCAGAATCTGGGTTATTTTTAATGAAGGTCTTTTTTTTCTCATGATGTAATATTGCCAAAGTGCAGAAGAATGTGACCTTGTGGAACAACAATCAGAGGTATCCTCTACCTTAAAAGGTTAGATCAATATTGATAACATTTACCATAAGTGTAAAATATCCAGCAGCGATATCTGTGACTATCATTTTTTTGGACAGATCCTTCTGCTAGTGCATTTGAAATTAAAGTAGAAGGATAAGTGGTTGCAAAACAAATACAATGCTGTGAAAATGAAATTGAGAATGAAAAAAGTAGCAGGAGTTCAGAGACGTTGCGCCCTTCCTCTAGTTTGGTGGGGAAGAAGCAAAAATATGGTTGACTGCCAAGGGAAATCTTTACAGATATGCATTATAATGCATTAAGAAATGATGAAAGCAATTTACGCCTTTATATGCTGTACATTAGGTGTAAGAAATATGTCTTAAACGGGGCAGCTTTATTCCAGCAATGTTTGGGGGCTTTTGCAATAAGATAAAGGTTTCCCTGTGGAATTCATTTGCAATAACCAATCAGATTCCTGGTTACTAAAGTTAGATAACCTGATTGGTTGCTGCAGATATATTTTAGATTTTATTGCATTAGACACTAGATATTAGATGTAATACTATGCAGACAGCCAACAGTTTGGGGAATATTTTAGTGCTTGTGCTTTTGATGTATCGATGTAGAAATAAAAATAAATGTTATCCCAATTTTTACCGATGTTTAAAGACTCTGACATCTCTGAGATCACATGGTCCGATTATACCTCGGTCTCTGCCCACCTGATAGGTATTCTATCAGCTAAACCGAACTTTAAGTGGAAACTCAATGAATCCTCCCTCACAAACCCCAGACTTTAGACCAACTAAAAAAACGCATTACTGAATACTTCCAACTAAACGATACAGACGATATAACACAGACAACACTTTGGGTGGCCCACAAAACAGTAATAAGAGGACATTTAATAGCCTTGGCATCCTCCAATAAACAAACCGCTAGATTTAGACCAATCAGAATATAAAATCTCTTTCTCGCCGACGATGCATTATTCACACTAACCCATCTTCTAACAACTCTCCCACATTTATGCTCCCACCTCTCCGAATTCAGCACACTTTCCGGCTTTAAAATTAACAATACTAAATCCATTTATCACCTCCTGCCATAAAATTACTGAAGTTTGAACTTTGACTTTTCCTGAGTCCCCTCCTACTTTACATACCTCGGTATCAGAACCAGCACAGACCCAACCTCCTTATATACCAATAATTACACCCCATTAATCAAATAACGTCACAACTAAAAACCTCGACTCATTACAACCTCTCCCTCTTTGGGAGAATCAATAGCGTCAAAATGATAATACTACCTAGATTACTTTACCTGTTCCGTTCTCTCCCCCTCGCCCTTAAACCCCTTAAGATTCATACAATCAAAATTTCTAAATTCATTTGGCACAACAAACACCCAAGAATAAGTAGCAAAACCCTACAACGCCCCAGAGACACAGGGAGGGGGGGGGGCTTAGCTTACAACACTATTTCCTGGCCGCCAGACTCGCTCAAACTTTACAATGGGGCCAACATTCAAACCAGCCTAGGTTGATTGAACTAGAACAATCCCTGGGTCCCACCATCCCTCTGAAAGACCTACTTTGACTCTCCTCTGCTACTTTAGCACAAAAAAAATGTGTCTCTAACCCATATATACTTCACTAAATAAAACTCTGGTATGATACTCGAAAAGCGTACAAACTTTGTAGTACACCCTCTCCCATGACACCAATCTTCCATAATTCAGACTTCCCTCCTGGATTAAGTCCAGGAGGATAGCATACCTGGTCGGACAAGCAGATCAACACAATAGGTCAATTAATTATGGGGGGGCCAACCTTTACCCTGGGACATGGCCAAGACACAATTTAAACTTCCGTTTTCGGAATGGTTCCACTATCAACAAGTCTCACACTTTATACAGCACATCTTCGCAAAGGTCCCTATCCCAGAACCAACCAAATTCGAAACACTAGCTAACAAACCCAACTGCACCATCCACACCATGTCACACATTTACTCACCATTAAATAGATTTAGACACTCCCAAAAATCTAAATTCATGGTTAAATGGGAGACATCGCTGGGCTCCACTTAGAGGACACACAATGGACCAACATATTCCGATCCCTTCACAAATGCTCATCTAACACCACACTACAAGAAAAAAACTTTTAGATACTCCATCATTGGTACCTCTCCCCTCAGAGAATCTCACAGATCTATCCAAACGCCTCTCCTCTTTTCTATTGAAACTGTCAGATGGCTGCGCATCTATTTCACTGCTGGTGGAGTTGTGCGGAAACCAAAAAAATGTGGGCTACATGAGAGATCTTAATCTATAAAACTCTACATTCCCCGATAACCCTGGACCCCTGGAAAGCTTTATTTAATAGAGATATACCCCACCTATCACAACCAAGTAACAAACTTATACATAGCTTCTGAACAGCTACCCGTAGCCTTCTTGCTGCAACCTGGAAACAACCTTCCCCCTCAGAAACTCAATTAATTTCAAAGATTTGGTGGATCTGTGAAAACGAACGCCTATGTCACCTTATCAAAGGTTCAACTCCTAAATACGATGAGGTGTGGAACCCCTGGCTATTTATTATGACTGATGTCGGCGGGAATCAAAGAACAACTAGCACCCCCTAGGATTAAATTGACCTACATGCACCCCTATCAACCAAGATCTACTGAATTCTCGCTTTTGAAATGATTGAATCACTCAGGATATGGGAGCCGAGGTGTGCGGCAAGTAGTTTTTTTTTTTGTATTCGTATTTGCAATCTATTAATTTGAGAATGTGCATTCTAAATATTGGAACGTTTCTGACGATATAGTTTATATTATTTGTTTATTAAAAATCAATGTGAGATACTATGCGACAAGATACACATAATTTTTACCCTTGCTACGGAAAATCTCTTTCCTTTTTTTCCTACTGTTACATGCAGTATTACTGTCTTGTTTTTTTTTTAAATGTTTATTTGACTTCTCACAATAAAACATTTTTGGGAGAATTTTTTTTTATCAATTAGACAATATTGACCAGGCAGTTCTTCCTATTATGGAGAACTCATAGTTCTTGGCCCAGAGGAGCCTCCCACACATCGCAGCTGGGTCTAGGCCCCTTTCCTGCCTGTGGTCAGCCACAAAGCCCCCCTTACAAAAGAATTATTGATGTAGAAACAAAAATAAAGGCTTCTGAGACACTTTAAGAAAAAGGACAGAAACGGAAGTTATGTCACATAACATTGGATACCATATTCTAAAAGAAAATGGCTGTTGTGTTGTTCTCTCTGAAAAATACTTGCACTTTGTTGTATGGTAGGCTCATGGTGTTCTAATTATCTGTAATGGCAGATATTCTGTGAACATACTGTGAACATATAAACTGGCCAAAATATACCAATAGTGATTCATTCGTTTAAAACAATTTACATGTTATTTAGAAAGTTATGTATAAACAGAGGGTCAATGAGTACAGAAAGCAGAGCAGGATCCTCAAAACTCACAATTCCTTATTATAGCTTCATTAAAAAGGTGATTACATCTTTTGCCAACACCTCACAGCTCACTTCTCCAGAACAAACACAGAGGGCCTGCACTTGCAGGGACCAGATAAGTGAGTGCCGGTAAAAAAGACATTATTTTGTGGGTCAAAAGAGTATCCCACATGTCTTTTAATAAACAATAATTAAGCACACTTTTTATTTCCTGGCTACTAATAGAAGTATAGAGACTAACAGGATTATGCAATAAAAGTTCTAATCGTTAAAAATGGTGCTCATTTTGCCCCAACCAATCAGATGTTAGCTTTCAAATGTTAAATAAGATATGATTGGTTGGGTCAAAATTAGCACCATTTTTAACAATAAGAACTTTTATTGAATCTCCCTGTATATTTTAAATGGTATGAAATAAGGGAGTTTTGAGAACCTAACAATTTCTGCAAAATGGCTGACCCATCATTGCCTTAAAGTTATGTTGCATATCATTGTATATGAGGTTTGACCACATTTTTCCACTGCAAAGTCATTTTAGTGTTTCCAGTGTTTATTGTCAGAGAAAAAGAAAGAAACAAGTGGTCTCCACTTTGTTTTGTTGAACTAAAATTAGATTACTAACAATGGGTTGAACCCAGGTCTTCTTACAAAATGAAACGTGAGTTTCCATTGATACATTGCAGGGAAAGCAAGTTCTTTCATATTCACCTTCAATAAATTTTAACCAGCTAAGACCCATAAAAGAAACACAATGAAATCCCTCTTTTAAAGGGAAAAGCTGGCAATCATTGCTTAAATACAACAATCCATAACCTAGCAGGTGGATTTTTCCACAAATTTTTAAGTTAAGCCCCTTTTCCTACTTTGACTTTTATTTCTTTTTTTTTTTTTTATTTCAACCTAACAGTTAGTTATCCACGTGTGGTGTGCTAAGAATTTTGTTTGAAACGTGATCTTCCATTTTGATGTGACCAAAGATGATAAATTTTTTCAGTGTGAATTATAAGACTACACCAGGGATACGAGTAATTGTAAAAATGTGTGTGACCTCCCAAACGCCCTCCCAGAGGAAGTGATTTAAGGTACAAGGAAAATATCGGCATGCAGGCATCATTTTTATTCTAATTCTTAGAACCCTAGACTATTGCCACCTGCTTTTGTTCAGTGTGTCTATTGATGAGGAACATTCGGACTGTCCAAAAATATTAAAGAGACAAAAGAACAGAGCCCTCACTGCGACTTTCCCATAATAAATCTGGATGATGTTTTACAATCAGTCTAGGAGAAAAAACGGGACAAAGGTGCTACAAGAAATCCAAAGAATGGTTTGTGTTTTAAGCTTTAAGCGTGGATTATAACAGAAATGACAGAATCATGTTCAGGTTCAGCCATTGTTAGATGGCGGAATTGGTGATACTGTACAACAAAAATTCAACCAGCAGTTACCGCATTTAATAGTCATTTAAGGCAAACATCTCATATATATATTTGTAAAACATTATGAAGTGTAAAATGTAAATATTTATTACGTTATTGCCATTTTTCTGACAAACTAAACATTGAAACTGGATGCAAACATCTCAATCAAATTGCTAAAACATTATCAGGGTTAAAAATTTTGCCCCATCCAACCAGATCTTATTAAACATTTGAAAACATATGATTGGTTGGGGCAGAATTAGCACAATTTTTATCGATAGGAACTTTTATTGAATCTCCCTGTATGAAGTGTAATAGATTTATTAGAATTGTCCTAGTAAAACAAACATTTAAAATGGATGTGAAAATTTTATAAAAATAAGCAAAACGTTAAGTGTAATTTATATATTTACAATGTATGCAAACATCTTAGTAAAATTATTAAAATATTTTGAAGTGTAATTTAAGTGTAATGTATATATTCAGTAAAATAAACATTTCCAATAGATTCTTACGCCAGCAAGACTCTGCTGTCCAAAGACGCATAGTCATTTCTCCCCCCCCTCGGGACTTGTGGCATATTTGCTTTAGAACCAACATTTTTATGAAAAGTGACACAGATTACTTCTTTTATATCAAGGTTCTCTGTTCTGAGGGTTTAGTTGTCCTTTAAGATCAAGCTTTACTGTAAGATTACTTAACCAACTTGTTTGTTACTGCGTCGTTCCAATGAAGACATTTTTTTTTATATAAAGGGAAAAAAAACAACAACATTCTATGCTTGTGAAGGTTCTCATTCAACCAGGCCATGGTATATCTGTTGTATTCAATTAGATCAACTGGACTTGAAATGTAGTTCTTGAAGACGATGAAGGGTGTCATCAGAACCCTGCAACACAGAGCAGAGAACATCCCCACTAGCACAGAGGCGAAGGCTAAAGAAATGAAACATCTCAGAGGAGCCCTTAAAACTTGTGGATATCCAGACTGGGCCTTTGTCAAAAGAAGTAGAAGGAAAGAAAAGAACACGAATACCAACAGTGAAGGGGAAAAGCAAGACAGGAGGAAGAACATGGTCATCCCATATGTAGCAGGGGTCTCCGAGAAATTAAGAAGAATTTTCAAAAAACACCGTATCCCTGTCTGCTTTAAACCGAACAACACACTGAGGCAGCAATTGGTACATCCGAAAGACCCAATACCTAAACACAAGAAAAGCGACATCATATATGCAGTGCAGTGCAGTGAAGAATGCTCTGATTTGTATGTGGGGGAGACCAAACAGCAACTACATCAACGTATGGCCCAGCACAGAAGCACTGGCGAAGGAACGTGACTGGTTCAAGAGAGGTGTTAAGGAGGCCATTTATGTGAAAATAAAGAAACCAAGCCTAAATAGAGGTGGGGGGGTTCGACACCAACTGTCTGCCATGTACAATGCTGTTTTAACACCTTACTCTGGGCGTTCCTATAACACCTCTTAGCCACTATCTAATCACACCCTTAACACCTGGCTGTGATATGCTAATTGGGATTTTCCAGGGTACATAATTGCCACAGATTCTTGTACAAGTCATTCTGAATTGAGAAAGCCAGTCGGATGACTAGCGAAACGTCTTCAAGAACTACATTTCAAGTCCAGTTGATCTAATTGAATACAACAGATAAACAACATTCTATGTTATTTCTGTTTTACAAGTTCCCAGAATCCTTTAGTGGTTTATAAAAATCTAACAATGGGAGGACAAGAATCAGAAACTGCACAGCTCAACAGAAACATCAAGACTGTATCAAGACAGTAATGGAAATTAGCTTCCCTAAGAGCTTAACTTTGCTTAAGAAAACACATCTGTAATTTCACTGAAATTTAATTTAAGTGTTATATCTATATCATCATTTAAAACCGATCTGTATTAGCCATGGGTTTCCTTTAACCTTTCCCTGACACTTCAGGGACTGTTCATGTTTCTTCAACGCAGGTGTTTTGTGCACTTGTAATTTAGCTTTTAAATTTTGACCCAATGTTTTCTATTTTAGGTTAATCTTGCAAAGTATCAAATACTAGATATATTAGAGGTATCATGCCCCAGTCCTTTTAGGTGACCCATAGAGCAGCCTGTATATTCCTCCACTCAACGCTCAGTACACACTGTTAATAGGATAATTACATTTTAATTTGAGAAATCCGATCACCCTGGACTGTTAGGGAACCCCCCAGGAGGAGTCAGTTGTACAGCTGTGATGGCTGATTTAGGGGAAAAGGATAAATTATTGGTCTAGCATTTGTGAAATAATTAGAAGAGAAGTAGAATAATAAAGGGGATCTACATTGACAAAACCACAAATTAAGAGGTAAAACAAATTCATATTTCTTTATGTGGTGTGTAGGATGTAAAAATCTCATAATCCCATAAGTCAATCTGCAAAGATTTAAAGGGAGAGTGTACTCATGCAGCAACTGACAGAGTTCTGGCTCCTCCTCATGTCTGCCCTCCCCTTAATTTACATATCTTAGTCTTTGTCAGAGATAGAAGCAGTGTCAGTGATATGGACAAGGGAGAAGACAGAGAGCAGCCAGTTATTGCACAAGTATTGTGTCCCTTTAACAACGCATTTAACAGATCACAATGTATTTGAATAACCTAACTCTTAGAAAGAATCAGTGTAGCTAACCCAAGAAAAGTAGAGCTGTGATATCTTTTATTGGCTAACTAGATAAAAAAAATTAAGCAAGCTTTTGGGAGTTCTAAGCCCCCTTCATCAGGCTGGATGTTACAAAAGAAACTGAGAAATCATCAAACAAATTGAACAGATGACCAGGTACAGATACAGACTCGGGGGGAGGATGGAGAAAAGCAGTAGTGGAGGTGTGAAATGGTGCCCGGTTCCATACCTATTATCCCCCTCTAAACTTTGTACACATAATTCAACATTTAACTTATATAATGAACAGACAGACTACTAGTGTTGGGTAAATGATAGGCCACAGCTTTATTAAACACAATTGCTTTTATGTGTTTACTTCCATATTATTTTTATACATCCTTGCCCATTTTTATTTTCCCAGCCATAGCCAAAGCCAGAGGGCATGTAACTGCTCCAAGCACCATACCGACTGCAAGGATGTATCCGCCAAGTGTGACTCCAACTGACACCATTCAACTTCCTAAACTTGGGGTGGGTGGGAAGATTGAATGCCTCTCTGGCAATTTATCTAACAAAATGGCACCCGTGCCATATGGGAGTGCTCTTTTATACCTGCATGACGTCACCCGTTCTCGCACGATTTGGAGCCTTTCTGCCCGGTCACATGACGCAACTATCCAATGGGAGCTCCTTTCCACCTGTAGATGTGATTACATTATCACGCACGTGCCTGCATTACCCAGTACTGCCTTGGGGCTTCAACTGAGCTATTAGAGTTAGCCTAGCCCCTTCTTACACCCTAAACGGGTCGGGGCTACCAGAAACAATGGTGACCTACTAACCACATAGTCTAATCAATGTGTGCACGGGATTGTTTACTAATATAATGCTAAACATATTGCACAACACATGGCAATTAGTGTATACATTTACAACAATACAAGTGCCCTGTTACAGACACCGACAACCTATAAACCAGGAGTAACCAGAGAAAACCCACACAAGCACGCCAAAACCTTTATTTGCAGATCTCCTAGGAATAGATTTGTAACCACAGAAGATGCAAAACTCTTAGGACATTAGCAGATTCTGCTTAAAAGACCTGCCTTCCCCCAAAATATAGATGGATCACAGAAAAGAAGGAATCCAGAATATGTCTACCCCTTCAGGCAAATCCATCCACATAGGGCTATTAATAGCTGGACTCACTCAGTGTCGGACTCAACTTTTGTGACCCACCAGGAGATCTGAGACCAATGGCCTACCCGGATGGGTTTAGGTGCCCACCTAACATTTCATTTCTCTATTAACACTCATGTACATATCTTTCTTACTCCTACTGACTCTTATTGATTATTAAAATGTATTTCTTACTGTCACTGTTTAAATTTTAGCAGTTTTCTCTTGTGCGAATGGGCTGTGGGCCCACCAGGGGATTCCCCTGTAACCCTGTGGGCCTGTCCAACACTTGACTCACTTCCTACTATAACTATCCTGCCCCAACCCCTAAAAAGGCTATTTTCTGTGAAAAAAACATTCTCTTGGATGGGTCTTTCTATACCGTACAGTCGGTAATCTTAGAAACCCTAAACCCTAAAGTCTCATTCGCTTGGAAAATGTCGGCTTCATGATCTCTCCAAGCACCATCTTTCCTACTATACATTAGTTCATGTTAACCAAAAAGGCACACATCTGCTTGAATGTTTCCTATTCAGTCTAAAGGGAGAATCAACTTCTATATTCCCTGTTCAGTTATGTCAAAAAGTTTAAACCGATTTTATGTTTGTGTTTCTTCTTTATCTGTAGACCCATCCTTGCATTTACCAAAACAATATTTCTTTCTAACCAAGCTCTGACCAAAACTTCAATAAACAGTTTGTGTAGATGGTTTTACTTTGTATAAAATCATTCATAGTTCAGTAACTGAAAATAAAATGTTATTATTAAAATATTGACGCTGGAGCAACATGAAAGTTGCTGTATGGAAATAAATGTTTTATTAGTAACAGCAGCGTCCGATTTATTTTATTGAAGCTGACGGGTTTTTTGTTTTTTTTTAACTTCTCCGTTGTGACAATTTCCAGATATAAACGGTTACGATGAAAGGTCTCAGAACGAAGGAGTAAAAGGCTGAAATGATTACAAAAAGAAAAGATTATTTTACATGCAGCAGTGAAGGACAAACTAATAAAAGTTTGGTCTGGAACGCGTCTCTTTATGACGATGGACTTATCAGCCATCGCCATTATAACAAATCTGAAAATTACTTAATTGACATAAACTGGAGTTATTTGACTTGGCAAAAGATGAATATAGATGTGATTCGTTTTTTAATTTTTGTTTTAAATCGTTTTGGCTTTTTCAAATATGAAGCCTTTTTTAACGGTAGAATGCTAGTGAAACAAGCACTCAACTTACTCCTAAATAGCTGTTTGGAATGATATTGTCATTTAGGTGATAACACAAATAAACTTAAAGGGCATGTTAACCCCTCAAATGAAAAAGGTAAATCATCCTCCCAAACTCAATAATCTCTATAGTTGGAAAGTTGATGGATGTATGACTTATGTTCTTCTCCTCCTTCCCTCTGTCACACAAAAGGTTTTCCCACCAAGCTTGCAAGCTCACACATGCTCAGTGAAGGCAGCTAGGGGGAATAGCATTCAGTCTATTTCTGTGATGTCAACTATCACATTTTTGAGTGACAGTTTCTAACTTGAAGAACTAGGAAGCAGAAAGATGAGTAACAGGACATTTCAGGTTAGTATTACATCTGTCAGATTTCAAACTATTGCAGGTTTGGGAGTATTTTACCTCTATACAATTTTTCATTTGAGCGGTGGTCCTTTAAGTGGGACTCTAACCATCTTCCAGCTTTTTGCTTTATCCAATTAAGAATTGCAATAGGAAAAATTTGTAAGAAATACAGAAATATCATAGTTGGACTAATTGCAACACATAACGTAATTGCAAATAGTGTTCTTTATTGGCTATTCACACAGCATGTTTCAGACCTAAGGGATTCCATCCTGACTCCTAATGGCAATCAGAAGTATCCCTGGATTAACAGGTCTTTTATCCAGTGAAAATGCCATTAAACCTTGTCCCACAGTTTAACAGCAACTTTTCTTCTAACATTAAGGAATTCCCATGTGTAATTGAATGTATCTAGCGGTGAACTACAAGTGATCATATCCCCATGCAAGCCTCTCTTCTGCAGTGGGAATAGCCATAAATTATCTAATTTGCCTTCATAGTCAAGTTTTTTCATTAATCCTCTTATTAATTTAGATGTTTACTGAAACCTCGACAGTTCCAAGACCAATTTTTGTATACATGATTTAAAACTGCCCTGCATATTTCTAATAAGGAATAGAGCTAGTTCCCTTTGGGCTGTCACCCCTCTGCTTAGTTAGGAAAGTGTCTCCCAGACCTCAGCTGTGGATTAATACAAATGTATTTTTTGAAGATGGGCAGAGCCTTACCAAATGATAAAATCTAGCAATATGGATATGTACAAGTTCTAGTACAATACAGTGTAAAATATTAAAATACTATAAAATTATGTCAATCAAATAACGTGCACAACAAACTTGTATCTTTCTTCCAGTAATAGCTTCCAACTGATTCTGATAAAGTGCAAATGCAATATAGAACATATGAACCTTGTTTAAACATAATAAAAAATTCTAAAAATCATTATATAATGTCTAGATCCCCCTTATTTTCTAAAGTGTCTTTAATTGTCTCTTTTCTTGTTCAATGATCCAGTAATCTGTGTAAAATATCCAGTAATTTGTGCACAAAAGTGATAAAAATCCATGTTATGTCCAAAAAGGTCCATAGTAGTTAAATTATAAAATATTCAACTTGTTGTATGTGTTTTTGAAATACATCCATTCTATACGTATGAAATACACCCATTCTATATACGTATACCTTTCATTTTATCTTTAATATAACATAACTTAAAAAAC
Organism: Hymenochirus boettgeri; assembly: GCA_019447015.1. NCBI lineage: Eukaryota > Metazoa > Chordata > Amphibia > Anura > Pipidae > Hymenochirus > Hymenochirus boettgeri. Next base: position 267,209,039 of record CM033473.1, on the reverse strand, counting down.
CTTCCAGTGTCCGGAACTGCTAAGGTAAAACCCTTCCACTGTCCGGAACTGCTAAGGTAAAACCCTTCCACTGTCCGGAACTGCTAAGGTGAAACCCTCTAGCCTACCAGCTCTCGGGAAGTGAGAGGTGACAAGTAGTGACGTCATCCAGAAGCACAGAGGATGCGGAGTGAGTGGCCGCGGAACAAGGTAGGAGAAGGGCTTGACTCGAGTATAAATGGAGGTTCGATTTTCAGGCATTTTATAAATCCTGAAAACCTCGGTTTATACTCTGGTATATACGGTATTTTATTGATAGTTTTATAGTATTTTAATGTTTTACAATGTATTGTTATAGCACTTGTATTTGAAAGGGTTAATAGGATAAGTGATGGAGTTATGCACCTGGAGAGTATTTAAGGGTGCTGAATACAAAAATATACACACTTGAGCCAACAAGGACCTACTAACAAAGGATAGCATTTATGAACTATAAGAAAGTAGAGCCTTACCATTCAATGCTTGCAATCATAAGGTCCAAGCATTTTTAAAAAAGATCAACAAGTAGCATTAAACCCTCAATTTGGTTCTGTCAGTAATCACCAGAAAAACTCACCTTTTTCTCCACTCCCGCATTGCTCCATCCACCTCGTTGGTTGATCGTGGCTGCCCAGACCTCAGACCGTGCCCTGACTTTTCTTCTTCATTACCCTCTTGAACCTTGCTCCGTTGACTGACTATCCATGTACCGACCTTGGCTCTGTTCCTGATTCCAATTTGGATATCCCTTTTGTACCAAGCTTTGGCTCCTGCTAGTTGTTCCCAGTTCTCCAGTTTTGCTTTGGTTTTCTCAAATATCCCTGGCCTCAAATCAAATACCTTGCAATTTAAGTCCAAGGAGCAACTGTGTCCGGTGAGGCGCTTATAGCCTACCAGCAAATGGGGGCTTGTCTATTGGCCAAGCAAATGGTGTTAAATTGGGTTATCTATGCTGAAGATTACAGCATAAAAAAAGGAATAAGAGCAGCATTGTGGGTGTTTGATTTGGGCTTTCCAGGCATGAACTGTAGAACTATCTCGTTCAGCCAATTCTTCAGCTATAACGTAGGCCGGAATCAAATTCTGTGTATTTATGTAGTTAGCTTATATTCACATGTAATTGCTGCAGTTTTCTGTTCTTTCTTTCTTTTTTTTCCAAAAGCGGTTCCACAAAACCAATTAAAGTTCCGAAAATCCAATTCAAACCCAATTAAATCAAATTTATTTGTATTTTCGATTGCAATTTTCCCAATTTTCTAATATTCGATTTTTTTAATGATGGATTTCGAGTTTTGAGAAAGGTCTTGTACAGTGCCATCTGTGATGGCTACTCATAATATCTTAGTTCTAAACATACAGTATGTATGTCTTGTCTTCCAAACCCCTTGTCAAAACATTAATCTCTAGCAAAACCGACACTATTCTATTTTACAGCATTCTCATATAAAACAAAACAGTTGCCTTCTAGAGCAATATGGGTGTAGTAGTGTATTGCCTGCGACATTGGAAATATGAAATAATGTCAATGATGTTTGGCATGCACAGTGTACCATAAGGATAACAATGACCCTTAACAGACACTTGCAAGATCAAACAGAGCAGTCAGTGCTTTAGTAATTGGTGCCAGAGCAGAGGCGTGTGCCCCGTGCTCCTTGTGTATTCAATAAGAGAAAATTTAATTTGTATTGGAATCGTGTTTGAAATGCAATGGAAAATCTTAGTATTCTTTGGGGGTAATTTATAGCAAATGAACCACATTAACTCATTACGAATCTAGATTATATCATATCTGTTTTCAGTCAATATTTCCATTTGCTTAGATTTTAATGTAGAGACGTCAACCGTTCAGCCAATTCTTTGCATCCTCAGTCATCTTCTGATTTCACAACACTTAAGAGGGTCACACTTTTGACATTTTCTAACATGCTGCAGATGATTAAATGACTCCTTTGTTGACATGTTGCATTATGCATTTTGTTCCTAGGTTTTATTTTTTTCCCCTCCTTTGAATTCTCATCCTTATACGGGTCTATTCATCAAAGTCATGAAAGCATGAGAAAATAATGGCATAGAAAATTCCCAAATAGCTCACATGGAACAGCATGTTAAAAACTAGCGCGCTAATCTCACAGAGAGTACTTACTAACACATAGGGAATGCACCTGGATATACACATGGGACTTCATCAACTTTGTACATATCCAGACATGCTTCAGGGTAGGATGTGAACTTCAACTCTGGTTTAGAAGTGAACTTCATACAGATTTCACTCTAATCATTGCTATGGGTGGTAACTCAACCATCAAAGGGAAAATGCCTTTTTTAGGATTGAAATTCACTGCTATATCAATCCTTCTTCACGTGAAGGATACAAATAATACAGTGAAAAGTATTTCCTGAATTCATGAGTCAACTCAAGGTAAGTCCTTACAAGGCACAATGTTCAACATATAAAAAGGCTCCATTTAGACTTATTTTTAACAGCATGCAAATAAGGGACCAGAAAAAAAGTTTCCCTGCAAAGAATCCTCAGCATGTGGGATAGTAGAGTAGGGGGCCATACACACACATGCAGTGAACATGTTAACAACCGTTAAGAATGGTTAGAGCAATAGATGAGTAGAGAAATCTATTCAGATCTAATGAAGACATTATATAATTTCACAATACATTATCAGTAATAATTAACTATACACTTTTATGTCTTTATATACATTGGATTTATTTTTGCCCTTTAGATAACATATAAGTAATATAATTATGCTCCATATTCTATACCAGAAATTTAATGATACGTTCTATTCCATTCTGGAAAAGGTATCTGCCTCCTCTGTCTGCTCAGTGAGCTTTTTATAAGATTGAGCATGTGCAGAGGAGGCAGCAGGGGAATCTGCAGTCAATCATTGGTTGTGATGTCAGCAGTCACAGCCTTTATTAACAGCATGGAGGGAGAAGCCAACTTACTCTGCCAGAATGGGGACAATAATTAAACTTAAATGTTTAGTTAATAATACATCTAACAATGTGCTGAATATATTAGCTAGGGTTGGGGGAAGGTAACAGACATGTGACTATTTTTTTGTTTTAAGTGTGGACATGCCCTTTAATCAGAAGCCTCAGCCTTGTTCTTTTGTGGCCCAAAAAATTAAATTTGATCTTTTATCAGGTGTATTTCTGAGTGAAAGCTCATAAACATTCTAAATAACATAATAATGATCCTACTGTCCTTTCACGTTTCCATGAAAATTAACTAGATGAATAATTAATAACAACAAACAACACAAGACCATTTACTGGGGTTGTGTCAAGCACATATGTATCTTGCCCTTTAAAAGAGCCCCTAAAACACATTATATAAGGCAGAGCACAGACCCCTGTCTAATCCTGCAAAAATGTAATTGTCCATAGAACAGCAATATACACAACACCGATCATTTAATCATTAGTAACCAGAATTTGATTACATTCATCTGTTTTACGTTTAAAGGAGGCCAAGTTTGTATAACACCGAACACATGTAGACATAAAAAAGACATAATAATAAAGGTTTTATAAATACATTAACTTAGATCCCAAAATCAGAGAACTGCTCATTAGTTATGGAATTGTTTAAATAAGAAAAATGACTCTAAATAATATAAGGACAATGTATTTTTTCATTAGGTCTTCTCAAAATACAGACCGTTAATGCTATAAAAAGTGGAACAAATCTCAGTGGAGAGAACTAATGGTACAGTACATTTATCTTAAATAGTGCACTAAATCTTCTGCAACTCTTTATACGGTACATTCATTACAAATTTTTTTACATAAAGCCTCCAGGTATTTTATTGAAGTCCAATTGAATCGGAATTTTTCTAATTTTCCACAGCATTTTCGATTTTTCAATAGACATTTTTGATTTTTTTAGTTCAGGTGAGTCCCCGTTTCTAAACTAACATGGTTTTCGAAGTGTAACTGGCGGTTTTGAATTTTTGCTAAACTTTTAGAATTTGGACTTGGTGGAACTTTGTTCTGTGTTGAAAAGGCAAAAAATTGGAAAGTCAAATTTCAACTCAGAAACGCTAGTCAAGCGAAGTTTCTTTCATCTCTACTTATTATTTTTTCTCACATTTTTGCTCAAATGAATACAAACACAAATGAAATATTTCAGAAAGGCTATGTTTATATTGTTTTTAAACTGAAAATGTATAAAAAGGTAATGCAACAAGTCCTTTCTTAAAGGAACACAAAACCCATGTGGCATCCGTTTCTATTATTCACAGGGAGGTGAGAATAAGTGTTCTCACCTCCCTGTGAATAATAGAAACGGATGGCACATAGTTATTTTTAAGGATGATGGGGAGTTTTCAGTCCCTTTAAAAGTAAAATGTGTTCCCTGTAGGGCATATGCACATTTGTTGCTGAGTTTTTCTACATAGTAACAAAGTAATTGAGGTTGAATAAAGATATACATCCATCAAGTCCAACCATTTCACGCTCCTTTTTAACCCTAACCTAACAGTTGATCCAGAGGAAGGCAAAAAAAAAAAAAGAAATTAAACAGCTAAAAAGGAAGGGGGGGGGGGGGTTCCTTTCTGATTCCAAAAGTTAATCGAAAAGTATCCCTGGATCAACCAGAATTACAGTATATGTATTAATACCAGTAATTCTCAATATTTTTTAGGTTTAGAAATGTATCTAGCCCTCTTTTAAAGGGTATGTCCACCCTTCAAAACATTTTTTCACCAAACATTCCCCGTCCCCCCAGCCCCAACTGCTATATTAGTAATATCAGAAAATGCCCCAAACTTTACTTGCCTTCCCTCTTTCCTCCGCCGCGCTGCCCTTTGCTTGCAAGAAAATGCTAGCAGAGGGGTGGGACTGGCAGTCGCAGAGCGGCAGTCAATCACGGACGCGGCTGCCGGGAGTTCAGTGCGGCGGAGGCAAGAGGGAAGGTAAGTAATGTTCTGGGCATTTTCTGATAATTCTAATAGAGCGGTTGGGGCTGGGGGGACAGGGGGAATGTTTGGTAAAAAGGTTTTTATGGTAGGGGGAGGGAATCCTAATCGGGAGGGGGAGAAGGGATGCAGTACGCATGCCAAACTTATCCCGGAGGCAAGGTAGGAGGCAGAGTCCTACATGGACTCTGCTATCCTCCTAGTGGGCAGTTTTTGGGACTTTGGGGGGGACTACAGTAGAACCATATGGAGCTGGGATGTGAGGTAAGGATTAAACTAAACTACACAATGGGGCCAGTAGTGGGGGGGGGATTATAGTTTTGGGGGTGGACATGCCCTTTAAAGCTATTCAGTAAACTTGCCATTACCACATCTGCTGGAAGACAGTTCCACAGTTTTAACGTTTTAAAGAAACCTTCCCTAATCTGAAGATTAAACTTCTTTTCTTCCAACCTTAAAGGATGTCCACTAGTCCTCTGATATGACCTATTAGTGAACAATGCAACAATGCACTGTATGGCCCATTAATATATTTGTATAATATATACAAATGTTTACATTGTATAATGTAAACAGCCCTACCTTGTCTAATCTGCCTGCATATTCAAGCCCCTCCATTCCCCTTATTAATTTAGTTGCCCTTCTCTGAACTGCTTCCATTTCCAAGATGTCCCTTTTGTATGTGGGATTCCAAAACTGCACCGCATATTCCAAATGAGGCCTTACCAGTGCCTGTAAAGAGGGAGAATAATATTTTTTTCTCTTGAATCTATTCCCCTCTTTATACAAGACAATATCTTGCTAGCTCTAGCCATTGCTGTCTGGCATTGTTTGCTACAGCTAAGTCTGTTAAATCCCAAATGCATCATGTTACATTTATCAACATTGAATCTCATCTGCCATTCTGCTGCCCATTTTGATAATCTATCTAGGTCTGCTTGCAGCACTTGCACATCATTTGAAGTTTCCAAAGCTCTGCATAGTTAAGTTTCATCAGCAAACACAGAGACCTTGCTTCCAATGGCCCCTTCTAAGTCATTTATAAACAGATTATCGGTAAAACAGTGGGCCCAGTACGGAACCCCGAGGCACTCCACTTAGAACTTTAGCCCACATGGATGTAGCTTCATTGACCACTACTCTCTCTTTGAGATCCAATAATCATTTTGAAAGTTAACTCAACATTTATGTCTCACATAAAAAATTACAGTGACATTATATAATGGGACATAATTCTTGACTATCACCGCAAGGATGTCCAACCTGCAGCCCTCCAGATGTCTGCAAACACCAACTCCAGCATTCTTTTGCTGCTACTTTGTCTGCATAGTCAAGCCTCTCCATACCCCTTATTTATTTATTTGCCCTTTTCTGAACTGTTTTAATTTTCAAGATGACCCTTTTATATATGGGATTCCATACCGCATCGCATATTCCAAAGGAGGCATTACAAGTGCCCTGCAAAGAGGGAGAGTAAAAAAAATATATACATATATATATTGATAGTTCTAACCGTTGAAGCCAGACACTGTTTCCTACAGCTCTTATTGGCTTGTTCTTAACACTACACAGACCAAAATGGACCACAATGGACAGTCTTATACATTATATTTTTAACTGAAAACAGGTATATTTCCCAGACAGAAATGCGTGCAGCATTGTGTTTTTTTTAGTAGAGGAAGCTGATATGTTTGGTCCTGCGTATGGGCGTACAGCCAACCAATCCCCATACCGCATAAGGGCAGAAGTCAGGGCCATGTATACGGTTATCACAACATGTGACTACAGCTAACCAGTGCCTCCTATACCATTTAACAGCTCTTTTGTGTTGCTTTTGTTGGGAGCTATCTGGGTTAGAATTTTAATTTTATCTGAATCTTACTGTAAATGATATCATTATAAATGGTGCTTTTCTATATCATCAGATATAATCAGGGCTTAGCAATAAATAAAATAGAGTGCCTCCATATGCAAATACCCTCAGCATAGCTCTCAAAGTCTTTCACCCACACCCCCTTCTTCTCTTGAATCTCTTAGTCCTGTGACCCTGTCAGAGGTCTCTGCTTCAGTCATGCTCGCTCTCTACATGCCCCCTCGATTCCATGCCCCTTCCTACTGAAGCACTGTAATCAGGCAGTCTCCTCTATACTAACCCCCATTTTCAATGCCTCCTTGTCATCTGTTATTTGGCCTTCCTCCTTTAAAGGGCATGTCCACCCCACAAACTAAAATTTAACCAACTAATGGCCCCACTGCGTGGTTTAAAAAATCCTTACCTTACATCTCTGCTTCTTATGGTTCTCCTGCAGTGCTTGTCCAAAGTCCAGGAAACTGAAGAGTAGGATCTGTCTTCCTGTATGAAATGTTTATGCCTCCTACTTGTCCTGAGAGGACAGTGGGAAGCACAGGGGATCCTTTTACCTTCTTCTGAAATGTTTTATGTATAATGTAGGGCATCCCTTTTCTCCCCCAACCGCTATAATAGATTGCTAAAAAAAAGAATCAGAACTGTGCCTCTCAACCAATCGCAGCCGTGGCTGCCGGTCTTGCCCGTTTGCTATTTCTGGCAAGCAGGGAGCCGGATCAGAAAGCCGCTGGAGCTAGGGGCTGCAAGTACTGTTTGGATTCTTTTACCAATACCAATGTGATCTGTCGGCACACATGCTGTAAGACCGTAAGTCTCTCTGGCTATCTGTCTATCTCTATTAACTACCTAGTAGGTGTGGGTTAAGTGGGATGAGGAGGGGGCGTGGTCTGTAAAAAATGTACTGCGCTATGCTCAGCACCAAGTGCCCAACGCTTCCCCTGATCTTCTCAGACCCTAGAGATGCCCCTGACAGGCAGAGAAAAACATTAAAAAGGTCCCATGCTGCCAGGTTGGTGACAGACACTTGAGAAGCCACCAGTAACTCTGCTGTATAAATGGGAAAGTTAAGCTGAGGCCACACTGTGGCAGACGGTAACGCATGTCTGCATGAATGAGCGTCTGTCTGCATGAGTGAGTGCGTCTGTGTGACTGAGCAAGAGAGACTGAAAGTATGTTATTAAAATTAAAGGGGCCCCAACGTGCACTTTTGTTCGGGGACTTATTTTACCTAAAACCGGCCCTGGCCATATGCATTACTGATATTAGGCAAATATCTTCGGATCCGACGGAATTTACTTTATATTGGGAAGGAGTATGGTGCCAAAACAAATGCCCACCATGCCGTGGGAAATGTGGAGGATTGGGCTCGATATAAAGTTTCTGTCAGATTGTATCGGCTCCCTTTATTTAAAATAGAGGGAGATTATAACCATCATAGCTTCTATGCCCACCAGGCCGATTACAGCCATATTGAGTGTAACTGATTGGTCCAGTGAGTGAATAACAATTCAATCTGTGCTGGAATATGCAACAGCAGTCACATGTGTAGGGAAGGATTAAGAAGTCTCAAATACAGATAAAAATGATTACAAACACAACAATCCATGTTGGTTTAGCACAGTCTCTAATTGGTTTATTGCTCTCTAACTTATTCTGAAATATTTCATATTGAGAAGGCTCTTCTTTTTATAATCGAATCATAGGTTAAACAATCTTGTTGTCATTTTTAGCTATTTGGTTTTCTATTGGATCACATGCTAGATTTACATACATTTTTTTCACCAAGTCCATCTCTTTTGCAATTAACCTTTATCTTTCTTTGTTGCCATTTTGACTTCAGTGTTCAGCTCTATAATACATCAACATAAACATACAAGAATGTGAGCAAGGTACAAAATTCCTGGAATTCCAGGCAGGTTGCTTTCGCTTTCTGCCTGGGGGTAGTGTCTAAAAAATGGCCACTGGAAATCAGTTAAAGGGTCTATAAAAACTCCACGTAAACCAGTTGTGAAGCCTTAAGAAATGTGAAATGAAATGTTCCGTGTGAATTGCTTCCTAGAATGAAGCTGTTATCTTGGCTTTTCAATGTGTGAGAAACATATTATTGCAATAAATCAATAGTGCACCGCATTACATACTTGTTGCATGAACTTAGGATCAGCTCCTCTGGTGGTGTGAAAAAAACCTTCCCATCTATAATATTACTTTGCTTATGATTTGTAGACTTGTGTAATACTGTAGCTGCAAGCCTGGCAAAGCCAGAACATTTATTCTTTAAAATGTGTTTGTCTGTATTATATCACATAAAGCTCTTATTAGATTACCCCATAAGATGTGAAATGTCCTGTATAGACTGGCTAATGCAGTTACCAATCCTACATATACTTACATCATAAAAACTCCCAATACAACGGCAAATGTTCACCAGATCCGACAGAATCGCCCCTTTATCGTTAAAGTGTGTAGTGCAGGAAAGAGCATTCCTGGTGCTGGCAAACGTACACCGTTGGCCTCGGGAATGCTCGGACCTGATAAAAAATCCACCCCCCCCGTTTTGGTTGGCTCCCTGTGCTGTAAAGAGAGTTGGCTCAGGGTGAAGGAAATGTGTCCTGAATGCTCTCCCTATACTTTATATAGTCAGAATGCTTGTGAATGTGTGTAGCCTGATGTTTTAAAAATAACAGACAAAATCCTAAGGCTGGGTACATAGACAAATTTTTCGTCCCGACTGAGCATTCACTACTAGCAAGCAGTCGGCTGGGACAAATCACTGTTCGTTACAGAGAAAGTAGCCGATCCGCGACTGATCGCGGGTTCATAGGAGACTGAGCGATTGACTGCTATTTACCGACATGTCCGATTGCCCATTTGTCAAAATCCAGATGAATGAGCGGCCAACATCAGAATGGAAAACGGAAATATAGGTTGGTTGGCCCTCAAAAAATCTGCTTGTGTGTAACCAGCCTAAAGATTCTGTCGGTCATCTGTTTAAGATCTTTACAGTGTGTACCAAGCTTTAGGTGATACATTTCGAACGAACATACAAAGCAATGTAGTGTTGTTTGCTGGATAACAAAGCTTTTTTTGTCTATATGACAGTGGATCATATCATACAACAAGGCTTTTGTTTATGTTGTATGTCAGTTTACTATATGTGTCTGTTATGGGTTTATTTACTATGGGTGACACTGTTGTGTGTTTATTTTTTGTGTGTGATAAATTCAATACAGATTGTTTTCTAAACAAAGCTCACTGAACACATAAGTTGAACTGTACTGAAGAGCAGTGCCCATGACATTTCATGTCCTCCAAAGGACATTTAAAATCACTTTTTTAAATGCACAAACCTAAGATTGCAATACTTACCTTGGTACCAGGCATTCCTGAACACAGATATTCACCACCAGCTCTGCTGGTCCCTTGATTCCTTCCTTGGTCCTTCTGGATTTTAGCCATCAGTCATTGCTTTGACATCAAAGTATTGGAGGAGGGACTGGCAGAGTTAGTGGTGAATATCTATGTAGGTAGGTATTATCCCTTATATATTACACTGTAGGTAGGTATTATTATCCCTTATATATTACACTGTAGGTAGGCATTATCCCTTATATATTACACTGTAGGTAGGTATTATCCCTTATATATTACACTGTAGGTATTATCCCTTATATATTACACTGTATTATCCCTTATATAGTACACTGTAGGTAGGTATTATCCCTTATATATTACAATGTATGTAGGTATGATCCCTTATATATTACACGATAGGTAGGTATAATCCCTTATATATTACACTGTAGGTAGGTATGATCCCTTATATATTACACGGTAGGTAGGTATGATCCCTTATATATTACCCGGTAGGTAGGTTTGCTCCCTTATATATTACACTGTAGGTAGGTATTATCCCTAATATATTACAATGTAGATAGGTATTATCCCTTATATAATACACCGTAGGTAGCTATTATCTATACTAATAAAAGGCAAAGCCCTCACTCACTCACTCACTCACTCATCACTAATTCTCCAACTTGCCGTGGAGGCAGACGGCTTAAATTTGGCAGGCTCATTCATTGCACCTTACTTACAAAAGTTAAGCAGGTTTCGTTTCGAAAAGGCAAAGCCCTCACTCACTCATCACTAACTCATCACTAATTCTCCAACTTGCCATGGAGGCAGATGGCTTAAATTTGGCAGGCTCATTCATTGCACCTTACTTACAAAAGTTAAGCAGGTTTTGTTTTGAAAAGGCAAAGCCCTCACTCACTCACTCACTCATCACTAACTCTTCACTAATTCTCCAACTTGGCGTGGAGGCAGACGGCTTAAATTTGGCAGGCTCATTCATTGCACCTTACTTACAAAAGTTAAGCAGGTTTCGTTTCGAAAAGGCAAAGCCCTCACTCACTCACTCACTCATCACTAACTCATCACTAATTCTCCAACTTGCCGTGGAGGCAGACGGCTTAAATTTGCAGGCTCATTCATTGCACCTTACTTACAAAACTAAGCAGGTTTTGTTTCGAAAAGGCAAAGCCCTCACTCACTCACTCACTCATCACTAACTCATCACTAAGTCTCCAACTTGCCATGAGCAGATGGCTTAAATTTGGCAGGCTCATTCATTGCACCTTACTTACAAAAGTTAAGCAGGTTCTTTCGAAAGGCAAAGCCCTCACTCACTACTAATTTCCACTTGCCTCACTCATCACTAATTCTCCAAGCTGCCGTGGAGGCAGACGGCTTAAATTGGGCAAGCTCATTCATTGCACCTTACTTACAAAACTTAAGCAGTTTCGTTTCGAAAAGGCAAAGCCCTCACTCACTCACTCATCACTAATTCTCCAACTTGCCGTGGAGGCAGATGGCTTAAATTTGGCAGGCTCATTCATTCACCTTACTTACAAATGTTACAGGTTTCATTTCGAAAAGGCAAGCCCTCACTCACTCATCAATATTGTCCAACTTGCTGTGAGGAAGACGGCTTAAATTGGCAGGCACATTCATTGCACCTTACTTACAAAGTTAAGCAGTTTCATTTCGAAATTCCACCTGTAACGGTGAGTATCTGACATTCACCTTACGTGAGTATCTGACATTGCACAGACTGGTTGGTCCGATTTCAACCAAATTTGGTATGCATATACTCCTTTACCAGTAAAAGGTTAACGAAAAATTTTTTTAGGGTGGGGGTGAATGTGTGGGGGGAATAAAATTTTGAACTCCTGACACAGCTCTGGACCGATTTTTACCAAAAATTTAGGGTGTGTGCGGACTGGCTGAGATAAGGGGAAGGGTTTGGAGGGTGGACAGAGAGGAATAGTGGGGGGTATTAGGGGCGGGACGGGGAGGGTGGTGGGGTTATTTTCACCAAAATTTCATAGTTGAATAAAAATATAATATTAAAGTTAATGAGTGTTGCATTATCGTAAGCTTATTGAATTTGTCTTTCTTTAATATCAAGTGCCGAGTGATTACAGCAAATCTTGATACATTATTGCTTTCTTACTAAAAACGTTATTTCAATACATCTCTGCTGCGAAGCGCGGGTATTTTGCTAGTCCCTTATATATTACAATGTAGGTAGGTATTATCCCTTATATATTACAATGTATGTATTATCCCTTTTATATTACACTGCAGGTAGGTATTATCCCTTATATATTACACCGTAGGTAGGTATTATCCCTTATATATTACACCGTAGGTAGGTATTATCCCTTATATATTACACCGTAGGTAGGTATTATCCCTTATATATTACACTGAATGTAGGTATGATCCCTTATATATTACACGGTAGGTAGGTAGTATGATCCCTTATATATTACACGGTAGGTAGGTAACCGAACTTACTGATGTGGAGTGGGAGATCAATCCCGGGTTTGTAACTTCTGCTCCTGTCATAATGCCATCTGTTAACCTGACTAACTGAGCAGGGCAAGGGGTTTAGGATACTGGGAGAATTTCCAAGTCCAAACCCAGGCCTTGGTCGCACCCATACCTGTAACCATAGCTACAGGCACACACGGGGAGGGGGCAGAGTGAGTTCCATGTCTCTCGGTGATTGGCTGCTGGTGTGGGAAACCCGCCCATACACATTCCTCCCCCTCCCTCCCCCGCAGGTACAGCCTGTCAGTCATTAGACCGGGGAGAACGTCTCCTGCATTAACGTTCCACTCGCCCCGCCCAGGGAAGCCCCAAGGCCGCGTACAGCAGTGAAGACCCTGGACTGACAAGATGAGCGAATCCGTGGAGAAAAGTGGGACAGTGCCGACCGAACAGGAAGTGAAGAATGTGGTTCACAGCGACAACTCCAGGGACGCCAAGGAGTTCTATGACAAGCTGGGGCCCAAGAAGAAACCCAGACTGGTAAGTGATGTAGTTACACCTTATAGGGTGGGGCCTGCAACCCATTCACACCATGGTCTGTCAGGGGGTGATGGGAGTTGTAGTTCAAAAGCAGCTACTAATAGCTCAGACCCAGTGGCCATTGGCACAAGAGAAAACGTTTTGGACCGACCGACCAACACCGATGGTCGCCCATTCATCCGGATCAGGGCATCAGACATGGCGATAAATCACTGGCGATTGTGCACTCTCCTATGGACCCCGCCATTGATCACTTTGGCCAACGGACGACACCCGAGGGCAAGGACAATACCCGACCGAATGTATACACATATGCGATAAATGACCGAAACGCCCATTCGTACACACGCTCAGCGGTAGTTTGTCGTCCGAAGAATTGTACGTGTGTACGAGGCTTTAGATCAGTTTATGTGGGGGTGGCCACTATACATTAATATAGTATGTACAATACAAGGATTGTGGAAGCACTCCCAACTAGGCTAATTTACAACTACATTTAGCGGAAGTGCTACTGATCTTGTCAAACATTAATACAAACATAGAAAAGATAATCAATGCACATTCCTAGGCCCCATACAATATCATATTATCTGCACTCTGGCATACTTAATAAACAAAGGGGTTTTTAGTATACTTACTGTGATCACATGAATATGAAAGCCTTCCAACCATGTCAACCCCAGTCTGTATGGGGCCTAGGAATGTGCATTGATTATCTTTTCTATGTTTGTATAAATGTTTGACTAGATCAGTAGCACTTCTGCTAAATGTAGTTGAAAATTAGCCTAATTGGGGTGCTTCCACAATCCTTGTATTGTATGTATTTATTGGGAGGCCTGGTCAAGCCTCCATGAGGTTATAGCACCCCAAAACGCACAATCAATGCACATTCCTAGGCCCCATACAATATCATATTATCTGCACACTGGCATACTTTATAAACAAAGGGGTTTTAGTATACATTACTGTGATCACATGAATGAAAAGCCTTCCAACCACACCAAGGTAACCCCAGTCTGGAAGGTTCTAACTTCTAAACTTTTTTACTTCAATTACCATTAGCAAACTTTTGCATTTCTCATAGATGCACACTGGATCCATATAACAGGCTTTCTCCTCCCCCCCCCCCGCCCTTTGCTTTTATATGGTGACAAAACTCCTCGGTGACTTCTAATATCCTTATAATTTACAGTTGGGGGTCTTAAGGTAAACCCGCATTATATATACTGGTTCAGGTTTACACCCATTCAGGTCTCTAATTCTTGATGTTAATTTGTAACTAATAAAATTATTAAAGTCTCCAATAATAGACGGTAAAGTGGACTGATCAACCTGGTGGGATTTTATTTTTCAGCCAAAGCCGCAGAATGCAATTACAATAGCTGTATCCTCGAGGGTCCTGTTTAACATGGTGGATGACAGAAGGATATACGAGGAACTAGGGGTGGAAAAGTATGTGCAGTTCCAGCAGGACCATGAGACTGAGCCCCTCCAACCAGGTCCTGCCTTCCCCTTTGTAAAGGTAATGTGGTGCTGCCTGCCCTTTCGAACAGTGCATAAGGCCCCTTTGGTTGCAATGAGGTTACCGTAGTTCTCTCCAGTGGCTAAACTGAATTCTCTTTTGTTAACTGACCAGTTGGTCCTAATAGAAATATTAGGCTGGGCACACACAAGCAAATTTTTTGGGCCAAACTGACTGATATTTACGTGTATCAGTCAGTCGGGCTGAAAAATCTGCAGTGTTTTTGTTATCGCTGGTGACCGATGCCGTTCACCCTGATCGGACATGACTGTAAATCACTGCCAATAGTGCGTCCTCCTATGGTCAGTCAGATGTGGCAAACTGTCAGCTGCGGCGATGTTCGCCACAACGTCAGTGATTTATTCTGGCCGACCGATCGGGACAAAAAAATTGTCTGTGTGTACCCAGTCTTAAACCAAATCTACCAGCACTACAGAATTTACTAGAAATGATTTATGAACAATGATTTGCCTGCTGGTAGCAACACTGATCACTTCCTGATAAAAGTTTTCGGGTGATTGATTGGGATAAAATATTTAACCCTTGTACTGGGACCTTCTGTAGTGTGTATTTACATTGTAAAGCTATTTACACACATTGAGGATTTGTAGCAAATGAGAGGCTACATTGAAATCTGTTATCTGCCACAAAAGTTCATACATATTTCAATGATTTGTGTTTTTGTGGCGACACACATAAATGTTCTAAATCTGTGTCAAAACCAACCAGTCCTGCGGTTGTTTTTTGGCCTCAGGATTGTTTGATTTTTCACCACACACATGGCAATAATCAACAGATCCCATTGGGATCATCAGGTATGTGTGAACACAGTGGTTAGCACTGATGCCTTGCAGTGCGGAAGTCCTGAGTTCGATTCCACCCTTGGACATATCAAGGAGTTTGTATGTTCTCCCCGTGCTTGCGTGGGCACTCCGGTTTCCCCCCCATTCATAAAGACATACTGATAGGTTGTATGTGTCAAATAAATGTGCTTAGATTGTAAGCTCTTTGGGGACTAATGTGAATGTATACATGTAATTGTAAAGCACCACGGAAGATGCTGGCGATATATAAATCAACAACAACAATAATAATAATACCTGTGCACATCCCAGGCCAAATCTGTAAATCTAGTATATACCATACAGTGTATAGTAGAGGGAGGGGTGGTGAAACTGTTGCTTGCAGAGTACCGTATATACTCGAGTATAAGTCGAGGTACACATTTTTACCTCAAAAATGAGTAAAAACCAATTGACTCGGGTATACCGTATATACTCGAGTATAAACCGACCCGAGGTATAAACCGAGGTACCCAATTTCACCTAAAAAAAACTAATAAAAGTGGTTGACTCGAGTATAAACCGAGGGTAGAAAAAGTACTAACCACTACTGCCTTTGATTCTGTTTTGAGGGTTTAGTTGCCCTTTAAATGCACAGCAGAATTCCCATACAGTAATAGACATTACTGTATGAGAATTCTGTGTTTATTTAAAAGACAAATACATTCTTCTTCCTTGGCATTCAAGATGTTTGGAAACTAAAACTCCCAGCATGCTTATAGCTGGGAGTTGTAGTTTCAATCATCTGCACCCCCACCCTCCCACCCAGTTCAGTGTGTACCTGTGGCAGCCTGGTGCCAGCATGTGTGCCAGCATTTAAGATCCTGTTGTGCAGCCTGTGTGCCAGCAGTGAGGTAGGTACGGTAAGCAGGTAGAGCTCGTAGGTACGGTAAGCATTCCGGCAGCCGCGCGCTCATTCCCTGTACTGGCGTGCCGGCTGACGTCACTAATTGGCGCCGGGCAGTGACGTCAGCCGGCGCGCCAGTACAAGGAATGAGCGTGCGGCTGCCGGAATGGTAAAAAACAGCAGTGACTCGAGTATAAACCGAATTCAAGTTTTCAGGCTGATTTTACAGCCTGAAAAACTCGGTTTATACTCGAGTATATACGGTAAGTCGAGGGTAGAGTAGTAGAAGGGAGTAGTAGTTTACAAACATCATGAGTGGAACTGCACACACTAACCCAAAACACACTACCCTGTCCTGACTCCTTAATCCCCCAGCCCCAGGAATAAAAACCACTACCCTGACTCCTTACTCTCCCCCCAGCCCCAGGAATAAAACCCTATTTCCCTGCACCCATCTTCTCTCACTACAAGTAATCATCTTTTATGCTGCAGCCTTACCTTTTCATAGTTGCAGGAGAGTCCGGGCCCCCGACACATTCAATGATGGAGGAATCCAGCTGCCGCATCCACTGACGTTACTACTCGGGCTGGTCTCATTTCCCGGCGCCGAGTAGTGACGTCAGTGGACGGACCATCAGTGGACGCGGCAGCCGGATTTCTCCATCAGTAAGTGACTGACCCGAGTATAAGTCGAGGTTCAGTTTTT
Source organism: Hymenochirus boettgeri (assembly GCA_019447015.1). Lineage (NCBI taxonomy): Eukaryota > Metazoa > Chordata > Amphibia > Anura > Pipidae > Hymenochirus > Hymenochirus boettgeri. Next base: position 267,191,919 of record CM033473.1, on the reverse strand, counting down.
AGGCTGTTTTCACAGCCTGAAAACCTCGACTTATACTCGAGTATATATGGTATGTCATGTTGTTTAGTAGGGTGTTACCTGTAATGTTAATACAACTTTAATAATAAAAAAGGAGTAAAATAAACCATGGGGCTGATGCAATAAGGTTAGCAAAGTACTGCAGTTAGATATCATCTGATTGGTTGCTGCAAATTATTGGCACTGGTAAACATTGGCACCCTTTATTGCATCAAGACTTTATTTTTAACCCTTTTTATCTACCTTAAATTGTAATATGATAATTTAGCAATAACTTGACTTTTTATGATAAGGATTTAGAAATATTCCACCCGGATTAGTTGTTCTATCTGAATGGGCTGCAATTGTCTTTTTTAAGCAACCCGATGGTCCTTATACTGTCCAGATACCACTCTGTGTGCAGTTCTGTAGAAATGATTCTCTCTAAAAATTTCACAACTGTGTGCAACAATTATTTCACAAGCAGGCAGAGGTGGAAACAGCGCTAATTGGGACATACACATTCCTCTTTTATGAAATGGATGATTACAGAAAATAAAAGCCATAGAGGAATTACTTGACTGTATAATACAATGTAAAGATCATGAAACTCATAGGCGACTCTTAATATGTTTAGTTTGTGGTACTTTAAATTCATTTTTTTAAAATAACACACGTTTAATGTGATGCAAGGTGGCTCAGTGGTTTAGCACTGATGCCTTGTACTGCTAAGTTCAATTCCACCCTTGGACACATTAGCAAGGAGTTTGTTTGTATGTTCTCCCCGTGCTTGTGTGGGTTTCCTCCAGGCACTCCGGTTTCCCCCACAATAATAAAGACATACTGATGGGTTGTATGTGTCAAATAATTGTGCTTAGATTGTAAGCGCTTCGGGGCAGGGCCTGATGTGAATGTATATATGTAAATGTAATGCGCTACGGAAGATGTTGGCGCTATATAAATCCACAATAATAATAATAATAATGACATAGCTAAACACCAATCATAACATGTATAACACATGTAAACACTGTATAGAGGGATACCTGGGGAGAGAGACACACTATAGATTAATTTATGTTGTCAACTGAACAGGGTTTCATGGTGTCTCATTCCATCTGGGGTATGTAAAGAGATTGTGTAAAGATTGTACTTTTAATGGAAATTTTAGGGATTGTCCATCTCGAACATGTTACCTGCAAACATGTAGGCAGAATCTCCCAAGTTGCCCAGGAAGTCCTATGTGATCGTGAGGTGCCAATAGGAAGAGAGATCCATGCTGACTCCTGTCGCAACACTAATAACTGCTGTATCATCATTGTCTGCCAATGGTTGTCTCCAAGGTTTGTGATGTGTCTGGAAAAAATTGCCTTTACAAATAATCTGCACCAACCAATCAGAGATGATCTAACTGCAGTAAGCCACTAAAGGTTAACATTTGATTGGTTGCAGCAAATTAAAAGCATGAGCAAGCTTTGCACCCGCCACATAAATTTGGGGCAATAAGAAACATTATCTTTGTTGCAATGACCAATTCAGCCTGTCTGATCATCCAGAGAGATTACACCAGTGTATTGAATCAACAGCTTAGCTATCTCAGTAATCAGTGCAATAAAAATGAGAATTTAAAATACATGCCCTGGTGACAACACAGTGCCAAGTGTTCTAAATGTTAACATATCAATAATAGGAATTGTATGTGAATTACTAGCACAGGATGAATTGTCTTCTCAATCCGCCAGCCCATTTTACGTGAAACCGGAAAATGCAATGTCAATAAAAGAACATTCACAGGTGAATAATCCTGTAATAAACTATCATTTCTACTAACTGAGTCACTAAGGTTGGGCTGGACTAGTTTATTAGACTTATCACCCTGTGCAATAACTGCCTATGTAACTTCCATTATATATGCATGGTTTTTGTTTGTTTTTTCATTGTTCCTTCCATTTCCCCACCAAACTTGTTTAGGAGCTTTTGGGTGGATGAACAAGGGGAGCTATAATTAGCTGATACCAGGAACCAAGTGTCAGTTAGAAAAAGGCCTTTCTAAGAAGTAGACTTTATAAAAGGAAGGTTTGTAGAGAAAAAAATGATAAACATTGACAATTTACCCCATGAACTAATGAATATTTTATTTAGCTCTTATGTTACCCCCCCAGTCCAGTTCATATCTAGCAGAAAATTAATTAAACATGTACTATGTACTATATTGCTAAGTGGTCCGGGTGCAAGATTGCCCCAGACCCTTCACCTCATAACGCTGCACACATTCGTGGGTAAGTGAATTCTGGTGGCCCGGGTGCCAGCAGCCCAGAGCCCGTCGCAAGGCTGAACAATCAAAGGTAAATGAAGTAAGGATCCGCACTGACGGGTGCCAAAAGGAACTTAGAAGACAACTGCTTACTGCTGCATAAAATTCTTTATTGGTACACGTCTGACGCGTTTCAGACTAAACTGTCCTTAATCATAGGCAGTATCTACCAGCAGGACTCACAAGACAGCAATACTTACTTCTTTAGCCGACTACTTGAACTGAGATATTCCTTTTGATCCAGCTCTTAAGAAGGCAGCTGTAAGTCATTGCCTGTGGCACCACCATCACTGCCATGACTGACAGCTTTTAATGGAACCAGGAAGAAGATATTTCAAGGAGGCATGAACCTTCGGACAGGAGATGGCAAAGATTAAGAGTTTTATTTTGAAAGAGGTAAGTATCACAGTCTTTGAGGGGTCCTGCTGCTACACATGAATTGGACTTGAGGGCGGTGGACTTGCTGTTTTAAGTTTTGTTAACTTTCTTTTACACTGGGGATGGCTGACTTAAAGTTTGTGAATGAATATTACTTGGGAATCATAGACCATAGTGTGTATGTATATATTCATTTTTATTGCGCCTGGTATAGCAGCGTTTTACAGCAGTGTTATGTTTCTAAGTGCTTACAATTAAGAATGCATAACCTGTAAGTATGTAAGAAACAGGGATTTCAAGTGGAAATCTGCCCAAGATAGATAGTGCAAGGTGGTAAAATGTAATGGAGTTTAGATTGGGAAGTGCAGATGGGCTGTACCATCTTGCAGCCATCAAGCATCAAAATTTAAAGGGGAACTGTGGTCTCCAAACAAGTAGAGTTTAAACGAAAGGCCAGTTTCCTACCTTTAAAACGAGCCATCAACCACCTCTCTACCTCCACAGCCCAAGATATGAAGAAATTACTGACCAGAAAGTCAGGGGTGGGAGGCTGACATGTGACATTCCTAAGGCTGCTCCCCCACCTCGCCACCGGTGAGAACAGCCTCAGACTTCAGTGTCTCCCCCTCCCTGCTGTGTGAAGGACAGAGTTCTCACTCTGCCTGAAAAGGCTGTTTTCACACAGTTTTCTGTAGTGAGGGGTGGGGTGTCTGAGTGCCCACAGCACCTGCGAGTGGGCAGGGCAATGGCACCCACAAATGGGCGGGGATAAATCACCCATGAGTGGGTGGGGCTGTAAGGGAAGAGGCCATGGGCCTGCAAATGGAGGGTCCATGAGTGGGAGGGGCCAGGGGGGCTTGCAAGAGTAGGGAGGCTGCAAAGGGAGGAGGAGACAAAGGGCAGATTTACTATCATCCACTGACATGGTTTCAGAGCAGGAAGTGCAGGGGACCTGGTGATGCTGCTGCCATATCACACACACAAATGTAAATATCTTCAAAACTATGCAAAATAAACAATGACAATAAATTGCAAAAATTCGCAGGAGAGCAATTCCTATCAATTTACCTAAAGTCACTTTTGGACCACAGATCCCCTTTAAGGAATCTATAAATGAATATATGTAAGCAGAAACATGTATAAATGACAGATAGGAGAGAAGAGGCCTAGCCCGCAGCACTCTAAATAACAATACAGTAGAATATATGTAATGCAAAGTAAAAATCCTTTATTGCTGACAGGGATACAGTAAGGTTAAAAACTTTTTTTTAAAAAATGTAAGAAATCTCCCAACATTCCCTTTTTTAGTACACAAAATGTGCAAATCACAACTGTGCAAAAAAATCAGTTAAGAGTACTCAAGAGTAATGAAATGCTGGGTCAGTATGCATCATGGGGGTTGCCCTACTTACGACCTTTCTATGGAGATACAGTGTGATGAGAGGGAATCTGGGTTAAAATCAAGTCCAGATCCATGTGGTAGGACACGTTTTGCTCCACTCAAGTCATATTACATTATAGCTACAGTACTCGGCTACTAGTGATAGGAAGAATTACAGTTTCCAGTAATGGGCAATTTCAAAAAACAAATTTCCCAGTGTATACACCCTTTAAATCTAGGTACACACCATGGGATGCTTCATCTCAACAGCCTGTTTTCCACTAGTGACCGGTCGGCTAGGATGAAGGATTGTCGGTCATGGCAAAAGTAGAAGCGGACATCAGTTAGCCGTGTTTTTTTCACGCATCCGATCACCCATTCTGTCTGGTTACGGGCTGCTGCAAATCCATGCAATTTTTTTAGCCCAATAGACGATACACTGACAGTCGAACCCCCCGAAAATTGGCATGCTGTGTACACAACCTTAGAGTCAGACACGGTAAAGAGTTGGTCGTTAAGCTCATTGGGTACTCATTGGGATTTAAAAGTTGTTGCCTTTTTAAAGGCCATCTAAACACTAAAACTTTTCATCTAGATACTCGGGACATCTAGATTAATACAATTTTAATACAAGAATGTGAACCCTTCGGAATTACATGGATTCTGCACAAATTGGTCATAAAATGTGATCTGATCTTCATCTAAGTCACAACAATAGACAATCACGGTCTGCTTAAAATAATACCACACAAATAATTAAATGTTTCCATGTTTTTATTGAACATTCACAGTGCAGGCGAAAAAAGTATGTGAACCCTTAGACTAATGACATCTCCAAGAGCTAATTGGAGTGAGGTGTCAGCCAGTCAATGAGATGAGATTGGAGGTGTTGTATCTGTTGTATTCAGTTAGATAAACTGGACTTGAAGTTTAGTTCTTGAAGACGTTTCGCTAGTCATCCGACTGGCTTTCTCAATACAGAATGACTTGTACAAGAATCTGTGGCAATTATGTGCCCTGGAAAATCCCAATTGGCATATCACAGCCAAGTGTTAAGGGTGTGATTGGATAGTGGATAAAAGGTGTTATAGGAACGCCCAGAGTAAGGTGTCAAAACAGCATTGTACATGGCAGACAGTTGGCTAATTGGGTTTTTCCAGGGTACATAATTGCCACAGATTCTGAATTGAGAAAGCCAGTCGGATGACTAGCAAAACGTCTTCAAGAACTAAACTTCAAGTCCAGTTGATCTAATTGAATACAACAGATCTACCATGACCTGGATTAATGAGAACCTTCACAAGCATTGGAGTTGTTGGTTACAGCTGGCCTGCACTAAATAAAAACCACACCAGTTTTGGGTTTGCTTTTCCCAAGAAGCATTGCCTGATGTGAATGATGCCTCGCACAAAAGAGCTCTTGGAAGACCTACGATTAAGAATTATTGACTTGCATAAAGCTGGAAAGGGTTATAAAAAAGCCTTGCTGTTTATCCGTCCACAGTAAGACAAATTGTCTATAAATGGAGAAAGTTCAGCATTGCTGCTACTCTCCCTAGGAGTGGCCGTCCTGTAAATATGGCTGCACATTTAAAGTTTGCAAAAGAGCTCCTGGATGTTTCACAGCAGTACTGGCAAAATATTCTGTGGACAGGTGAAACCAAAGTTGAGTTGTTTGGAAGAAACGCACAATACTATGTGTGGAGAAAAAGAGGCACAGCACACCAACATCAACTGTTTATGGTGGTTGCTAACATCGGGGAAAAAATGAATTCCCTAGTTTATCAAGACATTATGCAGTAGAACGTAAAGGGAAACTATAGTGCGTATAAAGTTTTTTATTTTTAAAAACGTTATAATAAAATAACCTGAGGCAGGGAGGTAGGATTGGTGCTTTTTACCTCCTAATATCCTTTCTATGAGTAGCAGCAGGATGAAGAAAACTGCTTCTGCCAGTCTTCCTGAATGCTTCAGCACTATCTTTAATATAGAATATCCCGGGGCCATAACCTGGCAGATGACAACTGTATGTGCTGTAGCTCCTCCACAAACAATATTGGGAGGTGGGAATAATCAATCCTCTCCTTGCCCCAGGTACTTTTGATTTTTAAAAAGTAAATTTTTACAGTATAGTTGTCCTTTAAGGCCATGTGTCCTCCAGCTGAAGCTCAGCAAAAGATGGGTGTTGCAACATTTCAACGACCCAAAGCATAGAAGTAAATCAACACCAGAATGGCTTAAACAGAAGAAAATACACCTTCCCATTACAGCCAGACATCCCATGAATATTGCTGAACTGAAACAGTTCCTTAAAGAGGAATGGTCAAGAATTACTCCTGACCGTTGTACACGTCTGATCTGCAACTACAAGAAATGTTTGGTTGAAGTTATTGCTGCCAAAGGAGGTTTAACCAGTTATTAAATCCAAGGGTTCTCATACTTTTTCCACCTGCACTGTGAATGATTACATGGTGTGTTCAATAAAAACATTGAAACATTTAATTAATTGTGTGGTATTAGTTTAAGCAGTCCGTGGTGGATGCCGATTCACAATGTGTGCACAAACTGCCGTTTCAGACGATAATCATGCTGTGTATGGGTGCTTTATCGGGTAAAACAGCCGCTCATTCGGAGATCTGGTTGGTCAGGCAACGATCCCTGACCGAATGGCCGTTTCGGACAATAAAGTGCTCATTAAGTCGGTAGGTGAAACGCGTATGGTGTATATGGACACCCCAACTACACCTCTAATGCAGACAGTATTTTATAACTCTCTTTTGAATTGCCAGGTAAGTGCGCCGGCTAACGCCTCCTATTCAGTGGTGTAAAGTTTCGCAACAACATAGTAGCGCAAAACTTTTACTAAGGGCAGTTTTGCATCGCCTTCGCTACGCTATATCCTAGCATTCTTGGAAATGGCGCAGGCAACCCAAACTCAGTGTAAAACCCACGCTAACCTGATAATACATCGGATAGCGTGGGTTTTACACTGACTTGGGCATTTTGCGCCCAATATTGCATCGCCCCCCTGAGGAGCGGTACATCTCATCCAGTGTACAGAAATACAGGGAGCATTGTAAACAGCAGCCATGGCAGAATTGCTCAGTCAACTATTAAATAATACATCACACATAATAAGAAACACTCCTCATTGTATTGCCTTTTAATTATTTAATTTGTTGATGTGCGGTATTTTATTTTGTGTGTACTGTACACTTGTAAATATCCCATTGCATGGACTAGTGTACATTTCTGGATTTTAAACTGCAGGACAAGCTTTGACCTGCCTGGCCTGTTCACCTGTAGTGAATTCTTTAGGAATAGACCTTTCATTGGGAAAAAAAACATTGAAATGTGTGCTGTAATTCTGTGTCATACCATAAGTAAACCTGTTTGTGGGTGCGGTTTGAAAGACACTTTTAACCTTGTTTTATATATGTCTATATTAAATATGTATATGTTTATTGAGGCTGTTATTCTCTTTGTTTTATTGGTAGTACTTGTTTCTTTTTTCCTGCATTAATTTAGATATACTTGTCCTGATAAACATACCTTGGGGGATATTAATTAAGCTGTTGTTAACCTGGGAACACAGTACAGATTTATGACTGGCAGACAGATTCCATTGGGATTCGTCTGTCATTAGCTACAGGTCTAATTTATTACAGTCTTATTGTGTAAGACTATTGGCTAAAGTATAGGGGCCGATGGAAAGTAACGCTTGCGGTCAACGGTGGTAGTTTGACTGCCGGGTAATCGGTTGTGTTTTGGTCACACGCACCCGATAAAATGCCAATCCTATTGGACCTGACAGGATCGTCAAATATAAGTTAAAATGTTGTCCTATGTATCCTTGTTCCTTTTTATCCCCATATAAATGCTTAGCGGAGAGGGCAGTACTGGTGGGAGCAACTGTACTAAAGATGTTCTACTAATGCTGGTACTAGGATGGGTAACACGAAGGTGACTAGTTTCACTATCTAAGTAGGCAAATTCACACCTGTCCCATCTATCAGCCCTAAAACCCATTTCACTTTTTGTTACCTCAGCAAGGGTCAACATCTTGCAGAGAAAATTATTCTAGAGAGTGAAGCTAATCAGAATATACATGCAAAACTATGTGTCAGCAGAAAGGGGGTTGTGGGCACTTGATATTACGAATACAGTAATACAGTATTACGAAATGGGAGACAGTATTACGAAATGGGAGACAGTATTACGAAATGGGAGACAGTATTACGAAATGGGAGACAGTATTACGAAATGGGAGACCGTATTACGAAATGGGAGACCGTATTACGAAATGGGAGACCGTATTACGAAATGGGAGACCGTATTACGAAATGGGAGACGTATTGACGAATGGGAGACCGCAGTATTACAAATGGAGACTGTATTAGGAAATGGGAGACTGTATTAGGAAATGGGAGACCGTATTACGAAATGGGAGACAGTATTACGAAATGGGAGACCGTATTACGAAATGGGAGACCGTATTACGAAATGGGAGACCGTTTGCGATGAGGGAACATTTATTGTGTCATTTCATGTTTGCCTATATGAGCTTTAAATTGTGTGAGCTTTTTATTTTTTCACTTTAGCAGTTCATGTTGCAATGGTCATGAGCGCTCCTCAGCTCCATGATCTTATAAAAGTCCAGGGCCACAAAGCGCTCATGTCCCATGCATCCCCTACATAAAAAATGACTATATATTTTACTATATATTTTTATTTATCTTCTAAGTCGGCAATTAAAACAAAAAAACCCAAAATTAATAAATTATACCTATACATATATAAATATATGTCCATTTCCTATCTCTATCCCTTGAGGAACCTGTAGCAACCTCTTTGGGAATCCTAGGGGACCCTGCACCCTAGTTGAGAAACACTGGTGCTCTGGGCCAAAATGTACTGACAATTTTTGCCAATATTTTGACCTGGTCGACACATACTGAAATTGTGTCTGGTGTGTACCAGGCCTTAAACAGTTGTACAGTATATTATCTTTAAGGTGTGGCTGTTACTTTGCATAGTACCTGCTTTATTTGATTGATGTCTTTTTTTCTTGTTGATGTCACATAGGCTGTGGAAGAAGTTAATAAACAGCTCCGAGAGTTCTACCCCGACAGTGAACAGCTGTTTGATATTGTTCTTATGACCAATAACCATGCTCAGGTTGGAGTGCGCCTCATAAACAGCATCAATCACTATGGTAAGTAAAATAAATAATATTCTCTCAGCCCTTCCTGCTACCACAGTGATGAGAAGCATTTGTTCTGTTCAACCATAACCTCCCTTTTTTATCCCGGATACGTTTATTTGCTTATGTCAGAATCTGGGTGACAATGCACATTTTTCATCTTCTGTTGTATGTCTGCTATGAACAATATGTCAGGAACAGATCTCTTTCTTTTTCATCTCCTCACTCTTCCTGTAAAACTTCCCTTTAAAACCCTCTCATGATACAGCGTCTCACAGAAAGATTAGGTGCAGATTTCTCACTCTGTGAGTAACGATCAAAAGCCTCGCTTGTCAGTGGGATGTGTGTGTTTAAAGACAAAGCGCACCACAGGCATCTAGGAAGGGATTTCTCAAATTGTGTAAAATAAGAAAATGAGGGATAGTAAATAAGTAGAAAATTAAACTGCCCCAGGGTGGTCTTCTAACAAGCTTTAATCATGACACCTACTGTGTTCTTATCATTTAAAATGGTGCTAATTTTGCACCAACCAATCATATCTTATTCAACATTTGAAAGCTTACATCCGATTGGTTGGGGCAAAATTAGCACGATTTTTAAGAACTTTTATTGAATCTCCCTGTTAGAGAGTGCGTGTGTGTGTGTAAGACCAATTACCCCTCCACTCATCTTTGAGCGAGAAATATAAAAACTAAGAAGACTCTCCAAAAGAAGAGTATAAGGACGTTAGGGAGCTGTTGTTTGTAGGATCAGTCGGCCAACATATAACACTTATAAAAATGAAAAGTGTAACCTAGCAATAATGCAGTATAGAGATCACCGAAATCTAGACCAGAGCATATACTTCCTGTTTAATATAAACTAAGTCTATTTATCCTTTTTATAGGTATAATAACAAATTTCTATCTATTCGACTTTAGAGCTGAACATTGAGCGTTTTTGCCTGACTGGCGGTAAATCCCCAATCGGTTACCTTAAGGCTTATTTAACCAACCTGTACCTGTCAGCAGATTCTGAAAAGGTTCAAGAAGCTATTGCAGAAGGTAAGTCCATTACTACACTGTAGAAGAGAAACATTAACAAGTCTTATCGCAAACGTGTCATTAGTTAGACAATGAAAGGTCCTTAAAGGAAACCTATCGTGTGTGTAAAGTTTATTTAAAGAGTGTCTCCACTCGTATTTTTAACATTTTGGAATCCAGTTCTATTAAAGAACGGGAGGTAAAGGAGCTGTGCCTTACCTTCCGTTCTTCAATAGAACAAACAGGAGCCAGGAGAGAAGGTAAGAAACTTACCTGCTCGCTCGCTCCCCCGGCGCTTAGTCTGACAGGTCCCGACAGACCTTGTCTTCTATGCGCATAGATCGCGCATGCGCATAGAAGACACGGTCCGTCGGGACCTGTCAGACTACACACCGGGGGCGAGCGAGCGGGTAATTTTCTTACCTTCTCTCCTGGCTCCTGTTTGTTCTATTGAAGAACGGAAGGTAAGGCACAGCTCCTTTACCTCCCATTCTTCAATAGAACTGGATTCCAAAATGTTAAAAATACGAGTGGAGATACCCTTTAAAAAACAGTTAAAATGAAAAGTATTTGGGACAGGGATACAGGCCTGGTAATTCCTACCTCCCAATATTATTTCTGTGAAGAGCACCAGTCCAAAGAAAACTGATTCTGACAATCTTCCTCCTGGCTTCAGCACCATCTTTTTTAATACAGGACTAGTCCAGGACTAAACTGGCAAATTAAAACTGTATGTGCTGTAGCTCCTCAACGAAATGATATTGTGAAGTAGGAATAATCAATCCAACCTCCCTGCCCCAGGTACTTACCATTTTTAAACAGTTCATTTTTAGATTATAGTTATACTTTAATATTCCATTGTGGAGTTTTCAGAGAATCAATATCTACCCTACAGAGCAGCCTTCTGAATAGCATTGTAATTGTATGTAATTATTTTAACTATATTCCAACCTGTTCATACAATGCCACTTTCTGACATTTTGAAGGGCCCTTGGATCCTGCTACATATATTGTGTAACTACTAATGGGTAACCAGCCTGTTACATGACATGCATTTGCATCACCACCTTTTTGGAGGGACCCTTCTAATGGTGGCCGTAGACGCAATGAGCTCAGTCGTACGATATTGGGATATGCTGATATCCTACGATCGTCGGATCCTGTATGGACGATTGTGCAAGATTTCTTGTACTGGGCCAGTAAAGATAAAAAATTTCCATCAGTCAATTAGATTGTACGATCCAAAAAGCATCTATAGCCGCCATTAGCCCAAAAAAGTTATGCCAGAAACACAAAATGATGTAGGTAATGATGCCTTTAATCTCATTTATTTAATTCTAACAAACAGCCCCTTGTTAAATTGTAAAATCACACTGACTTTTAAGCCCATTAAATGTAGTTCGGACTTTTTAGTATTTTGAGTATTGAACTTATTATTATAATGTGCTGATTGTACAATAAACCGCTACCTAGGTATCATTTCTTACAGGTTTCTGGCAATACTTTTAAGTATGTCAAAATCCACAATGTCCGTAATGTCTACACTGTGATTTGATCCCATATTATCACCATGGAATGTTTTGTTCTAGGAATTGCAGCTGCCACCATGTTCATCGGAAGGAAAGACACCATTCTGCCAGAGAGACAGTTAAGAGTTGCATTTGATGGAGACGCTGTTTTATTTTCTGACGAATCTGAGGTGATTGTAAAGGAACATGGGCTGGACACCTTTTTTGCCCACGAGAAAACATTTGAAAACAAACCACTTGCACAGGTATAATATGACATCATGTTACATCACAGCAGATGTTTCTTATCTTACTTCCATTTTAACAGCATGTACAAGGGGAACTAAAAGCAGAAAAAAAAAACAATGCTTTTTTTCTTTTTCTGTCTGCATTCTCTTAGGGCTTGTTCACAATAGGAACGGACAAAAACGCGACTTAAAAACCTAGTACGTTTAGTGACATTTTAATGTTTTTGTATCCGTTGCTGAACATTTGCGTGTAATATTATCGGTTTATGTCCATTTTTTCTGCGTTTCTTTCCATTGCATTTTAACGTGTTTTTGACCGCATTTTTGGACTATAAGGGGGCAGGACCAAAGAACACTAAAATCCCGATGTCACTTTCTGGGATTGTGGGAGTTTCAGGAGCTTTTGGAGAGAAACGTAGCAGATAGTGTTGTGGAGAGAGATCTTGCCATTTTCTGGTGATTTTGCTATTCTTCAGCGTGTTTCCTATAGCTCATGGACTGGAAATGACATCACAGGAACTCCCAGGCACCCTTTTCAAAAAACGGACAGAAATGCAAACACGTGTGTTGTTTTCCGTTGTTATCCATTGTAACGCACTTTCATGCATTTGAGACGGTGGCCACATTGCATGCGCTTCGATCTGTTTTCGGAGCGCATCTGATCAGCATTACACGTGTTCTTCACACACGTTGCAATCCAGTCCAGCTACACAGTGCATATGGTCTGTTTTAGTTTCTACATGGCTTATTGGACTAGGTGAAGTTTGAATTAACCATGGAGAGGGTATTCTTGCAATATGTCCCCTGCATTGCTCTATATTGTTACAGGCAAGTCAATTCAGGGAATCCATTGCCGCTCCGGTACTCTTCCAGCTTGTCTCTGCAGTCAGCGATTTAGCGAATGGGAAGACATGCTCTGCAAAAAAGTGTGTCTTCCCACTGACTACATTGCGGACTGTCACTTTTCCCTCGCCGCCCTGGTCCGCTCAGCCTTTGCTGCCGGTACTATTCAGGTGTGGAGCAGGGGAAAGGTGAGTATAATTGTCCTTTTGGTAAAATTATTTTTGATATTAGGAGTTTATCTACCTTTTTAAGGCAGACGGTTGTTTATAAAATTAGTAGAAACTTTAAAAATTATAGTTGCCAGGTATAAATGAATCAAATGCTTAATTACTGCCGGTATAATCAGAACAGAGGGGAGGCCAGGCTTATAAATGACATTAAAGAAGACAGAAAAAAATGAGCATGCAGATTCATACAATATATCTGTTTGTGAACTATAATAAACTAGCAAACCCCCTGATTCTTTAAAGCCTCGCAAATTCACCGCCATGCAACCGCCCCCGCCCAAATGCGCTGGTGTAATCCTTTGTTTAGTATTGGGATTTCTTCCCATTCTCTCCAGCACCACATAGCGGCAATTCAGGATACTGCAGTGGGTCCGGTGTCTGTGGTTTTGCAACTGCCTTTTAGTATATAAGATAAAAGCATGATAATACAAAATTATATGTGAGAATACATGTTATTTAATGGGGCTCTATTTTAATGTCATTTACCAATAACATCTAAAGCATCTTTTATGTGTGTACCGAGCTTAGGTTTTTGAGGCCTGTGGTTTTTGCACCACAGGCCTCAAAGTAAAGGCGCAGTTTATTCATTTTATTGCCTCTTTCCTCACCAGCAACTGGGAATGTGTCATTAATGTTCCTAGGTGTGTAGAGTTTATTATAAAGAAGAACAAATGTGAAATATTAAAACGTTCCTCTGATTGCAGCCTTGTTCTTTGGCCCCCTGAAAAATCTCTCTAGTATCTGTAGATTGGGACTGCCTGTAGATGTCTTAATAGCTGATGACAGACTGCTACCAACAGAATCTGTCACATGGACTGTGTGTACCCAGCTTTAGGTTTCAATTATGGGAGGCGGGTACAAGACAGTTGGAAACTGATATGAATATGCCCTAATTAGTATTAGCAAGTGATGTGTCCCTCAATGTTTTAGAAACTAACACCTATGCTTTATATTTAGGGCCCTTTGAAATGTTTCCTGGAAGCCCTGGGGAAGCTCCAGAGGAAGTTCCATGCCAAAGACGCACGTTTAAACTGTCCAATTAGAACCTACCTAGTGACAGCTAGAAGCGCTGCCAGTTCTGGTGCCAGAGCCCTAAAGACCTTGCGCAGTTGGGGTCTGGAAGTTGATGAAGCTCTCTTTCTTGCTGGTGCTCCGAAAGGCCCCATCTTGGAGAAGATACGCCCTCATCTTTTCTTTGATGACCAGATGTTCCACATAGAAAGTGCACAAGATCTCGGAACCATTGCTGCCCATGTGCCTTATGGAATTGCCCAGAAGTACAACAAATCAACTCCAAAGCATGCTGATAAGAAGTAAAGCTACTGCCTAGCGCAAAACTAGATAAGGAAGATCCTTATGACAGTGTTAGATATAGTTTTCCTTGCCTGACTGGGCTATAGACTCACTCTACATCTCTCTTCAGAACACAGTTAAACTGCAAAATGTTTTACTTTTACACATCAGTGTAATTAGATTGTTATATAAATGATAGAGCTACAGATGTACAGTGATAAACAATCATGGTTGTTTATATACAACTTAGGTTCAGACTGTTTTAGTGCATAGCAATAGGGCAGCAATTATCTACCTATGTATTTCTACTAATACCTTATTGAATGTTGCAGTGGGGCATGGGCATGCAAACAGTTGAATGATAAAGCCACTTTGCAGCAGAGCTTGGTTTGGAATCTTTCTCTATGCAAGATTTGAATTCCAGTCACCCAGGGCCGGTCCTAGCCATTTTGGTGACCTAAGCCAGGGATTCTCAAACAGTGTGCCCACAGATGTTTGAAAACTTTAACAGCCAGCTGGGGAATGAGTTATAGTTTTCAAAAATATGGAGGCACACCGTTTGAGAATCCCTGCCCTAAGCAAGTCTCTCTTGGTGCCCTCTTCCCAACTAAATCTGTTCCCAACCACCTCTTGGATTAGTCTTTGCATAGATTGGAAAACTCAGCCAAGGTGATTGTTTTGTATGCAAAAAGAGAGGCTACAGGAGACTACATTACTGATAATGATCTCAGTCTTTTTAAAGAAAAGAAACTTTGAATGGCGCCTTCCACATTTGAATCGTGCCCTAGCTTTTTACCTAGGTCGCCTATGCCTAGAAACAGCCCTGCAGTCAATTTGATGCTGATGCAGTATAATGTGCAAAAGTGTACCTGTGCTATTTAAAGAGCACTATACTGATGCAGTAATTGATTTCTTTCTGGCTCCTCCCACAGTCATTTAGGGACATTCAAGGAGAGCCGCAGCCGCTATGCGTTAAAGTCGCACTAAACGATTTACGATCAATTAGGTTAACTTTAACCTATTGCTGGCACAAGCTGCCCACCAGTGGCTGTGGTAGCTCTTCGAACGTGAGTATTTAATGCCAGATGATATTTGAGTGAAATTAGCTTTTGTACCTTTTATTGTATCATTCCCTAAAGTCTCTGAGTGAACCAAGTTAAAAACCTACTAATTGTGCCTTACCATGCTCTACAGCAGGATCCAGGTTTGCTAACAGAGGCTGCAAGTCTGGGAATTACATTGAATTATCAGTATACACTCAGGACTCAGGTTTCATATTTACATGTTGTGGTGGATTTAAATTTCTGAATAATAAAATTATGATATTTGATATCTGTAAAAGGAGAAGTTCAAGCTAAAAATGCCAAGCAATTCCTAACCAGAGATACACTTGTGTAAAATGAAGGCTCCCAGACACCCCTCCCCCTCAACGAGCCACTGTCTCAGACATGCTCAGTGTGCTTTTACCAGGGAGAGAATGTGGAACTGTCCAATTACTTTAAAAGTAACTACAGGTTTTAATACAAAGAAATAATTTCCTCAGTTAACACAACATATATCTTATGGTGGGAAATACTTGAAAAGTGATGCATCATTTAATTAGCAGTTTTCTTTTTATAAGTAAGGATAAATGTGTCCTTTTCCTTTAATTTAACTTAACTGGAGATTACAGTCAGTGTGTATTTCTGAGTCTCCATATTCATAGATTTGCCCTCCAGATGTTTTGGAAACTACAACTCCTAGCTTTACTGCAGCCAGTGAATGCTGGGAGTTGTAGTTTTCAAACATCTGGAATCTAGAGGGTTTTTTTTCATGTGTTTGTGACCTCGGAGGAGATGACAGACAATTTCGTTAATTAAATAGGAAGCAGTGCAATTTTACTAGGTTAACATTCCTGTTTACATTAGCGATGCAGCTGTTTAATTTAAACTTCCTATATCGCTCCAACTGCTGAAAGTAGAGTTTAGATCTGGGAGTTATATTTCAACTACAGCCTTAATACAGAACCAAATTGCAGAAGTTTATTATACAATCAAGTGCCTCAGAATGTTTTGATTTCATAACATCAGATAAAGCAAAGCCTAAACTTTCGGCTTTACTATCATTTTCCCTATACCTCACAACACCATCCAATTGCTTTTAACCATAAAGCGATACCATGAGGCGTAGCATATCAACAGCCAATCATTTTTAAGTTGGAACCGTTTACAATTAAACCAGTATTTGATGTTGGGCCTGAATTATTCAAGCAAAAATAAACCTTTTTTTTTTTTTAATAGGAGTAGAATGAAAACAGGAGTCTGTTTGCCTTTATAGAGTTTATATGATATAAGTACTGTGCTTTCACATTAGTATAGGAGATATTCTAGAATTGATCAATTTGCTTTAGATTTTTTTTTTAACTACATTTTAATTC
This sequence comes from Hymenochirus boettgeri, assembly GCA_019447015.1. Lineage (NCBI taxonomy): Eukaryota > Metazoa > Chordata > Amphibia > Anura > Pipidae > Hymenochirus > Hymenochirus boettgeri. The sequence goes on along the minus strand of CM033473.1, from coordinate 267,175,090 downwards.
TGTGTATTGGCTGCTATTTCTGGCTAGTGAAAATAATATGCAGGCTGTTTTTAGTTTTTTAATTGTTTAAGGGGTAAGTGCAGTCCGTTTCGTCCTATAAACCACCTTATTCATCTTTGACCACATCTGTGGATTAGCAAAACCGGCAGTCTCTTTAGGGCAGTGGAACATACAAGAAGCACAGGAACCAGTGCGGTGAATAGTGATACCCTTTTAGTGCATAGCAAGTTAAAGGACAAGTCCAAACCTTAGTTGAAAAATTGTATATAGACAAATTACCCCCAAAACTCCAAAACTGCAATGGTTTGAAAGCTGACAGATGTAAGACTAAACTCTAATGTACTAAAATGTTCTCTTCCCCTTCCCTCTGCCTTTCAAAAGGTTTCCGCCTCCTCTCCAAGCTGTCTGAGCTTGTTACAAGCCCGCACATGCTCACAGTAAGCATCTAAAGAAATAGCATTTAGTCATTGGCAGTGATGTCGACTGTCAAATCTATGACTGACATCTGCAGAAGAAGCAGAAAGAGTAGTAACAAAACATTCCAGCTTTCTAACTATTGTGATTTGGAGGGTGATTTACTTTTAAAATTAACATTTTTTTAATTTGGTCGTACTTGCTCTTTAGCACAGTAGTAGTTGGTCAAAACCTTTCAGGCTTATTTACGGAGAGCACCCGCATCTGCGCTGCACTCTCCTAAGGGGTTAAAGGGACAGTCCAGTGGAAATGATCAATATTTATTAAATTGTTAGTTTTTGTAATGCATACTTAGTTATTCTACATATTCTCTTCCATTTTGAAAAATCAGTTGAATTTATACCCCTTGCTATTCCCTGCTGTTAACATTAGTGAGCTGACATTTCAGGTTCCGTAACGGTCCTTCTTCCCAGAATGCATATTACCTTGGAATGTTCCTAACAGTAATGTCTACTGATTGGCTGTTGGATGGGTCAAAGATGCTCAGATCTCTACTGAGCCACTGAATCAACCCAGGTGCTGGGTCAAGGGCAAGACCATACCGGTCCCTATTAGGGGTCCTGCAAACAGGAAGTCAGTATTTCGGTTGCATTTATTTATACATAGACAAAATGCTGAATGAGCAGGTTAAGATCATTAGGATGGGAAAATACTGCTTTTTTTCTGAAAAGTATATGTATTTGCACTGAATTTCCCCTTTAAAGTTGTGCTAACTGATTTAAGATCAGTTTACCTATAGGTTGCAGCACCAGTACCGCAATAGGACACAGCTGTGTCAGCCTATTCACCAGAGGTGCATTGCTCGTTGTGCATAAGTATTTAAAGCCATAGCTGGTGTTATATACTTAACGCCAGTAAATCTCCTCTGGGATATTTTCCCAGAGTGCGTGCAGCTCTGGGTGAATCTCCCATTTTGTGTGTACCACTGCCCTAACTCTCTTCCATACTGTAGTACACATTTATTTGTTACACAGTGTGGGAGGTTTTTTGACTGTAAGGTAATGTTTACAAGAGATACCTACAAATCAACTAGAAAATGAATTGAAAAGCTGTTGGAGATTGTGTGATTTGGTTTACATTTTTTAAAATATTACTATTTTTTTAAAGAATGTTTTTCTACTTTATATACATATATATATTGTGTACTCTTTAATTAAAGAAAATCTTGTCAAAGAAAGCTCTTGTACTTGTTCAACATACCTAAACTTTAAGTGACTTAAAAGCTTGTTTGTATTAAAGGGTATATTCATCTCTTTTTATTTATATAAAATATATATTTTGACCTTAATGAAGTAGCCATGGATTTCTTAGATATACATATTTCTAATTCTGTTGATGCACACACCCTAATTAATGCACATAAGCAACTAATCACTGTAATTATTATTGTAGGGGACAATGAAGCATCTATATACAACATAAAACTGCTTTTGAGCTTTGTACACGCATTAGATAATTGTGGGACACTGCCGTACAACCACTTCAGCTGACATGTCCAACATGAGTCCTTTTAACCTACCCTTCTCTACAGAAATGGCTACTCCGCTATTGCTGTGCAGTCTCTAGATCATGATTGCTGGACCAGTCGTCTAACAGTCAGTTTAAAGGTCTCCATACACTATCTCAACATTATGCTGGGTACACACCATACAATAATTCGGCCTGACCGACATTTCATTTGTTTCGGACAGTCGGGCCAAATTATTGTATGGCGGCTCTGACAGATCGCCAACCGTTCCTTCATCTGATATAGACGATCGAATGGGTCGAAAAAACCACGACTGATCAGCCTCTATGGACTGCACAATCGATCGCGGTTGAAAATTTCCCACCCAGATTAAGTTTAAGATTATGATAGATCTTCCGATCATAATGTCTATCGCAAATGATTGGAACAAGCAAAATATACATACGATGGTCATTGACTTCTCCCTATGACGTGTGAACATAGCCTTCATTTTCAATGTATCACTGTGATTGTAAAGCGCCATAGAAGATTTTGGTGCTATATACACTAACTGGCCACTCTTAGGTACACCTACTCAATCTTTTGCTTACACAATTATCTAATCAGCCACTCAATGCATTTAGACATCAAAATGTTATGAAGAAAAGTTGCTGTAGTTGTTAAGAACACCAGAAAGAGGATGTACATGACTTTGAAAGTTGCATTGTTGTTGGTGCCAGAAGGTCTGGATTAAATATTTCAGGAAATGATGATCTTCTGGGATTTTCACACACAACATCTAGTGCTTACAGAGAATGGTCCAGAAAAGATAAATTAGGTTAGATTAGGATCAGAGTAGTTTAGGATCAGTGTAATTTAGGATCAGTGTAGATTAGGATCAAGTGTAGTTTAGGATCAGAGTAGTTTGATTGGTGTAGTTTAGGATCAATGATACAAGCATGATATGGTTTTTCACTTTTTACCAATCTGATAAATCCACTCCTCTTAAACTGGGTACACACAGTAACGATTAAGCCCCGATTCCGACGGTATCGGGGCTTTATCGTTATGTGTGTATGCTCATTTCCCGAATGAGCGCGCGGACCGCCAAACAATCGGGTTGGCCGAAACGCTCTATCATGAGAGGCCCGAAAATTTCCACTCGGCCGGCTAGACTCCCTATAGAGGAGTCTAGCGCGGCCGATGGAAACACACAGTCCCGAGCGTTCTCCTTATGAAGTTCATAGGGAGAACTCTCGGGACTGTGTGTATGCAGATCTTTGAAAGATGGCAGACAGGATCTTGCAGATCCTGTCTGTCATCTTTCAGAAATCTGGACTGTGTGTACCTAGCTTAACTCCACTTTACATCATTCCTTCCAAGATGAATGACAAATTAACTATAATATCGTGTGGAGCAGCAGTTTTACCTGCCGACGTTCCCACAACGCTGTGCGGACAGATCATGTTTACGATTGGAATAATGTTAGTCAAAATAAACAGGCCAGGAGGTTTTCAGAGCATTGCAGGTAGATAAAGAGGTAAGTTAATAGTGTCTGGCCAGCTTTAGTCTACAAAGGAACAGACATTGCAGATTTATAGCTGAGGACAAACATTCCATTGGGCACTGTCTGTCATTGGCTATAAAAATGTATACGCACAGTCCCGATGTTGTTTATGTTGTACAGGAAGATTATTCGTGTGGGGATGTGTATGGCCAATATTAAAAGAGGCAGTGGATACATTAAAGGCAACTGAATAAAAGCTAAAGGACAACTATACTGACAAAGCCCACCACCTTCCCCATAAAAATGCCCATGGTAAGGACCTAAACCACTCAGCCCTCACACCTTTTATTGCAGGGAATCTATCATTGAAAGTTGAGATCGCTGTTTGGTTTTAGATATACCCCTATCAACCCAAGATTCTGCAAGAAGTGTGTCTGGACAGATCAAAAGCTGATGTGAGTGTGGAGCTAGAAGCGTCTGTGGATTGGGACTTTCAATTAATTCAGTTTCCTGCAATTAAAGGTAAACCCTGGGATAAGGGTCGAGGAGTTTACGAACTTTGTCAGAATAGTTATAACAGTTATTAAAATGTCTAAGAAAAGGGGAGACAGTGGAGTATGTCTATTTTATCTAATGTCTGAATACGGCATCTCCAGGACAGCAGATCTTCTAATGTCCCCCCTTGACCCATTTAGTTTGCGATTGCAAAAAAGAAGGGGTCAGGCATTTCTTCAGACGTCATACAAATGTTGGGGAAAACGTCCCAGGAAGGTAAAGCATAGTGTATGGGCACCTTAAAGGGCATCTCCACCCTTAATTATTACTTTGATTTATTGTAGGGCATGCCCTCCCACCCCCAACCGCTATATTGCAAGTTTAATAATAGAATCCAAACTCTACTTACAGCCCCTCGCTCCAGTATAGTTCTGATCCGGCTCCCTGCATGCCAGAACTACAAGCAGGGGGCTGGACCGGCAGCGATTGACTGAGAGGCAGCCAATTACAGCAGCAGCTGCCAGCAATACAGAACACCGTGGGAGCGAGGATCTGTAAGTAAAGTTCGGATTCTATTTTCGAACTTGTAATATAGCGGTTGGGGGTGGGAGGGCACTCCCTGCAATATACATAAAAACATAAAAACCAGCAATGGGGAAAAGAGCTTCTCTGTGCATGCCAGCAGCAACTGAGAGGACAGAGCAGAGGCAGATATGTTTGGACAGGAAGACAAGCTCCTACCCTTCAGTTTCTTTGAACAGACTGCAGGAGAACCATGAGGAGCAGAGATGTAAGGTAAGGAGTTTTTTAAATTGTACAGTGGGGCCAGTAGTGGATTCAATTTTAGTTTGGGGGTGGACATGCCCTTTTTAGTACAGGAGAGTTTCAGAAAGGAGAGTGCACACCAGAACCCTGTTACAAAGTTAAGAATTAAAATAACCAATAGTAAGGGGGGAAAGAACATGAGACAATTAAATGAGAGAAGCACTTTAAGGTTTGTAAGAAGAACTAGATTTAAGAAAGATACTAGGGGTACAATTAGAGGCGAAGCTAAAGAAGCAGAACTGGAGTGAAGAGAGTCATTGGGAGAGGAGTGAGAAGAAGGAAAGGAACAATTAAAGGGGTGAAAGAGCAATAACAAGATAGGAGGAATAATTGTAATGAGGGGAGAACAGATCAGATATTAAGATGGGTACACTCAGTACCAAATATAAGCCAATCATGTTGAGTCCAAGAAAAACAGGTAATAGTATATAGAGCAAATAGCGGCAGCAATGTGTGTAGCAAAAGGAATCTGTCTGTCATCAGCTATAAATCTCTACTGTGTGTACCCAGCTTTAGGAACATCGAGTATAGAAGGGAAACAGAACCCAAAGACACCAGAATTACGATTGGCTGCCTGCAGAGATTATAAATCTTTTATAGCGTGGGGCCAGCATTACCTAACAGCATTATTATGTAAATAGAAACATGCATTTTCTGCCAAAAACAATTTAAACAGTAACAATATTTAATCCGTCCAAGTAGGAATTCTAAACATTTCTAGATTACATTTTTTTTTTTTTAAAAAAACATTAAATCATACACTAAACTGAAAAATATTTGAAATGTGAACCGTATCTACATATTTTATTGTTATATCTGAAAATCCTTATCAGGTAACAGAACTAGACTGTTATCTTTGAGAAAATAACATGTGAGAACTGGACAGCTCTCAGATAAAATGCTATCAATGTAAAATGAAAAAATGTTCCCAAACGGCCATGTTAACTAATCAAATAGAACTTGGCTTGCAGAAGGGACAGGAGAGTTTGATTAAGGGTTTTCTTTTTACAACATATGTTTGGAATGTTATAGAATCAGTTATGATGTTGTCTTGTGCAAGTCCTGGAGACATCAACTATCACAAGGTTATCAGCAAGATAATGATCCATCTTTGGAATTTATATGACATTATACATTAGCATAGCCTTTTCTGTGCCACCCAATAGCAAAAAGCCCCTTTCTAATTTAAACTAATCTCCCTTCTCTAGAGATACTTGGGTTACTGAAACTGTGTTCCTAATCCAGGCCTAAAGGTGGGTACATACAGTACCAATCTGTCAGATGGGAGTACACACAGCCACGATCGTTTTCCCTATATAAAGTATATTTATCCTACCCCTGTAGTGGATTTCTATGGGAGGAACTGTAAGATTATAGCCTTATAATCTTACAGTTCCAGGAGGAGAAGGAAACCAGAAGCCACAAAGGGGTAGATTATAATAAATAATGCACCCCTAACTGTAAATTATAAGGAAATTAGAAGTAACCTTGGCGTTCCGTGCCCTGTATAAAAGGTACTCGGCCTGTGGCCTCGTGCTTTAATATGGTCACGGAACTCCTCAGTGACTTATAATATCATTATAATTTACAGTTGGGGGTGCATTATCCACTATATAAAGTATAGGGAGAACGTTTGTGACTGCCATACTCTTTACGATCGCAGACGACTCCCTATAGTTTAGTACAGGGGGGCGACCGTGACAGAGGGAAATTTTCCGGTCAGAGCAAACGTTTCCGATGCTGAACGTTCATGGAATCAGAAATAGTTGTTTCGCCCATATGCACATCGGCCCTGTATCGCTAAGGTGTGTACCCAGCTTAAGGAAGTTTTGCACCTTTTTGTGGCTACTGTTTTATAACTTCATATTTTTATAACAATAGAAACCATGAGAAACCCCCCAAAACAAACTAAATGAGAAACCCCCCAAAACAAACTAAATAAAGCCCCATTCAAATATTAATTGCCCACCCTCCTGTACACCAAACTATACAAGGATACAAACAAAAACAAACACACACACATAATGTAGTCACCAGCTGCAGGGAATTGACATCAATTATATAGGGTTATTATATCCCCTTGCAATTTTCTTTTTCTAGAGAAAACAACCCCAACTTTTTATCTGTCCTTATAACACAAATTCTGCATTTGCTTTACCAGTTTAGTTGCCTCCAGGAGGACACAATACTGCCTTTATATAGAGCCCTTATCCTGAGTGCACAGTTCAGTTTTGGGCAGCATCCTACAGAAAAGAGATATTCGGTAATCAAATACAAAGAGAACAGAGATAACTCCCTTTTGACTCTATGGTCCTTCTTATACATGAAATCATTTTATTTGCTTTAGCAGATACTGTATGGCACTGCTTATCCACCTGATTGGGTGGGTAAAACTCTGTGGAGGTGAAGGTGTCACTCATTTTTTTATAAAAAATGTTCACAATAGGACAATATTTAGGACTATGGGGGCTACTATAGGGATGGAGCCTTGTCACAAATTTTATTCACTGTTGCACAGATGCATTGTTGCAATAAAAAGAGTGGTTTGCTGTAAGTATCTCTAATATATATTGGGAAATTATTCTTATTACTGCAGCTGCAGGAGCATTCAAGATAGAGACACAAGAATCGGGACTATGATTTATGTGCATTACCCTTGTTTTTAACTTTAACCTTGTTTATAAATGTAGTTTGAAGCCATTTAACATCATGCTTATAGTGCCACAAGTTGATGATATACACTGCTAAAGAAAAGAATTGCCAAATGGAACAGTCCTAGTTTAGTGTCAAAGAAAAGTGTTTTGATGGCCACAGAGAGACAATAAAATAACAACCAGGAGTAAAAAAGCCTTTTAGTATCTTATATCTATCGCTGAATCCTGGAATATGTTACAAGTGCTGTATTCCTACATATTAATGTTCTCTGCAAAGAAAGAATTTTGCAGGGGCACTTGTATCAACAGAAGGAGTTAACAGCTGTTTAAACAGAATAGTAAATGCAGCTTACCTGTCTGAGTTTCACGCGATGCAAAAATCCCTGTGCAAGATTTTGTACATTGTGGGATCTCTGCCAGGTAAGTGCACCGGCTAACGCCTCCTATTCAGTGGCGTAAAGTTTCACGCTACATAGTATCACAAAACTTTACTAAGGGCAGTTTTGCATCGCCTGCGCTACGCTTTTTCCGTGCATTCTCGGAAATGGCTCAGGCAACACAAACTCACTGTAAAACCCACACTAACCTGATAATACATCGGATACTGTGGGTTTTACACTGACTTGGGCATTTTGCGCCCAAAATTGCATCGCCCCCTCTGTGCCTGACCATTTTTGTTCGATATTTACTAATCACAAACTTAGTGCAGACAGTAGGTGTCAGCATGAAGGTGTTAATGCTGACTACATACTTGATCAAGCAAAACGACTTTTTGAATAAAGCTTGCGTCGTTGTATGAATTAAAGGATGTGTCAAGTTTTTTCCCCTTTTACAGTACTTTCAATGTAAAAATAAACAGGTCTACAAAGCATGTACTTTATTACTTTTTTAAAGATATTATAAAATGTCCAAACCTCAGAATAAGCAAATGGTTATGCAAATCAAGATATTAGGGCTAGGCCACACTAACACGTTTTTAGCGCATCTGCGCCCGTGTTTTGCGCCCGCGATTGTGCATGCAATTTTGTTTCACAATGCGCACACGTTTGCACATGCCTGTACATAAACTGGTTGGTGCTCTGTGTAGTAATCCTGCCTGTACATGAACTGGTCAGTACTCTGTGTAGTGATCCTGCCTGTACATGAACTGGTCGGTACTCTGTGTAGTAATCCTGATTGTGGATGAACTGGTCGGTGCTCTGTGTAGTAGTCCTGCCTGTATATAAACTGGTCGGTGATCTGTGTACTAATCCTGCCTGTACATGAACTGGTCGGTTCTCTGTGTAGTAATCCTGTCTGTACATGAACTGGTCGGTGCTCTGTGTAGTAATCCTGCCTGTATATAAACTTGTCGGTGCTCTGTGTAGTAATCCTGCCTGCACATGAACTTGTCGGTGCTCTGTGTAGTAATCCTGCCAGTACATGAACTGGTCGTTGTTCTGTGTAGTAATCCTGCCTGTACATGAACTGGTCGGTGCTCTGTGCAGTAATCCTGCCCTGCCTTGACATGACTTGTCGTGCTCTGTGTATAATCCTGCCAGTCCATGAACTGGTCGGTGTTCTGTTAGTAATCTGTCTGTACATGAAGGGTCGGTGCTCTGGGCAGTAATCTCCCTGCCTGTACATGAAGTGGTCGTGCTCTGTGTAGTAATCCTGCCTGTACATGAAGTGGTCGCTGCTCTGAGCAGTAATCCTGCCTGTACATGAACTGGTCGGTGCTCTGTGCAGTAATCCTGTCTGTACATGAACTGGTCGGTGCTCTGTGCAGTAATCCTGCCCTGCCTGTACATGAAGTGGTCGGTGCTCTGTGTAGTAATCCTGCCTGTACATGAACTGGTCAGTGCCTTTGTGTAGTAATCCTGCTGGACTGAACTGGTCGGTGTTCTGTGTAGTAATCCTGATTGTGGATGAACTGGTCGGTGCTCTGTGTAGTATCCTGCCTGTATAAACTGGTCGGTGCTCTGTGTATAATCCTTGCCTGTACATGAACTGTCGGTGGTCTGTGTAGTAATCCTGTCTGTACATGAACTGGTCGGTGCTCTGTGTAGTAATTCGCCTGTGATGAACTGGTCAGTGCTCTGTGTAGTAATCCTGCCTGTACATGACTAGTCGGTGCTCGAGTGGTAATTCTGCCTATACATGAACTGGTCGGTGCTCTGTGTGGTAATCCTGCCTGTACATGAACTGGTCGGTGCACTGTGTAGTAATTCTGTCTGTACATGAACTAGTCTGTGCTCTGTGTGGTAATGCTGCCTGTAGATGAACTGGTCGTGCTCTCTGTGGTAATCCTGCCTGTACATGAAACTGGTCGGTGCTCTGTGTGGTAATCCTACCTGTAACATGAACTGGTCGGTGCTCTGTGTGGTAATCATGCCTGTACATGACTAGTGTCGGTGTCTCTGTGTGGTAATCCTGCCTGTTCATGAACTGGTCGGTGCTCTGTGTGGTAATCCTGCCTGTACATGAAATGGTCGGTGCTCTGTGTGGTAATCCTGCCTGTACATGAACTGCTCGGTTCTCTGTGTGGTAATCCTGCCTGTACATGGACTGGTCGGTGCTCTGTGTAGTAATCCTGCCTGTACATGAACTGGTCGGTGCTCTGTGTAGTAATCCTCCTGTACATGGCTGGTCGGAGCTCGGTGTGGTAATCCTGCCTTAACATGAACTGGTCGGTGCTCTGTGTGGTAATCCTGCCGTACATGAACGGTCGGTGCACTGTTGGTAATCCTGCCTGTACATGAACTGGTCGGTGCTCTGTGTAATAATCCTGCCTGTGGATAACTGGTCAGTGCTCTGTGTATAATCCTGCCTGTAATGAACTGGTCGGTTCTCTCTGTGTAGTAATCCTGCCTGTACATGAACTGGTCGTTGCTCTTGTGTAGTAATTTTGTCTGTACATGAACTGGGTCGTGCTCGGTGTAGTAAATCCTGTCTGTACATGAACTGGTCGGTTGCTCTGTGTAGTAATCCTGCCTGTACATGAACTGGTCGGTTCTCTGTGTAGTAATCCTGCCTGTACATGAACTGGTCGGTGCTCTTTGTATTAATTTTGTCTGTACATGAACTGGTCGTGCTCTGAGTAATCCTGTCTGTAAGAACTGTCGGTGCTCTGTGTAGTAATCCTGCCTGTACATGAACTGGTTGGTTCTCTGTGTAGTAATCCTGCCTGTTAACATAACTGGTCATCTTTCTCGTGTTAAGTATCCTGCTGTACATGAATGGTCGGTGCTCTGTGTGGTAATCCTGCCTGTACATGAACTGGTCGGTGCTCTGTGTAGTAATCCTGCCTGTATGAACTGGTCGGTGCTCTGTGTGGTAATCCTGCCTGTACATGAACTGGTCGGTGCACTGTGTAGTAATTCTGTCTGTACATGAACTAGTTGTGCTTGTGGTAATGCTGCCTGTAGATGAACGTGTCGGTGCTCTCGTGGTAATCCTGCCTGTACATGAACTGGTCGGTGCTCTGTGTGGTAATCCTACCTGTACATGAACTGGTCGGTGCTCTTGTGTGGTAATCATGCCTGTACATGAACTAGTCGGTGCTCTGTGTGGTAATCCTGCCTGTTCATGAACTGGTCGGTGGCTCTGTGGTTAATCCTGCCTGTACATGAAATGGTCGGTGCTCTGTGGGTAATCCTGCCTGTACATGAACTGCTCGGTTCTCTGTGTGGTAATCCTGCCTGTACATGAACTGGTCGGTGCTCTGTGTAGTAATCCTGCCTGTACATGAACTGGTCGGTGCTCTGTGTAGTAATCCTGCCTGTACATGGACTGGTCGGAGCTCTGTGTGGTAATCCTGCCTTTACATGAACTGGTCGGTGCTCTGTGTGGTAATCCTGCCTGTCCATGAACTGGTCGGTGCTCTGTGGCTCTGTGTGGTAATCCTGCCTGTACATGAACTGGTCGGTGCACTGTGTGGTAATCCTGCCTGTACATGAACTGGTCGGTGCTCTGTGTAATAATCCTGCCTGTGGATGAACTGGTCAGTGCTCTGTGTAATAATCCTGCCTGTACATGAACTGGTCGGTTCTCTGTGTAGTAATCCTGCCTGTACATGAACTGGTCGGTGCTCTGTGTAGTAATTTTGTCTGTACATGAACTGGTCGGTGCTCTGTGTAGTAATCCTGTCTGTACATGAACTGGTCGGTGCTCTGTGTAGTAATCCTGCCTGTACATGAACTGGTCGGTTCTCTGTGTAGTAATCCTGCCTGTACATGAACTGGTCGGTGCTCTGTGTAGTAATTTTGTCTGTACATGAACTGGTCGGTGCTCTGTGTAGTAATCCTGTCTGTACATGAACTGGTCGGTGCTCTGTGTAGTAATCCTGCCTGTACATGAACTGGTTGGTTCTCTGTGTAGTAATCCTGCCTGTACATGAACTGGTCAGTACTCTGTGTAGTAATCCTGCATGTACATGAAATGGTCGGTGCTCTGGTGTGTTATCCTGCCTGTTAATGACTGGTCGGTGCTCTGTGTAGTAATCCTGCCTGTGGATGAACTGGTCGGTGCTCTGTGTGGTAATGCCGCCTGTGGATGAACTGGTCGGTGCTCTGTGTGGTAATCCTGACTGTGGATGAACTGGTCGGTGCTCTGTGAGGTAATCCTGCCTTTACATGAACTGGTTGGTGCTCTGTGCAGTAATCCTGCCTTTACATGAACTGGTCGGCTCTGTGAGGTAATCCTGCCTGTACATGAACTGGCCGGTGCTCTGTGTGGTTATCCTACCTGTACATGAACTAGTTGGTGCTCTGTGTAATAATACTGCCTGTGGATGAAGTGGTCGGTGCTCTGTGTAGTAATCCTGCCTGTGGATGAACTAGTCGTGTGCACTGTGGTGGTAATCCTTCCTGTACATAACTGGTCGATGCTCTGTGTTGTAATCCTGCCTGTACATGAACTGGTCGGTGCTCTGTGTAATAGAAATAATCTGACGGTCCCACTCCCTCATTCCCTCCTTGTTTTGGTCACATGATTCCATTTGTTTTGATCACGTGGTCAGAAGCGGGGCGAATCCATCTCGACCAATGAGATTTCTAGTGTCTTAGCCAACGCAGGCCTTTGCCCGGTTCCAATATGGCGACCCCCTCTTCCACACTGATGGTGGCGGCTGCCGTTGTGCTGGGCGGAGGGATTGTCCTGGTAGTTCGCAGGCTCCTGACAACCAGCGTGCGGGCGGCTGGGGCTGGGGCTGGTGTGATGCGTGGGAAGACAGTGATCATCACTGGGGCTAACATGCGGGATCGGCGGGCCACCGCAGCCCCAGTTGGTGAAGCGAAGCTAGGGTGATCTTGGCCTGCAGGACCGTGATCGGCTGAGGAGGCAGCAGAGGAGTTGAGGAGGAGGCGGGGGACGGAATGGGGGAGATCGTCACCAAACAACTGGACCTCGGCAACCTTCAGTCCGTCCGGCGGTTCTGCCAGGAGGTGATAAAGGTAACCACGGAGACCAGATTGGTTTCCCGTCATCCTCTGCTGGGCACACTTGTCACTGGTAGATGGAATATTAGTGACTGGGGCCCCGTGCTTGTCCTGTCAGTGTTCACATGGTCATGGGTGTTAGTAATGACGCGGTCATGGATGTTAGTAATGACATGGTCATGGGTGTTATTAATGACATGGTCATGGGTGGGTGTTAGTAATGACACGGTCATGGGTGGGTGTTAGTAATGACACGGTCATGGGTGTTGGTAATGACACGGTCATGGTGTTGGTAATGACACTGGCCATGGGTGTTGGGTAATGACACGGGCCATGGGTGTTGGTAATGACCACGGGCCATGGTGGTGTTGGTAATGACAGGCCTGGGTGTTGGTAATGACACGGCCATGGGTGTTGGTAATGACACGGCCATGGGTGTTGGTAATGACACGGCCATGGGTGTTGGTAATGACACGGCCATGGGTGTTGGTAATGACACGGCCATGGGTGTTGGTAATGACACGGCCATGGGTGTTGGTAATGACACGGCCATGGGTTTGTGTATGACACGCCTGGGTGTTGGTAATGACACGGCCCATGGGTGTTGGTAATGACCACGGCCATGGGTGTTGGTATGACACGGCCATGGGTGTTGGTAATGACACGGCAGGGTGTTGTATGACACGGCATGGGTGTTGATGACACGGCCATGGGTGTTGGGTAAGGAACATGCCATGGGTGTTTTAATGACACGGCCATGGGTGTTGGTAATGACACGGTCATGGGTGTTAGTAATGACACGGTTATGGGTGTTAGAAATGACATGGTCATGGGTGTTAGTAACGACATGGTTATGGGTGTTAGTAACGACACGGTCATGGGTGTTAGTAATGACATGGTCATGGGTGTTACTAACGTATGATGGGTGTTAGTAATGACACGGTCATGGGTGTTAGTAACGTATGATGGGTGTTAGTAATGACACGGTCATGGGTGTTAGTACGTGTCATGGGGTGGTTGTAACGACATGGTCATGGGTGTTGTAACGCACGGTCATGGGTGTTAGTAACGACACGGTCATGGGTGTTAGTAACGACACGGTCATGGGTGTTAGTAACGTCACGGCATGGGTGTTAGTAACGTCACGGCATGGGTGTTAGTAACGACACGGACCTGGGTGTTAGTAACGACACGGTCCATGGTGTGTTAGTAACGACACGGTCTGGGTGTTGTAACGACATGGTCATGGTGTTAGTAATGACATGGTCCATGGGTGTTAGTTAACGACACGTGCATGGTGTTAGTAATGACATGGTCATGGGGTGTTACACCATGGGGTGTTAGTAATGACACTCATGGGTGTTTAATGACATGCTGGGTGTTGTAATGACCGGCATGGTGGTGTTGGTATGACACTGAATGGGTGTTGTAATGACAACGGCCATGGGTGTTGTATGACACGGCCATGGGGTGTTGTAATGACACTGTCATTGGTGTTTGGTAATTACACTGCATGGGTGTTGGAATGACACTGCCATGTAATGACACTGCCATGGTTGTATGGTATGACACTGCCATGTTGTGTTGGTAATGACACTGCCATGGTGTTGGTAATGACACTGCCATGGGTGTTGGTAATGACACTGCCATGGGTGTTGGTAATGACACTGCCATGGGTGTTGGTAATGACACTGCCATGGGTGTTGGTAATGACACTGCCATGGGTTGGATGACACTGCCCTGGGTGTTGGTAATGACACTGCCATGGTGTTGGTATGACAATGGATGGGTGGTATGACACTGCCATGGGTTGTATGACCGATATGACACGGTCATGGGTGTTGGTAATGACACGGTCTGGTTTTGTAATGCACGGTCATGGGTGTTGGTAAGCACGGTCATGGTGTTGGTATGCACTGTCATGGTGTTGTATGACACTGTCATGGTGGTTTGTTTGTAATGGGGCCGACTGTATGGACAAACCATTGGTGGTGTGTAGGGTCTGGGTGTTAGTAATGGGCCGCACAATGGGTGTTAGTAATGGGCCGACATGGGTGTTTGTTTGTAATGGGCCGACATGGGTGTTAGTAATGGGCCGACATGGGTGTTAGTAATGGGCCGACATGGGTGTTAGTAATGGGCCGGTTAGTAATGGGCCGACATGGGTGTTGTAGATGGTGCCGTTGTAGTGGGCCGACATGGGTGTTAGAAAGGTCCGGTTTAATGGGCCGACATGGGTGTTAGTAATGGGCCACATGGGTTGTTGTAATGGGCCGACATGGGGTGTTTGTAATGGGCCGACATGGGTGTTGTAGGGAATGGGTTTTAATGGGCCACATGGGTGTTTGTAATGGCCCGACAGGGGTGTTTGTAATGGGCCGACAGGGGTTGTTTTGTAATGGGCCGACAGGGTGTTGTAATGGGCCGACAGGGGTGTAAGTATGGGCCGACAGGGTGTTAGTAATGGGACTGTTAGTAATGGTCCGACAGGGGGTTTATTAATGGGCCCGACGGGTTTTAGTAATGGTTCGACATGGGTGTTAGTAATGACATGGTCATGGGTATTAGTATGTGGCCGAAAGGGGTTTTAGTAATGACTTGGTCATGGATGTTAGTATGCGCCGCAGGAGTGTTTTAATAATGGGCTGACAAGGGTGTTAGTAATGGTCGAACGTGGGTATTAGTAATGCCCGACTAGGAAAAGGTCCACATGGGAGTTGGTAATAGTCCAACATTGAATGGTCTAACATGGGAGTTTGTAATGGTCCACGTGGGTGTTTAGCATAGTCCAACTTTGGTGTTGTATGGTAGTGGCCCACGAGGGTGTTAACATAAGTAATGGTTGAATAAGGCATACATCCATCTAGTCCAGATGTTTAAAACTACATCTCTCAGCATTTTTAGCTACCCATAGCCCTACCTACTTGATCAAAGGAGGCAAAAAAAAAAATAAAACAGCATGCAGATGGGAAACACAATCTTGATCAAGAAAGGATCCCTTGATCAACGAACTATAAGTATTAATACTAATAATTTTTGATATATTTGGATTTTAAAACTTATCCGTCCACTATAGGAGCTATTCGGTAACTTTGCGTTACCAGACCACATCTGCTGGAAAACAGTCCCACAGTTTCACCGTTCTCCACTGTACAGAAACCATTCCTAACCAGAGATGAAGCTTCCTTTTTTACTCATCTTAAAGGATGTCCACAGTCCTCTGATATGGCCTATTGGTGAACAATGCACCAGAGAGTTTGTTATAAAGTGATCATATCCCAACACATGTCTCTTCTCTCCCAGTGTAAAAAGCCCCAACCTGTCAATCGTCTTGCATAGACAAGCCCCCCCGTCCCCTTATTAATTTGTGGGCCTTCTCTTATAAGTCATACTACAGTCATATTACATTATAATAATGGAGAGGGGGAGCATAGAGATTGAGGCATATACGTCCAAGTATGGAAGTTACTTAATCGATAATCTAAAATGTATGTTTACAAATGCAAGAAGTCTGGCGGGAAAAACTGGGAACTATAACTAGAGCTTTAAAGAAAGTATTGATGTGATCGGTGTAGCGAAACCTGGTTAAATGATTCACACGTCTGGACAGTAAATATTGAGGATACTCCTTATTTAGACATGACGAGTTAATAGGAAGGGGGGTATGTATGGATGTTAAACAAGAATTGAGCCAAATCTAAAGAGATGGAAGAGATGGGGTATAAACGATATGGCAGAAACAATATGGTAGAGCTTGTACAGAAGCAGAAGGGGGTAAATTAATTGTTGGTGTATGTTATAAGCTGCCAAATGCCAGTGAGGAGGTGGAAATGAATCTCCATTTGCAATTGTCCGAAGGCTGCTGGCATGGGGCATGTTCTGGTTGTGTGGAATTTCAATTACCGTGACATAAGATTGGTAGATTGATAGAGTAATGAACTGCCAGCACCTCAAAAAATATCAATTCTTAAATCTTTTATATGATATAGTATTTATTCCTTTCACATGTTGGTAGAAGTTCCTATTTACAGATGCCTTGTGGGGTCTGGTGATATCTAATAACCCTGAGCTGAAGGTAAGGGGAAGTTTAGGGAATAGAGATCATGAATAGTGTCATTTAATAAATTTACCAAAAACTTAACTTTAGAAAAGCTTATTTAATGTTATTAAAGGAACCTGCTCATAGACTGGGGGATTTGTTCCTAGGGTAAGATGTTTACAGATGGACCACTTTTTAAAGGGATATTAACTATAACATTTCTAAATTAATAAGGGAACAATGTAAAAAAAAAAATTCCGCATGGCTTAATGCTCAGGTAAAAATGGAAAATGGAAAAAAGAATAAGGCTTTTAAAACTTTGAATCAGAGAAAACACGAATAGGCTTAACATGGAGTATAAAAGCAAGAAAGCAATTAAACTACTAAATATAAAATTAAAGGGTATGTCCACCTTCTTAACAACTTTTAATATATGTTCTGCTTCGTCGCCCACCAGCCCAAGCGCATATTTTTTTTGCCAGAACTTCCCCAAACAGTATTTACCTTTACTCTTCCCCCCATACCCACCGCACTGCCCCGCCCTCTGCTTGTGCATGCAACGCAGAGTCGGCGGGACCTGTCGGCCACATCTGTGATTGGCTGAGAGGCTACCGTAAGCAGCTGCTGGTATTCTGACGGTGGGGAAGAGGGAAGGTAAGTACGTTTCTGCAATAAAATATTGTCGGTTGGGGATGGGGGACAAAGCAGAACAGGATATTAAAGGAATTTGAGCTAGGGGAGGGAGTCCAAAACGGGAGGGGATAGAGGGGGCAATGGCTGTCAGTGCGCATGCCAAACTTCTCCCAGAGGAGTGGGGCCAGTAAGTGGGGGGGATATAGTTTTTTGGGGGTGGACATGCCCTTTAATATATAGCATAATAAAGCAAGTCCAACTGAAATGGTTTGTAGAGGATGCCAAAAATTCTGTGATAAACGTTTTGGTTTTTTTTCTCCATCGGTATTCACTAAGAGAATTTTAATTCTTTTATAACAGGGAGTGTAATAAAATGAGATCTTAAAAAAGCTTAGTCCAGTTTTATCTAGACCACTGTTTTCTCTCTTTTCAAATTCACTCACTGTCTGGTGATGTGCCGCGGCTTGGAAAAAAGCCAATGTAATACCAGTATTCAAAAAAGGTGTGTTCCCCACCTGGTAACTATAGACCTGTAAGCCTAACATCAGTGGTAAGGAAGGTGCGGAACTTTGTAACTTGTTACGGGATCGTATTCTTGACTTTGCCTCCAGATCTGCTCATAGTAGTAGTCAGCATGGATTTATAAGAAATAGATCATTGGACAAATTTTCTTGGTTTTAGAAGAAGTGAGTAAGATTTAGATTCAGGCGTACAGTGGATTTAGTCTACTGGATTTTGCTAAAGCTTTTGATACTGTGCCACGTAGGCAATTAATGTATACAAAAGGGACATCTTGGAAATGAGCCGTTCAGAGAAGGGCACTAAAATAATAAGGGGTGTACGGAGGGGGCTTGACTTTGCAAGCAGATTAGATTGAGTTAGCACTGTTTACATTGGAGAAGCGACGTTTGTGTGGGTATATAATAACTTTATATCAAATATAATTAATGAGCCATACAATAAATGCTGGTACATTGTTTACTAATAGGTCTATCATAGGACACCATGGATCCTTTAAACCCTTTCACTGCCAGGAGATTTTCATTTTTTTTTTGCGTTAACTGCCAGAAGAATTTTCAGGTTTGCCCTCAATCGCTTTGAACCTACTTTTACAGTAGGAACCTTGCAGTAAATCAGAATATTCTACACTCTTTTTTTCAGCACAAAGTGTACTTTAAACATGGTACACAGAATTTTGTACCTTTTCTGGAAATTTTACTGGATTATGGGTAAAATATGTTAAAAAATGAAAAATTTGCAAATTTTCATGGATTTTTCCGCATTTTTAACTTATAGTTGTCTTAAGGTTACCACAAAAATCTTACTGTTTCTAAAAGCTCAGATACTCGAGTACAACGATACCAGATATAATGTAGGTACCCAACTTTTCCTGTCACCGAGACCCCCCCAAACTGAACCTGCAACCTTCAAGAATATTACAACACCAAATAAATGTATAACCCACTACTGACAGTTAACATAGAATATCTTCCAATTACTAAAATATCCCCACAAGTGAGATATTTTTAGAAACACCACTCGCAGGATTTTATGAGTGAGGTTAGTTTCGATCAAAATGCAGATACCCGACGCAGCTCTTCTTCCAATTGTAAGTTGTTTTCCTCACATTTTCCTTTTTTTCCTCAACTGTAAAATCGGAGACAAATCAAATGCGATTTCAGCTAAAAACTGCGAGGAAAGTTCAAACACATCTAAATATGAAAGCCTACCCCTCCCCAATAAAACGGTATGCCATATTCATGGGTGTACCCGAGACATGGCTACCAACTAACCCAGAGCGTGACCAGTGCCAAATGTCAGTAGCAGACAAAAAAATTAGCCAGTTTTGTATTTGAAAGTCTGCATTTTTTCCACAAACACACCCCCCCTCAGAATAACCCCCACAAACTATATATTCCTGAAATCTACCACCTTCAGCTATGTAACGCTGTAGTTCGTTCATTCTGCCATCAATGGTGTGGGCGCAGTTCTTCGTATAAGTTTGCACTTTTAACCAATTTCAAAAAAATAACACTCAAACAACATTCAAAAAGGTAGAAATCATGCCAAAACCCATGGAATGTAAAAAAAGTTACAAATATCAATCTCCCAAATGTCCTGAATCAAACGGTATGCCATTGTGTGGTTACACATGCGGACGTGGAAAGCGAAAAGCCCAAAGTGAGAACAATGCACGATGGCTCTGAAACGGCAAAATATTTAGGCCACTCCGAATTTGGATGTCTGCAGTTTTTTCAACAAACAAAACCCCCGTAACTTAGAAATAACCCCCACAACTATATATTCCTGAATCTACACCCCACCTTCAGCTATGTACCACTGTAGTTTTGTTCATTCATACCATCAATGGCGTGGGCGCAATTCTTCGTAGAAGTTTCGCATTTGTCTGAAAAATGACCAAAAAACAACCTTCCAAGGTAGAAATCAGGCAAAAACCTCATGGAATCTAAAAAAAAGTTACTAAATATCAATCTCCAAATGTCCCTGAATCAAACGGTAATGCCATATGTTTGGTTACACACGCGACATGGAAGCGAAAGCCACAAGTGAACAATGCACGATGGCTCAGAAACAGCGAAAATATTAGTCACTCCCATTTGGACAGGCCTACAGTTTTTTCCACAAAACACAACACCCTGTAACTTAGATAAACCCCCACACACATATTTCCCGAATTTAACACACCTTCATCTATGTAACACAGTAGCTTGTTCATTCATACCATCAATGGTGTGGGCGCAATTCTTCGTAGAAGTTTCGCATTTGTCTGAAAAATGAACACAAAACAACTTCAAAAGGTAGAAATCATGCAAACCCTCATGGAATGTAAAAAAAAGTTACTAATATCAATCTCCCAATGTCCTGAATCAAAACGGTATGCCATATGTGTGGTTCACAACGCGGACGTGGAAGGCAAAAGCCACAAAGTGAAACAATGCACGATGGTTCAGAAACGCAAAAATATTCAGCCAAATCTGAATTTGACCGTCTGCAATTTTTCCCCACAAAACAACCCCCACAACCCATATATGTCTCAAATTCACACACCTTTATCTACGAAATTCTGTAGTTTGTTCATTCGTAACCATCAATGGTGTGGGCGCAGTTCTTCGTAGAATTCACAGTTTTAGCAGATTTTCTAAAAAATTTGGAAAAAACACTCTCAAAGGTTGAATCATGCAAATCCCAAGTAATTAAAAAAAAGTTACCAATAGAATCTCCCAAATGTCCTGAATCAAACGGTAATGCCCTATGTATGGTTCACACGCCAAACCGTGGAATCAACTAGCCACAAAGTGAGCCAATGACAAGGGCCCAATTACAGCAACTTTTCAGATTTGTCAGACTAAACACCCCTCTATATTAGAATACCTCACCCCCCCCAAACTATATATTTTTGGAATCTAACCAACACATCTTCAGCTACACAATGGTGTGATTCTTTTATGCATACCACACCAATGGTATGAGCGCAGTTTCATGTAAAATTTCGCTTTTTCACCAGATTTTCGGAAAAATTATAAAATACCATTCAAATTAAAAATCATGGCAAATTTCCATGTCATGTTGAAAAAAAAACTTGTCAATTATCAATCTTCCAAATGCCCTGAATCAAACGGTAATGCCATAATGCGTGGATGTCACAGGACACTGGCCACCAACTAGCTCAATGGGACACATCCACAGTGTAATTACAAGAAAAAAATCAAAGTGCTTCTGTAATTTCAAACAGCCCCAAAAACTTGAAATGCCCCCCACAAATAACCACCCCCAACTAAATATCAATCTCCCACATGTTCTGAATCCAAACTTATGGCCATATGCGTGGATGCACAGAGACGTGGCCACCAACTAGCTCAAATGGGACCATGCAAATGCAAATTACAGAAAGAATCAAAGTGCTCTGTAATTTGAACAGCCCTACACATTTTCTAAGGAAACTCCCGAAACATGGAAATTCTCCCCACAAACTATATATTTTTGAATCTACACCCCTTCAGCTACTGTTACTATGGCCATGCTTTCATACCTACATGAAGAATTCCGACCCACTGATCCAAAAAGTCCGTTTTTTACAGGTATTGTGAAAAATAAAATAAGTAGATTCAAGGGTTGAAATCCTCCTAAACCCTTTTGACAAGCAAAAAAAACCCAGTAAATGTCAATCTCCCACATATCCTGCTCAAACGGTATGCCATATGGGTGTGTGCACACAGAGACGTGCCACCATACTCAATTTGACGCATCCACAAGTCCAATTACAAGAAAAAAATCAAATGTTCTTTAATTTGACCCGCTATCAACTTGGAATACCCCCCACAAACTTAATATTTTTTGGAACTACACACCTTCATTCAGCTACGTAATGGTATCATGCTTTCGTATATACTGAAGAATTCCAACGCTGTTATCCATAGAACTCTGTGCTTTTAGGAGATTTTGTGAAAAAATAAAATAATGAGGACTCAATGGTTGAAATCCTACCTAAACCCACTCGGCAGTAAAAAACCCACTAAACTAACGGCAATCTCCCACATGTCCTGAATCAAACGGTATGCCATAAGGTGGGTGCAAACAGAGACGGGGCCACCAACTAGCTCAAATGGGATCCCATGCGCATTGCAATTACAAGAAAAAATTTAAAAAATGCCACAACCACCCCTTCTCCCCACTCCCCCTTTTAGTGTGAAACCAGTAGTACGAGAGCCACACAAGTTTTTTTGCACTGATCCTAAAATCATTACGGCCCATGTTTTTGGTACCTCTGCAAAATTTCCTACTATAATAGGCTTAGTTTCCCTTGAAATCAACAATATATATCCTCCGTTTACTTTATACCCGATATCACCCCTCCGGGGACATTGGAGACTTGGAGAATGACAACCGTTTTTTGCATAATTTATAGTTTTATGGGTAAAAAAAAAAAAAAGGTGTGTGTATCACTTTTCAAGAGATTTTTTTTGTGTGCTATTCCCTTTCCCTTTTTTTTGGGACAGTTCCCAAGCATGATCATCAAATCACTTAGGATGATACCGCAACTTGAATACAGGGCATAAATGCCCGTTTTCCAATTCCGAATCCGATCGGAAAAAATCACCCCCGAAATCATGTTTCCATGAAGTGGATTTTCATTCATTGGCAAGATCACAACCTACTTGGTGATCAGAAGTGATCACGCACGTTTGATCTCTGTCTCCCCATTTTTTTTTCTTCTAATTCTATTCGCTAGTGAAAGACTATAGAACAAAATCCTATTGTGAATGGAACTTTGAGCTTCCATTCACAATGTCCTAGTCAAAGCTGTCGCTTGACAGCTTTTTCTATACGGTAGCTCAGCAGGATCTAAATGAAGATCAAGCTGCCGTACATCCCTAGAAAAAATCGGTGCTCTGTGTGGTAATCCTGCCTGTACATGAACTGGTCGGTGCACTGTGTAGTAATTCTGTCTGTACATGAACTAGTCTGTGCTCTGTGTGGTAATGCTGCCTGTAGATGAACTGGTCGGTGCTCTCTGTGGTAATCCTGCCTGTACATGAACTGGTCGGTGCTCTGTGTGGTAATCCTACCTGTACATGAACTGGTCGGTGCTCTGTGTGGTAATCATGCCTGTACATGAACTAGTCGGTGCTCTGTGTGGTAATCCTGCCTGTTCATGAACTGGTCGGTGCTCTGTGTGGTAATCCTGCCTGTACATGAAATGGTCGGTGCTCTGTGTGGTAATCCTGCCTGTACATGAACTGGTGGACATGAACTGGTCGGTTGCACTGTGTAGTAATTCTGTCTGTACATGAACTAGTCTGTGCTTGTGTGGTAATGCTGCTGTGAGAACTGGTCGGTGCTCTCTGTGGTATCCTGCCTGTACATGAACTGGTCGGTGCTCTGTGTGGTAATCCTACTGTACATGAACTGGTCGGTGCTCTGTGTGGTAATCATGCCTGTACATAACTAGTCGGTGTCCTGTGTGGTAATCCTGCCTGTTCATGAACTGGTCGTGTGCTCTGTGGTAATCCTGCCTGTACATGAAATGGTCGGTGCTCTGTGTGGTAATCCTGCCTGTACATGAACTGCTCGGTCTCTGTGTGGTAATCTGCTTGTAATGAACTGGTCGGTGCTCTGTGTAGTAATCCTGCCTGTACATGAACTGGTCGGTGCTGTGTGTAGTAATCCTGCTGTAATGACTGGTCGGGCTCTGTGTGGTAATCCTGCCTTTACATGAACTGGTCGGTGCTCTGTGTGGTATCCTGCCTGTCAATGAACGTCGTGCTCGTGGCTCTGTGTGGTAATCTGCCTGTACATGAACTGGTGGTTGCACTGTGTGGTAATCCTGCCTGTACATGAATGGTCGGTGCTCTGTGTATATCTGTGATGAACTGGTCAGTGCTTGTGTAATACCTGCCTGTACATGAACTGTCGGTTCTTCTGTGTAGAATCTGCCTGTACAGAACTGGTCGGTGCTCTGTGTAGTAATCCTGCTGTACATGAACGGTCGGTGCTCTGTGTGTAATCCTGCCTGTACATGAACTGGTCGGTGCTTCTGTTGTAGTAATCCTGCCTGTAATGAATGGTCGGTGCTCTGTGTGTACTGCATGGTGATGAATGGTGGTGCTTGTGTTGGTAATCTGCTGTGTGAACTGGTCGGTGCTCTGTGAGTAATCCTGCCTTTACATGAACTGGTCGGTGCTCTGTGCAGTAATCCTGCCTGTACATGAACTGGTTGGTGTCTCTGTGTGGTAATCCTGCCTTTACATGAACTGGTCGGTGCTCTGTGAGGTAATTGCGGTACATGAATGGTCGTGTGGCTCTGTGTGGTAATCCTGCCTGTACATGACTGGTCGGTGCGTGTGGTAATCCTGCCTGTACATGAACTGGTCGGTGCTCTGTGTAATAATCCTGCCTGTGGATGAACTGGTCAGTGCTCTGTGTAATAATCTGCCTTACATGAACTGGTCGGTTCTTGTGTGGTAATCCTGCCTGTACATGAACTGGTCGGTGCCGTGTGGTAATCCTGCCTGTACATGAACTGGTCGGTTCTCTGTGTATAATCCTGCTGGCATGAACTGGTCAGTGCTCTGTGTAATCCTGCCTGTACATAACTGGTCGGTGCTCGTGTGTAGACCTGCCTGTACATGAACTGGTCGGTGCTCTGTGTGTAATCCTGCCTGTACATGACTGGTCGGAGCTTCTGTGTGGTAATCCTGCCTTACATGAACTGGTCGGGTGCTCTGTGTGGTATCCTGCCTGTCATGAACTGGTCGGGCTGTGCTCTGTGTGGTAATCCTGCCTGTACATGAATGGTCGGTGCTCTGTGTGGTAATCCTGCCTGTACATGAACTGGTCGGTGCTCTGTGTATAATCCTGCCTGTGGATGAACTGGTCGTGCTCTGTGTAATAATCCTGCCTGTACATGAACTGGTCGGTTCTCTGTGTAGTAATCTGCCTGTACATGAACTGGTCGGTGCTCTGTGTAGTAATTTTGTCTGTACATGAACTGGTCGGTGCTCTGTGTATAATCCTGTCTGTACATGAACTGGTCGGTGCTCTGTGTAGTAATCCTGCCTGTACATGAACTGGTCGGTCTCTGTGTAGTAATCCTGCCTGTACATGAACTGGTCGGTTCTGTGTAGTAACCTGCTGTACATGAAATGGTCGGTGCTCTGTGTGGTAATCCTGGCCTGTACATGAACTGGTCGGTGCTCTGTGTAGTAATCCTTGCACTGTGGATGAACTGGTCGGTGCTCTGTGTGGTATGCGCTGTGATTGAACTGGTCGGTGCTCTGTGTGGTAATCCTGACTGTGGATAACTGGTCGGTGCTCTGTGAGGTATACCTGCCTTTACATGAACTGGTTTGGTGCTCTGTGTGGTAATCCTGCCTTACAGTGAACTGGTCGGTGCTCTGTGAGGTAATCCTGCTGTACATGAACCTGGCCGGTGCTCTGTGTGGTTATCTGACTACCTGTACATGAACTAGTTGGTGCTTCTGTGTAATAACTCCGTGTTTGGTATTCTACGGGTTCGTGGATGAAGTGGTCGGTGCTCTGTGTGTAATCCTGCGTGGATGGAACTGTCTGTGCACTGTGTGGTAATCCTTCCTGTACATGAACTGGTCGATGCTCTGTGTTGTAATCCTGCCTGTACATGAACTGGTCGGTGCTCTGTGTAATAGAAATAATCTGACAGGTCCCACTCCCATCATTCCTCCTTGTTTTGGTCACATGATTCCATTTGTTTTGATCACGTGGTCAGAAGCGGGGCGAATCCATCTCGACAATGAGGATTTTCTAGTGTCTTAGCAACGCAGGCCTTTGCCCGGTTCCAATGGCGACCCCCTCTTCCACACTGATGGTGGCGGCTGCCGTTGTGCTGGGCGAGGGATTGTCCTGGTAGTTCGCAGGCTCCTGACAACCAGCGTGCGGGCGCTGGGGCTGGTGGTGTGATGCGTGGGAAGACAGTGATCATCACTGGGGCTAACAGCGGGATCGGGCGGGCCACAGCAGCCCAGTTGGTGAAGCAGGAAGCTAGGGTGATCTTGGCCTGCAGGGACCGTGATCGGGCTGAGGAGGCAGCAGAGGAGTTGAGGAGGGAGGCGGGGGACGGAATGGGGGAGATCGTCACCAAACAACTGGACCTCGGCAACCTTCAGTCCGTCCGGCGGTTCTGCCAGGAGGTGATAAAGGTAACCACGGAGACCAGATTGGTTTCCCGTCATCCTCTGCTGGGCACACTTGTCACTGGTAGATGGAATATAGTGCCTGGGGCCCCGTGCTTGTCTGTCAGTGTTCACATGGTCATGGGTGTTAGTATGACGCGTCCATGGATGTTGTAATGACAGGTCATGGGTTTATTAATGACATGGTCATGGGTGGGTGTTAGTAATGACACGGTCATGGGTGGGTGTTAGTAATGACACGGTCATGGGTGTTGGTAATGACACGGTCATGGGTGTTGGTAATGACACGGCCAATGGCGGTGGTTGGTAATGACACAGCGTCATGGGTGTAGGTATGACACTGTCATGGGTTTGTATTATGATGGTTGTATGACATGGTCATGGGTCCTGTTGTGTAGAAATGACATGGCCATGGGTGTTGGTAAACGTATGCCATGGGTGTTGGTAATGACAACGGTCCATGGGTGTTAGGTAACGATGGCATGGGTGTGGTGAACGTGTCATGGGTGTTAGGTAAACACGGTCATGGGTTGTTAGTAACGACCACGGTCGCATGGGTGTTAGTACGACACCGTCGGGGTGTTAGTAGACGGCGTCATGGGTGTTAGTAATGACACGGTCATGATGGGTGTTGTAATGACACGGTCATGGGGTTAGAGTAACGACACGGTCATGGGTGTTAGTAACGACACAGTCATGGATGTTAGTAACGTCACGGCATGGGTGTTAGTAACGACACGGACATGGGTGTTAGTAACGACACGGTCCTGGGTGTTAGTAACGACACGGTCCTGGGTGTTAGTACGACACGGTCATGGGTGTTAGTAACGACATGGTTATGGGTGTTAGTAACGACATGGTTATGGGTGTTAGTAACGACATGGTCATGGGTGTTAGTAATGACATGGTCATGGGTGTTACTAACGTATGATGGGTGTTAGTAATGACACGGTCATGGGTGTTAATAATGACATGGTCATGGGTGTTAGTAATGACACGGTCATGGGTGGGTGTTAGTAATGACATGGTCATGGTGTTGGTTACGAACCGGCCATGGGTTGTTGGTATGACCGGATGGTGTTGGTAATGACACGTATGGGTGTGCATGACACGGTCATGGGTGTTAGTAATGACATGGTCATGGGTGTTGGTAATGACACGGTCATGGGTGTTGGTAATGACACGGTCATGGGTGTTGGTAATGACACGGTCATGGGTGTTGGTAATGACACGGTCATGGGTGTTGGTAATGACACGGTCATGGGTGTTGGTAATGACACGTCATGGTGTTGGTATGGACACGTCATGGGTTGTTGGTAATGACACGTCCATGGGTGTTGGTAATGACACGGTCATGGGTGGTTGGTAATGACACTGCCAGGGTGTGGTAATGACACTGCCAGGTGTTGGTAATGACACTTGCCAGTAATGACACTGCATGGGTGTTGTAATGACACTGCCATGGGTGTTGGTAATGACACGCCATGGGTGTTGGTAATGACACTGCCATGGGTGTTGGTAATGACACGGTCATGGGTGTTGGTAATGACACGGTCATGGGTGTTGGTAATGACACGGTCATGGGTGTTGGTAATGACACGGTCATGGGTGTTGGTAATGACACGGCCATGGGTGTTGGTAATGACACTGCCATGGGTGTTGGTATGACACGGCATGGGTGTTGGTAATGACACGGATGGGTGTTGGTAATGACACGGCCATGGGTGTTGGTAATGACACGGCATGGGGTTGGTAATGACACGGGTCACAGGGTGTGGTAAGACACGGCATGGGTGTTGGTAATGACAACGGCCATGGGTGTTGGTAAGACACGGCATGGTGTTGGTAATGACCCGGCTCATGGGTGTTGGTAATGACACGGCCATGGGGTTGGTAATAACACGGCCATGGGTTGTGGTTGGTAATGACACGGGGGTGGTAATGACAGCATGGGTGTTGGTAATGACAGCAGGTCTGTGGAATGACAGCATGGGGTGTTGTAATGACAGGTCATGGGTGTTGGTACAAGTTGACACGGTCATGGGTGTTGGTTAATGACACGGTCATGGGTGTTGGTAATGACACGGTCATGGGTGTAGGTAATGCACGGTCATGGGTTGTGTGGTAATGGCACGGTATGGGTTGTTGGTAATGCACGGTCATGGGTGTGGTCATGGCTACGGTCATGGGTGTTAGGTAATGACACGGTATCAGGGTTTAGTAATGGCACGGTTCATGGGTGTTGTAATGCACGGTCATGGGTGTTAGTAATGGGTACGGTCAATGGGTGGTTGGGTTAACTGACACGGTCAGGGGTGTTAGTAAGAGCACGGTCATGGGTGTTAGTTAACTGACACGTGTCATGGCGTGTTGTAAGCATGTCATGGGTGTTTGTTTGTAAATGACCGACATGTAAGCACATGGTGTTGGGGTTAGTAAGCGGGGCCCATGGGTGTGGTAGTAATGGGCCGACATGGCTGTTGTTAGTAATGACCGACATGGGGGTTAGAATGGCGGTTAGTAAAATGGCCGCCATGGGTGTTAGTAATGGGCCTGGTTGTTGTAATGTGGGCCCGACCTGGGTGTTAGAATGCAGGGTGGGTGTAATGGGACACCCATGGGTGTTTGTTGTAATGCCGCACAGGGTGTTGTAATGACACTGCCATGGGTGTTGTAAGCCGACCATGGGTTGGTTGTTGTAATGGGCCGACATGGGTGTTAGTAATGGCCGATGGTGTTTGTTGTAATGGGCGACATGGGTGTTTGTGTAATGGCCGACATGGGTGTTGTTAATGGCCGACATGGGTGTTGTAATAATGGCCATGGGTTGTTGTAATGGGCCGACATGGGTGTTAGTAATGGGGCGGTTAGTAATGGGCCGCATGGGTGTTGGTAATGGGCCGGTGAGCCGAATGGGTGTTGAAAAGCGTAGTGGACATGGGTGGTTGTGTTTGTTTGGTAATGGGCCGACATGGGTTGTTTGTTGTAAGGGCCGACATGTTGTAATAAGGGTGTGGGTGTTAGTAATGGCCGACATGGGTGTTAGTAATGGGCCGACATGGGTGTTAGTAATGGGCCGACATGGGTGTTAGTAATGGGCCGGGTTAGTAATGGGCCGACATGGGTGTTAGAAAAGGTCCGGTTAGTAATGGGCCGACATGGGTGTTTGTTAGTAATGGGCCGACATGGGTGTTAGTAATGGGCCGACATGGGTGTAGTTTAATGGGCCGACATGGGTGTTAGTAATGGGCCGACATGGGTGTTAGTAATGGGCCGACATGGGTGTTAGTAATGGGCCGACATGGGTGTTTGTAATGGGCCGACATGGGTGTTTGTAATGGGCCGACATGGGTGTTTGTAATGGGCCGACAGGGGTGTTTGTAATGGGCCGACAGGGGTGTGTTGTAAGGGGCCGACAGGGGTGTTTGTAATGGGCCGACAGGGGTGTAAGTAATGGGCCGACAGGGGTGTTAGTAATGGGCTGTTAGTAATGGTCCGACGGGGGTTTATTAATGGGCCGACGGGGTTAGTAATGGTTCGACATGGGTGTTAGTAATGACATGGTCAGGGTATTAGTAATGGGCCGAAAGGGGTTTTAGTAATGACTTGGTCATGGATGTTAGTTAATGCGCCGACAGGAGTGTTAATAATGGCGGCTGACAAGGGTGTTAGTAATGGTCGAACGGGGTATTAGTAATGGGCCGACATGAGGAAAGGTCCAACATGGAGTTGGTAATAGTCCAACATTGGAAATGGTCTAACATGGGAGTTTGTAATGGTCCAACGTGTGGGTGTTAGCAATAGTCCAAATTGGTGTTGTATAGGTGGGCCCAGCAGGGTGTTAACATATAAGTAATGGTTGAATAAAGGCATACATCCTCTAGTCCAGATGTTTTAAAACTACATCTCTCAGCATTTTTAGCTTACCCATGAGCCCTACCTAAATTGATCAAGAGGAAGGCAAAAAAAAAAATAAAAAAAGCATGCAGATGGGAAAAACAAATCTTGATCAAGAAAGGATCCCTTGATCAACAAGAACTATAGTATTAATACTAATAATTTTTGATATATTTGGATATCGGTCAGGGTGTGGTACTGACACGGTCATGGGGTGTATTTGTGGTTGGTAATGACCACGGTCTGGGTGTTGGTAATGGCACGGTCATGGGTGGTAATGGTTAACAAAGTCATGGCACGGTAATGGGTTGTTAGGTAATGGCCACGGTCATGGGTTTTGTAATGGCACGGTCATGGGTGTTGGTAATGGCACGGTCAGGTGTTGTAATGGCACGGTCATGGGGTGTTGGTAATGGCACGTCAGGGTGTTGGTAATGGCACGGTCATGTGTTGGTGTTGGTAATGGCACGGTCATGGGTGTTGGTAATGGCAACGGTTCATGGGTGTTGGTAATGGCACGGTCATGGGTGTTGGTAATGGCACGGTCATGGGTGTTGGTAATGCACGGTCATGGGTGTTGGTAATGGCACGGTCATGGGTGTTGTAAGGCACGTCAGGGTGTTGGTATCGGTCATGGTGTTGGTAATGAATGTCATGGGTGTTGGTAATGGACACTGTCAATGGGTGTGGTAATGGCACTGTCATGGGTGTGGTAATGGCACTGTCATGGGTGTTGGTAATGACATGTCATGGGTGTTGGTAATGACACTGTCAGGTGTGGATGACATGTCATGGGGTTGGTAATGACACTGTCATGGGTGTTGGTAATGAACTGTCATGGGTGTTGTAATGACACTGTCATGGGGTTGGAATGACACTGTCATGGGTGTTTGTTTGTAATGGGCCGAATGTAATGGACACACATTGGTGTTGGTTGGTTAGTAATGGCCACATGGGTGTAGTAATGGGCCGACAGGTGTTAGTAATGGCCGACATGGGTGTTAGTAATGGGCCGACATGGGTGTTAGTAATGGGCCGGTTAGTAATGGGCCGACATGGGTGTTAGTAATGGGCCGGTTAGTAATGGCACGGTCATGGTGTTGGTAATGGCACGGTCATGGGTGTTGGTAATGGCACGGTCATGGGTGTTGGTAATGGCACGGTCATGGGTGTTGGTAATGGCACGGTCATGGGTGTTGGTAAGGGCACGGTCATGGGTGTTGGTAATGGCACGGTCATGGGTGTTGGTAATGGCACGGTCATGGGTGTTGGTAATGGCACGGTCATGGGTGTTGGTAATGGCACGGTCATGGGTGTTGGTAATGGCACTGTCATGGGTGTTGGTAATGGCACTGTCATGGGTGTTGGTAATGGCACTGTCATGGGTGTTGGTAATGACACTGTCATGGTGTTGGTAATGACACTGTCATGGGTGTTGGTAATGACACTGTCATGGGTGTTGGTAATGACACTGTCATGGGTGTTGGTAATGACACTGTCATGGGTGTTGGTAATGACACTGTCATGGGTGTTGGTAATGACACTGTCAGGTGTGGTAGACATGTCATGGGTGTTTGTTTGTAATGGGCCGACATGTAATGGACAAACATTGGTGTTGGGTGTTAGTAATGGGCCGACATGGGTGTTAGTAATGGGCCGACGACAGGGTGTTAGTAATGGGCCGACATGGGTGTTAGTAATGGGCCGACATGGGTGTTAGTAATGGGCCGGTTAGTAATGGGCCGACATGGGTGTTAGTAATGGGCCGGTTGTAATGGGCCGACATGGGTGTTAGAAAGGTCCGGTTAGTAATGGGCCGACATGTGGTGTTTGTTAGTAATGGGCCGACATGGGTGTTAGTAATGGCCGACATGGGTGTTAGTAATGGGCCGACATGGGTGTTAGATGGTAGTAATAGGGGCCGACAATGGGTGTTATAATGGGCCGACATGGGTTAGTATGGGCGACATGGGTGTTAGTAATGGGCCGACATGGGTGTTAGTAATGGGCCGACATGGGTGTTAGTAATGGGCCGACATGGGTGTTAGTAGGGCGACTGGTGTTAGTAATGGGAGTAGATGGGCCGGACTGTGGGGTAAGGCCCGGTTAGTTAGTAATGGGCCGACATGGGTGTTAGTAATGGGCCGACATGGGTGTTTGTTAGTAATGGGCCGACATGGGTGTTTGTTAGTAAGGGCCGAAATGGGTGTTTGTTAGTAATGGGCCGACATGGGTGTTTGTTAGTAATGGGCCGACATGGGTGTTAGTAATGGGCCGACATGGGTGTTAGTAATGGGCCGACATGGGTGTTGTTAGTAATGGGCCGACATGGGTGTTAGTAATGGCCGACATGGGTGTTAGTAATGGGCCGACATGGGTGTTAGTAATGGGCCGACATGGGTGTTGTTTGTAATGGGCCGACATGGGTTAGTAAACCGACATGGGTGTTAGTAATGGGCTGACATGGGTGTTAGTAATGGGCCGACATGGGTTTTAGTAATGGGCCGACATGGGTGTTTGTAATGGGCCGACATGGGTGTTTGTAATGGGCCGACAGGGTGTTTGTAATGGGCCGACAGGGTGTTTGTAATGGGCCGACAGGGGTGTTTGTAATGGGCCGACAGGGGTGTTTGTAATGGGCCGACAGGGGTGTAAGTAATGGGCCGACAGGGGTGTTAGTAATGGGCTGTTAGTAATGGTCCGACAGGGGGTTTATTAATGGGCCGACGGGGTTTAGTAATGGTTCGACATGGGTGTTAGTAATGACATGGTCATGGGTATTAGTAATGGGCCGAAAGGGGTTTTAGTAATGACTTGGTCATGGATGTTAGTAATGCGCCGACAGGAGTGTTAATAATGGGCTGACAAGGGTGTTAGTAATGGTCGAACGTGGGTATTAGTAATGGGCCGACATGAGGAAAGGTCCAACATGGGAGTTGGTAATAGTCCAACATTGGAAATGGTCTAACATGGGAGTTTGTAATGGTCCAACGTGGGTGTTAGCAATAGTCCAACTTTGGTGTTGTATAGGTAGTGGCCCAGCAAGGGTGTTAACATAAGTAATGGTTGAATAAAGGCATACATCCATCTAGTCCAGATGTTTTAAAACTACATCTCTCAGCATTTTTAGCTTACCCATGAGCCCTACCTAACTTGATCAAGAGGAAGGCAAAAAAAAAATAAAAACAGCATGCAGATGGGAAAACAAATCTTGATCAAGAAAGGATCCCTTGATCAACAAGAACTATAAGTATTAATACTAATAATTTTTGATATATTTGGATTTTAAAAACTTATCCAGTCCACTTATAGAGCTATTCGGTGAACTTGCCGTTACCACATCTGCTGGAAAACAGTCCCACAGTTTCACCGTTCTCACTGTAAAGAAACCATTCCTAACCAGAAGATGAAGCTTCCTTTTTTACTCATCTTAAAGGATGTCCACGAGTCCTCTGATATGGCCTATTGGTGAACAATGCACCAGAGAGTTTGTTATAAAGTGATCATATCCCAACACATGTCTCTTCTCCAGTGTAAAAAGCCCCAACCTGTCCAATCTGTCTGCATAGACAAGCCCCTCCGTTCCCCTTATTAATTTAGTGGGCCTTCTCTTATAAGTCATACTACAGTCATATTACATTAGATAATGGAGAGGGGGGAGCATAGAGGATATGGAGGCATATACGTCCAAGTATGGAAGTTACTTAATCGATAATCTAAAATGTATGTTTACAAATGCAAGAAGTCTGGCGGGAAAAACTGGGGAACTATAACTAATAGCTTTAAAGAAAAGGTATGATGTGATCGGTATAGCAGAAACCTGGTTAAATGATTCACACGTCTGGACAGTAAATATTGAAGGATACTCCTTATTTAGACATGACAGAGTTAATAAGGAAGGGGGGGTATGTATGGATGTTAAACAAGAATTGAAGCCAAATCTAAAAGATGGAAGAGATGGGGTATAAACGATATGGCAGAAACAATATGGGTAGAGCTGTGTACAGGAAGCAAGAAGGTGGGTAAATTAATTGTTGGTGTATGTTATAAGCTGCCAAATGCCAGTGAGGAGGTGGAAATGAATCTCCATTTGCAATTGTCGAAGGCTGCTGGCATGGGGCATGTTCTGGTTGTGGGGAATTTCAATTACCGTGACATAGATTGGTAGATTGATAGAGTAAGTGAACTGCCAGCACCTCAGAAAATATCAAGTTCTTAAATCTTTTATATGATATATGATTTCCTTTCACATGTGGTAGAAGTTCCTATTAAACAGGATGCCTTGTTGGGTCTGGTGATATCTAATAACCCTGAGCTGAAGGTAATGGGAAGTTTAGGGAATAGAGATCATGAAATAGTGTCATTTAATAAAGTTAACAAAAACTTAACTTTAGAAAAGCTTATTTAATGTTATTAAAGGAACCTGCTCATAGACTGGGGGGATTTGTTCCTAGGTAAAGATGTTTAGCAGAAATGGACCACTTTTTAAAGGGATATTAAACTATAACATTTCTAAATTATAAGGGAACAAGTGTAAAAAAAAAATTCCTGCATGGCTTAATGCTCAGGTAAAAATGGAAATGGAAAAAAAGAATAAGGCTTTTAAAACTTTGAAATCAGAGAAAACCGAATAGGCTTACATGGAGTATAAAAGCAAGAAAGCAATTAAACTAGCTAAAATATAAAATTAAAGGGTATGTCCACCTTCTTAACAACTTTTAATATAATGTTCTGCTTCGTCGCCCAGCCCCAAGCGCAATATTTTTTTGCCAGAAACTTCCCCAAACAGTACTTACCTTTACTCTTCCCCCCACCGCACTGCCCGGCCCTCTGCTTGTGCGAAACTGCAAGCAGAGGGGCGGGACTGTCGGCCACATCTGTGATTGGCTGAGAGGCTACCGGAAGCAGCTGCTGGTAGTTCTGAACGGTGGGGGAAAGAGGGAAGGTAAGTAACGTTTCTGGCAATAAAAATATTGCGGTTGGGGATGGGGGACAAAGCAGAACAGGATATTAAAGGAATTTTGAGCTAGGGGGAGGGAGTCCAAAACGGGAGGGGGAGAGAGGGGGGCAATGGCTGCAGTGCGCATGCCAAACTTCTCCCAGAGGAGTGGGGCCAGTAGTGGGGGGGGATTATAGTTTTGGGGGTGGACATGCCCTTTAAATAATGATAGCATAATAAAGCAAGTCCAACTGAAATGGTTGTAGAGGATGCCAAAAATTCTGTGATAAACCGTTTTGGTTTTTTTTCTCCATCGGTATTCACTATAGAGAATTGTATTCTTTTATAACAGGGAGTGTAATAAAATGAGATCTTAAAAGAGCTTAGTCCAGTTTTATCTAGACCACTGTTTCTCATCTTTTCAAATTCACTCACTGTCTGGTGATGTGCCGCGGCTTGGAAAAAAGCCAATGTAATACCAGTATTCAAAAAAGGTAGTAGTTCCCAACCTGGTAACTATAGACCTGTAAGCCTAACATCAGTGGTAAGGAAGGTGCTGGAAACTTTGTAACTTTGTTACGGGATCGTATTCTTGACTTTGCCTCCAGATCTGATCATAGTAGTAGTCAGCATGGATTTATAAGAAATAGATCATGTGAGACAAATTTTCTTGGTTTTTATGAAGAAGTGAGTAAGAATTTAGATTCAGGCGTAGCAGTGGATTTAGTCTACTGGGATTTTGCTAAAGCTTTTGATACTGTGCCACGTAGGCAATTAATGTATACAAAAGGGACATCTTGGAAATGGAAGCAGTTCAGAGAAGGGCAACTAAAATAATAAGGGGTACGGAGGGGCTTGACTATGCAAGCAGATTAGATGAGTTAGCACTGTTTACATTGGAGAAGCGACGTTTGTGTGGGTATATAATAACTTTATACAAATATATTAATGAGCCATACAATAAATGCTGGTACATTGTTTACTAATAGGTCATATCAGAGGACACATGGACATCCTTTAACCCTTTCACTGCCAGGAGATTTTCATTTTTTTTTGCGTTAACTGCCAGAAGAATTTTCAGGATTTTGCCCTCAATCGCTTTAGACTAATTTTACAGTAGGAAACCTTGCAGTAAATCAGGAATATTATACACTCTTTTTTTCAGCACAAAGTGTACTTTAACATGGTAACAGAATTTTGTAACTTTTCTGGAAATTTTACTGGAATTATGGGTAAAATATGTTAAAAAAATGAAAAATTTGCAAATTTTCATGGATTTTTCCCATTTTTACTTATAGTTGTCTTAAGGTTACACACAAAAATCTTACTGTTTCTAAAAGCTCAGATACTCCCGAGTACAACGATACCAGATATATGTAGGTACCCAACTTTTCCTGTACACGAGACCCCCCCAAACTGAAACTGCACCTTCAAGAATATTACACCAAATTAAAATGTATAACCACTACTGACAGTTAACATAGAATATCTTCCAAATTAACTAAAATATCCCCACAAGTGAGAGATTTTTAGAAACTACACACTCGCAGGATTTTATGAGTGAGGTTAGTTTCGATCAAAATGCAGATACCCGGACGCAGCTCTTCGTCCAATTGTAAGTTGTTTTCTCACATTTTCCTTTTTTTCCTCAACTGTAAAATCGGAGACAAAATCAAATGCGAATTTCAGCTAAAAACTGCGGAGGAAAGTTCAAACACATCTCAAATATGAAAGCCTAACCCCTCCCGAATAAAACGGTATGCCATATTCATGGGTGTACCCAGAGACATGGCTACCAACTAACCCAGAGCGTGACCAGTGCCAAATGTCAGTAGCAGCAAAAAAAAATTAGCCAGTTTTGTATTTGAACAGTCTGCAGTTTTTCCACAAAACACCCCCCCAACTCAGAAATACCCCCCACAAACTATATATTCCTGAAATCTACACACCTTCAGCTATGTAACGCTGTAGTTCGTTCATTCATGCCATCAATGGTGTGGGCGCAGTTCTTCGTAGAAGTTTGCACTTTTACCAGA
The DNA here is from genome assembly GCA_019447015.1 of Hymenochirus boettgeri. NCBI lineage: Eukaryota > Metazoa > Chordata > Amphibia > Anura > Pipidae > Hymenochirus > Hymenochirus boettgeri. Next base: position 267,138,037 of record CM033473.1, on the reverse strand, counting down.
TTTTCAAAAAAAATTAACATCAAACAACATTCAAAAAGGTAGAAATCATGCCAAAACCCCATGGAATGTAAAAAAAGTTACCAAATATCAATCTCCCAAATGTCCTGAATCAAACGGTATGCCATATGTGTGGTTACACATGCGGACGTGGAAGCGAAAAGCCACAAAGTGAGACAATGCACGATGGCTCTGAAACGGCAAAAATATTTAGCCAACTCCGAATTTGGACAGTCTGCAGTTTTTTCAACAAAACACCCCCGTAACTTAGAAATAACCCCCACAAACTATATATTCCTGAAATCTACACACCTTCAGCTATGTAACACTGTAGCTTGGTCATTTCATACCACTCAATGGGTGCGGCCGCAATTCTTCGTAGAAGTTCGCATTTGTTGAAAAATGAACAAAAAACAAAAACTTCAAAAAGGTAAAGTAAATCATGCCAAAACCCATGGAATGTAAAAAAGTTACAAATATCAATCTCCCAAATGTCCTGAATCAAACGGTATGCCATATGTGTGGTTACACATGCGGACGGGAAGCGAAAAGCCACAAAGTGAGACAATGCAATGATGGCTCAGAACAGCGAAAATATTTAGAATCCCAATTTGGACAGTCTGCAGTTTTTCCACAAAACACCCCCGTAACTTAGAAATAACACCCCACAAACTATATATTCTGAAATCTACACACCTTCAGCTATGTAACACTGTAGTTTTTTCATACCTCAATGGCGGTGGCGCAATTCTTGTAGAAGTTCGCATTTGTCTGAAAAATGAACAAAAAACAACTTCAAAAGGTAGAAATATGCAAAACCTCATGGAATCTAAAAAAAGTTACTAAATATCAATCTCCCAAATGCCTGATCAACGGTATGCCATATGTGTGGTTACACACGCGGACAGTGAAGCGAAAAGCCACAAAGTGAGACAATGCATGATGGCTCAGAAACAGCGGAAATATTTGCAATTCCCAATTGGACAGTCTGCAGTTTTTTCCACAAAACACCCCCCGTAACTTAGAAATACCCCCACAAACTATATATTCCTGAAATTACACACCCTTCAGCTATGTAAAAACGTAGTTTGTTCATTCATACCATCAATGGCGTGGGCGCAATTCTTCGTAGAAGTTCGCATTGTCTGAAAAATGAACAAAAAACAACTTCAAAAGGTAGAAATCATGGCAAAACCTCATGGAATCTAAAAAAAAGTTACTAAATATCAATCTCCCAAATGTCCTGAATCAAACGGTATGCCATATGTGTGGTTACACACGCGGACATGGAAGCGAAAAGCCACAAAGTGAGACAATGCACGATGGCTCAGAAACAGCGAAAATATTTAGTCAACTCCGAATTTGGACAGTCTACAGTTTTTTCCACAAAACACCCCTGTAACTTAGAAATAACCCCCACAAACTATATATTCCTGAAATTTACACACCTTCAGCTATGTAACACAGTAGCTTGTTCATTCATACCATCAATGGTGTGGGCGCAATTCTTCGTAGAAGTTCGCATTTGTCTGAAAAAATGAACAAAAAACAACTTCAAAAGGTAGAAATCATGGCAAAACCTCATGGAATGTAAAAAAAAGTTACTAAATATCAATCTCCCAAATGTCCTGAATCAAAACGGTATGCCATATGTGTGGTTACACACGGACGTGGAAGGCAAAACCACACAAGTGAAACAATGCCACATGGTCAGAAACAGCAAAAATATTCAGCCAAATCTGAATTTGAACATCACTGCAATTTTCCCCACAAAACAACCCCCCCACAACCATATATTTCTCAAATTCACACACCTTTATCTACGAAATTCTGTAGTTTGTTCATCGTACCATCAATGGTGTGGGCGCAGTTCTTCGTAGAAGTTCACAGTTTTTAAGCAATTTTCTAAAAATTGAAAAAAAAACCTCTCAAAGGTTGAAATCATGCCAAAATCCCAAGTAATGTAAAAAAAAGTTACCAAATATCAATCTCCCAAATGTCCTGAATCAAACGGTATGCCCTATGTATGGTACACACGCAAACGTGGAATCAACTAGCCACAAAGTGAGCCAATGAACAATGGCCCAATTACAGCAACTTTTCAGATTTGTCAGACTAAACACCCCCCTCTATATTAGAAATACCCCCCCAAACTATATATTTTTGGAATCTACACATCTTCAGCTACACAATGGTGTGATTCTTTTATGCATACACACCAATGGTATGAGCGCAGTTTCATGTAAAATTTCGCTTTTCACCAATTTTCAGGAAAACATTATAAAAATAACAATTAAAGTTAAAAATCATGGCAATTTCCATGTCATGTAAAAAAAAACTTGTCAATATAATTCCAAATGCCTGAATCAACGGTATGCCATATGCGTGGTTACACAGGGACATGGCCACCAACAGCTCAAATGGACACATGCACAAGTGTAATTACAAGAAAAAATCAAATGCTCTGTAATTTCAACAGTCCCCAAAACTTGAAGCCCCCACAAATAAAACCCCACTAAATATCAATCTCCACATGTTCTGAATCAAACGTTATGCCATATGCGTGGATCACACAGAGACGTGGCCACCAACTAGCTCAAATGGGACGCATGCAAATGCAATTACAAGAAAGAATCAAAGTGCTCTGTAATTTAACAGCCTACACATTTCTAAGGAAAACGTCCCGAAACATGAAATTCTCCCACAAACTATATATTTTTGAATCACACACCTTCAGCTACGTTCGATGCCATGCTTTCATACATACATGAGAATTCCAACCCACTGATCCAAAGAAGTCCGTGTTTTTACGAGGTATTGTGAAAAATAAAATAAGATGATTCAAGGGTTGAAATCCTACCTAAACCCTTTTGACAAGCAAAAAAACCCAGTAAATGTCAATCTCCCACATATCCTGCATCAAACGGTATGCCATATGTGTGGTGCACACAAGACGTGGCCACCAACTAGCTCAAATTGGACGCATCCACAAGTCCATTACAAGAAAAAAATCAAAGTGTTCTTTAATTTGAACAGCCTAATCAACTTGGAAATACCCCCCACAAACTATATATTTTGGAAGCTACACACCTTCAGCTACGTGATGGTATCATGCTTTCGTATATACATGAAGAATTCCAAGCGCTGTTATCACATAGAACTCTGTGCTTTTAGGAGATTTTGTGAAAAAATAAAATATGAGGACTCAATGGTTGAAATCCCTACCTAAACCCACTCGGCAAGTAAAAAACCCACTAAACGGCAATCTCCCACATGTCCTGAATCAAACGGTAGCCATAAGGGTGGGTGCAAACAGAGACGGGGCCACCAACTAGCTCAAATGGGATCCATGCGCAATTGCAATTACAAGAAAAAATTAAAAAATGCCACAACCCACCCCTATCCCCACTCCCCCTTTTAGTGGAAAACCAGTTAGTACGGAGAGTCACACAAGTTTTTGCACTGATCCTAAAAAATCAATACGGTCTTTTTTGGTACCTCTGCAAAATTTCCTACTATAATAGGCTTAGTTTCCCTGAAATCCAACAAATATATGATCCGCGTTTACTTACCGATATCACCGGACATGGGGATAGTTGGGAGAAGACAACGTTTTTTGCTAATTTATAGTTTTAGGGTAAAAAAAAAAAAAAGGTGTGTGTATCACTTTAAGATTTTTTTTGTGTGCATTTCCCCTTTTTTTGGGGATCATTCCCAAAGATGATCATCAAATCATCTTAGGGATGATACCGAACTTGGAATACGGGCAAAATGCCCGTTTTCCAATTCGAAATCCGATCGGAAAAATCACTTCCCGGAAATCATTTTCCAGGAAGTGATTTTTCATTCATTGGCAAAGATCAATAATTTGGTGATCAGAAGTGATCACCAATTTTGATCTCTGTCCCCATTTTTTTCTAAGTCTTCGCTAAGTAGCAAAGACTTAGAAAAAATCCTATTTGTGAATGGAACTTTGAGTTCCATTCCAAATGTATAGTAAAAGCTGTCAGCTTGACAGCTTTTTCTATACAGGTACTGCAGCATGATCTAAATGAAGATCAAGCTGCAGTACCTCCACTAGACCACCAGGGGCAGCCTCTTACACTCTCTATGGGAAGACCCGTGAAGGAGGAAGCCATGTGACGTCACCGGGTCTCCCTTTCCGCTTCCTGTGATTCCTCTGCCGTGACCTGCTTCCTCCATGCGGACCTACTGAAAGGTAGGGAAATCTCCCGATCCCCCTCGGATTTGGACGAAACCGAGGGGGGATCAAGGGGGGCAGTTGAATGCTGCCCCCCGATCGCCCCTAGCGGGGGCCAATTTTTTTTAGGTGAAGGGAAGCCACAGATCGTATATTCACGATCTGTGGCAGTTAAAGCATTCTCTGCACAGATCGTGAATATACGATCTGTGGCAGGGAAAGGGTTAAAATTGAAAGAAAAGAAATTTCATCTTTAGGTTCATCTGTTAGGTAGGGTTAAAAGGAGGGTTTATTGTTGGCTTGATGGATGTATGTCTTTATTCAATCTCAAATACTATGTTACTATGTTTGTTACACTGACTGAAATGGGGTTTGCCACCCTTTTCCTTTAAAGGACCATTATACTCTCCTTCCTAGCTCCCCTCCACTTGTGTCCATTAAAATACCCAGGGTACTTTAAATCGGATACAGGTGGCCCTATGCTATGTTAATACTGACCTGCGTTTCAGTATGCAGATTTTAGATGTGTTTGTTTTATAAAGAAATTGCATCAATCCTAGTACATGCCAGCAGATTAATTGCCAAATGAACCTTCTATAGCAGTAAATCCAACATCCCAGTCGGTAATCTGTTTGAAACTATCATGGTATCGAGTATGATATTTAACCATATTTTTTTAGCAGTCTGGTGTTGATGTTTCCTTCAGAATTCTGGTGCAATACAATCTCAATATCACCTTGGAAATAAAATTTCTTCTTTGTACCAGCCCTAGCCCCAGGACTGTATTATTGGGGGCTATGAGGCCTGCTACACATGGTGCAATTTTGTACATATATTTCAGCCCGACAAATGTACTAATCAATTCAGCTTTTCTAAAACTGCTTTTAGCTTTTGTTTTGCGCAGAAATCTAAAGCATTCTCAAGCACTGCATAGTAAAACACAATGGAATAATTATAATAGATACTATATTTCAATAAAAAGATACTATTTTTAAAGGGCATGTCCACCCCCAAAACTATAATCCCCCCCACTAATGGCCCCACCATGTAGTGTAATAAAATCCTTACTTCACATCCCAGCTCCATATGGTTCTCCTGTAGTCCCCCCCGTCCCCCCCCCCCCCCCCAAGTCCCAAAAACTGCCCACCAGGAGGATAGCAGAGTCCATATAGTACTCTGCCTCCTGTCTTGCCTCCGGGAGAAGTTTGGCATACGCACTGCAGCCCTTCTCCCCCTCCCTCCCCCTCTCGTTTTGCGATCCTTCCCCCTAGCACAGAAACCCTTGGCCATGTAATAGTTTGCCTTTCCCCAGCCCCAACCGCTAAAAAATAATTTTAAGAAAGACCCCCGAACTCTACTTACCTTCCCTCTCTCCCCCGGCATTCTGAGAAGCCGGCAGCCACGTCCGTGATTGGCTGCCTCTCAACCAATCACGGGCGCGTCTGCCGGTCCCGCCCCCTGCTTGCAGTGTATTGCAAGCAGAAGGCCGGGCTGTGCGTTGGAGGAGAGAGGGAAGGTAAGTAAAGATTGGGGCACTTTCTTAAAATTATTTTATAGCGGTTGGGGCTGGGTGAAGGCATACTATGTTATGGGGAAAGTTTAAGTCCTTAAAATCAAATTTAGATAAATTTGCCCTTTAAAAAATGACCCAAATAAAAGATGCCTTGTACAGTTTTTGCTTTTCTCCACATTTCTTTGATTTTTCATGTTTTCAGATTTTTTTCAGAAAATGCCATAGATACACACATCCTTGTTGCACATTTTTATATATACACACACACACAGCAAAATAATAGGATATTCCATGATAATGAATCATTGGACTTTCTATGTAAGTACTATATCAGTTCAGTTCAGTATATTCAGTTAGATCAAATAACTTTCAAGTCCAGTTGTTTAAACTGAATACAACTGATATACTATGACCTGGGTAAATGAGCACCTTCACACACAAATATGTAACTAGTTATTCTTATAGATTTAATTCTAAATCAAAATGCCCAGTTTGGTATGGACCCTAAGGAGTAATTTCTAGACTACATGTGCAGTATGCATTGTGTGTTTTCTAAATGTATCAGAGATAGTCCATATGCACACTAATCCCCCTGTGGGTGCAAAAAGTCCAATATCCCTACTTCACAGGGAACCAGGCAATCAAATAGAAACAAGGTGGACTGCACTCCAAAGTAGAACGTTTAATTACAAGCCAAACATCAAACAGCAATACAACGTTTCGAGGGTAACACCCCCTTCATCAGGGGTGTACCCTCGAAACGTTGTATTGCTGTTTGATGTTTGGCTGTAATTAAACGTTCTACTTTGGAGTGCAGTCCACCTTGTTTCTATTTGATTGTGTGTTTTCTGTTTATCTTTAAAGGATAACTAATGCCTCAATGCATTTTAAAAAAAAATTACTTTAAAAAGAGTAAAGGTATGCAGCCCTCCCCATACATTTTGTTCCTGATTTTGAGCCTCTCTCTGCCTTCAATTAGCCTTCAATTGTTGTGTAGGGAGAGTAATAATTCTGTCTGCCACTAACTGTCACTCAGAGCTAGCATGCGAGAGAACACTCCTCCACCCACCCTTGATCAGCTTGATTATCTAGGCTGTATCCTAGCAACCGGACATTTCAAGTTTGTTTAACCGGCAGAGGAGGAGAGAGGTTGTAACAGACATTCCCACCAGCAAATGACAAATGATATGTTAACCATGGCCCTGGGCCATCTAGGAGGCGGGCTTTTAGCACTCATCTTTGCTGTGTGATATCTAAGGGAGGGCAGCACGGCTGTAAATGTGAGTAAGTGATTTCAGCTGCTGGAAGTGTGGACATGTAATGGGGTTAATGATGTTTTTTTTTTTATATTGTTGTCCTTTAATGATTTCCAATTCTTTTCTTGTGATCATTTTAGTTTATCTTTAATAATTTTTCTTGTTAAAGGAAGAGCCTCGTCTGGACGTTCTCATCAATAATGCTGGGGTCTTTCAGTGTCCTTATATGAAGACAGAAGATGGATTTGAAATGCAGTTTGGAGTTAATCATCTTGGCCATTTTCTTTTGACACAGCATCTCCTCGGCCTCTTGAAAAGCTCTGCCCCTAGCAGAATAGTGGTTGTGTCTTCCAAGCTTTATAAATATGGGGAAATCAATTTTGATGACTTGAACAGTGAGAAAAGTTACAGCAGAAGTTCTGCTTACAGTCGCAGCAAACTAGCTAATATCTTGTTCACCAGAGAACTTGCAAGGCGTTTGGAAGGTACAGGAGTGACTGTCAATGTCCTTCATCCTGGAATTGTCAGGACTAATTTAGGAAGGTACATCAATATCCCTATCTTGATAAAGCCCTTATTCAATGTTGTGTCTTGGGCTTTTTTTAAAACTCCTGAGGAAGGTGCACAAACATCTGTATACTTGGCATCCTCGCCAGAGATAGAGGGAGTATCTGGGAAGTATTTTGGTGACTGTAAAGAGGAGGAGCTTCTGCCCAAAGCAATGGATGACTTGGTTGCTAGAAAACTTTGGGATATAAGTGAAGTTATGGTTGGACTTATTAAATAAAAGTTTGAACATTCAAAGAATGATCAAGCCTTCTCTAATAGAGGAGTAGCATGGAATCTTTATTTTTACAGAATGCTGTGCATAATGACATTACAATAAACGTTACCCGTGGATTATGAGTGGTAGTGGGGCTTAATATTCATTTTGTTCTTCATGTTTGTGTAGGAATACATCTCTATTCATTACATAGCCGAAAAAGCAATATTATAAGTTGTGTGCCCCTTAGTATCTATTAAATCTATTTAATTGAATGTACTGATAGGGGATTCTATTGCAAATGTGCCAACTCCAACCATCACAGTTACATCTTGAATCTATTCAGTGTAATTTTGGCTCAATAAAATGGTGTTTAAAAGGTTAAGTGAATTTCTCTGGTTACCTTGTTACCATATCTAAGAAGTGACCGCATCTTTTCATCATCAACTGATGCTCAGAAGCTGTGTAGTTGGAGACAACTGAACAGTAGGTATTTAAGTGAAGGTGAAAGTAAAACACAAAATACAATGGCAGCTCCACAGTAAAACCGTTTGTCTCTCCATCAGCCTCTAAGGCCAAATACACACTGTTGATTCACCGCACATTATGCAAGCAGGTGATTCAGCCAATCACTGACGTGGCTGCTGGTCAGCAGAGGGAGCCGAGGGAGCAAGGTCGGGTAAGTACATTTATATCTTTTTAAGATAGCGTTTAGGGATGGGGGGGGAGGGGGCTTGGCTTATAAGTATTTTTTTTTAAATCCATTCTCCCTGACAAATCTAGACTTGGTTAAAGCTGTATTTTTTGGATATACGGACCCTTTAAGATGGGCTTTGCAATGGCTGCATGAGTTTCATAAAAGTAACGCATGCAGCCACCACAAGCGATTTAGGGTGTTTGTGGCTGTTTTTCTTTTTTAATTTCAGCTTAAAATGCAGAAAATTTACCCCAAGCTGCAAACCTGATCAAAATCAATCAAAAAAACAACTGGAACAACTGGAAAGAGGCAAGGCCCTAGATGTTGATTCATATTTGCCAGAAACTGACTTTTTTTTTTTTTTTTTTCAGGGTAAAATGGAACATATTAAGGTCCTGAAAATCAACTCACAGTGAGTGACAATAATGTGATTTACATATCCAGCCATTATGCTAATGTAAGAATGATATAATAAAGGTTTTTTTCTCACTCAAATGTTGCACAGCATTCCCCCAAAGAGATGTCTCATCTCTCCCTTTGCTGTGGCTGCGGTGTCATTTATGAAATAAAACTGGGTACTAGGGGTCAGCTCCCATAATTAACCCTACCTGGGCACACCCAGCTAAGTGTTCAATGTGTCTATGAAGCATGGCTTCCAGAAGCTGACAGCCAACCACAATACAGCTTGGAGATCTCCCTTAGACACAGAACAGAGATTTCAGTTGAGTTTTTGTGTAAACATATTTTAATGCTCCTGTTCATGAAAATGATAAATTCTGTTGCTTTTAATAACATTTTAATAAAAAAAAAAGAAAAATTAGTCTGGGAAATCGAACCTGTAACTTCATGTACTCTGTCTCACTAAATGCAAAGCATTCTACCTCTGTCCCAACGGAGCTGCTATATATAAAGTTTGTACATATGTACACTTTATCTTTTACTAGAACAATTATGGAAACAAACCGTGCATTCAGTCAGTTTGCACATAAAATAAATTGAGCAACATTCCCATGAACAAAATCCCAACTGTTTTAAAGTTGAAACGAAATCTTAATAAACGGATCACATTTAAAACACAAAAGCCTAACACATATCTTGCACACCTGCATTCAATAATAGGGTTTAAACGTAGGCAGTGAGTTGACTAATATTGTAAGAGAGGGGATTTGAACCAGGGACCTCGTGCCGTGTGTTTCTAAAAACATGGTATTTTTAAGTTTGAGTCACCAGAGCTACCAGAAAGAATAGGGGTACATTCAAAAATGTTCTTTTGCTAGCAGAAGGAAAAAAAAACGGGAAAATCATTTGACTATTTTAAATTGTCCCGGGCTATCCGTAATGCACACTGGGGGCATGCCTCTCTGAAGACAATGAGTTGTGCTGGCAACATGTTATTTGTTACAGAATCTATTACTTGCATGTACTAAATGCAATGTACAAGAGAAGAATCTTACAATGTATAGGTGTTCTGGGGGAGAAAACCTTCACATTAGCTCTAAAAAAGGTAAACTTTTTATGCTTCTGGAGTTTAGTTATTGAAGGTGTTGTAGAAGATTATTTTTGCAATATATACCTTGCAATGTATCAGAATAAGCATATAACCGCAAGGTGCCAGGGACCTGAATGCAAGGTGTAGCTAAGAGCTTTAAAAACCACACGATACATGGCAAACAATTGGTGTTAGGAACTCCCCCCCTAAACACACACCTCTAGGGTTAGTTCATTTTGACGTAAGTGGCCTCCTGGACACCTCTTTTAAACCTTGTTCTTTGGCCAGTGTGTTGACATAGTCTTCAAACATTCATCTTCTTCTTTTCTTTAGTTGCAGCTACATGGCAGGGCAAGGCTTGCCCACATACAGACAGAAACAGACTTAACACAGATTTACCCACATGTGGCCCAGTACTGAAGTGCCATTTCTTCAGGTGAGGATTCAGCAATGTATGTGCAAATTAGTGCCTCTACCCCAAATAATGGAGATCCTTACAAACTCTTGAACTTCCATGGGTGCACTCCAGGAAGTATCCCAGCATGCTTTAGAACATTGTTTTATATACCTAAGGATACGGGTCATTTTTCCATGGACATTATATATAAATGTTGAGATGACCATGTTTCTTTTATTTTATTCTTTTCTATAAAGTTTTTTTTTTTTATGTAGCTCAGAATGGTTGAAAAGATTTGAGTAGGTGCCAAGGAGGGATTGAATAGGTGCCAAGGAGGGATTGAGTAGGCGCCAAGATCCCTGTTCAGTCACTAGACCTCAATCCATTATCTGTGTGATGACTAAACATGCTATTTAGAGCAGATTTCCTCAACATGCCACCTTAACACAGCTGTGAAAAAGCATTGATGTTAGTCTTATTAATAAACATGCTGAACCCATAAGACTCCCTACTGTATGAATCTGTACTGAATGTAAGTTTTATTGATTCATTAACCATGATGCTTTGGTTCTGTTTGGAATAATACACAATCCTGCATAACCAAGGAACCCTAAAGCTTTGCGCAGTCCAATATTTTATTATTGTTAAAGGGCACCTAGAGTTATTGTCTATTTTGGTTTGTTTTTACCACAAATCCATGTTTTTCTTCCAGTAGCTGCTCTCCAAAGGAAGACATTGGAATACTCATTGCCTTTCATTTTATGCAGAGAAAACAAATATTGATAAATGCCCTCTAATGTCTGTATTCTGATTAATATTTCTTTAGTTTATGGTTTATGTCCCTTTGTTTTATTTTGAAAATAATTATTTTGTTAATAGGCCAAAGCTCAGGGGGGCAATATAGTCTAATTATGATCCTCATAAATAAAATGAATATGGCAATGTACTGTTTCTAAAGAGATGATGGGGAAAGTTCTGTTTAATATGGAACAAATATCTGCACAAATCAGAGAAGGTGAGATGGGTATTGAATTGCAAATAGATCAGGACAGACATTCTACTGTCTTACAACTAGCATTGGCCCTCAGATGGCCAACATATTGGCAACATATTGCCTGTGCTGTTAATCTGCAGCAACCAATCAAATATCTTCTAACTACAGAAGACCTTTAATAAATTATCATCTGCTTGGATGCTGCAAATTAACAGCAAATGCACCACTTTGCGCCTCTTACTAAATAAGCCTGTTTGTTCCTAGATTTCATGTTCATTGTTACTACATTTAAAAAACAGTTTAATTTTAGCTGAAAAGGCAGAACTAATGACTAAAAAATGGAATTAACCATTTGCAATACAATTTGTTACCCTTATTGAGTACACTCTATACTTAAAAAGATAAAATGACTTGGAAACATAGTATATATGACTAGTCTGCATTCCTTTAAAGAAAATATTGTTTTCCATACCGATAGCTGGAAAAATAAAACAAATTAGCTTGAACCTCTCAATACTTTTTCATTGTATCTTGAAGCAACCCTTATCGTTCTACCTATGTCCCACCTAGATAATCTTTGCAATATGTACACAAGAGAATGTTTAAAAGTAGGTTTCATTTGAATATTAGAGGAGAAAGAATGTGTTCTTCTGCCTTTAGTCTTTTTGTTCTAAAAGGTATCAGTTCATGTGGTATTTGATTGGTTTGTTCCATAAAGGATCTAACATCCCTCCACAAATTATATCAAGGATGCTTCTGATCTCTCTTTTTTTATATATGATTACTATTAAGGAAAACATTTCTCTTTGATTTGTTCCACAGATCTGGGAACCATTTTAAAGTATCTAACATTTGTTAACGTTTCACTGACATGTGTAATATTCAGTTATGTCTTTTGAAACGAGGGCATCCAAGAACTCTAGTATTTACTTTGGACATTTCAGAGGGAAAGGAACTGGACCAAATATCACTAATAATGTTCAGATGACCTCACCAGTGTCTGGTATTTGATTTGGCCTACGAACAGACTATGTTTCAAGGGAAGACTTGTCATGGTATCTTTCACACTCAATCCAGATGCTTACAAATGCTCTTTTTCATCACCTCTCCTGCTACTTCCATAGAAACCCTGACCTTAAACTCACTCCTTGGCATAGGACACCATCATTTGCCCAGTTAACACTTTATATGACTTGGGGGTTTGTTAAATAATTGAGAATCTAGGCCTGGAATGGAATATTGGACAATGGGAATTTTGTTTTTTACGAAAATACTTAAAGGAAGAGACCATCACAAAAGTTTTTTCCTGATTAAAGGCCAGACCTGGCTGATTGAAATTTTAATAAAATCTTTCACTAAAAAACCCATCTCTGTATTGCTTTCAATTTCACTTCTTCCTTCCCTTTAGCACAGGGAGATATAAAGTAGCTGATTGGAAAATTCTGCTCACTCTTTTTGGGCATTGAGCATGTGTTAGCTCACTGAGCTAGACTAGGGGAAGTAACTGCATGGAATGTTGTACTGAAATGTTTAAGTGCACATTTTTTATTAGAGATTACATAGAAAGACAATATACACATTACATTAATCAATGGAAGAAAATAAGAATGATATGAATAATGGAAATTATAACACTGACATCTTTATTTTTGTATTGCTCTACAAACTAGTGTTAAAAATACATGATGAAATAATAAAACCCAGTTAACCAGTAGCTTAATGTAAAGTGCCAAATCAGTAGAATTCTCTGTAGGCAACTAATGCTTTCTTCAAGATGTTAATACAGATATGGCCAAATGTATAGTAAGGTCTTCCACATTTTCCCATGAAAAAAAGCTAAAAATGACACAAAATATATAAATCACACCCACCATTCTTTAATATATAGTTCATTTGGAAGACACTTGGACAACCAATGAAAGTGGCAAGAAAATAATTATTGGTTCCCTTTTTAATACATTAATAAATTTTAGCAAGTTCTCAGTTTCCTCAGTCTCTTAATAGATGAGCACGCTAACTACTTTACATTGTGTCAAAGTGTCATATATTCAGTAATGTCCCATGTAAAGATAAAATAAAATATTTACAGAAATGTGAGGGATGTATATATAAAATAGGGAAGTATCAGCCTACACATGTCTTTGTTTAAATAAAAAGCACACACACATATTGTGTATATAGCGACTACTGTATAGACAATATCTGTGAATAAATTTTTTTTTTTTTTTTTAAAACAAAGACCTTATGTGTGAGCTGATACTTCCCTATTATATACAATATTCCCATCAGAAGCACCAAGGCACATGCATTTACATACATATAAAGTGAGTGCTGGACTTGAAGTTTAGTTCTTTAAGACATTTTCCTACTCATCCAACTGACTTTCTCAATTCAGGATGACTTGAAATGAAATACCCTGAAATGTGTCCCAATTAGCATATAACAGCTGATTCGGACACATTGTAGCTAAGAGGTGGTAACAAAACTGCCCAAGGTAAAGAATCAAAACAGCATTGTACATGGCAGACAGTTGATGTTAACCCTACACACACACACACTAGTCAGGCTTGGTTTCTTTATTTTTACAAACATGGCCTCTTTGACACCTCTTTTGTACCAATCCTGTTCTTTGGCCAATATGTTACCATTACAATCTTTAAATGTATGTCCTTTTTCCTTAAGATGTAGATATACGTCTGACTCCTGACCTGAGGAATTGGCTTTTTGTGTGCTGGGCCAAATGTTGGTGCAGCTGCGGTTTAGTCTCCCCCATACAAGAATCAGAGCACTCTTCACCGCACTGCATAAATGATGTGTGTTGCTGGGTGATAAGCAGACAGAAATACAGTGTCTTTTAAAAATTCTTAATTTCTCTGCCCGTCTCCCCTTACATATGGGATGCCCATGTTCTTTCTCCTGTCTTGCTCATCCCCTTCACTGGTTGTATTGTTGTTCTTTTCTTTATTTCTTTTAGTTTTTTTGACAAAAATAATGATAATTTGATCACATGGGCCCTAACACTGATAAGGGGACCTTCCTGACATTGTGCCTTTGAGTGAGGCACCTTTTTTTTTATTAAAATGTTTTGTTTTGCAGCTCCCCCCTTGTGTGATAAACTTAACACTCTTTAATAATGATATGCTGGTTGGATACCTTTCACTAATACAGTTAATGTCAATTATCAGTAATAGTCAAAGTTGTGTTTTTTTCAATTATTTTATTTGACAACACTTAAAGGACAACAAAACTGCAGAAACAAAGGTGAACTTTCTTCATAATGGATTGTGATAAACTGGGATATAGAAGGGGTGATTTAAGGCTTGGTGAAGCTGTGGTTTGTTTTGTCTATTTCACTATGGCAGTGATGGTGGTTTCATTCCTTATTTAATTAGATCTTCCCATATTATTACCTGTAAGAGAAGGGAATATGTTATGGTTTAAAAACAATTAAATAGAAAATTGAAAACGATGACCACTACTATGCATTGACGTGAACATCGCCATAAATCGCAAACACGATGTTGCGCTGCATTAAAAACTGCATTGTGTAAATGTAGCCTAAATATAAGATTTTCAGGGTTATTCAATAAAAGTTCTTATCGTTTAAAATGGTGCTAATTTTGCCCCAACCAATCAGATGTTAAGCTTACAAATGTTAAATAAGATCTGATTGGTTGGGGCAAAATTAGCACCAGAACTTTTATTAAATTTCCCTGTTTGTGCCTACCATCTGCAAAGCCATCTTGTAGATAATGATACCTAAAGCCCACCAGTCCACCTTCCGTGTGTAGAACATCTTCCTATATATTTCCCGGGGCCCAGTATTCACGGGTTCCTCACTGGATAAACAGTCGATTTCAATAACAAATTCCTTAAACAGAAAATACTATTAAGTTAATATTTAGGCTTTCAGTAGATAAAGTGGGACACATGGCAAACAAAACACCTGTTTTGGATGGAAAACTCAGATTTCGGAACCAAGGGGTTCCATGTCAGACCCAGATCCCATCTCTAGTTACAAGCAATGCTTTATTTAAAACACATATACTGTAGGCTGTTATACTGTTGATTCGCACCAATTGATAAGATGTTATCTAACTGCAGTAAACCAATAAAAGCTAACATCTCATTGGTTGCTGCACAGGTAAACCTTTACACCTCTTATAGCATCCGATGCATTGTCTTTACACAACTGTTGACTTTTGGATTAGAAACCACAGGAATTAGGAATAAACTGAAGGTAATGTGTGACTGCATCTGGATATCATGGCAAACACAGATCTAGGTTAGTATAATGTGGATGCAGTCATACTTTCCAACATCTGAAAATAATCTGTAGGGATGTTTTTTTACTGTAGGGCCAGAATATCACACAAGACTTGCTCTAAAAGAGGGTATAGTGTGCCAACATGTCATACTTGACATGATAAATGAATATAATGATCACAATTTTATTGTGTTTAGAGCACATTTTTCCTAAAACTTACTGAGTGAGACTGACATTATGGATATTTGGCTACTAGGGGCAAAGTCAGGATTCCAAGAAAAAAAATCATCCAGCTAGCGTTCCAATGGAGAGATTGCAGATCGGTTGATGTTAAAGTACACACCCGTTATCTAAGGAAGCATCGGAACATTGAACAAATCTATAATCTGGAGCCAAAAAGACTGGGAAACTTAGAAATGCATTGGGGTATATTGGACAATTATACTCACCTTTTCACTATTCCATAGCTGCATGCACCTAGGACGAGGACCTAAATCATTAAGTCCTCACCTCTGGGTACCTAACATCTGTTATAATGCTTTTCTTCCAATTTTCCAGTCTAACAGCTGATATACTTATTTAAAGTTTCCCTAGTTGTTCTGGTTCGTTCCACCTCTCTGCTACTGTCCGTGACAGTCCGCCAATGGGAAGAAACGCTTCTTTGTAGAGCATGTTTTAACATTGGCTACATCGCAGACTGCAGAAACACAGAGGGAAACCTAATGAGGAAATTCAGGGAAAATACTGTACATATACCTGTAAGAAAAAAAAAGAGCAGTATTTCTCCACCCCAATGACCTTAACCTGCCCATTCAGCATTTTGTCTGTGTATAAATAAATGCTTCTGAAAAATACTGACTTCCTGTTTGAAGGACCCCTAGGTACCCCTAGGTAGAGACCATTATGGTCTTGGAAAATATATATACAACCTGTATGAAAATATGGAATAAACCCAAATAATTAAATTAAATATTTAATATTAATAAAGTGGGTTCAATATCCTAATCACAGTGCCACATCCAATACATCTGCAGATAAAGGTATATAATGACAGTAAATAAAAGCTATAACGAGCTGGCCAGCTCAAAGATAAACAGTACACAATCTGCAGATGCAGTTATAAAGAGCAACAGTTACAATATATATAAAATAAATATATAAAAGCAGCCAAAGATGCTAACCCTACTTCTTAAAAAGTCCTAATGATGAAGTTTATAGGAGGTATACCCAGTGGGGAATAAAAGAGTTCAAAAGCTCCAAAGCAGAGTACAGAAGTCCAACCTATACAGTCTCATTTACTGTTGATATATATCTTTTTCTGCAGATGTCTTGGATGTGGCACTGTGATTAGGATACTAGGATATTGAAACCACTTTAATAATAATACATTTTAAATGCTTAATTTAAGTATTTGGGTTTATTCCATGTTTTTCACACAGGTTGTATATATATTTTCCATTTATGTGTGCTAGGTGGATCCGGTTTTGCTGTGTCCTCTAGTCAACTATATTCCTTGGGTGGGGATTTCCCCGGGGCACCTGTGCTGGGTTATCTGGCGACTAGTTCATGTTTTTATTCCATTATGGTCTTGCCCTTGACCCAGCGCCTGGGTTGATTCAGTTGCTCAGTAGAGATCTGAGCATGTTTGACCCATCCAACAGTCAATCAGTAGAAATTACTGTTAGGAACATTCCACGATAGTGTGCATCCTGGGAAGAAGGATCAATACAGAACCTAAAACGTCAGCTCACTAATGTCAACAGCGGGGAATAGTGAGGGGAATAAATTCAATTGATTTTTTTTTTAAATGGAAGAGAATATGTAGAATAACTAGGTATGTAAATAATAATAATTTCCACTGAACTTTACCTTTAATATAATTAAGTACAGCTGTTAGGTAAAGTGCCCAGGGTTGAAGACTTTAGTTTAGGTCCTCATCCTGGGTACTATTCAGCTAAGGAAGATGAGGAACGAGGGGGAGGTGAGTATAATTGTCCTTTAAATATCTATATGCAAAGACTAGAAAGAAACACCAGAAAAGGAATGTCCATCCCATGTGATCAGGTAGAATCCATTTTGTCAAGATGTAGATGTAGATATCACTGCCCATATGTAGGTCTTTATTGGAAGGTAAAATAGTTCTTTTGAATAGAGACCAATAATATATTCCAAAGGTTGATATAGAAATTATAATTTAGATATTTGCTTCAACTTTCAGAACAATAAAAATATGGCTTAAAATGCAATAGATTTAATTTTGAAATCGAAAAACATGGAAAGATTGGCCATTAAACCCATTTACTAATAAAGCAGAATGCACAGAAAAATACATTACACCATGCTAAATGCCAGGGATTCTACATAAAATTTTCTGTTGGGCCAAAGAACTCTTTGTGCTGGATTTTGGTTGTTAAAGGGTATCTCCACCCACAAAAAAACCCTAGCCTACCCCCAACCATTATATTTGTTAAGATAAAAAGCAGCAAAACTCTTCTTACAATCCTTCGATCTTCAGTGTTCTGATCCAGGCTGCAAACAGAGGGCCGGACCAGCCCCCTCTTATCCAATCACAAACGCGGCTGCCTGAATAGCAGAATGCAGAGGGAACGAAGTGATGGAAGTAGAGTTCTGCTGCTTTTTAGATTAAACAAACATGGTGGTTGGGGGTGAGCTAGGGTGCCCTACACTACAGAAAAAGCTTTTATAGGTAGGGTGCCAGGCACAAAAGGTAGATCCAGTGGGATGGAGGGCAAGGAAATAGCAGACATCTTACTACTCTTCAGTTTTGTTAACTTTGCACTAAAGATGGGATCCGAGTCTGTCTTGGACCCGGATCCGCCACTGAACCCCTCGGTTCTGAAAAACGAATATTCCGTCCAAAAATGGACAGCTCGTTTGGATTTCGGGACTTCCGATCCCATCAGCTATTTTCGATAATCCTCGAAAATATGATTGGAAACTTGAAAGTAGTTTCTGATCGTCTTTTCGAGGGTTATCGAACACATTCAAGGGTATTTTCGAGGATTATCTAAAATAGCCTGAACGTTCAGTAATCATCGAAAATGGGAACATTCCATTTCCGGATTTTCCCGAGATCCGTAAATCCGAAAACGTAGGGAAACTTCTGTCATCTCTAATTTGCACAGACACTGCAGGAGAACCACAAGGAGCGGAGATGTGAGGTAAGGCTTTTTGAACACTACACATTGGGGCCAGTAAATTATAGTTTTGCCCTTTAAGCTAGGTACACACACACATGGCTGAAAAAAGGGAAACCTGTTAGATCTGACTTTTTTCTGATTATCAGCTGTGTTTGTTAAAAAAAAAGTTCAAACTCTCGTTTTGTTGAATTAAAGGGAATGTCCATCGATTTATTTAACTTTCTATTTTACTGTTTAACTAAAAAACAGGAGTTAAATACGGTTTTTCTTACCTCCCGTTCTTCAATAAAACTTGCAGGAAAGGAGGAGAAACTTACCCACAGAAAGCTCCAGCAGCAGCGTCTGACAGTCGCCGACGCATCCACTCTCCTTTTCACTGTGAGTGCATGTGTGCACAATGCAAAGGACTGTGGATGCAGCAGAAAATGTCAGTGACGTCCTTCAATGGCGCTGAAGCAATCTGGGTAAGTTTCTCCTCCTCTCCTGCAAGTTTTACTGAAAACGGGAGGTAAGGCATAGCTCATTTACCTCCTGTTTAATAACGTTAAATAAATCGATGGACACACCCTTTAAAGGGCATGTCCACCCCCAAAACAAAAATTTAACCCACTACTGCCTCCACAGTAAAGTTTAAAAAACGTACAGCTCCTGATTCTAGCGTCTTCTCCATTGCTGGCGGCTGTGATTGGCTGCCTCTCAGCCAATCACAGCCACAGCTGCCGGTCCGGTCCTCTGCTTGTATTTCCAATAGGCAGGGGAGCTGGACCAGAGAGACGCTGGAACCGGCAGACGTAAGTACAGTTTGGGATCGATTTTTTAACTTTTAACTTAGCAGTTGGGGGTGGGAGAGTATGCCTTACAATATGGATAATAGTTAATATGGAGGGTGGAGATGCCCTTTAAGGCTTCATCTTCCTTTATGACTTAAGTCTGTCAAATCGCGAGCGTCGGATGTGCGGGTGATTTTTGTGTAACCCGCGCATACAACGCTAATATGAAGCTAAAGTCGCGCTAACCGGTAGCGAGTCTGGGTAAATGAGGCCCATTGTGTTTTTGGTGAGACGGATATAAAAAGACAGGGTTTGTTAATTGAGGATAGAAGGTTTTTGGTAAAGGTCATTATTGCGCATATACAGGGAGATTCAATAAAAGTTCTTATCGTTAAAAATAACGCTAATATTTCTCCAACTAATCAGATGTTATTTAACATTTGAAAGCTAACATCTGATTGGTTGGGGCAAACTTAGCATCATTTTTAGGGATAAGAACTTTTATTGAATAACCCTGATTGTTTCTTTGAGGGGCCTTAAGCTGCTTCTAAAATGAATAGGTGAAGTTGCCCTTTAATATATTTTAAAAATAATTTGGGAATTGATTTACTATTCACAGCAACACACTTTTCATACTATTGCTTAATATAAAATGTCTTTACCTTTGTTACTTCCAGAGAGCAGTATCCATGAGGCGAGATGGAAATTCCTCTCAGGGCATCATCACCCCTGCCCATTATAGTCAGTGGATGTGCTCCCCTGAATGCGGGTGTATGTGTCAAAAGTATGTGCTGCCGAGGGGGCTGCAC
This sequence comes from Hymenochirus boettgeri, assembly GCA_019447015.1. Classification (NCBI taxonomy): domain Eukaryota; kingdom Metazoa; phylum Chordata; class Amphibia; order Anura; family Pipidae; genus Hymenochirus; species Hymenochirus boettgeri. Next base: position 267,117,723 of record CM033473.1, on the reverse strand, counting down.
CAGACACATTTCGCACCTGTCTCCCTCCTTTTGTTGGATTGCAAGAACTGATACACCTAGTTCAGCTTCCCCTGTAGATTGTCCAATGTATGGAAAGGGGAGGGACATCTGAACATTGATGGGTGACATCACACAGCCCTATGGAAAGATCAATTGCCTACGAAGGTCATTCATTTTCACTTTGATTGAAGGAATAGTTCACTGCAAAAGTGAACTTTTTCTTTACTATATTTATTGAAGCCCGGGAGGTTAAGGATCTATAACTCACCTTCATCTCTGGCTCCTGAGTTATTGATTGAAGAACGGGAGGTAAGGCATAGCTACTCAACCTCACGGGCTTCAATCAATACATTAAAGAAAAAGTTCACTTTTGCAGTAAACTATTCCTTTAAGGCAGAAATCCAGGGTGCTGAGTTAATGCTTTATTACCTCTAAATTGTAATATTTTTAGTTTTGTTTTTTTTCACAATGAATTACATCTATTTTGTGTGTTTTTAAATGCACTCTCGAATTGTCCAGGTTAATGTTTACAGCAATTCTGGTTTTAAAAAAAATGACCTTACTTTATGGTTTGTGCTCTACTCCCCCCTGGTGGCAGTTTTCCTTATTACTGATTTTTCTTAGAATGAGTTGCTTCCATTCTTATGGAGTCATTTACCTGGGAGACGAGTGATGCACCACGATCGGTTTGCATGGCTTTAAACCTCAGTTTGCGGTTGCTGCTGGAACAGGCACTTACACAGCCTATTAGCTTGCGATGGCTGAGTCACACAGCCTCTTGTAAATCTGCTATGGGAGGTTTGCCCACAGCACTTGCAGCTCTGGGTGAATCTCCCTGTAAGTATAGTATGCAGTGGTTCTCACACTTTATCACACCACTGCACACTTGGTAATGTAAATTTATCTCTCACGCCTGTGTTATTAATGTTTGACTTAGTGTTGTAATTACTCAGAGTTTATGCACTTTACAGTGTATATTGTATTCAGATCAATGTAGTGTTGTGTTGACGTATTATCATAATATGTAATTATAGAGAACAAAATAACAAAAATGTAAGTTAAAATGGGGAAATAACTTCCACTACCAAAATTCTGAGGCACACCCTTTGAGGACCCCAGTAGTATAATATAGTATAGAGTAGTACAGGTATAGTATAGTATAGTATAGTGTAGTAGAGTATAGTAGGGATGTTACAGGGTATGATATAGAGTATGGTAAGTATAGGAGTATATTATAGTAGAGTACAGGTATTGTTATAGCATGAGTATTGGTATAGTATAGTATAGTACAGTATAGTATAGTAGCGTACAGGTAAGTAGAGTAGATTAGGTACAGGTATGTATTTATAAGTGTATGTAGTAGAGTACGGGTATTGTATAGTATAGTACAGTATTGTATAGTATAGTACAGTATTGTTATTGTATAGTAGAGTATAGTATAGTACAGTAGAGTAGAGTATAGTATAGTAGAGTACAAGTTAATGACGAGTAGGAGTACATGGGATTGTTCATAGTTATGTGTAGTGAGTACAGGTTATGTACTAGTTAGAGGATAGAGTACAGGTATAATAGTATGCGTGGAGTATTGTATAGTAGAAGTTACAGGTATTGATTAGTAGAGTAGAGTAGAGTTTACGTAGAAGTAGAGTAGAGTAATAGTAGAGTACAGGTATTGTATAGTAAGGTGTAGTAGGTACAGGATGTATAGTAGAGTAGGAGTACATGTTATTATTATAGTAGAATAATTGTATAGTCAGTTACAGGTATTGTATAGTATAGTACAGTAGAGTAGAGTAGAGTATGAGTACAGTTAGAGTACAGGATTAGGTATAGTAGAGTACAGGTATTGTTAGTATAGTGTAGTTAAAACTACAGGTTATGAATAAGAGAGTAGAGTACAGGTTATGTATAGAATAGTAGGTTAGAGTATAATAGAGTACAGGTTTGTATGGTAGAGTAGAGTTCAGGTATTGTATAGATAGTATAGTACGTAGGTAGAGTAACGTTATAGTAGAGTAGAATAAGGTACATTGATATACCGTAAGTATAGTAGAGTACCAGGTATTGTTATAGTATAGTTACAGTATGTAGGTGAAGTGTATATAGTATAGTAAGGTATTGTAAAGTAGAGTAACAGGTATTGTATAGGTATAGTGTAGTACAGGTCAGGTTGTTATAGTATAGTACAGTGTATAGTATATAGTAGAGATAATGTATGTAGAGTAGAGGATTAAGGAGTATAGTAGAGTACAGGGTATTGTATAGTAGTAATAGGGTAGTAGAGTACAGTGTGTATGATAGTACAGTATAGTAGGTAGTAGAATGTTACAGGTAGTTAGGTATAGTGTAGTAGAGTCAGGAATTGTTAGTATAGTAAGAGAGTACAGGTATTGTATAGTAGAGTAGAGTAGAGTACAGGTATTGTTATAGAATAGTAAGAGTGGAGTAGAGTACAGGTCTGTATAGTAGAGTAGAGTACTAAAGGTATTATGTATAGTATAGTACAGGTTTAGTAGAGTTACAGGTATGATTGTATATGTATAGTCGAGTACAGGTTTTGTATTTATGTATAGTAGAGTACAGGTTTTGTATGTAGTATAGTAGAGTAGAGGATTGTATGTATTAGTTATAGTAGTAGAGTACAGGTTCTTAGTAGAGGTAGAGTAATGTACAGGTTATATGTATAGTAGAGTAGGGTGTAAGGTATAGTTTAGGGAAGTAGAGTATTGTATTAAGTATAGTATAGTACAGTAGAGTATAGTATAGTAGAGTACAGGTATTGTATAGCATAGTATAGTATAGTAGGTTTACAGTATAGATGAGTTTTTTTACCAGTATAGATATAGTAGGTAGTAGAGTAGGATTAGAGTCAGTTATAGTTGGTAGATATCGTATAGTGTAGTAGAAGTTAATGGTATTGATTAGTATTAGTACGTAGAGTTACAGGAGTGTTATTGTATGTTTCGTTGTAAGTATGGAGGACAAGGGGTATTGATAGTAGTAGAGCAGTATAGTAGGAGGTACATGTATTGTTATAGAATAGTGAGTGGAGTAGAGTTACCAGGTTATGTATAGTAGAGTAGCGTACGGTTAGTGTATAGTATAGGTTACAGGGTAGTAGGAGTCCAGGTATTGAGAGGCTAGTAGAGTACAGGTTTTGTAAGTATGTAGAGTACGGTTTTGTTATAGTATAGTAGAGTACATGTATTAGTAGAGTAGAGTAGAGTACAGGTGATATGTATTAGTGAGTAGGGTAGAGTATAGTAAGAGAATAGCGGTAGTGTATTGTTATAAGTATAGTTATTGTAGTACAGTTAGGAGTGAGTATAGTATAGTAGAGTACAGGTATTGTATAGCATAGGATAGTATAGTATGTTACAGTATAGTATAGTACAGATAGTATAGTAGAGTACAGGTATAGTAGAGTAGATTAGGAGTACAGGTATTGTATAGTATAGTATAGTGTGTAGTAGAGTACGGGTATTGTATAGTATAGTACAGTATTGTATAGTATAATACAGTATAGTACAGTATTGTATAGTAGAGTAGAGTATAGTATAGTACAGTAAAGTATTAGTATAGTAGAGTACAAATATAATAGAGTAGAGTACAGGTATTGTATTAGTAGTAAGTGTAAGTAGAGTACAGGTATTGTAGAGTAGGTACAGGTATTTTATAGTATAGTAAGGGAGTAGAGTAGAGTACAGAGTACTAGTAGAGTAGAGTTATTAGTAGTACGAGTTATTGTACTAGTTGTATAGTAGTAGTATGTTAGTATGTATAGTAGAGAGTTACAGGAGTATTGATTGTTTATAGTAGAGTAGTAGTACATGGTATTATAGTATATCGTATAGTATTATGTGATTACAGTATGTATACTAGTAGAGTAGAGTATAGTACAGTGAGTACGTTATAGAGTAGAGTAACAGGTATTGTAATGTAGTATTTTACAGTATGTAAGTAGAGTAGAGTACAGGTATTGTATAGAAATGAGTGTGTATAATAGAGTACTAGGTTTGTATTGTTAGGTAGAGTACATAGTTAATTGTATAGTAGAGTATAGTACAGTAGAGTAGAGTTTACACATTAGTATAGTAGTAGAATACAGGGTATTGTATAGTACAGTAGAGGTATTATGTAGAGTACAGGTATTTATAGATAGTATAGTACAGTAGAGTAGAGTACACGTTATTAGTTAGAGTACTATTACAAGGTTAGTTAGTTACAGAGTATAGTACGAGTACAGGGATTGTTTCTAGTTAGTTACGTATAGCGAGAGTAACAGGTATATAGTACAAGGTAGAGTACAGGTTATTGTATTAGGAGATGATGTTAGTACAATGTACTGGTATTGATAGTTTATAGTACAGGTTATAGATAGTAGTAAGTACAGTAGTGTAGGAGTATAGTAGAGTATAGTATGGATTAGTATCGTTAGAGTGTAGTCTAGGTACAGGTATTGTAGAGTACAGGTACAGGTATTATATGTATAGGTAGAAGTAGAGTAGAGTACAGGTATAGTAGAGTAGAGTATAGGATAGAGAGTACAGGATTGGGGGTATAGTATTAGTGTGTAGTAGAGTACAGGTATTGTAGTAGCGTTATGAGGTACATGTATTTTTCTAGTTATAGTAGAGTGGTAGTAGGGTACAAGGTTATTGTTATAAGTATAGTAGAGTAGAGTTTTATAGATAACAGTAGAGTACAGGTATAGTAGAGTAGAGTACAGGTATTGTATAGTGGTAGTAAATTACAGGTTATTGTTATGTAGAGTAGAGTACAGGTATGTATAGAATATGTAGAGTAGTGTATAATAGAGTATAGGATTGATAGTAGAGTAGAGTACAGGTATTGTATAGTTATAGTATAGTACAGTTAGAGTAGAGTTTACACATAGTAGAGTAGAATACAGGTTATTGTTATTAGTAAAGTAGAGATCGTAGAGTAAGGTATTAGTATAGTATAGTACGTGAGTAGAAGTACACGTTAGAGAGTACTAACAGGTTTATCTATAGTACAGTAGAGTATAGTAGGTACGGTATTGTATAGTATAGTTACCGTATAGTAGAGTTACAGGTATAGAAAAGGTAGATACAGGTAGTGTATTTAGTATAGTGTGTTACAGTATCTTTGTTATTTGTATAGTATTAGTACGGGTATATCTAGTAGAGTACATGTATTGTAGAGTATAGTAGAGTACAGGTATGTGATAGTATAGTGTAGTTCGAGTATAACAGGTGTTGTATAGTATAGTACAGGTGTAGTAGAGGAGAGTACAGGTATGTATAGTAAGTGTAGTTTAGGGACAGGAATTGTATAGTATAGTAGAGTACATGTATCGTTCGTATGAGCATAGAAGTAGAGTAACATGTTATGTTGATAGAATAGTAGAGTGGAGTAGAGTTACAGGTAATTGTTAGTGGAGTTAGAGTAGAGTACAGGGACAAGGTGTAAGAGTACAGGTATGTTATAGTATAGTAAGAGTTACAGGTTTGTATAGGTAGAAACAAAGTAGAGTAGAGTAGCAGGTTATGAGTAAGTGAGTAAGTGTATGTAGAGTAGGGTAGGAGTACAAAGTAGTTAGTTTAGTAAGGGTACAGGTATGTATAGTAGAGTACAAGATGTTAGTATAGGTAGAGTAGAAGTAAGGGGTATTATGGTATAGTAGAGAGATACAGGTATTGTATTTGACAGTAGAGTAGTAGATGTATACAGGTATTGTATTAGTAACAGTATAGTAGAGCACGGTTATAGTAGAGTATAGTAGAGTACAGGTATTGTTTTGCTGTGTAGTCGTAAGGAGTATAGTAGAGTTAGAGGCAGTTATATAGTATAGGTAGAGTATGTATAGTAGGTACAGTATAGTTTGTGACAGTATATGTATAGAGAGTATAGTACAGTAGGAGTACAGGTATAGTAGAGGAGAGTACGTATAGTTAGTATAAGAATAGTAGATTGAGTATAAGAGTACAGTATTGTATAGTAGAGGTAGTTAGGTATTGTAAGTATTAGTCAGTACCAGTAGAGTTAGTTCACCATGATAGTAGAGATAGAATACAGGTATGTATTAGTACAGTAGAGTATAGTAGGAGTTACAGGTATTGTATAGTACACGTATAGTAGAGTACAGGTATAGTAAAGTAGAGTACAGGTATTGGTAACGTATGTGTAGTACAAGAAGGTATAGTAGAGTATGAGACATGTATTATATAGTATCAGTAGAGTATAGTATAGTAGAGTACAGGTATTGTATAGCAGTAAAAGATAGTGAGTATAGTACAGTAGAGTACAGGTATAGTAGAGTAGAGTACAGGTATTGTATAGTGTAGTAAATTACAGGTATTGTATAGTAGAGTAGAGTACAGGTATTGTATAGAATAGTAGAGTAGTGTATAATAGAGTATAGGTATTGTATAGTAGAGTAGAGTACAGGGATTGTTTATAGTATAGTACAGTAGGTAAAGTTACACATATAGTAGAGTAGAATACAGGTATTGTATAGTACAGTAGAGTTATAAGTAGAGTACAGGTATTGTATAGTAAGATGAGTAGAGTTTACAAGTATTTAGTAAAAGAGGTACAGGTCTGATAGTATAGTACAGGTATAGTATAGTAGAGTACATGTATTGTAAAGTATAGTAGAGTACAGGTATTGTATAGTATAGTGTAGTAGAGTACAGGTGTTGTATAGTATAGTATAGTACAGTATAGTAGAGTAGAGTACAGGTATTGTATAGTATAGTGTAGTAGAGTAGAGTACAGGTATTGTATAGTAGAGCAGAGTAGAGTACATGTATTGTATAGAATAGTAGAGTGGAGTAGAGTACAGGTATTGTATAGTACAGTAGAGTAGAGTACCAGTATAGTAGAGTAGAGTACAGGTATTGTATAGTATAGTACAGTGTAGTAGAGTACAGGTATTGTATAGTATAGTAGAGTACAGGTTTTGTATAGTAGAGTAGAGTACAGGTATAGTAGAGTAGAGTAGAGTACAGGTGATATTGTATAGTAGAGTATAGTAGAGTACAAGTATAGTATAGTAGGGTACAGGTATTGTATAGTATAGTACAGTATAGTAGAGTACAGATATTGTATAGTATAGTATAGTAGAGTACAGGTATTGTATGGTATAGTAGAGTAGAATACAGGTATTGTATTGTACAGTAGAGTATAGTAGAGTACAGGTATTGTATAGTACAGTATAGTAGAGTAGAGTAGAGTACAGGTATAGTATAGTGTAGTACAGTACAGGTATTGTATAGTATAGTATAGGTATAGTATAGTATAGTAGAGTACATGTATTGTATAGTAGAGTAGAGTATAGTAGAGTACAGGTATTGTATAGTATAGTAGCGTACAGGTATTGTATAGTATAGCACAGTATAGTATAGTATAGTACAGTAGAATATAGTAGAGTACAGGTATAGTATAGTATAGTAGAGTACAGGTATTGTATAGTATAGTATAGTATAGTGTAGTAGAGTACAGGTATTGTATAGTATAGTAGAGTACAGGTATTGTATAGTAGAGTAGAGTACAGTATAGTAGAGTACAGGTAGAGTAGAGTAGAGTACAGGTATTGTATAGTATGGTATAGTATAGTATTTAGCACAGTATAGTATAGTATTTGAGGTTGAATAAAGAGATACTTCCATCCAGTTCAACCTACTCAGCAATACCCACAATTCCTGTCTAACCGTTCATCCAGAGGAAGGCAAAAAAAAAACTATGAAGGAGAAATAAATTCCTTCCGAGTGCCAAGTGGCAATAGGAAATATCCCTGTATCAATTCCAATGTCAATTGTAACCTGCAACATTCCTTTTGACACTGTCCAATGCACCTGCCATCACCACATCCAATGGAAGACAGTTCCATAGTTTTACCGTTCTCACAGTGAAAAACCGTATCCAAACTTGAAGACTGAACTTCTTTTCTTCCAGTCTTAAGGGATGTCCACATGTTCTCTGACATCTTTTGGTGAACAATGCCCTAGATAGTTTATTGTATGGCCCACTAAAGGGCATGTCCACCCCAAAGCTAAAATTTGCCCCAGTATTGGCCCCACTGTGCAGTTTAAAAAAAATCCTTACTTTACATCTCTGCTCCTTATGGTTTCCCTTCACTGCTTGTCCAAAGTCCAGGAAACTTAAGGAGCTGTCTTTCTGTTCAAAAGGTTTCTGCCTCCTCCTTGTCCTCTAAGAGGACAGTGACATGTGCAGGGGAGCCCTTTCCCAACCTCCCTCTGGATCCCTCTATTGCTGCCCTTCCAACTAGCATAAAATCCTTTTGATATATTTACCTCTTCCTTGCCCACCCCCAACCACCGATTTAGATCTCTAAATAAAGCTTCTGAATCATCCTTACAGCCCTTGCTCCTGTGGCTGTCTTCACAGCCGGCAGCTGAGTCTGTGATTGGCTGACTGGCCGCAAATCACAGGCTGCCAGTCCAGCCACTCTCTGCTGCTTCTGGTTAGCAGAGAGTTGAAGAAGACAGCCATGGAAGCGAAGGGTTGTTAGCCGCGGAAGCTTTTATTAGAGATCTAACTCGGCGGTTAGGGGTGGGCAAGGGAGAGGTACGATATATCAAAAGTTTTCATTTAGGATGGACATACCCATTAATGTATTATACACAGTGATCATATCCCCATGCAAGCTCCTTTTCTCCCCCATTCCCTTTATTATTTTAGTTGCCCTTCTCTGAACCCTTTCCATTTTCAAGATGTCCTTTTTGTACACAGGATTCCAAAATTGCACTACATATTCCAAATGAGACCTTAGCAATGCAAAGAGGGAGAAAAACCACTTAGCCACTTGCATTTTCTTTTTCTATTTGATTCATTGAATTCAACGTAAGAAAAAGCAGATTGCTTAGTCAGGTCTACTATGGAGATTCAGAACACAATATACATTACAGTTTTGACCCTTGGTTAACATTTGGAGACAGGAATATATATATATATATATTTATATATAGAAGTAACATAGTTACCCAAGCAAAATAATCACATTTTTCTGACAGCTATTGGAACATCAAATGGGAATGTTCCCCAGGATACCCAATACGTTACCATTCCAAACCTGTATACCTTGCTGTATTCATCTGTCTGCCTTGTCTTACACAAACCTTTTAGCTAGATTAAGTCGTGTTGTCTTTAACTTTAGGAACGTGTCTGATCCTCCCATGTGGAATTAGTAACCAGATACAGTCTCTAGCCCACAAAAGGAAAACGTTACTGAAAGTGAAGACTTTATGCAACTGTATATCCATATAAACTTAACTGTTGGTTATTTTCAGGCCCAGACTGGGACCAAATTTGGTTTCTGATATTCAAAAGTACCACAAACATGAACATCTGATTCTTGTTTTTTATGTATGCATAACATTTTTCTTTTCTTTTTTTTTTTGTTACTTTCTTCTCACTGGATGTTCACACTTTGTATTGTAAGATTTAAATACTTCATCAATGACGATAAATTGACTGTGTGACCTATGATATCCCTGGCTGCCTTGAGATATAAAAAATACATGAAAAAATCTGTGTATGGCCAGCCTAAAATTGCACTAAACAGTTTATAGACAGTTTTAAAAAAGGGCTAGAAACCTTTTAGGAAAGTTACCCAAACCCAATAAGTAACATACCAAATAGCTATACACATTAAGCTTACGTGGGCTTAAAGGAGCAAAAATCCCTCCCTGCTCCCTCAGAGCATTAAATGCAGTAAAACACTAACAGGGAGATTCAATAAAAGTTCTTATCGTTTAAAATGGTGCTAATTTTGTCCAAGCCAATCAGAACTTATTTAACATTTGAAAGCTAAAATGTGATTGGTTGGGGCAAAATTAGCACCATTTTAAACAATAAGAACTTTTATTGAATTACCCTGTAATTGTCTGCCATGTGCAAAGCTGTTTTGATGCTTTCACTGGGCAGTTTTGAGAACACTTCTTGCAATCAACTTGCATTTAGGAGATCCTGGAACCTTTGCTGCTATATGCTGATTGGGACAAATCCCAGGCTATTTATTGCCAACATATTTTTGTCCAATTCATTCTTTCCCTCCCCCCCAATATTTTTATTGAATGTGATCATATTACAAATTTGATTAAACCAATTTGTTGTTTACAAACAAATTGACATCTTTATATCTCGAACAATATGGTATTATAACATTACGAGACATCCATATTCTTATATTCTATTCAATATAATAGTTTTATAATTCAATAGTTTTAGTATATAAAAAGAAAAAGAGGAAGGGGGAAAAAAGAAAAGGGAAGAAGGAAAGAAAAGGAAACAATAATGATAATATAAGGGATAATGCGCCCCTTACAGTGACCATATAGGGCAGGGAACTCCAAGGTGGCGTAATGTCCTTATAATGTGAAGGATCGCATTATTTCTTATAATTATTATAATTATAGTGAAGTGAAGTTAACACTGCAAAAAACACTGAGTCATTGTCCAGGCATGAACACTGGAATGGGCGGAGTAGTGGGATATAAGAAATATAAGAAATGAAAGCTTTCTCAGCATCAATAGAGAGTGCTAGTGAGGGAATATTCTTTGTTCTGGAGTAATTAAGTAATTGTCGTGTCCTTCTTACATTGTCTGCCAGGGATGAACCCTGTCTGGTCAGGATGTATCAGGGAGGGGAGTATTGTCTCAGAGCTAGTATTTTGGTAAAAAGTTTCATTTTCGTTCCGTCGGGTGTTTGATACGCTAAGAGTCCCATAAATTGAACAGTTTCAGGAAAGAAGTTACTGGTTTTGAGGATGGGATAGGAGATGTAGTTGAGGAGGGTTTTGATCTGTCTGTTTGAGTGTTTAAACTGATGTTTAAGTCTCCTAATACTATCAATTTACCTAGGTCCATATTTAATAGATGATTTTCCAATTTATAATTTTATGTTAGATGTTGGTGCGTAAATATTTACTAGAGTGACTTTTGTTGAGGGAATGTGACCTGTTAAGATTAAGTAGTCACCTCTAGGTCCTCTGACACTGCTTTGTATTAGAAATTGAATAGATTTATGTATTAAAATAACCACGCCTCCTCTTTTGGTAGTGTCAGAAGCAAAAAAATGTAAAGAATATTGTTTACCCCAGTACTTTGGTTCCTCCCTAAATAAAACAGGTTTCCTGTATGCCTATTATGTGAGCTCCATCCTGTTCATATTGTCGCAAGGCCATTTCTCTTTTAATTGGGCTGTTGATTCCTTTCACAATATTCAGTTCTATGGGGTTTTTGTTAGAATTATCAGTTGTCATGGTGGGTTCCATGTAGTTTTGAGGTCTATGGGTTTCAAAACATTCAATACCAGATTGTTAACATTGCACTTATTACGTTTTAACATATTAAAGACAGGAAGCGGTGGGATAATAGTAACAATTTCAGAGCAATAACATTGTGTAATTCCTAAATTAACAATAATAACCGTATAACCAAAAAAACAAAAACTGGGAGTACACATCTTGTGAATCTCAATGAATAGTTCTAAGTAGCAAAATTAGCCACATATCTGGGGGGTGAGTCTGCGGCAAAGTTGTTGAGGCTACATGTTCTGGTGGTAAAACCACTAAGGAGAGCCCACAGAGGCCTTTGTTATAAATATGCTAAAAATAATATATCTTTATCTGGGAGAAGTTGGGGAAAAGAGAGGAGAAGCGAGAGAAGGGGCCTAAGAGCTGTGAGAGTAGGGAAGGGTAACAACAAGGGTATAGCTGTTGTATTATCTAATATACTTCTTTAAATATCAGACCAGAACATAGGATTTAGTACTATAAATTGTCAAGCCTATTATCTGCTTTATAAACATTTCTAATAAATTATTAATTTACCATTTTACAAGCAGCATCATTTTATGTGTTTTCCTGGTTAATTGTTTAAGGATTTAAGGTACCTTGGATACTTTAATGCATTTGTAGGCATTTCAATATTAATTAAGAATGGGCTTATCTCTTCTATTGTAGAGACTGGTGTTTCAACTAGAAAGCTTTAAAAAGATTGGTAAGTTTATATTGTTTATTTTTATTGTTTGTCAGTCTCTTATATAGTTTGTATAGCATCTGATAGAGTTCCAGTTTCTGAATTTATTGGTTCCTTTTATGGTCTAAGATGGTTATGGGTTTATAATAATCTGAACAGGTTTCATTTACATCTAGTGTGTTGTTTACCCCTATAAGAGTTCGCATTCCCTGCCCAAACTGTAAAATATTCCTAGTCCAGAACCATATCACAATTCCTTTCCTCCTTCAGCTGTATCCTGGAAGGTAGGTATCTGCGTTCAAATGTCTCCTGGAAGGAGCGTCTTGTTTATCTCAGGGGAAATGCGGTATCGTCCTTTTTTAAGTAGCATGTTTTTATATCTCATCAGATTGATTATTATTTTAGACATAATAAACATTTTAACACAATTGTAGATATTTCAACATTGAGCAAAAACGGGCTTATCCTTTCCATTATAGAAAACCGTGTATCAATTATGATGTTTTAAAAAGATAAATTCACAGTAATTAGTTAGTTATTAAGGAGAGCCCATAGCAACCATTGTATAAGTATACATGTCTTCATCTTGGGGTCTTGGGGGAGCTGGGAAAAGGAGAGCCCCCCCCTCTCCTTTTCCCAGCTCCCCCAAGATGAAGACATGTATAATTGTGTATAATTGTGAGATAACATGTATTATAAGAGAGGTTGCAAGGGGATAGTGGGGATCAGAAAAAAGGGAGGGTAACAACAAGGGTATAGCAATAATATTGTCTAATATACTATCCTTAATACCAAACCAGGAAATAATATTTAGTGCTGTAAATTGTTAAACATATTATCTACTTTATATACAATTCAATTACACTATTAATTTGCTATTTTTGAGCAACCTATGCTTGTGTTTTTTCTGGTTATTTGTTTAAATATTTAAAGCATATTGATTACTTTAATGCATTTGTAGGCATTTCAATACTAATTAAGAACGGACTTATCCTTTCAATTGTCAAAACCGTTGTTTCATCCACAAGGCTTTCAAGAAATAGGTTCCCGGTAAGTTTGTGGTGTTTATTCTTATTCTTTGTAAGTCTCCTTTAAAGTTGGTATAGTGGCTGATAGAGTTCTAGTTTCCAGATCTACCGGTCCTTTTTGTGATCTAAGGTAATTATAGGTTTATAATAATCTAAACAAGTCTCAATTATATCCAGTGTGTTGTTTATATATCCGTGAGTGCTCATAATGCTTGTATGAGCTATGAAATATTCATAACACAAAACCATACAATAGTTCCCCTCCTCTTTCAACTATATTTGAGAGGTATATATCCAAATTCAAGTAGCCCCTGGAGAGTGTATCTCGTTTATCTCTAATGCATGGAGAAATGCTATATCGCCCCTTTTTTAGGACAGCATTTGAATACCTTGCCTGATTAATTGTTTAAGGCACAGTGTTAGTTATAAATGAGCTTATCTTTTCTTTTATAGAAATCTGTATTTCAATCATGGTGCTTTGAGGAAGTAAAATCTCAATAGTTAGTTTAATATTGATCATTGGGGGTATGAGGTTGATAAAATACAATTATCTGTATTGTTTATTCTTATTGTTTGTAAATTTCCTGTATAGGCTGCGTAAAAGGCCGACAAGTGGTTCCAGTTTCTATGGTTACCAGACCTTTTTGTAGTCTAAGGGGTCACAGGTTTATTATAGTCTGTACATGTCATTTTTTCCTACTTTCGGTATGTTATTTAGACTTGTGAGAATTTATTTCCTTTGTTTAGGCAGTAAAGTAAACATAATACAAAAGTGTGTTGTATTCTTACCCTCATTTAGTTGTATTCTGGGAGGAAGGTATCTGGGTCCATTATAAATGAGCGCTAATTTTTCGTGTACGGTTTTCCTGACGTTTTCTCCAAAATCGCCATTAACACCCCGTCACTGCGGATGTGACCACCTGCCGTGATCCCTTCCCAGCAGCCCCTCCCATCCCCCTGCTCCGTATGGTAGTGATTAGGTTTCACATCCTTTCGCGGCGATATTGTACTTAGCGCATTGTGCTAAGTGCAGTATCACCGCGAAGTGAGCTCAAATTACCGCCGCACTTTTTCGTGTCGATGACGCTCGCCATTATAAATATGGCGAAAGTGGTATTTTCGCTGCGGTGATGTGCGGCGGTAATTTTAGGGCATTATTTTCGGCCCTTTATAAATATGCCCCATAGGGAGTAACCAAAAATTCAATGATGGAACCTCAATTAAACACCTCAATTACATTTGCTTGGGCAACATTAAATGGTAGCCCATATTTACCAATTAGAAATAATTTTATTAGTCTTCATTTTTCAGTGTATTGAGTGTACATTGGTTCCTCTGCATGACGGTACAAGATTGTTTGACATTGCACTTTGTAAATAAAGATATTCTGAGTCTGTTTACCATATTTAGTACAACATGGGACTAATTACAAATGATACATAATATTGGATGCTGTTGACACAACAAGAATGCAAAAGAATTGTCAGCACAGACATATAAGGGAATAAATGGGACGTTTTTAAACATGTGTGATGTATTTCTTTAGAAATCTGGCAGAACAGTATTAGAGCTAATCCCTTGTTTGACTCCAGCTACTCTTTTGGTATGCAATAAGAAAATGTCTATCACACCTTGTAGTTTGGTATTTTGTGATATTACGTAAACATTGGGACATTCTTGTTTCTTTTGCAGACTTTTAAGTGGAGCTTTATTTTTTTTGTCTTGCACAGATTTCCACTGTTTATTTTAAGTACTAAGCTGTTCTATAGCGTGAGTAAAAACAAATTTTCCAACCTCCAAGTGTTTTGGAAACATTTGCATTGCATTTAATAAGCAGAGGGGCTTATGCTAGCTTGTCAGTAGCTTTTTAATCCAGGGCAGGTAGAACAAACATTGGAAATGGAAACTGTTTCTGTAGTACAGCTTTATTCGTAATATACTGTAGTGTATTTGACAGAATATTCACAGTGTGCTCAATTATACCACGACAGGCAAAAAATATAAAAGCTGTGATTGGTTAAAGCAGCCCTGATGAATTGTGGGTAACTTATCTTATTGTACTAAAAAATATTTACCCTTGAAAAATTGACCTGATTTTGCAAAATGGCGGAAAAACTTCCCATGAATTCTTGTCCCTCCATATTGTAAGATAGGAAAAATGAAATGTGATTTTTCGGAAATATTTGGTTACAGTTATATATCTGTATTTGGAAAACTGATAATATATATAATTGGGAGAGAGATTTTTATATCATTGGTTCTTTTAGGCTTAAAAAGGTTTTACATTTTTACATTTGTATAAATTCCTTGAAACCGAACACTGAGCCTATGAGCCTAATTCCCTGAAATTGTAAGGATGATAATTTAATACTGTAATCCGCATAGAACCAGATTTGGATAGCACACAATTAAATCAAAGTTCTTTACTATATTCTGAAATAACTAAATTACAATACAACAGATGGGGGGGGGGGAAGATTATTACGAACCCCCAAACCAAAACAATAAAAACCTCTAGGACTTTTTGAAATATAATATGTGATTAATTCAGCACCCATGATTGCTGCCTTTACTGTCCAAAGCGTTAATATTTTCAAACATATTTACCTTTGTTCTTGAAGTCACAGTGTCCAAGGCTCCACCAGCTGCAAGTTTATGCACAGAATCCATGCCTCTTCCCCAGGCTGGGCCACACCAATTCCAGGGAGAGGGGCTTCCGATGAGGACTTTCTCTCATTTGTGTAACAGAGCACATTTTGGGAAGTTTAGGGTAGTATTCCTGGGTGCTGGGTTGTTGTCTTATCTTTTCCCAAAAGTTAATATTTTATATAAAATTCTCCTTTAAGTCATTTGCATGGGTCAGTCTTTTTTTTTATATATATTTTATGATCCATTTCAGAAAAAATATTATATCTTTGTAAAGAAAAGAAAAGTGCTAATTTTTAATTAAAAAAAAAAAAATGTAATTAATAAAAATTTTTATTTTCAGCCAATTACTAATAACGTGACTGCTGTATTATTTTCCCCACCATCCCCCGTTCTTGTTATAATAACGGAAACACTGTAACACGGTGATTGTTTACGGATTTCTTTTATATAATGTATAATGTTCCCCATTTACAATCTTTCTAATGATCCAATTGATACAACTGATAAATTACATTATACTCTATAATATTTCACTTTCTTAAAAATTATTTTGAAAAACAAAATTGTATTTTCATATATTTATTCGTTTTAGTTTTTTTTTTTTTAACCTGTTTCTCACTGAAGCTTTAAGGAGCTTTAAAGAGATAAAAATAGCTATTTTGTAAATGAATCTAGATTCCTACAGTAGGCTTAACACATGTTCCACGTAACCTCTAACACTTTTGCAGTCCATCATATCATAATGTGGTTTAAACATCAAAAAACAAGTTCATTTTCCCATTAATATTCCACATTGAGAACATTTTATATACACATCCTGTCATCTAATCTGTAAACACAAGTGAAATGTCTGTCTGAGTCAGTTGTGTTTATGGTTCAGTAGTGTTACTTCCATAGTTGCAGAACTATGTTATCTTGAGTGTTAAATGGAAGGGGGCTTTCTGGAAGCAGGGCTTTCTTAATCTCAATGCTGAAATTTTGACCTTTTATTATTCTCCTGTTGACATGAAAAGCCTTTTATAGACATGCAACTTTTCTTTTTCTTTGATTCCATCAATAGCGTCTGCTAATGTCAAAAGATAATGCGAATTTAAGATGGGAAGGAGTCATTTATTTGGTGGTTAGGTTTACAGGATAACTTGCTACCTCAGTAAACTTTTGAAAGGGTGAAGAGTGAAAAACTGTCAGAGCATAATGGATTTATTGAGTTCAATTCGTGGTTAGCTAGCGCGGTTCTGATAAAGGAAAAATAAACCGTAACATCATTTTACAGATTGCCAAGAATACAATTTATATTAGCAGTACTGTGTGTACTATTTTAAACCTAATTGGAAGACTATGGCAAAGTTTAACTATATATTGTAAGTTCTACTGCATGACTGGAAGTAGGAATACAAACTTCTCCCCTCTTTGACCGTTAAAGGTTTGTTTACAGTAAGAACGGTGAAACTGTGGAACTGTCTTCCAGCAGATGTGTGGTAATGGCAAGTTCATTAAACACCGTAAAAATTGGGCTAGATAAGTTTCTAAAACTGAAAAACATTGAGAATTACTGGTAATAATACATATACTGTAGTTTTGGTTGGTACGGGGATACTATATAATATTGAGAATTACCGGTATTAATACATATACTGTAGTTCTGGTTGGTACAGGGATACCATATAATATTGAGAATTACTGGTATTAATACATATACTGTAGTTTTAGTTGGTACAGGGATACTATATAATATTAGGAATTTCTGGTATTAATACATATACTGTAGTTCTGTTTGATCCAGGGATACTATATAATATTGAAAATTACTGGTATTAATACATATACTGTAGTTCTGGTTGGTACAGGGTTACGATATAATATTGAGAATTACTGGTATTAATACATATACTGCAGTTTTGGTTGATCCAGGGATACTATTTAATATTGTGAATTACTGGCATTAATACATATACTGTAGTTCTGGTTGATTCAGGGATATTATATAATATTGGGAATTACTGGTATTGATACATATACTATAGTTCTGGTTGGTACAGGGATACTATATATTATTGAGAATTACTGGTATGATACATATACTGTAGTTCTGGTTGGTACAGGGATACTATATAATATTGAGAATTACTGGTATTAAAACATATACTGTAGTTCTAGTTGGTACGGGGATACTATATAATAATGAGAATTACTGGTATTAATACATATACTGCAATTCTGGTTGGTACAGGGATACTATATAATATTGAGAATTACTGTATTAATACATATACTGCGGTTCTGGTTGGTACAGGGATACTATATAATATTGAGAATTACTGGTATTAATACATATACAGTAGTTCTGGTTGGTACAGGGATACTATATAATATTGAGAATTACTGTTATTAAAGGGTATGTCCACCCTAAAACATCATTTTTAGTATGATGTTCCCCCATGTCTCCCATCCCCAACCGCGTAAATTATTTTTTCAGAAAGCCCCCCAAACTCTTACTTACCTCCCCTCGTTCCTCCGCCGCATTGCCGGCCCTCTGCTTGCGAGAATGCAAGCAGAGGGGCGGGACCGGCAGTCGCGTCTGTGATTGGCTGAGCGGCAGCCAATCACGGACGCGACTGCAGGTCATTCAGTGCAGCGGAGGAAAGCGGAGAGGTAAGTAAGAGTTTGGGGAGCTTTTTGAAAATAAAAAATATGCGGTTGGGGCTGGGAGACATGGGGGAACAACATATAAAGGGGGATTTACGCTAGGGGGAGGGATAGTAGAACGGGAGGGAGAGGGAGGGGGAGGGAAGGGGGAGAAGGGCTGCAGTACGCATGACAAATATCTACCGGAGGCAAGATAGCAGGCAGAGCCCTGCTATCCTCCTGGTGGTTAGTTTTGGGACTTTGGGGGGGGACTACAGGAGAACCCTATGGAGCTGGGATGTGAGGTAAGGATTAAACTACACTACATGGTGGGGCCAGTAGTTGGGGGGATTGTAGTTTTGGGGGGGGACATGCCCTTTAATACATATACTGTAGTTCTGGTTGGTACAGGGATACTATATAATATTGAGAATTACTGGTATTAATACATATATTGTAGTTCTGGTTGGTACAGGGATACTATATAATATTATAATATTGAGAATTACTGTTATTAATACATATACTGTAGTTCTGGTTGGTACGGGGATACTATATAATATTGAGAATTACTGGTATTAATACATATACTGTAGTTCTAGTTGGTACGGGGATACTATATAATATTGAGAATTACTGGTATTAATACATATACTGTAGTTCTGGTTGGTACAGGGATACTATATAATATTGAGAATTACTGGTATTAATACATATACTGTAGATCTGGTTGATCCAGGGATACTTTCCAATTGCCGTTTGGAGTCAGGAAGGAATCCCCCCCCCCCTTTTTTTTTTAGCTGTTTTTTTTTTTTTTTGCCTTCCTCTGGATCAACTGTTCGGTAGGGTTAAAAAGGAGGGTGAAAAGGTTGGACTTGATAGACGTATTACTAACTAGTACTAGCTAGATTGTAAGCTCTACGGGGCAGGGACCTCCTTTCCTCTTGTGGCAAAGCCCTACCACTTCTATTTATATAATTTATATATTTTTGTACTGAACTATCTATGTATTTATCCACCTTGTATGATGTTATTGACTTTATTGTAAAGCGCTGCATCCCCAAGTGACGCTTTATAAATAAACTATACATACATACATACATACATGCATACGTATTTAGGCAAAAAAAAGTTTTAAATTTTATATTAACCCAATTTATTTATTGCATGGTAATAATACAATGACACTGCAGCATGTCAATATTATATGTGTTTGGGTCTTAGACCTAGGGGTTGAAGTCACGCTAACCACCCATGAATCAGTAAACATGACTATAGCTCGATGCTGTTTGAATGCAATTACTTTGAAATTAGTGCAGCCCTGAAAATTACAAGTGCGTGTTTCTGTTTATGCAAAATTTCCCACAGGCAGCCCTTGTGCTGCATCAGTTTTATACAACATACTGTATATGTATATACTCCAACATTACCCATTTAATAGGTACATTTATAGAAACAAGCAGGGAGATTCAATAAAAGTTCTTATCATTTAAAATGGTGCTAATTTTACCCCAACCAATCAGATCTTATTTAACTTTTGTAAGATAACCTCGAAAACTTGTCTACTGAAATAAACTGTCCATTAAAAGTATCACAGTAATCTACCTTTTACTACATATATTGGACTAATATGGCAAAACAATTATTATTTTACACAAAAACACTACCCTTTCTACCCTCCGACATTCCCCTTTAAGAAGGTACACTTCCCCTTTTAATTAAGTAATATTGTTGCAGCTAACAGGGAGAGCCATAGACCTTCCCAATGCATTGTTACTACTAGGAATGTGCAAATCAGTGAATCTCTCTGCACCACCCAGACACTTCTGCAGTTTGAATATTTTTCTAATTAAAGGGCATGTCCACCCCCAAAACGACAATTTCCCCCACTACTGGCCCCACTCTGTAGTATAATAAAATCCTTACCTTACATCCCTGCTCCAAATGGTTCTCCGGTAATGTCCCCCCAAAGCCCCAAAAACTGGCCACCAGGAGCCTAGCAGGGTGCCTCTGAGATGTCCTCTCAGAGGTTTTCGGCTTGCTCAGAGCAGCCCTCCTTCCCCTCCTCCCTCGCCCTTCCATTTAATTCCCTTTTCATATATTTCCTTCCCCAGCCGGCAGTTCAGAACAGTGGAGGATAGAGGGAAGGTAAGTAAAGATCGGGGGGACTTTCTGCAAATAATATTAATGCGGTTGGGGCTGGGGGAGCAATTACCTATAACATATTAAAAGGGATTAACACTAGGGGGAGGGAGACCAAAACGGGAGGGAGAGGGAGGGGGGTGGTGGGCTGCTTAGAGCATGCCACAAACCTCTCAGAAGAAGCCTCAGAGGCAGAAACAATTTCCCCCTCTGCTAGGCTCCTGGTGGCCAGTTTTCTGGACTTTGGAAGGGCATTGCAGGGCAACCATTTGGATCTGGGATGTAAGGTAAGGATTTTTCTACAATACACATTGGGGCCAGTAGTGGGTTAAATTATAATTTTGGGGGTGGACATGCCCTTTAATACATTTTCACTTCACAGTTAAGAAGTGGGGGTTGAAATCACAAATATACAGAACATGCAGTGAAGTCGAATTAACCACTGGCAGAGAGTAATGGCAACCTCAGCTTTAAGCAAACAAAGGAATTTATTTTGTTTTATGAATTAAAATGGGAGAAAGGAGTGAACACCTGTATCTTCTGTCCCTATACCACTATTTAAAGATAGTGCTCGGCACCCTCCTCCCCCCAATTAGTGTGCATATGCGCATATGTTGGGGCGCTGCATGGTGCTATCTTCACGTGGTAATATCGGGACTTGTAAGTAGAAACGGAAGATAGGCGTGATCGATTCTGCCTCCCCTTTAATTCTATCTACTGTTTTTTTGTTTTGTGCCCCTTTAAATATATGACATCTCTCACCAGACAGGAGATCTCCATTTAAGGCAGAGACTGCACTAGGCGCACACACACACTTGCAGGGAGATTCAATAAAAGTTCTTATGCTTAAAAATAGGGCTAATTTTGCCCCAACCAATCAGATGTTAGCTTCCAAATGTTAAATAAGATCTGATTGGTTGGGGCAAAATTAGCACCATCTTAAAAGAGAAGAACTTTTATTGAATTTCCCTATTTGTGTGCATTGGTGCCCGCTTGCACTGCGATCCCTGTCATTTTCGGGGATCGGAGCACATGTGAAACAGATTGCAGCACACGTAGTGGGGCCAGTACAACTAGCCAACACTAGTGTGTGCTTTTTAAAACACAATCGGATCGCATGTTAAAATGTGCTGGTGTAGCCTAGCCCTTAAGGTGTAGTGCAGGTTTTTGGGGAGCTTGCATGGCAATATTTGTGCAGACAGACTATTTGCTATTGGTATTGTTATATGGATTTGTGGACTGATCTGCTATCTGTTTCTCCCTCAGGACATTTGTCAGCCTATTTGTGGGAAATAATATGGTTTGGGTTTTATTCCACACATGTAAGTGGTTTTATGCTTCTTAAACTGCATTAAACTTCAATTAGATTGCTAAATCCATTCTGTTCCCTAATACAATGCTAAGTACTGACCATGTCATTCTGCTGTTTCTTTCTAAAAAAAAACTGAACTTTCCCTTAATTCATTAGGGAACCCACAATATGGATTAGACTTAAGCACGCCATATTCGTACCATTTAAATGGTATTATTAGAATTATCTTTCTATCCATCTATCTATCCATCTATTCGCCAACCTGCGCCCCAACCCACTTGTAACATTTGAATTCATCAAGAGTTTACCCATGCCCACAATGAGAAGCCACACCTACCTTGCCGTGACACCCTACGCTCACCATCTATTATGGATTGGGAGCGGAAATAGATAAAAATAAAGGTGCTCTATCCCCCTCATAAAATCACCATATACTTTTCTATTAAGCGGTGAGTGGTAACAATTTATTTGCGTATAAAACTCACTTATATAATACAGTGGTTCGGGTGCACATGCCCCAAACCCTTCACTGGAACAATACAGTAAATGTGGACCAAACACAAATATCGACTCATCGCTCACATGGAGTGGCCTAGGTGCAAACAGCCCCAGGCCTGTCGCTGGACCAAAAACGTGCAAGACAAGGTAAGTGTATCAGGTAAAATGCACTACCGGATTAGTTCCGACAAGTCACAGTCCTTGATCATTATGATAAAGGACTGTGACTTGTCCGAAACGCGTTAAGCCAATAAAGACTACATTTTATCTTTACGAGAGTGTTCTTTGAGGGGTCTGGTAGTGCATTTTACCTAATATATTTACCTTGTCTACGGATTGGGAGCGCTTTATTACAAAGTTTGCCTCAGGTGCCAAAACATTTATCATTGAGTTTGGTTCAATAAAATTATCACTGCCAATCAGCTGATCACCCATACACAATCCAATGATTGTACTATTTTGGGATAGCGTACAATCGTGGCTGGAATGTCTATGGGCCCCTTTACATCTGATCTTTAGATCTACAGTGAACATTGACAATACAACTACATAGGGTAAATAAATATAAAAAAAATAATAATAATAAATATAAAATACTGTTATTATACAATATACAATTAATCATGTTTCATCTCTTGAAATGTGTTGTATGTACCAGAAGCAAGCAATAAAAATGGTAACTGCCATTCTAATCAAGCTTTATAGCCTTAAAGGGGAATTTACAATGTGTCTTCCCATTGGCCTGGCCCCAAACATTAGCAGGGTTCAGGGTAGACAAAACCAGTGAGTGCAACTTTAGGTAAGTATTATGTGTAATGTAAGGTAAGTCCAGGATTGAGAACCTAGTAGTAAATAGAACAGGGGAGAATCCCATCTTTAAGTCACGCAAATGCTTTAAAGGACAACTAAAGCCACAGAACCACACTGAACCAGAAGGCAGAACACCTTGATATAAAACCAGTAATCTGTGTCTTACCTCTCATTTTGATACAGGTACTGGGAAATTTACCTAAATAACATATGGTTTGCATTCTACAGCATTCTAGTATCACACAGTTTGAACAATGACCATTATGTTCTGCACATGCTCAGTCCTTAGCTATGGCAGAAACTTGTTACAGTTGGTCACACCTATTAATAATCTCTAGCCAATCCTTTTACAGGACAGATAAAGCAAGGAAGCATGTGATTGAGGTCAGGAGGTGTGGTCTGACACTGCACATACACATAGATACATGCAATTCTTAACAGGCTTACATTTACAGTATAAAAAATTGGGTTTATTTCTCCTTTAAGTTCTTGGGTTCTTGGAACTACAGCGTTACCTGCCTAAACTTTCCTTTGCTGCTATAGTCCCTCCTCTGCCTATAGGAAAGCTCTGGCTTCTCATTGGTCTCTTCATAATGAATTGGATCAATAGCCATGATAGTGATGTAGGAGCTAATGAATGACTGGGTGTATTTCCCTGAATCAGACTGACCACATACTGTAGGAAGCCTCAGAGGCGGAAACAATTTCCCCCTCTGCTAGGCTCCTGGTGGCCAGTTTTCTGCACTTTGTAGGGGCATTGCAGGGCAACCATTTGGATCTGGGATGTAAGGAAAGGATTTTTCTACAATACACAGTGCCCAGTAGTGGGTTAAATTATAATTTTGGGGGTGGACATGCCCTTTTAATACATTCTCACTTCACAGTTAAGAAGTGGGGGTTGAAATCACAAATATACAGAACATGCAGTGAAGTCGAATTAACCACTGGCAGAGAGTAATGGCAACCTCAGCTTTAAGCAAACAAAGGAATTTATTTTATGTTTTATGAATTAAAATGGGAGAAAGGAGTGAACACCTGTATCTTCTGTCCCTATACCACTATTTAAAGATAGTGCTCGGCACTCTCCTCCCCCCTATAGTCCCTCCTCTGCCTATAGGAAGGCTCCGGCTTCTCATTGTTCTCTTCATAATGAATTGGATCAGTAGCCATGATAGTGATGTAGGAGCTAATGAATGACTGGGTGTATTTCCCTGAATCAGACTGACCACCTGTTTGTCTGAGGAAGGAACCAGTTCGGTTCTGAAACGTTACTTGAATAAAGCAGTTTGTATCAAGACTGGTGTGCCCGACTATATTTGTGAAGAACATACTGTACATGGTCAGTTTTAAGTAAAAATGTACACCTTCAACTTGCTAATACAATTAACAATATGATAGTTAACTGGTGATTATTGGGACAAATTTCCTGCAGGTGAATGTTTAATATTACATGGTTAATCTTAATCTATTGCACTTATTTCCCCTGACATACTTTGCAGTAGCTGTCCCGATGCCCCCAAGATTATTTCATGTAAAATAAGATAAATATACAGCTTTAATTACCCAAGAAATATGAATCAGGCTCTGACATTTGTTCTAGCGTCTGTTTGTTTAAGCCCTGTAAATGAAGGTGGATACTTAAGACGAATATGACAAATGGAATTTGACTCTGACATCTGTCTACACTAAGGTGTAGAAATAACAAGAATTCTATCCAAATCTCTTTTCCCTTCATTTAATGTAAAACAAGCCATGACATGAAATTCCCCTATGAAGAAGCCTATCGTTAGCTTGTGAAAATGGAAACAAAATATTGTGTTGTGGAACGACAGAGTAAAACATTATTAAAATAAACTGCTGTTTTGAATTAACAATAAAGAATTATTTATTTACAGTCGGCTGGAAATTGGTTGTGCTTGACTGTACATACCACGTTTGATTTTATGGGCCGTATTTATAAAGGTGCGCTATCGCTATTTTGCGTTTCCACTTTTTTAATGAACATTATCGGGTAGGTCATAAAATGACAATCGTACGATTGTGATATCCTGTGGTAATGGCAACTTCCGATACCATGGGTAATATGTAATGTATGGGTGATCATACAATTACTTATTTATTTATACGTGATCAGCTGTTTAAAAACGGCCTCCAATTTCGCTGCCCCTGCAGTTACACCCCTGGAACAGAGTTGGCTACAAAGAAAAAATATCTTTTTCCAGGGATCACAAAGGAACAGTATTATGGTCTTGGGGATTTGGGGTGTCCTTTTTCATACAATACAGTGACAAGGTATGGATTACTACTGGCTAAAAATCCCCTGTTTTCTAGAATGCACTTATATAGACTGAGTAGCTTTTATAACAAACATTCTTCTCAGCAATTACAGTGCATTAAAGGGCATGTCCACCCCCAAAACTATAATCCCCCCCCCATTACTGGCCCCACTCTGTAGTGTAATAAAATCCTTACCTTACATCCCAGCTCCATATGGTTCTCCTGTAGTCCCCCCCCCAAAGTCCCAAAAACTGCCCACCAGGAGGATAGCAGAGTCCATATAGGACTCTGCCTCCTACCTGGCCTCCGGGAGAAGTTTGGCATGCGTACTGCAGCCCTTCCCCCCTCCCTCTCCCTCCCTCTCCCTCCCGATTTGGATTCCCTCCCCCTAGTGTAAATCCCTTTCCAGCAAAGATTCCCCCTGTCCCCCCAGCCCCAACCGCTCTATTTTTATTCTTAGAAAGTGTCCCAAACTTTACTTACCTTCCCTCTTTCCCCCACCGCAATGAACTCCCGGAAGCCGCGTCCGTGATTGGCTGCCGTTCAGCCAATCACAGGCACAACTGTCGGTCCCACCCCTCTGCTTGCATTTTCTTGCAAGCAGAGTGCCGGCAGCGCCGGGGGGGAAAAAGGGGAGGTAATTAAAGTTTGGGGAACTTTCTAAGAGTAAAAATAGAGTGGTTGGGGCTAGGGGGACAGGGGGAATCATATTAAAAAATGGTTTTCAGGGTGGACATACCCTTTAAGCATTTCAATGAAAAATGTATGCAAGGTGTATTATATGATAATAAACATTATTATTATTTATAATAAAGATACATCAAATGTATAATAATATGGGCATAACCTGGCCCTACAGTAGGCATAACCTACTTTACAGCAGCCAATAAGACATTTGAACTAACATTAGACCAGTGAAAGCGAATAGGTTATTGGTTGTCTTTAATTAGCAACTTTTGCCCTATTGTGCTGCATCCTTATATGGCTCAGTAATGTTTCTCAAACGATTAAAGAAACTCTCAAAATATCTAGAACAAACTTACAGAGCAATGTGAGTACAAAGCTTCTATATGATTCATTGTTTCATGCTTGTCGTCATTTGCTAGATCCCTTAGCAATTGGAAGTGCCTGTTGCAAATTACAGACTTTAACAATCATTTTTTTTGGTTTGGTTGTAATTTTGAAATGTTTATTAAAGACCATGTCCACCCCCAAAACTAAAATTTAACCCCATGCTGGCTTCACTGTGTAGTGTTCAAAAATCCATACTGTACATCTCTGCTCCTTATGGTTCTCTTGTGGTGCTTGTCAAAAGTCCAGGAAACTGAAGAGATGGCAGAAACCTTTTCACAGGGCGACATGTGCTGTGGAGCCGATTCCCCCCTCCCTCCCACTATCCAGATCCATCGGTGCTGCACTTTAGTTTAACATTTAACCCTTTTGCTGTAATGTAGCTCCCCCCTCCCAACCTGAATCACATGGTCTGTTTTTTAAAAAAGAAACTTACTTACCTGACCAGGATCCCTCGGCTTAATCAAAACTTTTTTTTTACAAACAGACAATGCGATTAGGGTTGAGAGGGGGGAAGCTACATCACAGAAAAGTAGTTTTAGGGTGAACACCCTTTAAGGGCTAGGCCACACTTGCCCATGAAACACCTGAACCACTATGTATTGTTGTATTTTCATTTCTGCACCATCCACTATGATGATTCTACATCTACTTTGTGATTATTAGCTAGCTCATTTTCACGACCTGTGTATGCCTGAAAGAAAAGTTTTTCGGTGCCCCGCAGAATACAGTGATTAGAAAAAATATTTTTTAACTAGTCGGTAAACCATAAAAACTCCCGTCCTCCCAAATATCCTCATCCACACAGGTCCTTCTCCACAGCTTGTCATATCAGGTGCCCACAGCAGTAGGGCGTCCCTTTCCATACCCCCCAACCATATCCCAAGATTGTTATAGACCTCCCTGTGGTCCATGAAACTCCTTATACATTGATCTCTCCTCTGGTGCGGGTCTTCCTGGTCCACTATATAATTGGTGTAGGATCAATGACAAGGAAGAAAAAAAATATTTTAATGTGTGGTTCTGCAATTGGTTCATTTTTTTATTGACAGTTGATAGTTTTACCTTATTCAAGTCAATTAAAATGTAATATGATTGAACATACGTGGACCTTTGTATGGCCAACTTTATTCAATTGTGTCTGTGCAGTATACCTGCCTATTGATAGTCTATTAGCCGGCCATCTATTTACAGTCTTAAAGGAGAACTATATTTACCTTCTCTCCACCCTCCGATTTCTCAACCTTTAAAAGTCCCCAGGGTGAGGACCTGAAATGATTCTGTGGTTCAGCAACGTCCCTTGTTCACTCAGGGATCTAACAAACGAGAAAATGATTCTTGCAGTGGGCATCTTTCTCTAGGTCTCCTCACCAGGTTGGATGGACCATCAAAGGAAAATAAAAGTAAGAATTCCAGATAAACCCAGAGGTAAGGCTTTGTTTCCATACTCTGGTGACATATATAGTTGAGTGTGTGTGTGTAGGGGGTATGTATAGTTCTCCTTTGAGTTTTGGAGTTGTGCACGCCTGGTGTAAAAGCCGGAATTACCCTCATTAAAAAAGCAGGTTAAAAAGTGGAGTTAAAGCATCCTGGACAAATGTAGGAATCAGTAATAAGGCAGCATTAATCCCTTAGATAAACAAACTGGAAAGAAACATATAAAGCAGCAGAGGAAATGCAAGACATCTGTAACAAAACCAGAGAACATGTTATTGATTTGTTTCCCTGGCTAGTGTGGTCCTGGAATCGGTCAGGCCTTCTCAAGAAACGTCTACAGAAACAAGTTCAGTGCAGAACATGAAAATCTACTTCCATCAATCTTCCTTATTTTGCTAGCACCACATTCTCCAAATCCCATGCCAGTAAGAATTTGGATCCGTCACTGAATTCTTGGGGAGTCTTTAGGGGGTAGGTGTCATTACTGGCCAAGAATATAAGTGGAAACTGATGACAGAATGAGACATTAATCAGCTCTGCAATATGCTCTACCCAGCAGGTTTCTACAAATAAATCAAAGCACTGCAAATCTAAATGGGGATTTAACCATTAGAGTAACATTATTCACTGTGGTCTCCGGCTTTATTCGCTTGATAAATGTAACATTTAATTCATTATAGCAAGTCGCAAGTAGGACTGCATAAATAAACTAAGGCTTAAACTATGGAGCCACATTTTATATGTTTCGGTATCAATAAAGAACTGAAATACATGGCAGCATTTATTTGCTAATTAATAAAGATGGATCCTGGGATCTGTTATGCTCATTCCTGTCGGAGATCAATTCATTTACAATAATAATATGAAATCTAAATATATAAACAGAGATGAAGGTAAATACAACAGATAGTTATTAATTAGGTAAGTTTAGTCAAGGAATGACACGTCTTCCAGAATATGCAGGATATACCATGCGCAATTACAGGGTTATTCAATAAAAGTTCTTATCTTTTATAATGGTGCTAAATTTGCCCCAACCAATCAGATGTTAGCTTTCAAATGTTAAATAACATCTGATTGGTTGGGGCAAAATAAGCACTATTTTTGAACTTTTATTGGATCTCCCTGTTACTGTCGCTTACAAATGGTTTAATTATACAATCATTAACATATGCAATCTTTCGGCCCTGTGTAATACCCATTCAGATTGGACGCAGTCTTGCTTGTCTCTTTTTTCTCCATTGGTGATGTGCTCATAAAAGATCAATAAACATAAAGAGAAGTAATGCATTGTCAAAACAAGAGTTACCCTAGATAAGTGTTTCTCAGCCAGGGGCCCCCTTGGGTTCCCTGAGAGGTGAAGATAGAGATAGATACAGCAACTTAACAAATCCTCCCTTGGGATGAATTCAAGTGCAATTACTAATACATAATCACAGATATATTTATTGTTCTATCTGTAAAATGTATATGAATTGGGCATTGCGATGAATTGATCACCAAGAAAGAAAGATCGACAAAATAAATAATAATTGCTTTATGTAGTTTTCGCTAACACACAAAAATACTTTCAAGGGTTCCACAAGGATAAAAAGGTTGAGATCCTTTTGACATAGAATAAAATTGCCCAACAATCTAATCCAACCTAACAAATTATCAAATCTTTATTTCTTTGTTTCTGTGTCCAATGGTATTGAATTGAATGAATGTGTAAAATACTTTCTGATTTAATAAGGGTTAGTGCATTTTTATGATTGAGATTTGCATTTCGTAAACAAGTCCCAGCTTATGGAAACCATTTTTTCATATTTTGCATCAATGATATTTAATAACATTAAAAAAGCACCTGTAAAACTTCTGTAAAATTGTGCTATTAGCTAGATGAAGAAAAAAAAGCTGGACGTGTTTTAGCTGAAATAGAAGGTTTAATGTACCAAACAGAGCCACTATAGTCTAATTCCAATGAAGACTCATGACGTGGAAATGATTCTCTCTTGTATTACCGCCTGTGCAATGTGCTTTAGGTTGTATAAACTGCCACCTTGCAAAACAGCCTGGATTGCTTTATGCTTGAGCATGTGTAGTGGAGGCAGCAAGTAAAACAGCAGTCAATCATTGGTTGTGTTGTCAGCAGTAGTGACGGACACATAACCGAACTTAAACCCGAGTTCGGACCAAACTTTATGAAGTTCGGTCATCTCCAGTTGGCAGACACAGCCTTGATGACTTTATGGAGGGAGGGGTGAGCTTGCTCTGCCAGAATGGGGTTAATAATAATCCTTAAATATATGGTTAATAATGCAGGTAATATAGAGCAAAATATATCAGTTGCGGTTGACCAGTTTTTTGTTTTAAGGGTGAATATGTCCTTTAAAACGAAACGTTTGCTCAAAAAAGTTCCTTTTATTGGCAGGTGTTTCAAAATCATTACTGCAAAAGGAAAATGACTTAAAGAGCATGTCCACCCCCAAAACTATAATTTAACCCCATACTGGCCCCTCTGTGTAGTGTTAAAAAAATCCTTACATCTCTGCTCCTTATGGTTCTCCTGCAGTGCCTGTTCAAAGTCAGAGTCATTTGGTTCATGCTGCTTCGTTAACCTCAATAAAAACTGTGAGATGCGCAGGGGAGAGCCCTCCCACCCCCCGGATCACTCTATTGCTGCCCTTCCTCCTAGTTTAAAATATTTTGGCCATATTAAGGCTCTCCCTTGCCCATCCCCCAACTACTGAGTTAGATCTGTAATAAAAGGTTCTAAATCATACTTACAGTCCTTCGCTCCCGTGGCGTCTGTGATTGGCTGACCCCTCTCTGCTTCTTCCGGTTAGCAGAAAGCCGGAGAAGACAGCCGTAGGAGTAAAGGGCTGTAAGTATGATTCGGAACCTTTTCTTGCAAATCTAAATTGGCGGTCGGGGGTGGGCAAGGGAGAGCTTCAATATGGGCAAAGTTTTTTTTAGGGTAGACATACCGTTTAATGTTTTACTACGACATATTTGATTTGTCTGGTAGATGTCAGGCCTTCAGCCCATTTAGGATTTATCGGTTTTAAAATGAGTGAAATGTACAGTATAGTATAGCATAGTTTAGTATTTGAGGTTGAATAAACACATACGTCCATCCAGTCCAACTTACTCAGCAATACTCACATTGCCTGCCTAAATTGTTGATCCAGAGTGGGGCAAAAAAACCAAAACACCAGATATATCCCTGGATGAACTCTACTTTATGTATCAATACCAGTAATATGAAACATACCTTGTTTTTAGAAACGTATCCATCATTTTTTTTTTCAAACTATCCGATAAACCTGCCATCACCACGTTCCATAGTTTTTTTCCAGAGACCCTTAGCTTGTGTTCCATTTTATTGCATTACATGAATTGGTAATGATGGGATTATTAGGCGTTGCTGTGTGTACTGCTCAATAGCATGGACTGTCAGAATATCTCAGATTTGGACTCGCTTGTATTTGCGCAGAATTCAAACACTGGGAAAAGCTTTAAAGTGTTTAATTTCATGACGAATCCATAATATTAAATTAAAAAAATATTTCTAATTCCTGTAAGAGATGAATGAAAAAAGCCGAAATCCTGTAAGAACCCAATGGAAGCAGAAGTTTCTTCATTTCAGATGTAATGTTTGAATTTTCTGTTTCCCACTTTAATTTTCAATTTAGAATTTTTGATAAATTACGTCTTTTGGAATTTCCAAATGTTACGCCCGACCCACAGATTTTCTAAACTGGCCGACAAGAAACCTTTACAAACTGAAACTCATCTCTAACTCCTGGATATTCCACTGATCATAGTGTACTCATGGGTCCAATTTGAAATTCTAGAGGTTTTTACCTTGTATGTGAAAAAAAAATCAACATCACAAATCTGAACAGAGCACTGAGCACAGAATTATTTACAGGGTCCCATTGGAAAGAACAGTTGCTGATCATCTACCACTAAGTCTATGTTAAACCCTTTTAGGAAATGAAATTCTGACAAAAATCGGGCAGTAGGTCACGCCAGAGCTGTTGATATGTTTTGTGGTTTTTATGTGTGAATGTGATGATTTATTTTGTAGTAATCTGGACTTGCTGTAATACCAGTAAGTGTTACTTTTTCTGGGTTAACTAAAGGAAATTTATACGCTGCTCTTCAACACACAAACAGACTTTAATAAAAATTTAAAAAAAATTTATACGCTGCTCTTCAACACACAAACAGACTTTAATAAAAATTTAAAAAAATACTTAACTGATTGCATTGTATTATATTTTTACAGTATATAGCTCTAAATATGTTATGTAGCCCGTTACAATATACTCACATAAGACCAGCCACTAAAATCAGTCTAGGACTGTCCCTGCATTTACCCTTGGGTAGACATGCTTTATGGGGAGTGTGCCTTCCCATTAAAGAAGTCTGGGACATGGGAGGAGGAGGGGCCAGGACTGGCAGTAGCAGGGGAAGTTTAACAACTTTGAAGTAAATACAAGCAGCTTAGTTTCTCAGCCTGAATACTATTAAGTAGGGGATTTGCTAGGGGTTAAAAATAGTAAAAGTATATGAGTAAGAGTATATAAGAGTATAATTGTCCTTTAAATTCAAGTTTAAAGGGTATGTAAATTGTAAACCCAACTTAATTTTACTAGACAGCTTAGGCTTTAAATGTAAAGTGGGTGTTTTTTTTCTTCTAGCACCCTCCCATGCCCTACCTTTACTCATGATGATGTCATGTGTGTGCACGCTCACTGCAACTTCGCCGCAACCCGCAGTTTTTTGGGTTTTTTGCAGCCGCCTGATGTCTAATGCCCGTTCACCCGGATTGGGCGATTTGACGTGTCAGTAAATCAGGAAACGAGTGAACGATCAGGACAAAAAATTTGTCCATGTACACTAAACCTAAAATTTTATTTCATGGCTGGACTTGCCCCTTTTAGGGCTAGGCCACACTGCTGCAATTTTTCTGCGTTCGCGTTTTTTTCAAATCATTGGAATCGCGGCAACGCACCGAAAACGTGTGTTTTCTCTTGCGATGTGATTGCGATCGCGATTTGCATTCCGCATTTAAATCACATGCGTTTTCCAATACTTAATGAAAAAACGCATGCGCTAACGCAACAAAATTGCACATGAAATCGCATGTGATTCTGTGTGCGATTGTGTTTGTGTTGCAGTGTGGCCGTGCCCTTAAAGTAAATATTTGCACAGTAGCAAACCTTTTTAAATGTAACAATTCAGTGAAGTTCAGACAGTTCCAGGAAATTTCAGTGGGCATTTTGGAAATGGCATTGCCACTTTTAACACCAGCTTTAGCGATACCTGTACAGCCGACGCAAAGAAGGAGTAAAATCACACTTACCGATATTAGATCGGTTAGCACGAATTTACCTCCAGGAACCTGTGATGTGGCTCTGGACAAATACATCTGACAGTATTTTATAAAGTGTATTTTTCCTATCACATACACTGTGCAGCTGAGAATTCTTTTTTGTTTTGTTTTTTTTTTCCCAACGTGTGGTTTCGTTAAGCATACTAAGTCCCATGATGCTGTCACATTAAAATTATTGAATTCTATAGCAAAGTCGATTGGAGTGCCAAAGCTACCTATGTGAATTATCCCTGCATGACACCAAGTAAAATATTGTTTCTGAAACGGTACCAATGATAATAGCAGACTTCGCTCTGGACTCGAATTTCCCCTTTTCACAGACAGACCTGAACAGCATCAAATTATTATTTATATCACAATTTCTTTAGATAAATTCATTTATGATCTTTAAAAAACGTGACTTGTATGTTTTCTGGATCTATTCTCAAGCGTGTCTTGCTGAGTCTGCATGGTTGGATAGAAGTTCTATTTCCAATGTGTCTAATACTCCAATGTCTTTGTCTTAATATAAAATATTCCATTGTGTGTTAGATGTTTGTAATTTGCCCTCAAATGTTTCCTTTTGATTTTCTGAATTGTTCTAGCGGTTTCCCACATGCCGCTCGCCCAAGTTGAAATACAATATATATTATTGTTAAAAAACAGGCCATTTCGGTCATAAGTCATGATTAGACTGAAAAACAC
The DNA here is from genome assembly GCA_019447015.1 of Hymenochirus boettgeri. Classification (NCBI taxonomy): domain Eukaryota; kingdom Metazoa; phylum Chordata; class Amphibia; order Anura; family Pipidae; genus Hymenochirus; species Hymenochirus boettgeri. The sequence continues at coordinate 267,083,816 of CM033473.1, read as the reverse complement.
GTTGGACGACCTTTAAAATGGGAAAAAAGTAGCTGGGTGTATCCACATACTCTTATTTATTAGCTGGATACTTGGGGTTCATAACAAGCTAAGTACAAGGTTCAGCTTAACCATATGATATGTTACTAATACAGGGAAACAAAAATGATGCTTCCGAGCAGTTACTTTTTCCAGCCAATAACGGAAGATAACTCGTTTACTACTCCACCAAGTGATTATCAATTCCCCGAGGTGACTGACTTCTTGGTAGATTCCTCAATCTACTCCTTGTACTGGGTCCACATTGTCATGCACCCCGTTCAGATAAAAATGAGAGTTCTGGGTGGATTGGGCGTGTTGTTAGTGGATCAGGGGTGGGGCTAATCGATCAGCCCGGAATTTGATAGTGATTCGCCACTCTGATTCAGAGTGACTTTTCTCTAATTTGCACATTTTCATGGACCCACATGACCACTCTCCAAAAACTCCACCTCCTCTTAGCTCATTCCAGCTGATTAAAAGCACAATAAAGAGATCAGAAATTCAACCCAATCAAATATTTCACATAAAGTATGCAGATTTATACACACATTCAACTACACAATAACATTTTACAAACCAACCCAATTGCCCTTTCTAATACACCTTTTGTGCTTTTGCGACTTATATTATAGATTCTTCCAACTCAGTTTGAAGATTCATTATCAGTGTAATGAATCCGGAGTCTTCTGGATGTTGAGGTGGTCTCCTGCTTATCCGCAAGTCCACCCCAAACTCTTTTATGACGTATTTCACATCATGCTCACCGCCATACCCCTAACTCTGCCTCCACCCCTTTGATGACCACCTTCCCACCCTTTTCTCCCCACCCTGCCCGTTAGCCACATTTGGCAGGGAGGGATGACTGATTTGTACTGTCAAAAGGTGTTTGAGAATACCACAAACCCACAAACGAAATAATAATGATAATCGGTTGGTTGACATTGTTAGAAACCGGCGTTCCTTACTAAAGGTGGCCTAAACTCGTAAGTGTCATTCTGTTTTCAGATTTACGGAACTCGGGAAAAACCCGAATATCCGAAAGCGGAACTTACTTTCGAGGGTTAGGAATGTATTTTAGAGGGTTACCGAATTTACCATTTGGTAACCCTCCATAATATGTTCCGAAGTCCTGAAACCAGAACGATCTGCCTGGTTTTGGACAGAACGTTCGGATTTCGAAACCGAGAGGTTCTGTGTTGGTCCCAGATCCCACCTCTGTTCCTTACCTGCACGCGGCTATGCATGTTTTTTGAGACGTCTCCAGTAGTCTCTGTGTCTGTTAATGTGTTTGGCCTGTTAGCTCTGTGTGAGTGTTGTGTTATTACTGCTTGAGATTGAAGAGGACTATCTGCTTAGTCCTTTCCCTTTCCTCTGTTTCCTATTGGCTATTCTCTCCTATATTCAGTTCTCATTGGATATTATTCCCTTTATATTATCCTCTGACCCTCACCTCCCTGCCCAGTGGTGTGATTGTTCTTTTTTCTTTGTCTCTCTGATCTTGACCTTTGCTGCATTTTTCGACTATTCTCCTGTTGGCTGTTTTGACCGACCTTTGCTACGTTTTGACTCTGATTTGCCTGACCCATTGGTACCATGCTCTGTTTGAACTCAGGTTCTGGACTTGCCTAGTTTTTTCCCTTTGTATCTCTGGTCTCCATATTTCCAGCTTTGGTCTCCTCATTTTTTTCCCTCCTCCTTTTATCCTGTCTATTGTATTTTATTTCTCCAGTTATCCTGTTGCACAAGACTTTCCAGGGTTTCCCATATTCAGTGCAGATTCCTTGTGTCCCAAGACCTGGGAACTACCGTGCTCATCTAGGTGCTGATTGTCTGGTGACGAACGGGGGCTTGACTATAGGGGAAGATGACGGTGAATATTGGGGTATCTACAGTGAAGGAAAGCTTTATTGATGGTCAATGAGGAAACTCATGTGAGTTTAAGTCAATGTTGTAGGTGCTCTACCTGTGGCTCTGGGTGAATCTCACTAACAGAATTATTAGAGAATTTCTCATATCTTTTTCCATTTGTTTAACAATACAAATTACTCTTGGGCTACCATGAAAACGTGAAATTACCCAGAAGTCTCTGTTCCTTAAAACTTAGATGTAGGCATTTCAGATAAATGTTATTTTCACCATATTTCCAGCCTGATACGTTTTTATAGTCATGTAACATTTCACAACAATTAGTCATATTTAGAGAGCTTTATTTATTCTGAAAGGTTATGTATATTTTTCCTAGGACGAATGATGGTTAACACGCAAAACACTTAAAAGTTGGAACCCCAAAAGGTTAACATTTCCTTGGCAACTAAAGTTGTCTTTGATGGTACCATCGTTTCTTTGATGGCAAGTGTTTTATTCAGAGGAGATTAGTCTTTTATATGTGCTTTGGTCTTAACTTTCCAGAACAGTGTTCCCAGAAAAATTCACCTTTGACATTGTGGCTGAATTTCTATTTAAGGAAAAATAAATAAATGTGCAACAATAATCTGTGGCAGGGTCTCTGCACTTTAATGATTCAAGATATTTATCTCCCTTGTTAGGGAATTTTAATTTATTAAATATGCTCAGGAAGATTCAATATCACAAATCCCTGCATCTTACCTTTGCAAAATCCCATGATGCAATACATAATTATGTCCTTTATTGCATCACAGGGTCTCGTCAGGGTCCCTTTCAAAACCCCTTAGGTTTCATGCTATAAGATAGCATTTGGAGGACATTTTTGGAAATGGCAAAATAAGTAAAACCCATGTTAACCCGATATTACAATCTGGCATGTTCACCAAGAGTTGTGCTTATATTTTTACATTTGGTAAAATCCTACAAAAAATATTTGTTTTGTTGAGTTACCTTCTAAATAACAAGAACAAAATGCAGTCCTTTTTAGGGCAATTCTATTGCTTCCAAACTAGCATGACAGTGAATAAATAGTACCCCATATTCTATCTGTTGTATTCAGTTAGATCCACTGGACTTGAAGTTCAGTTCTTGAAGATGTTTCGCTAGTCATCCGACTGGATCTTTCAATTCAGAATGTGCCCCATATTATGTTCTTATTATTATTAACTGTGGGCATGTTTTAAGTTCTGGTCAATAACACTACACTATAGGTTAGATTCACCTAGAGCCACTATCGTTCTGAGTAAATCTCCCATACACGATTCAATATTGCATGTTCACCTCCTGGTGAATCCAAACAGGCTTTCCCATTGTGTGGCTTTTAACACCAGCTATCAGCTTCGCTGGTGTCTTTTGCGATACGCGCGCAGCTAGCAGGAGTTAGTCACGCTAACCAATAAAACATCAGTTAGCGTGACTTTATTTCCTTCCAATAGCTCACCGCCCCTGGATTAATGAGTGTATTGGTTTAAAATCTATTTATATTTTGTATTTCATTGACCTGTATGGTGGATTCTACTGGAAATATCAGCTTGCCATTTTCAAGCCATACCAACAGGTATACAGGGAAACTGGAAAACTATTAAAGGGTATCTTAACTTCCAAAATTCTACATTTTAAAAATAGAGCAACTGTCTAGTACTCAAACACTTTGTTCAGATCTAAGCTGTAGGTTCTGAGAAATCTTTATTTTGAAATAGCTCAAACCAGGTATGCTAAAATTACCCATATGTTTGATGTTTGCTGTTACACAGTTTTCCTAATAATCAATCGATAACGAATAGCCAAATATCTGGCAGTTCGATTAATAGTGCAGAGATAACAACCTTAGACAGGGCTGTCTACATTACCTTGTATCATGTCACCTAGTGTTTTGTGGAGTTGCTAATGCTTCCCATTAGTTTGAATGCCAATACTGGTGGAACATTGGGAATGACAATAAGAAAATAAATACTATTTATACTTTCTTTAAAAATCCCCAATCACTTTGTTTTCTCTGCGCTCATTAATGACAATGCGTTCATGTTTTCTGCGAAATTGAAATGCATTCCATTCCATTATAGGACACGGCATAAAACAGATGGAATAATAGTTCATTTGGTGAGAATGAAACCGTATAGCAAAATGTTCCCAGTGAAACCTCTTAGTCATTCCAAAAATATAAATTAACAATAGACATAAATTATTGGCAGAATTTATTTCATGGCTTAGAATTAAAACAATGAAGCCATAAAATGAAATTTGAGAGATTTTATTATGGGCAGACATATTCTCCACTGATCTGTAAGCAGCTTGCATAGCCGGTAATTGGTAAAATATGCTGTTTGCTTTGTCCTGTTATGCCTCGTTATGATTCTCCAAAAAGGGGAAAATAATGCATTGCTTTAATTCTTCATAGCGGTGACTTTGTTGTCCATCTTCTCGATCTCTCTAAAGACAAACACTGGAACAATTACACAGTTTAAATGATAGATGGAAAACGAGGATAATTTACTTAGGAGACTTTCGATTCTAGAATCACACTTCATGTGTGTGATTGATATTAAACTTCTAATCTATTTTCCTAATTTGTGGAGTTTCTGGGAAGTGACTGGCAACAGAGATGTTTAGACAGCTTCACGTCAAAACGGTGACAGGAATTCTTTTGAAGTGAATCCTGTGTGCTAAAGTTTTGGCCAAAGAATTGGTTACCTTAGGATACTCAGTTTTTTTTCATGAAAGGTTCTCAAGGCCTAGTCTGTGAATGGACTGCATAGTAAGGCAAACCGTTCCCAAACTTTACACTTACCTTCGCCACCCCTGAAAACTCCAACCTTGAAAACCCTACTTACCTCCCCAGCAACTTTGAACTGAGATACTCATCCCTAAAGATGGTCAAACTTCATGAACTTCGGTCTATTTCAGAACTTCAGTAAAAGTTTGGAAGTTCAGAAACAAGCTCATCAAAGTCAATCGGAGGAAATAGTTAGAAAATTTCAGATAAATTACAGATAAAATAGCAATGATAAATGGATGTGGCACCTGGGAAATGGTCTGGAGAACACGTCACCAAAACTTCTTTCCCCCACGATTGGGCAATTGCACACAATGTCAATCTATGAAGAAGGGATCAGTGTTCTGACATCCTGTCACCTCTGGAGAATATACACTGAGGGGATTTTACACACGAAATTCTAATTTTGTTTTATATGTACTGTGGTGTCCCTGCAAACTTCTCTATGTGGGTGAGACCACCCAATGTGTTAAATCACGCTACATCGTTCCAGCATTAGACTACAGTATACAAAGTTGCCTGTATCTAAGCATTTTGTGGAGGCTGACCATAAAGATATGGAATTAAGGTTTATGGTATTGGAGGGGGTATCTCACCCTCATAGGGGAAGAGACAGGAGACTTAAATTGAAACAAAGAAAGGTGTGGTGGGTGAAGGAGTTAAATTCTCTCACGCCTCATGGTCAATAGAGAATATGACCTCTATTTGTTATTTGTCTGTAGGTGGTGTTTCTAGTTTCTTGATGGGGGGGGGCTGCCATTCCAGGTGGAGTGGAGACACTTTGTTTAATGGATTCACCAGTATGAGCTTGTGTCCCTATAATAATGTTTATGAACATAATGTAAATATTTTATATGTAATTCTGGGGATCACCTCTAGGGTTGAGTTAATAGATACAGGTTACTAGTTCAATGAGGATAATGTGATTACTGATTCAGGTAACAGGTGTGAGATAACGTAATTTCCTGCCACATGTTTGAGAGATGAATGTAACTAGTTGACTTTTTGACAGCCTGACGAAGGGGACTGCGTTCCCCATGAAACTTTGCTCAATGAATAAATATGTTTACGGGTTGCTTGTGAAGGTTCTCATTCATCCAGGTCATGGTATATCTGTTGTATTCAATTAGATCAACTGGACTTGAAGTTTAGTTCTTGAAGACGTTTCGCTAGTCATCCGACTGGCTTTCTCAATTCAGAATGACTTGTACAAGAATCTGTGGCAATTATGTACCCTGGAAAATCCCAATTAGCATATCACAGCCAGGTGTTAAGGGTGTGATTGGATAGTGGCTAAGAGGTGTTATAGGAACGCCCTGAGTAAGGTGTTAAAACAGCATTGTACATGGCAGACAGTTGGTGTCGAACCCCCCCACCTCTACTTAGGCTTGGTTTCTTTATTTACACATAAATGGCCTCCTTGAGGTGCTGACCCAAGGAATTGGCTCTTCTGTGCTGGGTCATAGGTTGTGCAGTTGCTGTTTGGTCTCCCCCACATACAAATCATTCTTCACTGCACTGCACTGCGTATATGATGTCGCTTTTCTTGTGTTTCGGTATTGGGTCTTTCGGATGTACCAATTGCTGCCTCAGTGTGTTGTTGGGTTTAAAGCAGACAGGGATACTGTGTTTTTGAAAATTCTTCTTAATTTCTCGGAGACCCCTGCTACATATGGGATGACCATGTTCTTTCTCCTGTCTTGCTTTTCCCCTTCACTGTTGGTTTTCCTGTTCTTTTCTTTCCTTCTACTTCTTTTGACAAAGGCCCAGTCTGGATATCCACAAGTTTTAAGGGCTCCTCTGAGATGTTTCATTTCTTTAGCCTTCACCTCTGTGCTAGTGGGGATGTTCTCAGCTCTGTGTTGCAGGGTTCTGATGTAGAGGTAGAGGAAGTAAAGGTGTACAGGAAACCAACACACACAGATCAGTATTTGATGTTTGACTCCCACCACCCTTTAGATCACAAGCTAGGTGTCATTAGAACCCTGCAACACAGTTTTCTGTGATGTGTATTTTTAAAATTATTCTTACTCATAAAAACTTAAATCATTAACCCCCAAACTTGTTAATGATGACTTGAGACCACATTTATTGGAAAACCAGCTCCTGGTAATTCTGATCCAAGAGGCACAGGGATAGCAGGGAACTAAATTAATACAAAAAATGAACTGTGAGGATCTCCGGCAGTTCCGCTTTCCACCTGTTGATGTCACTGTCCCTCTGTTCCCACTGCTGTATTTCTGAATTTCCATTTACCACTACCAGTGGACCCTCTCAAGGTACTGGATCATCATTAGAAATCACCTTCACCTGCAAACTGTTTCTCCTATTTAAAAGGTATCTCCACTGCTAAAATCATTTTTTCAGTCAGTTTTATTGAAGAACGGGAGGTAAAGGAGCTGTGACTTACCTCCCGTTCTTCAATAAAATGTTCAGGAGCCAGGAATGAAGTTGCAGAACTTAACCGGTCTCTCACTCCTCCGCTGTGTCCTCTGACAGGTCCCGCATAGAGATATTCGAAACTGATGAGTTTCTTTCTGTATTCAAAAATTCGAAAAACGAACCCATAGAAGTCTATGAGAGAAAAAAAATCAAAAGTTTCTGTCCATTTTGAGGGACAATTAGTAATAGTAGGTTACTATAAATGACACAGAGACCTGGGGGATGGTCTGGGGAACCCGTCAATAGAACCAAAACTTATTTTAAAACTATCGTTCCTCTCGATCGGGATGTTTTCGAGCTTCCGCATTCTATTTTCGAGAGTCACCAAAATCGAGCGCTACTTTCGAGGGTTACCGATATTACAAATTCAAGGGTTACTGAAATCATTTCTTGCTTTCGAGGGTTACCGAAATCGATCATTACTTTCGAAGGTTACCGAAATCAGTCATTACTTTCGAGGGTTACCGAAATCGATCATTACTTTCGAGGGTTACCGAAATCGATCATTACTTTCGAGGGTTACCGAAATCAATCATTACTTTCGAGGGTTACCGAAATCGATCATTACTTCGAGTGGTTACCGAAATCGATCATTACTTTCGAGGGTTACCGAAATCAATCATTACTTTCGAGGGTTACCGAAATCTATCATTACTTTCGAGGGTTACCGAAATCGATCATTACTTTCGAGGGTTACCGAAATCGATCATTACTTTCAAGGGTTACTGAAATCGATCATTACTTTCTAGAGTTACTGAAATTGATCATTACTTTCAAGGGTTACCGAAATCGATCATTACTTTCGAGGGTTACTGAAATCGATCATTATTTTCAAGGGTTACTGAAATCGATCATTACTTTCAAGGGTTACTGAAATCGATCATTACTTTCTAGAGTTACCGAAATCGATCATTACTTTCGAGGGTTACCGAAATCGATCATTACTTTTAAGGGTTACTGAAATCGATCATTACTTTCAAGGGTTACTGAAATCGATCATTACTTTCGAGGGTTACCTAAATCGATCATTACTTTCGAGGGTTACCGAAATCAATCATTACTTTTGAGGGTTACCGAAATCAATCATTACTTTCGAGGGTTACCTAAATCGATCATTACTTTCGAGGGTTACCAAAATCAATCATTACTTTCGAGGGTTACCGAAATCAATCATTACTTTCGAGGGTTCCCGAAATCGATCATTACTTTCAAGGGTTACTTAAATCAATCATTACTTTCAAGGGTTACTGAAATCGATCATTACTTTCTAGAGTTACCGAAATCGCTCATTACTTTCGAGGGTTACCAAAATCGATCATTACTTTCGAGGGTTACCAAAATCGATCATTACTTTCGAGGGTTACCGAAATCGATCATTACTTTTGAGGGTTACCGAAATCGATCATTACTTTCGAAGGTTACTGAAATCGATCATTACTTTTAAGGGTTACAGAAATCGATCATTACTTTCGAGGGTTACTGAAATCGATCATTACTTTCGAGGGTTAGTGAAATCGATCATTACTTTCAAGGGTTACTGAAATCGATCATTACTTTCGAGGGTTACTGAAATCGATCATTACTTTTGAGGGTTACTGAAATCAATCATTACTTTCGAGGGTTACTGAAATTGATCATTACTTTCGAGGGTTACTGAAATCGATCATTACTTTCGAGGGTTACTGAAATTGATCATTACTTTCAAGGGTTACTGAAATCGTTCACTACTTTTGGTTTGCAGTTTCGATTTTGCTAAATATCTATTTTCGATTTCGATGATTATCGAAATTTCAAGAATTTGGAAAATCCGGGTTCCTTGAAATTGGTTTTTGAACCCACATTACATCTCTAGTCCCGCATAGCGTACTCAATCAATCGGGACCTGTCAGAGGACGCGGCGGAGGAGCGAGCGAGAGATCAGGTAAGTTCTGCAACTTCATTCCTGGCTCCTGAACATTTTATTGAAGAACGGGAGGTAAGTCACAGCTCCTTTACCTCCTGTTCTTCAATAAAACTGAACTGAAAAAGTGATTTTAGCAGTGGAGATACCTTTTAAGGACTCCACCCCTTTACTTTAGAGACAGATCTGTTCCTGTTTCCTGGCATCTTTCTTCGGACCTTTTCCCATTTAACCAGTTCATAGCCCTTTCCCTCTCTTGCTCTTGTCTTCTGCCTTTATTATCCTGTTTCTCATGTATATAGTCTTGGTCCATTATATTGTATATATAGTTAGTCAGTTAGGGTTCTGTTTGTGGTGGTTGGTTTATTCACTGTGGTTGTTTGTTTTATATTTTGTCGATAAGCTGGTTATGCTGTATTGGTCTCTGGCTGCAGCCTGGAGTATTACATTAACATAGTGAAAGTCATTTTTTTCATACTCTCAAAGAAATCCACAACATCTTACATGGTGCTTTACAATTACAATGATACATTCACACCAGACCCTGCTCCAAAGAGCTTACAATCTAATCACTTCATGTCACACATACAACCTATCTGTATGTCTTTTTGAGTTTGGGAGAAACTGGAGTGCCCAGAGGAAACCCATGAAGCACAGGAAAAATATGCAAACTCCCGAGCCTCCTGCCATTCCCTCAAGGTTTTAAAATATACCAATTACTTTGTGACTTGCATTACAGTTTAACGTTTATTGCAAAGCATTATCTGCCTGGAAATATCACAAGTTAAGAAATCACTTCCTGGCCCAACATTATGGGTCGGATTAAATGTCGAATCAATTGAACATCTGGCCAGTGTATGGCAAATCTAAAATCTATATTGACTAATCTATAGGATTACCACAAAAGGTTGTCCCCGAAATCTCATTTGTAGAGTAAAGTAGTATAGTATTTGAGGTTGAATAAAGACACACGTCCATCCAGTCCAACCCATCTAGCAATATCCTCATTTCCTGCCTAACTGTTGACCAGAGGAAGGCAAAAACCCCCACAAATTTATAAGGGGGAAAAAATTCCTTCCTGACTCCAAGTGGCAATCGGAAATTTCCCTGGATCAACTCTACTTTATGTATCAATACCAGTAACTTGCAACATTCCTTGTTTGCAGAAACTCATCCAGCTTTTTTTTGAAACTGACCAATGAACCTGCCATAACAACTTCCACTGGAAGACAGTTCCATAGCTTTACCGTTCTCACAGTGAAAAACCCTTTCCGAACTTGAAGCCTAAACCTTTTTTCTTCAAGTCTTAAGGGATGTCCTCGTGTCCTGACATGTTCTATTGGTGAACAATGCCCCAGATAGTTTATTGTATGGCCCGTTAATGTATTTATACACAGTAATCATATCCCCACGCAAGCGCCTTTTCTCCAGCGTACATAATTGTAACTTTTCCAGTCTCAATATTTTTTTCCTCTGTATACACTGTAGAAGATCCAAGTACAGATATCATAGAGTATACTTAGTTTATAAAGTATAAATTCAAGTTCACTTTGGTTAACCGGGGATTGGTACAGAAAGAACTAAGAAGGTTATTTAATAAATCTCCTGACCCGATAAAATACATCCTCAGGTACTAAGGAGCTAAGTTCAGTTTTATCTAGGCCATTGTTTCTTATTTTTGCTGATTCCCTCATGTCCGGTTGGTGCCTCTGGATTGGAAAAAGGCTGTGTTTTCCAATATTCAAAAGGGTAGTCGTTCACAGCCGGTGTAATTACAGGCCTGTAAGTTTAACTTCAGTGGTGGGGAAGATCCTGAAAGTTTAATAAGGGAACTGTTCTAGAGTATGTTTCAAAGACTGACATTATAAGTGTAACCAGCATGGATTAAGGAGGAAAGATCTTGACAACTAACTTGCTTGGCTTTTGGAGGAAGTAAGTAGAAATTTAGACTCTGGTATAAGCTAGATGTAGTTTACTTGGATTGCAAAGGCTTTTGATACAGTCCCCCATAGGCAACTAATGAATAGCTAAGGTCTGTTGTGTCGGGGGAGTCACATTTGTACATGGATAGAAAATTGGTTAAAGAATAGATGCAGAGAGTAGTTGTAATGGGGCTTCATCATTATGGACTAAAGTGCTAAGTGGGGTGCCACGGGTTTCTGTGTTGGGGCCCTTCTATTTAATCATTTATTAATGATTTGGAAGTGGGTATTGTCAGCAAGGTTTCTGTGTTTGCTGACGACACAAAACTTTGTCGACCATTAAAAACTTCAGAGGATGTGCAATCGTTGCAAGGGGATCTAGATAGATTATCACATTGGGCTCAAGTGGCAGATAATTCAATGTTGATAAATGTAAGGTGATGCATTTGGCTTAAAAATACTTGTGCTACTATACTATAAATGGCTCTGTGTTAAGTGAATCCCTGTTGGAAAGGGATCTTGGAGTTTTGGTGGATAACAAACTTAAAGGTGACAAGCAGTGCCAGGCGCAACACCAGAGCCAGCATGGTATTGTCTTGTATAAACGAGTGGATTCAAGGGAGGAAAATGTAATTCTCCCTCTTTACAAGCATTGGTAAGGCCTCATTTGGAATATGCAGTGCAATTTTGGAATCCTGTGTACAAAAAGACATCTTTGAAATGGAAAGGGTTCAGAGAAGGGCAACTAAATTTAAGGGGATTGGAGGAGCTTGAATATGACTACGCTCGGGATCTCGCACGTTGAATTCTGGATGACGTCATCACGTAGCGCGATCATGTGACGTATACGTCACGTGTTCTCGCGAGACTATGCATTGGGCCACCTGGGTTCCCGGATGAAGGTGAAGAGGATAGAGTGATGAAGATAGAGATATGATACAGCAAACTTAAACAAATCCTCCTTGGATGAAATCAAGATGCAATTACTAATACATAATCACAGATATATTTATTGTTTCGATCTGTAAAATGTAGAGGAATAGGGGCATGCGATGAATTGATCACCAAGAAAAGAAAGATCGACACATAAAAATAATTGCTTACTGTAGTTTTCGCTCCACACAAAAATACTTTCAAGGTTCCACAAGGATAAAAAGGTTGAGATCCTTTGACATAGATTAAAATTGCCCAACAATCCAAGCCAACCTAAAAAATTATCAAATCTTTATTTCTTTGTTCGTGTCATGGTATGGAATTGAATGAATGTGTAAAATACTTTATGATTTAATAAGGTAGTGCATTTGATGATTGAGTTTGCATTTAGTAAACAAGTCCCAGCTTATTTAACACCATTTTTCATATTGCATCAATGATATTAATAACATTAAAAAAGCACTGCAAGTAAGTCCTGTAAAATGTGCTATTGGCTAGATTGAAAGAAAAAAAGCGGGACGTGTGTTAGCTGAAATAGAAAAAAAAGGGGGTTTAAGTACCCAAACAGAGCCATAGTCGAATTCCAATAAGACTCATGCGTGGAAATGATTCTCTCTTGTATTACCGCCTGTGCAATGTGCTTTAGGTGTATAAACGCCACCTTGCAAAACAGCCTGGAATTGCTTTATGCTTAGCATTGTGTAGTGAGGCAGCAAGTAAACAGCAGTCAATCAGTGTTGTGGTGTCAGCAGTAGGACGTGTACACATAACGAATTAAACCCGAGTTCGCGTACCAAACTTTATGAATTCGGTCATCTCAGTTGGCAGACACAGCTTGATGACTTAGGACGGGAGGGGGTGAGCTGCTTGCCAGAAGGGTTTATTAGGGTTAATAATAAGCCTTAAATATGGTAATATGCAGGTAATATAGAGCAAAATGAATCAGTTGCGGTTGACCAGTTTTTTGTTTTAAGGGTGAATATGTCCTTTTACAACGAAACTTGCTCATAAAAGTTCCTTTTATGGCAGGTGTTCAAAATCGTTACTGCAAAAAGGAAAATGACTTAAAGAAGCATGTCACCCCCAAAACTTATAATTTAACCCCCATTACTGGCCCCTCTGTGTAGTGTTTAAAAAAATCCTTACATCGTTGCTCCTTTATGGTTCTCTTGCAGGCCTGTTTCAAAGTTCAAGGATTTGTCCTGCTGCTTCGTAACCTCAAAAAAACTGTGAGATGCGGCAGGGGAGACCTCCACCCTCGGATCCTCTATTGCTGCCCTTCCTCCTAGTTAAAATATTTTGGCCATATAAGGCTTCTCCCTTGCCCATCCCCCAACTACTGAGTTAGATCGGTAATTAAAAGGGTTCTAAATCATACTTACAGTCCTTCGCTCCCGTGCGTCTGTCTGTGATGTGGCTGACCCCTCTCTGCTTCTCCGGTTAGCAGAAAGCCGGAGAGACAGCCGTAGGAGTAAAGGGTGTTTGAAGTATGATTCGGAACTTTTCTTGCAAATCTAAATTGAGGGTCGGGGTGGCAAGGGAGGAGAGCTTCAATAGGGCAAAGTTTTGTTAGGGTGAGACATACGTTTATTAATGTTTTACTACGACATCCATATTATGATTTGTTGGTAGATGTACAGGCCCTTCAGCCATTTAGGATTTATCGGGTTTTAAAATAGTGAAAATGTACAGTATAGTATAGTATAGTCTGGATTTGAGGTTGGAATAAAACATACGTCATCCAGTCCAACTTACTCCGCAATACTCACATTCTCCTAAATTGTTATCCGAGGGGGCAAAAAAAACCCAAAACACCAGATATTATCCTGGATGAAACTCTACTTATGTATCAAACCAGTAATATGAAAACATACCTTGTAGTTAGAAAAGAACGTACTCCATCCATTTTTTTTTCAAACTATCCGAAACCTGCCATCACCATTCCATAGTTTTTTTCCAGAGACCCTCTAGCTTGTGTTCCATTTTTATGCATACAGGAATGGTAATGATGGCATTATAGGCGTTGCGGTTTGTGTACTGCCTCAATAGCATGGACTGTCGAATCTCTCAGATTGGACTCGACTTGTATTTGCGCAGAAATCAAACACTGGGAAAAGCTTAAAGTGTTTAATTTCATGACGAATCCATAATAAATTAAAAAAAATATTCTAATTCCTGTTAAAGAGATGAATGAAAAATAGCCGAAATCCTGTAAGAACCCAATGGAAGAAGAAGTTTCTTAGTTCAGATGTAATGTTTGAAGTTCTGTTTCCCACTTAATTTTCAATTTGAGAACTTTTTGTAAATACGTCTTTTGGCATTTCAAAGTTAAGCAGCACCTAGATTTTCTAAAATGGCCGACAAGAAACTTTAAAACGAAACTCATCTTAACTCCTGGATATTCACTGATCATTAGGTATCAGGGTACAATTTGAAATTATACAGAGGTTTTGACATTGTATGTGCCAAAAAAAAATCAACATCAAAATTCTGAACAGAGCACTGAGCACAGAATTATTTACAGGAGGTCCCATTGGAAAAGAACAGTTGCTGATCATCTTACCACTCTAAGGGGTCTATGTTAAACCCTTTTAGGAAATGAAATTCTGCAAAATCGCGGCAGTTAGTCACGCCAGAGCTGTGATGATGTTTGTGTGGTTTATGTGTGAATGTGATGATTTATTTTGTAAGTCATCTGGACTTGCTGTAATACCAGTAAGTGTTACTTTTTCTGGGTTAAACTGGACTGTAACTAAAGGAACAATTTATACGCTGCTCTTCAAACACACAAACAGATTAATAAAAATTAAAAAAAATATAACTGATGCATTGTGATTAATTTTTACAGTATAAGCTCTAAAATGTTTATGTAGCCCGTTACAATATCTCCACATAAGACCAGCCACTAAAATCAGTCTAGGGGACTTGTCCCGCATGTACCTTGGGTAGACATGCTGATGGGGGTGTGCCTCCCATTTAACGAAGTCTGGGACATGGGAGGAGATGGGGCCAGGACTGGCAGTAGCAGGGGAAGTTTAACAACTTTTGAAGTACAGTAAACACAAAGCGCTAGTTTTCTCAGCTGATAAGCTTAAAGTAGGGGATTTGCTAGGGGTTAAAATTAAAAATAGTAAAAGTATTGAGTTAAGAAGTATATAAGAGTATAATTGTCCTTTAAATTCAAGTTTAAAGGTAGTAAATTGTAAACCCAACTTATTTACTAGAAGCTTAGGCTTTCAATTGAAAGTGGGTGTTTTTTTTTCCTTCTAGCACCCCCCAGCCCCTCTACCTTTACTCATGATGATGTCATGGTGTGCACGCTCAACTGCAAACTTCACCGCAACCCGCAGTTTGGGTTTTTTTGCAGATGCCTGATGTTCGACTGCCCGTTCAACTGGATTGGGCGATTTTGGACGTGTCAGTAAATCAGGAAACGAGGTGACGATAGGACAAAAAATTTGTCATTGACACTAACCTAAAAATTTTATTTAATGGCTGGACTTGCCTTTTAGGGTAGGCCACAATGCGCAATTTTCTGCGTTCGCGTTTGTTTCAAATCTTGGAATCGCGCAACGCCACGAAAACGTGTGTTTTCTCTTGCGATGTGATGCGATCGCGATGCATCCGCATTAAATACATGCGTTTTCAATAATTAATGAAAAAACGCATGCGCTTTAAACGCAACAAAATTGCACATGAAATCAGCATGTGATTCTGTGTGCGATTGTGGGTGTTGCGTTGCTAGTGTGGCCGTGGCACCTGAAAGAAATATTTGCACAGTAGCAAACCTTTTTAAATGAACATTCAGTGAAGTTAAGACAGTTCAGGAAATTTCAGTGGCATGTGGAAATGGCATTGCACTTTTAACCAAGCTTTAGCGATACCTGTTACAGCCGACGCAAAGAAGGAGTAAACTCACACTTACGATATTAGATGGGTGAGCACAAATTTACTCCAGGAACCTGTGATGTGGCTCTGGACAAATACATCTGACAGTATTTTATAAAGGGTATTTACTATCACATACACTGTGCAGCTGAGAATTATTGTTTTTTTTCCAACGTGTGGTTTCGTAGCATACTAAGTCCCATGATTGCTGTCACATTAAAATTATTGAATTTATAGCAAAGTCGATTGAGTGCCCAAAGCTACCTATGTGATTATCCCTGCATGGACACCAAGGTAAAATATTGTTTCTGAAACGAGGTACAATGATAATAGCAGACTTCGCTCTGGACTCGAATTTCCCCGTTCACAGACAGACACTGAACAGCATCAAATTATTATTATATGCACAATTCTTTAGATAAATTCATTTATGATCTTAAAAAAAACGTGACTGTAGTTTCTGGATCTTTCCAAGCGTGTCTTGCTGAGTCTGCCCATGGGTTGATAGAAGTTCTATTTCCCAATGTGTCTAAACTCCAAGTCTTTGTCTATATAAAATATTCCATTGTGTGTTAGATGTTGTAATGCCCTCAAATGTTTACTTTTTGATTTCTGAATTGTCTAGCGGTTTCCCACATGCGCCTCGCCCAAGTTTGAAATACAATATATATATTGTTAAAAACGGCCATTTCGGTCATAAGGTCATGATTAGACTGAAAAAACACGTTGACGACCTTTAAAATGGGAAAAAAGTAGCTGGGTATCCACATACTCTTATTCATTTATTAGTGGATAATTGGGTTCATACAAGCTAAAGTACAAGTTCAGCTTAACCATATGATATGTACTAATATCAGGGGAAACAAAAATGATCCTTCCGAGCAGTTTACTTTTTCCAGCCAATAAACGGAAGATAACCGTTTACACTCCACAAGTGATTATCAAATGCCCGAGGTGACTGAATCTTGCTTAGATTCTCAATCTACGCCTTTAATGGGTCCACATTGTCATGCACCCGTTCAGATAAAAATGAGAGTTCTGGGGGATTGGGCGTTTGTTAGTGGATCAGGGGGGTGGGGCTAATCGATCAGCCCAGAATTGATAGTGATTCGCCACTCTGATTCAGAGTACTTTTCTCTAATTTGCACATTTTCATGACCCACATGACCACTCTCCAAAAAACTCCACCTCCTTTAGCTCATTCAGCTGATTAAAAAGCACACAATAACGAGATCAGAAAGGAAAATTCAACCCAATCAAATATTCACATTAAAAGTATGCAGATTTATACACACATCAAACTACAAATAAATTTTACAAACACCAAACCCAATGCCTTTCTAAGTACACCTTTGTGGTTTGCGACTTATATTATAGATTCTTCCAACTAGTTTGAGGATGAATTATCAGTGTTGTTGGAATGGAATCCGGAGAGTCTCTAGGAGTTGAGGTGGGTCTCCTGCTTATCCGCAAGTCCCCCCAAACTCTTTTAGATCGTGATTTCAACATCATGCCCCACCGCCATGTAACCCTACCTAAACCCCTAATTCGTCTGCTCGCTCCCACCCCCTTTGATGACTTCACCCTTCCCACCCTTTTCTCCCCACTGCTGCCCGTTTAGTCCACATTTGGCAGGGAGGGATGACTGATTGTACTGTCAAAAGGTTGTTTGAGAATACCACAAACCCACAAAACGAAATAATAATTTAACGTTTGGTTGAAATTGTTAGAAAGGCAACGGCGGTTCCTTTACTAAAGGTGGCCTAAAATCGTAAGTGTCTTCTGTTTTCAGGATTTAACGGAACTCGGAAAAACCCGAATATCCGAAAGCGAAATTACTTTCGAGGGTTAGGATGTATTTAGAGGGTTAAAGGCTTGACCATTTGTAACCCTCGATAATAGTGTTCCGAAGTCTGAAACCATAACGATCTGCCTGGTTTTGACAGAACGTTCGATTTGAAACGAGAGTTGCTGTTGTGTCCCAGATACACCACCTTGTTCCTTACTTGGCTGCAACGCGGCTATGCATGTTTTTGAGACTCTCCAGTATCTCTGTGTCTGTTAATGTGTTGGCTCGTAGCTCGTGTGATTTTTGTGGTTATTACGTTGCAGATTTGAAGGAGGAACTATCTGCTTAGTCCTTTCGCCGTTCCTCTGTTTCCTATTGGCTATTCTCTCCTATATTCAGTTCTCATTGGATTTTATCTCCTTTATATTGATCCTCTACCCTCACTCCCTGCTCCAGTTGGTGTGATTGTTCTTTTTTCTGTTTCTCTCTGATCTGACTCTTGTGCATTTTCGACATTCTCCTGTTTGGCTGTTTGTGACCGACCTTGCTACGTTTTTGACTACTGATTTGCTGACCCATGTACCAGGTGGTTCACACTCGACTGTTGACTGGCTTGGCCTGTCCTATTTTTCTCGCTTTGTATGCTCTGGTACTCCAATTTCCAGCTTGTCCTCCTCATTTTTTTCCCTCCTCCTTTTATCCTGTCTATTGGTATTTTATTCCCAAGTTATCCGGTTTGCACAAGACTGTCCCAGGGTTTCCCAATTCAGTGCATTTCCTTGTGTCCCAAGACCTGGGAACTACCGTGCTCATCTAGGTGTCTGATGTCTGGTGACGAACGGGGCTGCTATAGGGGAGAGACGGTGAATATTGGGGTATCTACAGTGAATGAAGCTGGGATTGACTGATGCGATTACAGTAACATTTTATTAGAACTAATTACATTTATTATTGATGGTCAATGAGGAAACTCATGTGAGTTTAAGTCAATGGTTGTAGGTGCTCTACCTGTGGCTCTGGGTGAATCTCACTAACAGAATTATTAGAGAATTTCCATATCTCTTTTCCATTTTTTAACATACAAATTACTCTTGGGCTACCATGAAAACGTGAAATTACCCAGAAGTCTCTGTTCCTTAAAACTAGATGTAGGCATTTCAATAAATGTTATTTTCACCATATTTCCCAGCCTGATACGTTTTTATAGTCATGTAACATTTCACAAACATTAGTCATATTTAGAGAGCTTTATTTATTCTGAAAGTTATGTATATTTTTCCTAGGACGAATGATAGTTTAACACGCAAAACACTAAAAGTTGGAACCCCAAAAGGTTAACATTCCTTGGCAACTAAGTTGTCTTTGATGGTACCATCGTTTCTTTGATGGCAGTGTTTATCAGAGGAGATTAGTCTTTTATAGTGCTTGCTTGGTTTAACTTGCCAGAACAGTGTTTCCCAGAAAAAATCACCTTTGACATTGTGGCTGAATTTCTATTTAAGGAAAAATAAATAAATGTGCAACAATAATCTGTGGCAGGTCTCTGCACTTTAATGATCAGATATTTATCTCCCTGTGTTAGGGAATTTTAATTTATTAAATATGCTCAGGGAGAATTCAATATCACAAATCCCTGCATTTACCTTTGCAAAATCCCATGATGCAATACATAATTATGTCTTTATTGCATCACAGGGTCTCGTAGGGTCCCTTCAAAACACCCTTAGGTTTCATGCTATAAGAATAGCATTTGGAGGACATTTTTGGAAATGGCAAAAAGTAAAACCCATGTTAACCTGATATTACAATCTGGCATGTCACCAAGAGTTGTGCTATATTTTTACATTGGTACAATCCTACAAAAATATTTGTTTTGTTGAGTTACCTTCTTAATAACAAAACAAATGTCCGTCTTTTTAGGGCAATTCTATTGCTTCCAAACTAGCATGACCAGTGAATAAATAGTACCCCCATATTCTATCTGTTGTATTCAGTTAGATCCACTGGACTGAAGTTCAGTTCTTGAAGATGTTTTCGCTAGTCATCCGACTGGATCTTTCAATCAGAAATGTGCCCCATATATGTTCTTTTATTTATTAACTGGGGCAGTTTTTAAGTTCTGGTCAATACAACTACACTATAGGTGTAGATTCACATAGAGCCACTATGTCTGAGTAAATCTCCCTACACGATTCAATATTGCCATGTTCACCTCCTGGTGAATCCAAACAGGCTTTCCCATGTGTGGCTTTTAACACCAGCTATCGCTTCGCTGGTGTCTTTGCGTACCGCGCGCAGCTAGCAGGAGTTAGTCACGCTAACCAAAAAACATCGTTAGACGTGACTTATTCCTTCCAATAGCTCACCGCCCTGGATTAATGAGTGTATTGGTTAAAAATCATTTATGATTTGTATTTCATGACCTGTATGGTGGATTCTACTGGAAATATCAGCTTGCCATTTTCAAGCCATACAACAGGTATACAGGAAACTGGAAAACTATTAAAGGGTATCTTAACTTCCAAATTCTAAATTTTAAAAATAGAGCAACTGTCTAGACTCAACACTTGTTCAGATCTAGCGTAGGTTCGAGATCTTACAATTGTACGGTTGAAGAACGCACACATGACTTTGCTTTTATATTATTCAGTGACATGCTCAAGCATGTCACGAATAAATATTAAAAAGCAGAAGTCAATAGTGTGAGTTCTTAACCAAGTACAAGTTGTAAGATAAAGAACTGCAGGTGAAGCAGTAAAGAGGAGCAGCACCTATAGTGAGAGACGAAGTGCGGGGAACATACCTAGAGTTTGAGAAATCTTATTTTGAATACTCAAACCAGGTATCTAAAAACCCATATGTTTGATGTTTGCTGTTACAACAGTTTCCTAATAATCAATCGATAACGAATAGCCAAATATCTGGCAGTTCGATTATAGTGCAGAGATAACAACCTTAGACGTGGCTGTCTACATTACCTTGTATCATGTCACCTAGTGTTTTGTGGAGTTGCTAGACTTCCATTAGTTTGAATGCCAATACTGGTGGAACATTGGGAAGACAATAAGAAAATAAATACTTTTATACTTCTTTAAAATCCCAATCACTTGTTTTCTCTGCGCTCATTAATGACAATGCTTCATGTTTTCTGCCGAAATTGAAATGCATTCCATTCCATTATAGGACACGCTAAAACAGATGGAATAATAGTTCATTTGGTGAGATGAAACCGTATAGCAAAATGTTCCCATTGAAACCTCTTAGTCATCCAAAAATATAAATTAACAATAGACATAAATATTGGCAGAATTTATTCAGGCTTAGAATTAAAACAATGAGCCTAAAAGAAATTTGAGAGATTTATTATGGGCAGACATATTCTCACTGATCTGTAAGCAGCTTGCATGCCGGTTAATTGGTAAAATATGCGTTTGCTTGTCCTGTTATGCCTCGTTATGATTCTCCAAAAGGGGAATAATACATTGCTTTAATCTTCATAGCGTGACTTTGTTGTCCTCTTCTCGATCTCTCTAAAGACAACACGGAACAATTACACAGTTTTAAAAATGATAGATGGAAAACGAGGGATAATTTACTAGGAGACTTTCGATTCTAGAATCACACTTCATGTGTGATTGATATTAAACTTCTAATTATTTTCCTAATTTTGTGGAGTTTCTGGGAAGTGACTGGCAACAGAGATGTTTAGACAGCTTCACGTCAAAACGGTGACAGGAATTCTTTGAAGTGAATCCTGTGTGCTAAAGTTTGGCCAAAGATTGGTTACCTTAGGATACTCAGTTTTTTTTCATGAAGGTTCTCAAGGCCTGTATGTGAATGGACTGCATAGTAAGGCAAACCGTTCCAAACTTTACACTTACTTCGCACCCCTGAAACTCCCAACCTTGAAAACCCACTTACCTCCCAGCAATTTGAATGAGATACTCATCCCTAAAGATGGTCAAACTTCATGAACTCTCGGTCTATTTCAGAACTTCAGTAAAGTTTGGAAGTTCAGAAACAGCTCATCAAAGTCAATCGGAGGAAATAGTTAGAAAATTTCAAGATAAAAAGATAAAATAGCAATGATAAATGGTGTGGCACTGCGGAAATGGTCTGGAGAACACGTCACCAAAACTTCTTTCCCCACGATTGGGCAATTGCACACAAGTCAATCTATGAGAAGGGATCAGTGTTCTGACATCTCGTCACCTCTGGAGAATATACACTGAGGGGATTTTAACACACGAAATTCTAATTTGTTTTATATGTACTGTGGTGTCCTGCAAACTTCTCTATGTGGGTGAGACCACCCAATGTGTTAAATCACGCTACATACGTTCCAGCATTAGACTAAGTATACAAAGTTGCCTGTATTAAGCATTTTGTGGAGGCTTGACCATAAGATATGGATTAAGGTTTATGGTATTGGAGGGGGTATCTCACCCTCATAGGGGAAGAGGACAGGAGACTTAAATTGAAACAAAGAAAGGTGGGTGGGTGAAGGAGTTAATTCTCTCACGCCTCATGGTCAATAGAGAATATTGACCTCTATTTGTTATTGTCTGTAGGGTGTTTCTAGGTTTGATGGGGGGGGGCTGCCATTCCAGGTGAGTGAGATGGAGTGGAGAACTTTGTTTAATGGATTCACCAGTTGAGCTTGTGTCCCTATAATAATGTTTATGAACTAATGTAAATATTTTATATGTATCTGGGATCACTCTAGGGTTGAGTTAATAGATACAGGTTACTAGTTCATGAGAAATGTGATTACTGATTCAGGTAACAGGTGTGAGATAACGTATTTCCTGCACATGTTGAGAGATGAATGTAACTAGTGACTTTTTTGACAGCCTGACGAAGGGGACTGCGTTTCCCCAGAAAACTTTGCTCATGAATAAATATGTTTACGGGTTGCTTGTGAAGGTTTCATTCAACAGGTCATGGTATATATGTTGTATTCAATTAGATCACTGGACTTGAGTTTATTGAAGACGTTTCGCTAGTCATTCCGACTGGCTTTCTCATTCAGAATGACTGTACAAGAATCTGTGGCAATATTTACCCTGGAAAATCCCAAGTAAGATCACAGCCAGTGTTAAGGGTGTGATTGGAATATAGTGGCTAAGAGGTGTTATAGACGCCCTAGTAAGGTGTTAAAACAGCATTGTACATGGCAGACAGTTGGTGTCGAACCCCCCACACCTCTACTTAGGCTGGTTCTTTATTTACACATAAATGGCCTCCTTGAGGTGCTGACCCAAGGAATTGGCTCTTCTGTGCGGGTCATAGGTTGTGCGGCTGTGTGGTCTCCCCCACATACAATCATTCTCACTGCACTGCACTGCGTATATGATGTCGCTTTTCTTGTGTTTCGGTATTGGGTCTTTCGGATGTACAATTGCTGCCTCAGGTGTTGTTGGGTTTAAAGCAGACAGGGATACTGTGTTTTTGAAATTCTTCTTAATTTCCGGAGACCCCGCTAATATGGGATGACCAGGTTCTTTCTCCTGTCTTGCTTTCCCTTACACTGTGGTGTTTCCTGTTCTTTTTCCTTCTACTTCTTTTGACAAAGGCCCAGTCTGGATATCCACAAGTTTTAAGGGCTCTCTGAGATGTTTCATTTTTAGCCTTCACCTCTGTGCTAGTGGGGATGTTCTCAGCTCTGTTTTGCAGGTTCTGATTAGATGTGAGGAAGTAAGGTGTACAGGAAACCAACACACACAGATCATATTTGATGTTTGAACTCCCACCACCCTTAGATCACAAGCTAGGTGTCATTAGGACCCTGCAACACAGTTTTCTGTGATGTGTATTTTAAAATTATTCTTACTCATAAAAACTTAATCATTACCCCCAAACTTGTTAATGATGACTTGAGACCACATTTATTGGAAAACCAGCTCCTGAATTCTGATCCAAGAGGCACAGGGATAGCAGGAACTAAATAATACAAAAATGAACTGTGAGGATCTCCGGCAGTTCCGCTTTCACCTGTTGATGTCACTGTCCCTCTGTTCCCACTGCTGTATTTCTGAATTTCCATTTACCACTACCAGTGGACCCTCTCAAGGTACTGATCATCATTAGAAATCACCTCACCTGCAAACTGTTTCCCTATTTAAAAGGTATCTCCACTGCAAAATCATTTTTTCAGTCAGTTTATTGAAGAACGGGAGGTAAGGAGCTGTGACTTACCTCCCGTTCTTCAATAAAATGTCGGAGCCAGGAATGAAGTTGCAGAACTTAACGGTTCTCTCACTCCTCCGCTGTGTTCCTCTGACAGTCCCGCATAGAGATATTCGAAACTGATGAGTTTCTTTCTGTATTCAAAAATTCGAAAAACGAACATAGAAGTCTATGAGAGAAAAAAAAATCAAAGTTTCTGTCCATTTTGAGGGACAATTAGTAATAGTAGGTTCTATAAATGACACAGAGACCTGGGGGAGGTCTGGGAACCCGTCAATAGAACCAAAACTTATTTTAAAAAACTATCGTTCCTCTCGATCGGGATGTTTGCAGCTTTCCGCATTCTATTTCGAGAGTCACCAAAATCGAGCGCTAACTTTCGAGGGTTACCGATATTACAAATTCAAGGGTTACTGAAAATCATTTCTTGCTTTCGAGGGTTACCGAAATCGATCATTAACTTTCAAGTTACCGAACAGTCATTACTTTCGAGGGTTACCGAAATCGATCATACTTTCGAGGGTTACCGAAATCGATCATTACTTTCGAGGGTTACCGAAATCAATCATTACTTTCGAGGGTTACCGAAATCGATCATTACTTTCGAGGGTTACCGAAATCGATCATATCTTTCGAGGGTTACCGAAATCGATCATTACTTTCGAGGGTTACCGAAATCGATCATTACTTTCGAGGTTACCGAAATCGATCATTACTTTCGAGGGGTACCGAAACGATCATTACTTTCGAGGGTTACCGAAATCAATCATACTTTCGAGGTTACCGAATCTATCATTACTTTCGAGGGTTACCGAAATCGAATCATTACTTTCGAGGGTTACCGAAATCGATCATTACTTTCAAGGGTTACTGAAATCGATCATTACTTTCTAGATTACTGAAATTGATCATTACTTTCAGGGTACGAAAATCGATCATACTTTCGAGGGTTACTGAAATCGATCATTATTTTCAAGGTTACTGAAATCGATCATACTTTCAGGGTTACTGAAACGTCATTACTTTCTAGAGTTACCGAAATCGATCATTACTTTCGAGGGTTACCGAAACGATCATACTTTTAAGGGTTACTGAAATCGATCATTACTTTCAAGGGTTACTGAAATCGATCATTACTTTCGAGGGTTACCTAATCGATCATTACTTTCGAGGGTTACCGAAATCAATCTTACTTTTGAGGGTTACCGAAATCAATCATTACTTGAGGGTTACCTAAATCGATCATTACTTTCGAGGGTTACCAAAATCAATCATTACTTTCGAGGGTTACCGAAATCAATCATTACTTTCGAGGGTTCCCGAAATCGATCATTACTTTCAGGGTTACTTAATCAATCATTACTTTCAAGGGTTACTGAAATCGATCATTACTTTCTAGAGTTACCGAAATCGCTCATTACTTTCGAGGGTTACCAAAATCGATACATACTTTCGAGGGTTACCAAAATCGATCATTACTTTCGAGGGTTACCGAAATCGATCATTACTTTTGAGGGTTACCGAAATCGATCATTACTTTCGAAGGTACTGAAATCGATCATACTTTAAGGGTTACAGAATCGATCATTACTTTCGAGGGTTACTGAAATCGATCATTACTTTCGAGGGTTAGTGAAATCGATCATTACTTTCAAGGGTTACTGAATCGATCATTATTTCGGGTTACTGAAATCGATCATTACTTTTGAGGGTTACTGAAATCAATCATTACTTTCGAGGGTTACTGAAATTGATCATTACTTCGAGGGTTACTGAAATCGATCATTACTTTCGAGGGTACTGAAATGATCATATTTCAAGGGTTACTGAAATCGTTCACTACTTTTGGTTTGCAGTTTCGATTTTGCTAAATATCTATTTTCGATTCGATGATTATCGAAATTTCAAGAATTTGGAAAATCCGGGTTCCTTGAAATTGGTTTTTGAACCCACATTACATCCTTAGTCCCGCATAGCGTACACTATCAATCGGGACCTGTCAGAGGACGCGGCGGAGGAGCGAGCGAGAGATCAGTAAGTTCTGCAACTTCATTCCTGGCTCCTGAACATTTATTGAGAACGGGAGGTAAGTCAAAGCTCCTTTACCTCTGTTCTTCATAAAACTGAATGAAAAAGTGATTTTAGCAGTGGAGATACCTTTTAAGGATCCACCCCTTTACTTTAGAGACAGATCTGTTCCTGTTTCCTGGCATCTTTCTTCGGCCCTTTCCATTTAACCAGTTCATAGCCCCTTTCCTCTCTTGCTCTTGTCTTTGCCTTTATTATCCGTTTCTCATGTATATAGTCTTGGTCCATTATATTATATATAGTTAGTCAGTTAGGGTTCTGTTTGTGGTGGTTGGTTTATTCACTGTGGTTGTTTGTTTTATATTTGTCGATAAGCTGGTTATGCTGTATTGGTCTCTGGCTGCAGCAGGAGTTTACATTAACATAGTGAAAGTCATTTTTTTTCATACTCTCAAAGAAATCCACAAACATTTACATGGTGCTTTACAATTACAATGATACATTCACACCAGACCCTGCTCCAAAGAGCTTACAATCTAATCACTTCATGTCACACATAAACCTATCTGTATGTCTTTTTGAGTTTGGGAGAAACTGGAGTGCCACGAGGAAACCCATGAAGCACAGGAAAAATATGCAAACTCCCGAGCCTCCTGCCATTCCTCAAGGTTTTAAATATACCAATACTTTGTGACTTGCATTACAGTTTAACGTTTATTGCAAAGCATTATCTGCCTGGAAATATCACAAGTTAAGAAATCACTCCTGGCCCACAACATATGGGTCGGATTAAATGTCGAATCAATTGAACATCTGGCCAGTGTATGGCAAATCAAAATCTATATTGACTAATCTAAGGATACCACAAAAGGTTGTCCCCGAAAATCTCATTTGTAGAGTAAAGTAGTATAGTATTGTGAGTGAATAAAGACACACGTCCATCCAGTCCAACCCATCTAGCAATATCCTCATTTCCTGCCTAACTGTTGATCCAGAGGAAGGCAAAAACCCCCCCAAATTTATGAGGGGAAAAAATTCCTTCCTGACTCCAAGTGGCAATCGGAAATTTCCCGGATCAACTCTACTTTATGTATCAATACCAGTAACTTGCAACATTCCTTGTTTGCAGAAACTCATCCAGCTTTTTTTTTGAAACTGACCAATGAACCTGCCATAACAACTTCCACTGGAAGACAGTTCCATAGCTTTACCGTTCTCACAGTGAAAAAACCTTTCCGAACTTGAAGCCTAAACCTTTTTTCTTCAAGTCTTAAGGGATGTCCTCGTGTCCTGACATGTTCTATTGGGGAACAATGCCCAGATAGTTTATTGTAGGCCCGTTAATGTATTTATACACAGTAATCATATCCCCACGCAAGCGCCTTTTCTCGCGTACAGTAATTGTAACTTTTCCGTCTCTCTTCATATTCAAGCTCCTCCAATCCCCTTATTAATTTAGTTGCCCTTCTCTGAACCCTTTCCATTTCAAAGATGTCCTTTTTGTACACAGGATTCCAAAATTGCACTGCAATTCCAAATGAGGCCTTACCAATGCTTTGTAAAGAGGAGAATTACATTTTCCTCCTTGAATCCATACCTCGCTTTATACAAGACAAACCATGCTGGCTCTGGCTGTTGCCGCCTGGCACTGCTTGCTACCTTTAAGTTTGTTATCCACCAAACTCCAAGATCCCTTTCCAACCGGGATTCACTTAACACAGAGCCATTTATAGTATAAGTAGCACAAGTATTTTTAAGTCCAAAATGCATCACCTTACATTTATCAACATTGAATTTCATCTGCACTTAGCAGCCCAATGTGATAATCTATCTAGATCCCCTTGCAACGATTGACATCCTCTGAAGTTTTTAATGGTCGACAAAGTTTTGTGTCGTCAGCAAACACAGAAACCTTGCTGACAATACCCACTTCCAAATCATTAATAATAGATTAAATAGAAGCGGCCCCAACACAGAACCCTGTGGCACCCCACTTAGCACTTTAGTCCATAATGATGAAGCCCCATTAACAACTCTCCTTGCATCCTATTCTTTAACCAATTTTCTATCCATGTACAAATGTGACTCCCCAGACCAACAGACCTTAGCTTATTCATTAGTTGCCTATGGGGGACTGTATCAAAAGCCTTTGCAAATCCAAGTAATACATCTACTGCTTACCAGAGTCTAAATTTCTACTTACTTCCTCCTAAACCAAGCAAGTTAGTTTGTCAAGATCTATTCCTCCTTAATCCATGCTGGTTACTACTTATAATGTCAGTCTTGAAACATACTCTAGAACCATGTTCCCTTATTAAACTTCAGGATCTTCCCACCACTGAAGTTAAACTTACAGGCCTGTAATTACCCGGCTCGTGAAACGACTACCTTTTTGAATATTGGAATAAAACATCAGCCTTTTCCAATCCAGAGGCACACCACCGACATGAGGGAATCAGCAAAAATAAGAAACAATGGCCTGATAAAACTGAACTTAGCTCCTTAAGTACCTGAGGATGTATTTTATCGGGTTCCAGGAGATTTATTAATATAACCTTCTTTAGTTCTTTCTGTACCATATCCTCGGTTAACCAAAGTGAACTTGAATCTTTATACCTTTATAAACTAAGTATACTCTATGATATCTGTACTTGGATCTTCTACAGTGATACAGAGGAAAAAAAATATTCAAGACATTTGCTTGAAGTTTGTATAGTGATAATGATAATGTGATAATGAAAAAAATTTAAAAAAGAAAAGTATAAACAAAGGAATTTGCACCCCAAAGAGTTACTTTATCTGCATTTTTTTCACAGAACACCAGCTCCAACTGGCTAATGATTGATTCATTTTTATTGAGTTCCCAAGAACATACATGTTTATATATACATCATTCTTGGGAATTTACCTGGGAATTTTATAAGTAAAACTTATCCCAGGAATATTTGTTTGAAGCAAGTCAAGGTTTTAGTTCATGGGATGATATCACTAATGGGTAAAAGTTCCTGGGAGATTTATAGGTTACCATATCATAAACAGCAAATGCTTAGAGTGGAGGGACCAGCACTGAGTGTGCTGGAGCATCTAATGGCCAAAGTTCTTGGTTCTATATAATAAAAACAAATAATACCTCAGAGGAAGGATTCCTGAGCCTTAAAAAGCTGATACGGAGATAAAATAAATATGCACTAAAATCATTTCTGTTTTTCTGGGGTTTATTTTCCTATTGGCGAAGATTTCCTTCCATAAATAAGCCTGGCACCTTTATGCTCCCTTGCATCTGTGCTACAGAGAGAGACACATAATTTAATGCTCTGTTGAGACATAAACAAAGCAAAGCAATGACTACTTGTAAAAAAAAAAAAACATTTTAGTTGGACATCATTCAGGAAAATAAGTCAAAACTTTCCCAGAATTTTTAAAGACAAGTGTATTTTAAAGCAATATCATTTTGATATCATTTCTATGGCCAGCATTAGAGAGTGCATGCTGCCATAGAATGTAAAGTGCAACTGTGTCTCAGTACCAGTTTAATTTCACAACAGCACAAGGCAAAAATAAGTTAATTTCTTGGAGCTATTTATTAGTAACCAATTAGAATTGTACATATTTATCCTTTGCTCACTTTTATTTGTAAATGTTTCAA
Source organism: Hymenochirus boettgeri (assembly GCA_019447015.1). Classification (NCBI taxonomy): domain Eukaryota; kingdom Metazoa; phylum Chordata; class Amphibia; order Anura; family Pipidae; genus Hymenochirus; species Hymenochirus boettgeri. The sequence continues at coordinate 267,054,380 of CM033473.1, read as the reverse complement.
ACCTTTTTTAGTATTATTTACATATTACTAAAAGAAAGAAGTGTCACTGTTGGGTGCTCAGTGTGAATTATTGTGTGTTTGATAACTATGTGTGAATACAGTAAATAATAAAAAAAATTAAAAAACCATGACAAGATTATTATAATAATAAACCTTTTATTATTTATAAAATCAGTCCAAAAAAAATCAGAACAGTTTATGTAAAAGAGGAAGAGAAAACTACCAAATCTTGGTGGCATTTGTGCGCACACCCCCTAATCTTGGTTAAAGTACCTGTTTTATTTATTACAGCACACAATTTATTTGAAAAATATTTTCATTAGTATAGTCAAGTATGACTTGGCAATTCTCCCCTCGTGCTTGTGTGGGTTTCCCCGGGCACTTCAGATTCCTCCACAATCATAAAGACATAACGATAGGCTGTATGTGTCAAATAAATGTACGTAAATTGTAAGCTCTTGGGGCAGGGCCTGGTGTGAATGATACATGTAATTGTAAAGCGTTACGGAAGATGTTAGCGCTAATAAATCCACAATACGGATAATAATAATTACCCCGTGGTTATTTTGAAACATGAATTTGTTTTTAAATACACAAATTTGTTTGACAGCTTTTTTTAAAAATATCGTCAGTAACTGGGGCTTTTCATAGGGTTTAAGGGTGCTCAATACATATGATGAGTTGGACTTATGTTTATACTGATGATTGTGTTAAATAATGTTTTAATATTTTGGGGGGGAAAGAATAATTTTAATTTATTGATTAATATGCAGATTATCCTAAATTCTCTATTGTCCACTCTGCAATTGTAAATTCTAGTCATAAATATTCAACAAATATTTTTTCCTACTGGGTTCTCCAAACCAATTAATGTTCACATGGAAACTGTTCACTTAAGGGCGAGAGTATTTCTTGGTAGAGCATCCAAACAGTGACAATGTATACTTAGTTCCAAACACAGTACACTACTTGGTTTACCTGGCAGGTACATTGCTCACTGGTGTATGGTAATATACCTCCTATATTTCCCTTTTATATATAAACAAAAGCTTTCTTTGACCTAAAAGAACCCTTTTTATTTTCTGTACGGATACTGGCCGATCTATAGAAATAAAAATGTATTTAACCAACAGTGATTATTCGATATGCTGATTATTACTATTACACCATTCGATATATTTGCAAAGATATAGCAAAAACATTTAAAAGTATAGCTGACGATCTGCAATATACAGCCTTCAAACTAAACTTATATCTATAACCTTTCTTTAATACCAAATACCTTGTAAATACAATTTTCTCTATTCCAGACAAGTTGTGTAACAATATTTACAGTAAATCTTTTAATACGATTTTGGTAAGGGAACACAATATATTTATTGAAATATTAGCTGGTTACTGAAAAATGTGGAGAAACAAAATGAACAGATGTGACTCTTAAAAGGTCCATTAAAAAGGGTTTACAGGGATCCATCATACACTGCACCACAAGACAATTGCATCTTTTAGTTGGCAATAATATTGTGAAAGATAAACAAAGTCTTCCAAAGAGCAGATGAACTTTTAAAGAACACCTGTTCCTTTTATTTGTAAATGGACACCTATTAACAAATAAAAATGTATGGAAGGTTCTCAAAAAAAAGTTCAATCATCTACAAATTAAGGGGGAACTAAAGTCTCCAGAAAACATTGCCCTAATAGAAAGAGCATTCACAAAGATACCAAACGGTGTGCCTCAACTATGTGTAGATGCTGGTGATTTGTGAAATTAAACTGGTACTAGGGGTCAGCTCCCATAATCCACCTTATCTGTGTATACCCAGCTGAGTGTATGCAGTCCACGTTACAGGAAACTGCAGCCTTACTTTTGGAGGTTGACAGTTCAGCTGTTACAGCTCAGAGATCATCCCTTCCTCTGTCACAGAACACAGATTCTGTGTAGTTTTATGTAAACAAAGTCTGGGTAACTAACCTACAAACTCATGTAATGTGCCTTGCTAAAAGCTTTCTACCACTATCCCAAGAGCTAAGAGGAAAGCAAGTACATGTAGAATCTTTATCTTTGCTAGGAACAAATGGGGAAAGAAGAAAAAAAAAGGGGGGGTTTGAACCTGTGACCCAATGGTCAGTCTGTTTCTAAAAGCAGCACCTTAGCAGTGAGTCACCCACCACTGCACATAGAGAAGTTGGTACATTTAGAATCTTTATCTTTTTCTAGGAAAAAATATATTTTATTGCTCCAGGAAGGCTGTCAGCAATTCATGCTGGTTGGTAAATAAAAAACAGCTGCTGATATAAAGTTGTACATATATAGAAACTTAATATTTTCTAGAAACATGATGCCTCACACTGAAAATGTACAGGTAATAAACTTGACCAACTACCGCTTACACCTATACAAACAAAAACATAAAACAATATCACTTTATTTACGGATATATTCCTATTTTGATGACCCTGAAAGCTTATTTTGCACAAAGGTAAGGGAATTCTCAGATAGACTCCGTAGAAGCCAACCTGAACTACCTAGCCTCAATCCAGGATGTCTACTTTTGCCCTCCCTTTTCACAATTCCCCAATCTAGAAGTATTCTATAAATGTGTGGTAGCTGATTGCAACAAAATAGACAAAAAATATAATAAGGAAAGAGCAGCATTAGCTGAATTGGAAGTACTAAAGGGGTGGGGATTAAAAAGGTCTGATAAGGGCCGCAATATTATGCTATGGCGCTATGGCCCATGAACATGTATCTCAAGAAGAAAGAAAGCAACTACAAAATGCCAAACACACCTCTAGTCTCTGACCCAACATTTTAGATGACTCCATAAAAGGAAGCCTCTAAGGAAGCAGAATTTTTATTTAAAAATAACCCAACATTTTACTTGCTCCCTAAGGCTAGTTCAAACTACACAACAAAAAATGCATGAAAAAAATGCAGTAAACTGCATTGCGATTTAAAGCTTTTTTGCAATGCGTTTTTATGCGTTTGTGTTGCATTTTATGCTTTATGCTGTAGATCACTATCATCCTATGTATTGCAGTTAGACTCCTACATAAGGGATACATCAGACTTTAATCCAGGCTACAGGCCAAAAGGAAGATCATCTATTGATCACCTGTGACGTGAGTCACTATATCCTAATATAGGCTGACACAGTATAAGCGCATGTGATATACTTTCTAAATATGGGGAATTACCAACACAAAGACAGAAATGCAGTTATTATATCGTGCTAAGATTTGTGCTCTTCCATAATTACTTCCTCTATGATTTCTACCTTCTACTTACAGAAAAAAGGCACTGCAAGGGGCGCCAAATGTGCACCGGCCTATGCAAATCTGTTTTTAGGATGGTTGGAATGGGAATATGTATTTTGTGAGTAGAAACATGTTGTGTGATGAATAAACAATCAATTTCACAAATTAAATGTCCTACTTACCTCATCATCTTTTCGTGTGGTTATAATTCTTTGTGAGTATTTTATGTTTTATACCTTGCTCATTGATCTATGATTCATAGACAATATAATTCTATTGAAATGGGCCCGGAGAAGCAGTAAAAGCTTTTAATTTTTTTTTTAATAGAATAATCATCTTCCTAACACATATCAGGTAAAAAACATGTTTCTGGATATAACTGTCAACAAGGATAATGACCCAGAAATATACAGAAAAGTTAACAGGGACTAATTCTATCCTCCATTTTGACAGTGCTCATCCAAATACCAAATCAAAGGCTTTTCAAAGGGACTGCCCTCAACTATGACCAAGCTGTACTAAACTAGATGACTATGCTAGAGCAGTATGGGCTGCCCCAAATAATTGCTACAAGAATGTAATGAGATGGCAAGAAGCAAGAACAGAAACATTACTAAAGACAACTGGTACGGTTATTACAACCTACAATAAAGAATATCCCATCTATTCAAAATGTATAAACAAGAAATTGCACATCCTGACATGATGAAATGTTTATCTGTACCAGATGGTACAGAGTTAAATCTGGGTAATATACTTATCAAAAGCGATTTCAAGAGAGAGACCACAAGGACAGGCAGAGGTTAGACATTAAATGGTACGTACCCCTGTGGGGATGTATATTCTGCCTAATATATAAGAAGAAAAAATCCTATGGCACTCATATTAATATATATAAAAACCCTTATTGGTAGTTCTTATGAGCAGAAAAATATAGATAAAAACACATCTAAAAACATATACAAAATCCCAAACAACCATAGTTTTGTATCCCCAAAATCTCAAGTGGTATAGTATAAATAATAGGAGTACAAGTACACAGCGCAGAATGTGTATAGACATAAGATTCAGAAAATAAATATATATATATATTGCACTACAGAATATATAAAGTGCAGGATGTCAAACAAATGATGTAATATCAATTCACAGTGGAATAGAGTCCATATCTATCTAAACAATTTGTACTAGTACCCAGGTAAGTAGGTATAGTCCACGTGATCCAAATGGGTATAACATGAGCATATGTACACAAAAGGGCAGAGTAAATGTAGGAATGGCATATAAATATGAGTACCAGTTAATGAGACAACAAGTGCTCTATATACCTAGATATGAGCAGTTATCTGTATCCAGTATTATGTAATACATTATAATACTCGTCAGTAAGATAATATACTTATCTATCTGGTATATGTATCAACACAAAGTCAGCACAAAGCCATCAACATTAGCCATCCTCAGACCCTAAGAAGCGGTCAAAACCTGAATGGACATGGTGTCAGTAAAACATGTGGATCCATGGGGGAACAGAACGCCGGAAGAACAGCCAGACTCTTTCGCTCATGAGTGAGCTTTCTCAATGGCGTAGTAGACGGCAGGTAGCCGCGCGGTTTAAAACAATGCATAGTCTCGCGAGAACACGTGAAGTATACGTCACATGATCGTGCTACGTGATGACGTCATCCAGAATTCAACGCGCGAGATCCCGAGCGCCATATTGGAACTGAGCACATAGACAATATATAAACTAATAGCCCATAATAGAGCTACAAAATAGAGCAACAGTTGTATATCAGCCGCAAGATGCAGGCTATCTAAGGATAGTGGTCTAAATACATAATACTCAAATGAAAAAGTCTATCAGAGATAAACAGGATTAGGATATCAAAACTATGTACAAGTCTATATATTCATAATTGTGCAAATATGCACATCATAGTAATTGATTCACAAACCCAACTCATTATATAGCTTATTAACATTTCCTGTTAAGTAGGACCAAAAAGCATGAGGGATCATTTGTGTTAAATGTAACCCAGATAGGAATAAATAGTCCATATAGCACCAATGTCCATGGTAACAAATAAATTTACACAGTATATGGAGCTGTAAACAAAGTCAAAGTATATATGTATCAATTGTGAGCTATTTTGAAAAAGCATTGCAAGATTCCATCCTCCAATGTAGTAAAGTCCAGAATAAATAGATTCATTTGCCCCTCAAGTGGGATGAATATTATGTGCAATATGTAAAATATTTGAAAAAGGATTGAGAGATCACATCCTCCAATGTAGTGAGGTCCAGAATAAATAGATTTCATATGCCCCTCGAGGGGATAAGTAGTATCAGGCATAATAATGTGATGAACCAAAGTATAAAAAATTGTAATCCAATCACAGGGAAGTCCGTTAATATGGTGGTTAGGAATCCAATCCATGAGGAAAAGCATATATATATCTCCACAACCGATCCGTCTGAAGTAAGATGATTACCCAAGTCCGGAGTATTTAGTCCACAATGTAGGAATGCAAAACCTGTATGTATTCAAGACCCAATGGATGTATCCTTTCAAAGGTATGTTTTTCAGGCCAGTGTAGAATTGCTTGGAACCAGCCCTTCTGTGAAAGGTAAAGTAATAAATAGTACCATGAGATCTTATCTGAAAGAAATTTTTTAAACAATAATTATCAGTCAATCATCAGATAAACAAAGTCAGATCCAATTCCTCGTTTATGCCTTTAGGGGACAAGGTGCCTAATTGATAGATCCACCTAGTCACTTTTTGAAGTAGAAGGTGTTGTATATCTCTCTTATAATATTGGTTTTAACAGATTCCAAACTAAAACAGGTAAGACCCTGGGTTTTGCCTCTATGGGTCTGCAAGAAATGCATAGCAATGCTAGAGATGGCTTGTTATGAGTAACATCGATCTGTGCTCTCCTAATGTTAGACAAGTGTTGGCAAAGTCTGTATTTAAGTTTCTGGGATTGTTAACCAACATATAATTTATCACAAGGGCAACGTAGGCAATAGATGATATTAGAGGATTTGCAATTGAAATAGAAAAATACCTGATACTGTTGTTTACGTGAGGAATCTCAAATCATCGTGTCTGCACACATGTAGGGACAATAAACACATTCACCACATGGATGAGTTCCTCGAAGTCTTACACCCCTGCCAAGTCTAAATGTGTTTCTTGAAAATGACTAGATACCAATATGTCTTTGAGATTTCTGCTTCTTTTGGCTGTAATCTGAGGTGAATCAGAGATAAATTTAGAAAGCAGGTCATCAGAGAGTAGATATGCCAGTTTTTATATAAAGCCTTCCTAATCTCAGGGAATCCTCATTATACTTCGTTATGTACCTGATGGAAGTGTCATGTCTCCTATTTTTTGAGTTTAGTAGTTCAATCTGTTTGAAATCATCAGTCATCTTTCTGTGTCTATCAAGCAATTCTCTCGATATCCTCTATTGAGGAATCTTTGTGTGAGATCACTGCTTCCTTATGTATGTCACATCATTGCTGACACTGCGGCGTACTCTCATGTATTGTCCTTTAGGTATGTTTTTCTTTTAATTGGACAAGTGTGCACTGTCAAAGTGTAGCAAGCATTGGTGGAAGTGGGTTTCCTATATAACGAGGTGACAATAAGTGAGTTATTGTAAGGGTATAATGAAATTTCAGCAAAATCTTGTGGCCCCACCACAAGATGAAAATATCATCTATGTAGTGGAGCCACAAGTCCACATGAGATTTAAACTCTTGCATTTGTTCATAGTAAGACTACCTCCCTCTCCCACCAGCCTATGAAAAGATTGGATACGACGGTGCACATTTGGCACCCATCGCAGTGCCCTTAAGCTGTAAATAAAACGAAGAATCAAAAACAAAATAATTATGTGTAAGTATAAACTGTAATAGGAGAGAGATGGTATGAAATCGAGATGTTTGGCATAAATTGCCCCTATTCATGAAGTACTCACATGCATGTACTCCGCTGACATGGTCAATATTACTGTACAGGGACTCAACGTCGCAAGCGATCAGGGAGAGATCTCGTCAGTCGGAACATGAATAACCTTAGAGATAAGTCCGAAGAATCTCGTTATAAGAGTCAAGTCCTAAAACAAAAGGTTGTAGAGCATAATCACAAAAAGAACAGAGGTTCTCACACAGATTTCCATTCCCTGAGATTATGGGTCTACCTGGTGGTGCGGATGAATTCTTGTGAATTTTTGGAAGTAAATAGAAGGTAGATACTCTGGGATATTCAACATAAAGAAATGATGTTCGTAGGGGTAATAGCCATATTTCCGTAGCGTCGTCCATCAAATGTTTCAAGATCCTTTGATAGCCTGTGTGGGATCTGAGGGAAGACGTTTATAATTGGTTTTATTATTAAGTTGTCTCAGCGCCTCAGAAACATACATATCACTAGGCTAAAGTACTATGTTCCCCCTTATCTGAGGGTTTAATTATAATATCATGTAAATTACTTAACTCCTTGAGAGCTCTTTGTTCAGACTTCTTAAGGTTATGATTGTGTCGCTTAGTGTCAATTTTTTCTAGTTCTGTCCAGTACATTTATAGAATACATCTATGTTAGGATGTTCTGAAAAAGATGGAAAATAAGTAGATTTGGGTTTGAAAGCAGTAATATTGTTTAGAGGTAATTGAGAGTGTTGATGGTTAGAAGTAATTACCTCATTGGTAAAATATGTTGATCCAATAGATCAAGAAGTATGAAGTGTAGGATCAGTATTAAGATCCTCTTTATTTATAATCTCTTGCGTCTTGGCAAAATGTGTTTTAGAGATAATTTTCTGCAAAAGAGGAATAAATCTTTCAAAATTTAAAATTGTCAAAGTGTGTCAGTGGACAATGTAAGACCTTTTGACAGTATAGCCAATTGGGGTGGAGTCAGTGTATGTTTAGACAAATTTATTACCTGACCGTAATCTGTGTTAGTAATTATTTGTTCTGTTGTCTCGTTTGTCTCTTGTATGGGGGTAAGATTGTTCTGTTGCTTTTTGGTCTGGCCCCTCCCTCTTCGAATAACTCTCTTTGGGGAAGGGAATCCCCTAAAAAGAACTAGCATCACTGTCAGATAGTTCGGATTGCCTTGATTCCCTCCTTTGTCTAAAATATGTTTTCTGGGTCTGCGTTTCAGATTGGCTCTATGTTGCCATTTGTACGGTATACCAGATAGAAAGTCTTGTTTATCTCTATTTAGCTTAGATCTTTTGTTCTTAATTAATATCTTCCTCAGTTTTAGTGAGGATATCCTAAAGGGCATGTCCACCCCCAAAACTATAATCCCCCCCACTACTGGCCCCACCATGTAGTGGAGTTTAATCCTTACCTCACATCCCAGCTCCATAGGGTTCTCCTGTAAACCCCCCCCCAAAGTCAAAACTAACCACCAGGAGGATAGCAGGGCTCTGCCTGCTATCTTGCCTCCTGTAGATATTTGCCATGCGCACTGCAGTCCTTCTCCCTCCCCCTCCCTCCCCCTCCCTCTCCCTCCCTCTCCCTCCGTTCTACTATCCCTCCCCCTAGCACAAATCCCCCTTAAATGCTGCTCCCCCATGTCCCCCAGCCCCAACCGCATATTTTTTTTTTTCAAAAAGCTCCCCAAACTCTTACTTACCTCTCCGCTTTCCTCCACTGCACTGAATGACCGGCGCAGCCGCCGTGATTGGCTGCCGCTCAGCCAATCACAGACGCGACTGCCGGTCCCGCCCTCTGCTTGCATTCCGCAAGCAGAGGGCCGGCAGTGCGGCAGAGGAACGAGGGGAGGTAAGTAAGAGTTTGGGGGCTTCTGAAAAAAATTTATGCGGTGGGGCTGGGGGACATGGGGGAGCAGCATATTAAAAATCAGTTTTAGGGTGGACATACACCTTTAATAGTCTGTTCCAAATTGGAAAAGGTAGATTTATCCAATTCAGTTTTGAGTTCAAGAGTCAGAGTGTCAATTTCAGTGGTAAGATGTAACAACACTCCTTATCATGTTTAATCAATAGATTGAAAGTCGTAAAGAATTTTCGTCAGTGTTTGCCTATTACCTACTTAACAGGCAATGTTAATAAGCTATATAATGAGTTGGGTTTGTGAATCAATTACTATGATGTGCATATTTGCCACATTATGAATTATAGACTTGTACATATAAGTTTTGATATCCTAATCTCTGTTTATCTCTGATAGACTTTTTCATATTGAGTATTATGTATTTAGACCACTATCCTATAGATAGCCTGCATCTTGCAGGCTGATATCACTGTTGCCCTATTGTAGCTCTATTATGGGCTGATTAGTTTATATATTGTCTATGTGCCCAGTTCCAATATGGCGCTCGGGATCTGCACGTTGAATTCTGGATGATCATCACGTAGCACGATCATGACGTATACGTCACGTGTTCTCGCGAGACTATGCATTGTTTTAAACCGCCGGCTACCGCCGTCTACACGCCCCTTGAGAAAGCTCACTCAGTGAGCGAAATGCGTCTGGCTGTTCTTCCGGCGTTGTGTTCCCCCATGGATCCACATGTTTACTGACACCATGTCCAGTTACAGGTTTTGACCGCTTCTTAGTGTCTGCAGAATGGCTAATGTTGATGGCTTGTGCTGAATGTGTTGATACATATACCAGATAGATAAGTTTATATATTGTCTATGTGCCCAGTTCCATATGCGCGCGGGGATCTCGCACGTTGAATTGGATGATCAGCACGTAGCGCGATCATGTGACGTAACGTCAACGTGTTCTCGCGAGGACTTGCATGTTTTAAACCGCGCGGCTACCTGCGTCTACACGCCATTAGAAAGCTCACTCAGTGAGCGAAATGCGTCTGGTGTTCTTCCGGCGTTCTGTTCCCCCATGGATCCACATGTTTACTGACACCATGTCCAGTTTACAGGTTTTGACCGCTTCTTAGAGTCTGCAGGATGGCTAATGTGATGGCTTTGTGCTGACTTGTGTTGATACATATACCAGATAGATAAGTATATATATTCTTACTGACGGTGATTATATATGTATACAATAATGCTGGATACAGATATCTAACTGCTAAATCTAGGTATATAGAGCACTTGTTGCTCATTAACTGGTACTCATATTATATGCCATTCCTACATTTACTCTGCCCTTTTGTGTACATATGCTCATGTTATACCCATTTGTGGATCACGTGGACTATACCTACTTACCTGGGTATCTAGTACAAATTGTTTAGATAGATATGGACTATTCCACTGTGAATTGATATTACATCATTTGTTTGACATCCTGCACTTATATATTCTGTAGTGCAATATATATATATATTTATTTTTTGAATCTTATGTCTAAACCATTCTGCGCATGTGTACTTGTACTCCTATTATATTTACTATACCACTTGAGATTTTGGGGATACAAACTATGGTTTGTTTGGGATTTTGTATATGTTTTTAGATGTGTTTTATCTATATTTTTCTGCCCATAAGAGTACCAATAAGGGTTTTTATATATATATAATATAGAGTGCCATAGGATTTTTCTTTATCTATATATATGCTATATTGTCTCCTCTTTTTCCTATAGAGCACCTAGCCTACATAATTGATAATTGATACTTATCTAATGCCCTAATTCATTTTTATATCCTATGGGAATGTATATTCTGCCCTTATACAAACAAAGAAACACAAGTTAGAGATTAGGCAGGATGAAAGAATTCAAAAAAAGGGAATACTTTATTGTAAGACCACCAATGTAATTTAAACCCTAAGCTGTGAGTGTTGCAAGCTACATATAGGAAAGAGAAAACAGAGATTAAAGGAATGTTTGTTCAAACCACCTTTCCAACATAAGGTTAGCAAAAAGGGATTGTTGATTAATAGGGATATGTGAATTTCAACATTTACAATATACTTTATTGTACGAAGGCTCATAGCCTATGACTAAGAGCGTGTGAGGACACTCGAAATGCGTCAGGCAGACCGTTTGCAATTTTAAATGTAAGTTAAATGGCACAGCTAACAGACGCTCAGTAGGACGCGGACAACCGTCAAGGCGAAATAACCTCGACTCAGGTATTCCCGAACAAGTAACTAACCTTCATGAGGCCCTGTCTGAATACTTCAACAAACTTTTACCGGAAACACCTAGGCCCTTGCTTCTAATGGATAGAGCCGCAGAGCCCGCGCCCCCTTCTATGCAAGATAACGCACTGAGAAACATCATAATAGTATGCACTATTTCCAAACGAAGGAAAAAATTCTCGGGAATCTCGAGCACAAAGCCCGCTAGTTGGGACGGATCTCCCCTACAAATTTTCCAGGACTGGCCCCCCGCACACTGGGCCGACGCAGATCCCTAAAACCCATAATTGACGTTCTGAACAATCACAAAATCAAATAAAAATGGGGTTTCCCCTTCAGATTGATGGTATCTCACAATGGAAAATTCGTCACAGCCACACACATCCAGAAGACGGCCCAAAACTCCTACACAGACGGGAATAATGGCCGACATTCCAAAAGCGCCGGACAACGGTCCAACCCGAGTAGAACCACCACCCAATCGAATGGTCTAACTATAACTAAACCAAACAAAGGTCAAACAAAACTACTGCACCTCTTACATTGGGAAAAACCCCATAAAAACAATTCAAACCTTGAAGGTTAACTGGGAGCACAGACCCTTCCAATCCTTACCCTCAACCTCCCTCCTACCCCCGCTTCAATCTTCCCTACCTCCATCCTAAGACCCCCACAACTGCAACAAGCAATCTGGGGGAACACCGAACCAGAAGAACACAATAGAGGAGACAAGACTGAACTTAGCGAATCTGACAAAACAGTCCCCCCCAGCCATAAAGGTCAACTACCCACCTGGAATACAAATGGACTTTAGAACATACTACCCAAGAAACCCCCAAGGTAACAAACCAGAGATGGAACACTGACTCCATAGATGAGGAAAACAAAAACAACCTCACCTTACGAGACTAAACTCACGAATTCATCACCCCCAGTCCAAGTCAGCATACCCCCACGAAAGCCATAACCCAATGGGACCAAGACTCTACGCACGAGGCCACAGAGCCCATCGCCTAGCACCTAGGATCAAAGCCAAGACTAAGACAGAGGGGACACAGGAGAAAATAGGGAGAACCCCCATCCCCCTAGAGTCCGCTAAACCCAAAAGGCCTCAACTACATTTTCCTCGCCCACCCTCCTTACCTCGGAATCCCCCACCCCCACCACTACATTAAACCAGAACTCAGCAACCGGACGAAACACCCCGAATCCCACACACCCCCTCAGGATTGAAACCCCCAAATTCAAAAACTATGCTCCCAAACCCTGACCCCACCTGAACTAAAGGAACATAAAGCCACACTGGGACTGGTCATACAAAGATTCCTCTCAACGAAACCACTATCTACCCACTCACTCAACCCCCTTTTTCTTTCATCGATCCACCCCCCATATGCTCCTTGGCTGGAAGAAATGAACTTTGCACCCGCTAGCCAAAACCCTAGGAACCCCCCCCCACCCAGCAATTACCTGCATAATTTTATTTCTAATTAGGAGACTTAAAAACCGCCAAAAGCAAGCACTAAGATTGTATATTGTTTTACCAGTTTTTCAAACAGTTAAATATTGTTATGAAGTTATAAATGCATGTTTTTCCTTTATTTGTCAAGGTATGTTTCATATCAATACTGAAAATCTGTGCGAAAGATTCCACTCTCTGTTTGGTACGATCAGCGCTCGGACGACTCCGGATCTCTCCCCACATATCCACGTTACCAAGGGGCAATAACTATAAAAAAGGTAATCCTTCACATAACTTGAAGCAAGCTGTAGACAAGCCCAAACCCCTATATGATAGGCCCAATAAAAATTACACTAATCCAATATATATGCTCCAAACACACTACAAAAACATGTTTTATAGAACTGGAAACTAAAATAGTATCCCACAAGCTCAGGTCACATAATAATGGCCGGAGACTTAATACCAGCCTCCAACCCACAACTAGACCGTCCCTCCCCTTGCCCCCCCGAACCCCATCTAATCAGCCAAACTACTAAACACACAATACAAAACCTGAATCTATGGGACACCTGGAGACTCACCCACCCAAAAGAGGACAGTACACCTTCTACTCAAACCCCCAAACCTTTACACTAGAATTGATTATATTTTTGTTACAGCCTCCTAATTCTGTCCATCTATGACTCTGATATCTCTGCCATCACCTGGTCAGACCACGTCCATGTCTCCCTAGACCTTAAAATATAGTAACATAGTAACATAGTAATTAAGGTTGAATAAAGATACGTCCATCAAGTCCAACCTATTCACCCTTTTTTTTTTTTTTTTAACCCTACCTAACAGTTGATCCAGAGGGAGGCAAAAAAAAAACAGCTAAAAAAAAATTCCTCCTGACTCCAAACGGCAATCGGAAAGTATCCCTGGATCAACCAGATCTATATTGAAAAGTGATGAATAGGTATAGCAGAAACGTGGTTGAACAGTTCTCACGACTGGGCTGTAAATATAGAAGGATATGCCTAGTTTAGGCAGGACGAAAAAAAAGGAAAGGGGGAGGAGTATGTGTTTATGTTAAAAAAGAATTGAAGCCAAATTTAAAAGAAGAGATAACTGGTGATATGGATGTAAAGTGGAGGCAATATGGGTGGAATTAGGCAACAGGAAGGGGGTAATGTCATTGTTGGTGTCTGCTATAAGCCGCCAAATGCTAGCAGAGAGGAGGTGAGTCAACTTCATATGCAGTTGGCAAGGGCTGCAAGTTTGGGGAGGTGCTATTATGGGGGACTTCAATTACCCTGACATTGATTGGTGTGGTGGAACTGCCATCACAGAAAAAGGCGATGAGTTCCTGAATTTGCTGAAGGATAATTTCTCTCTCACAGGTGGTTGAGGTTCCTACTAGAAAAGGAGCTCTGTTGGATCTGGTAATATCTAACATTGTGGAGCGCATTATAGATATAAAGGTAACTGGAGGCTTAGGGAATAGTGACCATGAAATAGTGACATTTGGACTTTGTTATCGAAAGGAAAAGTGCGCTGGGTTAACAAAGACATTTAATTTCAGGAAAGCAAATTTTCCCAGGTTAAAAGCAGCTCTTCAGAATGTCAACTGGGATAATGTAATCAGGTAAATGTACTGAACAGAAGGGACTGTGTTCAAGGGGATTTTAAGCCAGTTCACATCTAAATTTATACCCTTGGAAATAAATGTAAAAAAAATAATCCACACCCATGTGGCTGAATTCTGATGTAAAGAGGCAAATGGTAAGGAGAAAAAGGCATTTAAAACCTTTAAGCCGAGGGAACGGAAAGGGCCTTTAGGGAATATAAAACTGTAACAAGGAGTGTAAGAAAGCAATCAACTAGCTAAAATTAATAATGAAGTTAGGATAGCTGAAGAAAGCATCACTAAACCTAAACTTTTTTTAAGTATATTAATAGTAAGAAGATGAGGACTGAGAATGTGGCACCATTAATTAATGGGGATAAGTTAGTTACGGGGAGATGGCGAATTTATAGCATAGAACATGTCAGAGGACACGTGGACATCCCTTAAGACTTGAGAAAAAAGGTAGGCTTCAAGCTTGGAAAGGGTTTTAACTGTGAGAACGATAAAGCTTGGAACTGTCTTCCAGTGGACTGTTGTAATGGCAGGTTCATTGGTCAGTTTCAAAAAAAAAGCTGGATGGTTTCTGCAAACAAGGAATGTTGCAAGTTACTGGTATGATACATATAAGTAGAGTTGATCCAGGGAAATTTCCGATTGCCACTTGGAGTGCAGGAAGGAATTTTTCCCCTTCATAAATTTGGTGGGGGTTTTTGCCTTCCTCTGGATCAACAGTTAGGCAGGAAATTAGGATTATTGCTGATGGGTTGGACGGATGGACGTATGTCTTTATTCAACCTCAAATACTATACTATACTATATATTCATAATACCAGTAATTCTCAATATTTTAGTTTAGAACTTAGCAATCCTTTTTTTAAAGCTATTCAATGAACTTCCATTACCACATCTGCTGGAAGACAGTTCACAGTTCACCGTTCTCCTGTAAAGAAACCTTTCCTAACCTGAAGATGAAACTTCTTTCTTCCAACCTAAAGGATGTCCACGAGTCCTCTGATATGACCTATTAGTAAACAATGCACCAAAGAGTTCATTGTATGGCCCATTAATATATTGTATAAGGTTATCAGTCCCACGCAAACGTCGTTTCCTCCAATGTAAACAGTCCTAACTTGTCTAATCTGCCGGCATATTCAAGCCCCTCCATTCCACATATTTTAGTGCCTTCTCTGAACGCCTCAATTTCCAAGATGTCCCTTTTGTATTGGGATTCCAAAAAATGCACCGCATATTCCAAATGAGGCTTTACCAGTGCCTTGTAAAGAGGGAGAAAAATATTTTTCTCTCTTGAATCTATTCCTCTTTATACAAGAAATATCTTGCTAGCTCGCCGTTGCTACCTAGCATTGTTGCTATAGCTAAGTCTGTATCTACCAGAACCCCCAAATATTTTCCATTTCAGATGCATTAACACAGAGTTATTTATGGTGTAGGTGGCACAGGGATTATTAAATCCCAAAATATCACCTTACATTAATCAACATTGAATCTCATCTGCCATTCTGCTGACCAATTGATCATTCTATCTAGTGTTGCAGCACATGCACATCATTTGAAGTTTCCAAAGCTCTGCACAGTTTAGTGTCATCAGCAAACACTGAGACCTTGCTCTCAATGCCCCTTCTAAGTCATTTATAAACAGATTAAACAGAAGCGGCCCCAGTACAGAACCCCTGAGGCACTCCGCTTAGAACATAGCCCACATAGATAGCTCCATTTACCACCACTCTCTATTTGCGATCCAATAACCAGTCCTATCCATGAACAAATGTTTTCTTCAAGGCCAACCAGCCTCATGTTTAAACATTAGTCGCCTAGTGGCACAGTATCAAAAGCTTTGCAAAATCCAAATATCCACTGTGTGCCTGAATCTAACTTCTTACTCGCTCTTCATAGAACCAATTAAATTTGTCTGGCATGATCTATTTCTCATAAATCCATGCTGATACTACTATAAGATGATCTCGGAGACAAAGTCAAGGATATGATCCCGTAACAAAGTTTTCAGCACCTTCCATTACTGATGTAGGCTTACAGGTTATAGTTACCAGGCTGTGAACAACTACCTTTTTTGAATATTGTATTACATTGGCTTTTTTCCAATCCAGAGGCTCATCCCCAGTACCAGAGGAATCTGAAAAATGAGAAACAGTGGTCTAGATAGAACTGAACTAACTCTTTTAAAATCGAGATGCAATCCATCTGGTCCTGGGGCTTATGATATTCACTTTGTATATTTCCATACCATATCCTCTGTTAGCCATTTGTGAATACTCTTCATTTCTTCCCTGCATATATACAATCCCTGCTATAAGGACAAGGATTCTAAACAGTAAAAACTGATGTAAAAAAAACTGTTTAGCAGATTAGCCTTTTCGGCATCTCTACAACCCACCTCAGCCCCATTATTAATGGTCCCACATTCTCAGTCCTCATCTTTTTACCATTTATATACTTAAAAAACATTTTGGGGTTGGACTTGCTTTGTTCGGCAATCTGTTTTTCATTTTCTATTTTAGCTAGTTTAATTGCTTCTTACACTTTTTATTACAGCTTTTGTACTCCTGTAAGCCTGTTCGGTTCCCTTGTTTTCAAAATTTAAAAGCCTTTTCTTTTTTTCCATTTCCCTTTTTACTTGAGATAAGCCTGCAGGAGTGGGCCTAATTTTTACACTGTTCCCTAAGGTACAAATTTAGAATGTAATAGTTAATATCTCTTTAAAAGTGGTCCACATTCGCTTATATCTTACCTAGAAACAATCCCCCAGTCTATGAGCAGGAGTGATGCCTTAACAGCATAAAATAGCTTTCCTAAAGTTAAAAGTTTTTGAAACCAGTGCACTTTAGTTTTTGCAACCTATATTAAATGACACAATATCATGGTCATAGTCCTAGCTTCCCATTACATTCATTTCCAAAATGAGTCAGGGTATTAGTATCACCAGATCCAACAACGCATTCTGTCTAGTAGGAACTTCTACCATTGTGAAAGAAAATGCTCATATAGGAAATTTAAGAACTTATTCCAATGACTGTATCTTCTTATTTTCATCGATTTTGACGTGGGCTGCAGTTCCCTTACTCCAATCATGTCAGGGGTAGTTAAAATCCCCAAAACCAGAACATGCCATACCAGCAGCCTTCGCCAACTGCATTGGAGATATGAATATCCTACGACAGACCCCCAAACACAACTGCAGACTGAACGAATCTATATTAGCAGACACTAAAAAAAGAATCTATCGACAGAAATCAATTAATTAATTTATATTTTCAAGAAAACACAAACAGATTCATAGAATCCCCGACAATATGGGCCGCCCACAAGGCAGTTATCCGTGGCCTCCTATTACAAGCACATTACGCACACTACAATTAATGCAATAATCAGCTAAAACCCATACACCAACACTGTTTCTAAGCCTAGACGCTGAAAAAGCCCTCGACAGAAATCGACGGGAGTACATGGGCAATGGTCCTATCATACCTCGGGTTCCCACAATTATTTTAAAACCTAAACACAACATACTCAAACCCCTCAGCAACAATCCAAAATATGGGATTTAAATCCAACCCTTTCCCAATCCTCAACGGAACAAGGCAAGGCTGCCCCCTCTCACCAATACTATTTGCAATCTGCTAGAACTCTTGGCTCAAGCCATCAGACTAAACCCAGATATCAGGGCATAGATGTAGGAACACAAACCTACAAGGTGGCATGTTCGCTGACGACACCCTAAATGTCCCTCAGGGACCCCTGACCTCACTTCCACCCCTCTTCCGGACTCTTACCGACTTTGGCCAGCTTTCAGGACTAAAAATAAATACATCCAAACCCAAGCATACCCAATTGCTATCCCCCCAACTAGTAAACAAACAATAATAGACATTGGGAATTCAAATGGCAACCAAAACCCCTACATTACCTGGGTATAGATCTAACCACCGATATTCCACAACTGTATACAACCAACTACTCCCAAATTCAAGACAATCTCCACATTGCTGAAGAATGGGCCCCTACCAAATATCCCTATTCGGACGAAATAAACACAATCAAAATGATGGTGCTCCCAAAACTTCTACTACCTCTTCCGATCCCTCCCAATCCCAATCCCAGAGGCACTATCACCTGCCAAAAATCAATTACAAAATTCATCTGGAACATCCAAAACCCCGAATTAAACTGCAGACACTCCAAAGACCAAATCTAATTTGGCTCAGCATTACCAGACTTACACCTCTACCACCTATCGGCAGAAACCGCACAATATATGTCATGGCCTCCACCCAGACAACTCCTAGATGGATAGAGCTGAAGAGAGAACTACTAGGCAAGACACACTTACCGCGTTATATGCACAACAACTCCCCCTACCTACCGAACTAGACAACCCCATATCAAATATAAGTGCAGGAATGGAAAGAACAATCCCCAGTTCCAACTATTACCCCCCACTCACTACTTATCCAATAATCTCTAACCCTAACTTCCCCCAAGTATGAATGCCAGGGAATGGAAGAAATGGAGGGACAGGGATGGAGGGGATATACACAGCAAACAATTCAAAACAAAATTATCAGTTAGAAACAGCAACTCCTCAATTCCTACCAACTCTCATCATACGCAAAAACACACTGTGAAAACACATCCCAAACAACATTCGAGAAGCAAATAATCCAAAACCCCACTGGTACCAAAAAAATAACTAAAATATATGCAAAACTGTTAGACCACAGAACCCACACAAAACTTCCAATGCAAAGAAAATGGGAAACATGGTTACTGGAAGACCTCTCGATGCCAATTGGTCCTTCATAGCATCTAACCTAAAAAAGTGCTCAAGCAAATCATACTCAAGAAAAAAACATTCAAAATACTACATGGCTGGTACAGATTCCCCCTCACATATACACAAAATATTCCCATCTACCCCCCAACTTGTTATAGAAACTGCCAACAAGACGCAGATACCCCACACTGTTGGTGGAGCTGCCCAGAGGTTAACAGAATTGGCTGGACAGCTATGCAATTATTAATTCTCCCTGAAAACAAACCTAACCCCCAATCCATGGAAGCCCTTTTCAACCTGCCCTCCCCAAAATTTAATAAGGAAAAAGTTTTATCACTACATCCGTGCCACCACAAGATCCCTATAGCTTCCTCGTGAAGTTCAGCCCACCCCCCAAGGCTGGACTGATCAACAACATTTGGTGGCTATACTATAATGAAAGACAAATTCATATAGCCAGAAACACATCAGCCAAATTCGACAAAATTTGGGATCTGTGGCTAGCTCACATGGAAACAGGATCCAAACTCGGGTTTAGAGGTAAAACCAACTAAACCATTACACAAAGAAAATGATGTGGGGGCGGGGTTGTGGAGGGGGGTGCAACAGGGGAGAGATTCGGAGTCGACTACCGGAGAGTAGGGGACTGGCCCACAACTCCACTATTCGGTGGATCACCTAAGGTGCGGCAAACGAGAGAACAATTCCAGTCCCCGCGGCTGATAAAGGTAGGGGCTGAACACCTATTTGTTTATCTTCACTCTGGTGTGTTCTCACACCCCTCTGCCAATTACAGATCTCCCCTCTGCCTATCAGAGGAGACAAAAACCCCAAACACTAAACCACAACCAACAGATATAACACATCCTCAAAGAAACGAGAACATACCAGAGTTGTTTATATTGTAAATAATTATCTTAAGTAAAAATACTCCATTAGAAGAAAGTCATAAATAAAAGGAAGTAAAATGACTTTACACAACTCTATCAATGTATAATTTACCAAAGACCTACATGTAACTAAAGTTATGTGTAATATTGTTTAATGTTAATGAACATTTATGCTCTTATATTACATGTGTTACTATGCCTCTCCTTTTGACTTCAATAAAATTCATTAAAAAAAAACCAAAAAACATGTCGGCACATAATCACAAGGGTAGGTTAGTTGGTGTGGTTGCGTGTGATAAAATATTTTTTAATTGCATTGTAGTGCAATTGGGGAAACCGTGCGCCGGAGTAAACCCAGGCAGCACAGGGAGGACAGAGTGGAATCGAGCTCATGATTCAGCTCTGCGCAGGCAGAATCCCTACCACTCTGCCGCTGTGCTGCCCAAGTGTTATACTTTTCTTTTTATATAAGAACCTAGTGGCAGTTATGACAGTTATGGTGTCACGCCTAGCTATTGCATAAAGGGGTGGAGCTATGATGCATCATGCACGTTTGTGATTGACAGAAGCACAAAGCCTAAGTGCAATGACATATAATATAGTACGAGGGAGCAGCCTAAAGTTAAGATAACTGTCTCAGATGTCTGGACAGTTAGAAGTTATGCTTCCCAGTTAGAAGTTATGCTGTTGAACCAACAGGTATAAAAAGGGAATTTATTGCCCAGCACAAAATTGATTCTTCCAAGTCATGCAGATTGTTCTAACAAAAAAAACCCCCATAGAGACAAAGGGGGACGCTAATAGGACTGGGAAGAACAGTTCTAAAATGCCAGGTAAAAGCTGCTTGCTCAGACTTTATAACAGTGACCCTGTGACTAGCAGCCATGAGGTCCCATCCCTGCCTCTTTCTTCCTTCCACCCAACTCTCCAATTAGAAATTAGAGTAGGTGAGGAGTGAACAATTCATGTAGGAGACATAGGAAGCAGGTACATACTGTAATCATGTCAATGCTGGCAGCTGGAAGGGTTAAAGGTAATACCTTCTGGCACTGAAGTTTAATGGCAATAATATGGAAGGAAGTCTGCTGGCAACTGAAGGGTTAATAGCAATTCTCTGGAAAGGTGCTGGCACTGAAAGGATAATAGTAAGTCTGCTGGCACAAAGGGTTAATGGTAATGTTCTGCTGGCACTGAAATTATTAATGCCAATATTCTTGGAAAAGCACTGAAGAGTAAAAAACATCTCAGATCTCACCAAATTTCCTGTTCGTCCTACCCGGCTGGAAAACAATTTCTGGGGAGGAACACTGGTGCCAAATACTGCACAATCCATGAAACCTATCCTGTCTTCCAATCATATTTCATTGGTGACCAGTGTCGCTGCATTCATACAAAAGTATGTATACACGCCCGCCTCACCTGGTACAGCGTATGCCTCTACCAACCGTAAAGCGGTTCCACTATAAAGAACAATCACCATAGACAGTGTCAGAAGCAGAAGGAAGAAACCCAGCTAGTTTGACAGGGCACAAGTTTTTGTGGGTTTTTGTTGTTGTTTTGTTTGTTTTTTTTGGGGGGGCGCACGTAGGTGGGAGGGCGCCTAGGGCACCAAAATGGCTAGAAACGGCCCTGCAAGCAGACACTTTTAAAGGACATGTAAACGAGTCGTTTTTTAACTAATGACACAAGAATTGGAATTAATTACCACCAATCTTAAATGTGCTTTTTTTGTCTTCTCTGACCTTCCTATCCCTTGTTTTTTTAGCTGGGATTTTTACTTTTTAAAGAGGGTGGGCACAGTAGTCAGTGCCCCCCCCCCCCGTATATCTACGACGTTCGTTCGTAGAATACCATGCAGTAGTGAACTACACAATGGTATTTATGAGAAATGTACATCTACGATCACGGTCGTAGATTTACGGTCATATCATTACATTACTGCCAGGATATCACACATTTACGTAAATGTGCGACCACTGAGCCGATTGCTTTAAAGCAATACGCACCTTTATAAATACGGCCCTAAACTTTTTTCTTCAGTCTCAAGGGATGTTTACATTTCCTCTGACATGTTCTTTTGGTGAGCAATGCCCCAGTTTATGTAGGACGTTAATAGAAAGCTCACTCAGTGAGCGAAATGCGTCTGGCTGTTCTTCCGGCGTTGTGTTCCCCCATGGATCCACATGTTTACTGACACCATGTCCAGTTACAGGTTTTGACCGCTTCTTAGTGTCTGCAGAATGGCTAATGTTGATGGCTTTGTGCTGACTTTGTGTTGATACATATACCAGATAGATAAGTTTATTATATTGTCTATGTGCCCAGTTCCAATATGGCGCTCGGGAGGCCACCTGGGTTCCCGGATGAAGGTGAAGAGGATAGAGTGATGAAGATAGAGATATGATACAGCAAACTTAAACAAATCCTCCTTGGATGAAATCAAGATGCAATTACTAATACATAATCACAGATATATTTATTGTTTCGATCTGTAAAATGTAGAGGAATAGGGGCATGCGATGAATTGATCACCAAGAAAAGAAAGATCGACACATAAAAATAATTGCTTACTGTAGTTTTCGCTCCACACAAAAATACTTTCAAGGTTCCACAAGGATAAAAAGGTTGAGATCCTTTGACATAGATTAAAATTGCCCAACAATCCAAGCCAACCTAAAAAATTATCAAATCTTTATTTCTTTGTTCGTGTCATGGTATGGAATTGAATGAATGTGTAAAATACTTTATGATTTAATAAGGTAGTGCATTTGATGATTGAGTTTGCATTTAGTAAACAAGTCCCAGCTTATTTAACACCATTTTTCATATTGCATCAATGATATTAATAACATTAAAAAAGCACTGCAAGTAAGTCCTGTAAAATGTGCTATTGGCTAGATTGAAAGAAAAAAAGCGGGACGTGTGTTAGCTGAAATAGAAAAAAAAGGGGGTTTAAGTACCCAAACAGAGCCATAGTCGAATTCCAATAAGACTCATGCGTGGAAATGATTCTCTCTTGTATTACCGCCTGTGCAATGTGCTTTAGGTGTATAAACGCCACCTTGCAAAACAGCCTGGAATTGCTTTATGCTTAGCATTGTGTAGTGAGGCAGCAAGTAAACAGCAGTCAATCAGTGTTGTGGTGTCAGCAGTAGGACGTGTACACATAACGAATTAAACCCGAGTTCGCGTACCAAACTTTATGAATTCGGTCATCTCAGTTGGCAGACACAGCTTGATGACTTAGGACGGGAGGGGGTGAGCTGCTTGCCAGAAGGGTTTATTAGGGTTAATAATAAGCCTTAAATATGGTAATATGCAGGTAATATAGAGCAAAATGAATCAGTTGCGGTTGACCAGTTTTTTGTTTTAAGGGTGAATATGTCCTTTTACAACGAAACTTGCTCATAAAAGTTCCTTTTATGGCAGGTGTTCAAAATCGTTACTGCAAAAAGGAAAATGACTTAAAGAAGCATGTCACCCCCAAAACTTATAATTTAACCCCCATTACTGGCCCCTCTGTGTAGTGTTTAAAAAAATCCTTACATCGTTGCTCCTTTATGGTTCTCTTGCAGGCCTGTTTCAAAGTTCAAGGATTTGTCCTGCTGCTTCGTAACCTCAAAAAAACTGTGAGATGCGGCAGGGGAGACCTCCACCCTCGGATCCTCTATTGCTGCCCTTCCTCCTAGTTAAAATATTTTGGCCATATAAGGCTTCTCCCTTGCCCATCCCCCAACTACTGAGTTAGATCGGTAATTAAAAGGGTTCTAAATCATACTTACAGTCCTTCGCTCCCGTGCGTCTGTCTGTGATGTGGCTGACCCCTCTCTGCTTCTCCGGTTAGCAGAAAGCCGGAGAGACAGCCGTAGGAGTAAAGGGTGTTTGAAGTATGATTCGGAACTTTTCTTGCAAATCTAAATTGAGGGTCGGGGTGGCAAGGGAGGAGAGCTTCAATAGGGCAAAGTTTTGTTAGGGTGAGACATACGTTTATTAATGTTTTACTACGACATCCATATTATGATTTGTTGGTAGATGTACAGGCCCTTCAGCCATTTAGGATTTATCGGGTTTTAAAATAGTGAAAATGTACAGTATAGTATAGTATAGTCTGGATTTGAGGTTGGAATAAAACATACGTCATCCAGTCCAACTTACTCCGCAATACTCACATTCTCCTAAATTGTTATCCGAGGGGGCAAAAAAAACCCAAAACACCAGATATTATCCTGGATGAAACTCTACTTATGTATCAAACCAGTAATATGAAAACATACCTTGTAGTTAGAAAAGAACGTACTCCATCCATTTTTTTTTCAAACTATCCGAAACCTGCCATCACCATTCCATAGTTTTTTTCCAGAGACCCTCTAGCTTGTGTTCCATTTTTATGCATACAGGAATGGTAATGATGGCATTATAGGCGTTGCGGTTTGTGTACTGCCTCAATAGCATGGACTGTCGAATCTCTCAGATTGGACTCGACTTGTATTTGCGCAGAAATCAAACACTGGGAAAAGCTTAAAGTGTTTAATTTCATGACGAATCCATAATAAATTAAAAAAAATATTCTAATTCCTGTTAAAGAGATGAATGAAAAATAGCCGAAATCCTGTAAGAACCCAATGGAAGAAGAAGTTTCTTAGTTCAGATGTAATGTTTGAAGTTCTGTTTCCCACTTAATTTTCAATTTGAGAACTTTTTGTAAATACGTCTTTTGGCATTTCAAAGTTAAGCAGCACCTAGATTTTCTAAAATGGCCGACAAGAAACTTTAAAACGAAACTCATCTTAACTCCTGGATATTCACTGATCATTAGGTATCAGGGTACAATTTGAAATTATACAGAGGTTTTGACATTGTATGTGCCAAAAAAAAATCAACATCAAAATTCTGAACAGAGCACTGAGCACAGAATTATTTACAGGAGGTCCCATTGGAAAAGAACAGTTGCTGATCATCTTACCACTCTAAGGGGTCTATGTTAAACCCTTTTAGGAAATGAAATTCTGCAAAATCGCGGCAGTTAGTCACGCCAGAGCTGTGATGATGTTTGTGTGGTTTATGTGTGAATGTGATGATTTATTTTGTAAGTCATCTGGACTTGCTGTAATACCAGTAAGTGTTACTTTTTCTGGGTTAAACTGGACTGTAACTAAAGGAACAATTTATACGCTGCTCTTCAAACACACAAACAGATTAATAAAAATTAAAAAAAATATAACTGATGCATTGTGATTAATTTTTACAGTATAAGCTCTAAAATGTTTATGTAGCCCGTTACAATATCTCCACATAAGACCAGCCACTAAAATCAGTCTAGGGGACTTGTCCCGCATGTACCTTGGGTAGACATGCTGATGGGGGTGTGCCTCCCATTTAACGAAGTCTGGGACATGGGAGGAGATGGGGCCAGGACTGGCAGTAGCAGGGGAAGTTTAACAACTTTTGAAGTACAGTAAACACAAAGCGCTAGTTTTCTCAGCTGATAAGCTTAAAGTAGGGGATTTGCTAGGGGTTAAAATTAAAAATAGTAAAAGTATTGAGTTAAGAAGTATATAAGAGTATAATTGTCCTTTAAATTCAAGTTTAAAGGTAGTAAATTGTAAACCCAACTTATTTACTAGAAGCTTAGGCTTTCAATTGAAAGTGGGTGTTTTTTTTTCCTTCTAGCACCCCCCAGCCCCTCTACCTTTACTCATGATGATGTCATGGTGTGCACGCTCAACTGCAAACTTCACCGCAACCCGCAGTTTGGGTTTTTTTGCAGATGCCTGATGTTCGACTGCCCGTTCAACTGGATTGGGCGATTTTGGACGTGTCAGTAAATCAGGAAACGAGGTGACGATAGGACAAAAAATTTGTCATTGACACTAACCTAAAAATTTTATTTAATGGCTGGACTTGCCTTTTAGGGTAGGCCACAATGCGCAATTTTCTGCGTTCGCGTTTGTTTCAAATCTTGGAATCGCGCAACGCCACGAAAACGTGTGTTTTCTCTTGCGATGTGATGCGATCGCGATGCATCCGCATTAAATACATGCGTTTTCAATAATTAATGAAAAAACGCATGCGCTTTAAACGCAACAAAATTGCACATGAAATCAGCATGTGATTCTGTGTGCGATTGTGGGTGTTGCGTTGCTAGTGTGGCCGTGGCACCTGAAAGAAATATTTGCACAGTAGCAAACCTTTTTAAATGAACATTCAGTGAAGTTAAGACAGTTCAGGAAATTTCAGTGGCATGTGGAAATGGCATTGCACTTTTAACCAAGCTTTAGCGATACCTGTTACAGCCGACGCAAAGAAGGAGTAAACTCACACTTACGATATTAGATGGGTGAGCACAAATTTACTCCAGGAACCTGTGATGTGGCTCTGGACAAATACATCTGACAGTATTTTATAAAGGGTATTTACTATCACATACACTGTGCAGCTGAGAATTATTGTTTTTTTTCCAACGTGTGGTTTCGTAGCATACTAAGTCCCATGATTGCTGTCACATTAAAATTATTGAATTTATAGCAAAGTCGATTGAGTGCCCAAAGCTACCTATGTGATTATCCCTGCATGGACACCAAGGTAAAATATTGTTTCTGAAACGAGGTACAATGATAATAGCAGACTTCGCTCTGGACTCGAATTTCCCCGTTCACAGACAGACACTGAACAGCATCAAATTATTATTATATGCACAATTCTTTAGATAAATTCATTTATGATCTTAAAAAAAACGTGACTGTAGTTTCTGGATCTTTCCAAGCGTGTCTTGCTGAGTCTGCCCATGGGTTGATAGAAGTTCTATTTCCCAATGTGTCTAAACTCCAAGTCTTTGTCTATATAAAATATTCCATTGTGTGTTAGATGTTGTAATGCCCTCAAATGTTTACTTTTTGATTTCTGAATTGTCTAGCGGTTTCCCACATGCGCCTCGCCCAAGTTTGAAATACAATATATATATTGTTAAAAACGGCCATTTCGGTCATAAGGTCATGATTAGACTGAAAAAACACGTTGACGACCTTTAAAATGGGAAAAAAGTAGCTGGGTATCCACATACTCTTATTCATTTATTAGTGGATAATTGGGTTCATACAAGCTAAAGTACAAGTTCAGCTTAACCATATGATATGTACTAATATCAGGGGAAACAAAAATGATCCTTCCGAGCAGTTTACTTTTTCCAGCCAATAAACGGAAGATAACCGTTTACACTCCACAAGTGATTATCAAATGCCCGAGGTGACTGAATCTTGCTTAGATTCTCAATCTACGCCTTTAATGGGTCCACATTGTCATGCACCCGTTCAGATAAAAATGAGAGTTCTGGGGGATTGGGCGTTTGTTAGTGGATCAGGGGGGTGGGGCTAATCGATCAGCCCAGAATTGATAGTGATTCGCCACTCTGATTCAGAGTACTTTTCTCTAATTTGCACATTTTCATGACCCACATGACCACTCTCCAAAAAACTCCACCTCCTTTAGCTCATTCAGCTGATTAAAAAGCACACAATAACGAGATCAGAAAGGAAAATTCAACCCAATCAAATATTCACATTAAAAGTATGCAGATTTATACACACATCAAACTACAAATAAATTTTACAAACACCAAACCCAATGCCTTTCTAAGTACACCTTTGTGGTTTGCGACTTATATTATAGATTCTTCCAACTAGTTTGAGGATGAATTATCAGTGTTGTTGGAATGGAATCCGGGAGTCTTGGATGTTGAGGTGGGTCTCCTGACTTATCCGCAAGTCACCCCCAAACTCTTTTATGACGTGATTTCAACATCATGCCACCGCCATAAACCTACTACCCCTAACCTGTCTGGTCTGGTCGCTGCCCACCCCTTTGATGACTTCACCCTTCCCACCCTTTTCTCCCCACCCCTGCCCGTTTAGCCCATTTGGCAGGGAGGGATGACTGAATTGTACTGTCAAAAGTGTGTTGGATACCACAAAACCCACAAAACACGAAATAATAATTAACGTTTGGTTGAACATTGTTAGAAACGGACACGGCCGTCCTTTACTAAAGGTGGCCTAAACATCGTAAGTGTCTTCTGTTTTCAGATTTACGGAACTCGGAAAAACCCGAATATCCCGAAAGCGGAAATTACTTTCGAGGGTTAGGGAGTGTATTTCTAGAGGGTTACCGAACGGCATTTACCATTTGGTAAACCTCCATATAGTTCCGAAGCTCTGAAACCCATAACGATCTGCCTGGTTTTGACAGAACGTTTCGGATTTGAAACGAAGAGGTTCTGTTGTTGTCCCAGATCACACCTATGTTCCTTACTTGTGCAACGCGCTCATGCATGTTTTTTGAGACTCTCCAGTAGTCTCTGTGTCTGTTAAATGTGTTGGCCGTAGTCTCGTGTGAGTTTTGTGGTATTACTGATTGAGATTGAAGAGGAATATCTGCTTAGTCCTTTCGCCGTTCCTTGTTTCTATTGGCTATTCTACTCCTATATTCAGTTCTCTTGGATTATCCCTTTATATTATCCTCTACCCTCACTCCCTGCCCATTGGTGTGATTGTTCTTTTTTCTGGTTTCTCTCTGATCTGACCTTGTGCATTTTCGACTGTCTCCTGTTGGCTGTTTGGACCGACCTTTGCTACGTTTTGACTATGTTTGCTGCCCCATTGTCCAGGCTTGTGTCGACATGCGACTGTTGCTCGGTTGACCTGATCCTAGTTTTTTTTCGCCTTTGTATCGCTCTGGTTCCATATTTCCAGCTGTTGGTCTTCCTCATTTTTTTTTCCTCCTCCTTTTATCCTGTCTATTGGATTTTAGTCTCCAATTTATCCGGTTGCACAAGACTGTTCCAGGGTTTCCCAATGTCAGGGCAATTCCTTGTGTCCCAAGACCTGGGAACTACCGTGCTCATCTAGGTGTCTGATGTCTGGTGACGAACGGGGCTGCTATAGGGGAGAGACGGTGAATATTGGGGTATCTACAGTGAATGAAGCTGGGATTGACTGATGCGATTACAGTAACATTTTATTAGAACTAATTACATTTATTATTGATGGTCAATGAGGAAACTCATGTGAGTTTAAGTCAATGGTTGTAGGTGCTCTACCTGTGGCTCTGGGTGAATCTCACTAACAGAATTATTAGAGAATTTCCATATCTCTTTTCCATTTTTTAACATACAAATTACTCTTGGGCTACCATGAAAACGTGAAATTACCCAGAAGTCTCTGTTCCTTAAAACTAGATGTAGGCATTTCAATAAATGTTATTTTCACCATATTTCCCAGCCTGATACGTTTTTATAGTCATGTAACATTTCACAAACATTAGTCATATTTAGAGAGCTTTATTTATTCTGAAAGTTATGTATATTTTTCCTAGGACGAATGATAGTTTAACACGCAAAACACTAAAAGTTGGAACCCCAAAAGGTTAACATTCCTTGGCAACTAAGATTGTCTTTGATGGTACCATCGTTTCTTTGATGGCAGTGTTTATCAGAGGAGATTAGTCTTTTATAGTGCTTGCTTGGTTTAACTTGCCAGAACAGTGTTTCCCAGAAAAAATCACCTTTGACATTGTGGCTGAATTTCTATTTAAGGAAAAATAAATAAATGTGCAACAATAATCTGTGGCAGGTCTCTGCACTTTAATGATCAGATATTTATCTCCCTGTGTTAGGGAATTTTAATTTATTAAATATGCTCAGGGAGAATTCAATATCACAAATCCCTGCATTTACCTTTGCAAAATCCCATGATGCAATACATAATTATGTCTTTATTGCATCACAGGGTCTCGTAGGGTCCCTTTCAAAACACCCTTAGGTTTCATGCTATAAGAATAGCATTTGGAGGACATTTTTGGAAATGGCAAAAAGTAAAACCCATGTTAACCTGATATTACAATCTGGCATGTCACCAAGAGTTGTGCTATATTTTTACATTGGTACAATCCTACAAAAATATTTGTTTTGTTGAGTTACCTTCTTAATAACAAAACAAATGTCCGTCTTTTTAGGGCAATTCTATTGCTTCCAAACTAGCATGACCAGTGAATAAATAGTACCCCCATATTCTATCTGTTGTATTCAGTTAGATCCACTGGACTGAAGTTCAGTTCTTGAAGATGTTTTCGCTAGTCATCCGACTGGATCTTTCAATCAGAAATGTGCCCCATATATGTTCTTTTATTTATTAACTGGGGCAGTTTTTAAGTTCTGGTCAATACAACTACACTATAGGTGTAGATTCACATAGAGCCACTATGTCTGAGTAAATCTCCCTACACGATTCAATATTGCCATGTTCACCTCCTGGTGAATCCAAACAGGCTTTCCCATGTGTGGCTTTTAACACCAGCTATCGCTTCGCTGGTGTCTTTGCGTACCCGCGCGCAGCTAGCAGGAGTTAGTCACGCTAACCAAAAAACATCGTTAGACGTGACTTATTCCTTCCAATAGCTCACCGCCCTGGATTAATGAGTGTATTGGTTAAAAATCATTTATGATTTGTATTTCATGACCTGTATGGTGGATTCTACTGGAAATATCAGCTTGCCATTTTCAAGCCATACAACAGGTATACAGGAAACTGGAAAACTATTAAAGGGTATCTTAACTTCCAAATTCTAAATTTTAAAAATAGAGCAACTGTCTAGACTCAACACTTGTTCAGATCTAGCGTAGGTTCGAGATCTTACAATTGTACGGTTGAAGAACGCACACATGACTTTGCTTTTATATTATTCAGTGACATGCTCAAGCATGTCACGAATAAATATTAAAAAGCAGAAGTCAATAGTGTGAGTTCTTAACCAAGTACAAGTTGTAAGATAAAGAACTGCAGGTGAAGCAGTAAAGAGGAGCAGCACCTATAGTGAGAGACGAAGTGCGGGGAACATACCTAGAGTTTGAGAAATCTTATTTTGAATACTCAAACCAGGTATCTAAAAACCCATATGTTTGATGTTTGCTGTTACAACAGTTTCCTAATAATCAATCGATAACGAATAGCCAAATATCTGGCAGTTCGATTATAGTGCAGAGATAACAACCTTAGACGTGGCTGTCTACATTACCTTGTATCATGTCACCTAGTGTTTTGTGGAGTTGCTAGACTTCCATTAGTTTGAATGCCAATACTGGTGGAACATTGGGAAGACAATAAGAAAATAAATACTTTTATACTTCTTTAAAATCCCAATCACTTGTTTTCTCTGCGCTCATTAATGACAATGCTTCATGTTTTCTGCCGAAATTGAAATGCATTCCATTCCATTATAGGACACGCTAAAACAGATGGAATAATAGTTCATTTGGTGAGATGAAACCGTATAGCAAAATGTTCCCATTGAAACCTCTTAGTCATCCAAAAATATAAATTAACAATAGACATAAATATTGGCAGAATTTATTCAGGCTTAGAATTAAAACAATGAGCCTAAAAGAAATTTGAGAGATTTATTATGGGCAGACATATTCTCACTGATCTGTAAGCAGCTTGCATGCCGGTTAATTGGTAAAATATGCGTTTGCTTGTCCTGTTATGCCTCGTTATGA
Organism: Hymenochirus boettgeri; assembly: GCA_019447015.1. NCBI lineage: Eukaryota > Metazoa > Chordata > Amphibia > Anura > Pipidae > Hymenochirus > Hymenochirus boettgeri. Next base: position 267,022,704 of record CM033473.1, on the reverse strand, counting down.
TTCTCCAAAAGGGGAATAATACATTGCTTTAATCTTCATAGCGTGACTTTGTTGTCCTCTTCTCGATCTCTCTAAAGACAACACGGAACAATTACACAGTTTTAAAAATGATAGATGGAAAACGAGGGATAATTTACTAGGAGACTTTCGATTCTAGAATCACACTTCATGTGTGATTGATATTAAACTTCTAATTATTTCCTAATTTTGTGGAGTTTCTGGGAAGTGACTGGCAACAGAGATGTTTAGACAGCTTCACGTCAAAACGGTGACAGGAATTCTTTGAAGTGAATCCTGTGTGCTAAAGTTTGGCCAAAGATTGGTTACCTTAGGATACTCAGTTTTTTTTCATGAAGGTTCTCAAGGCCTGTATGTGAATGGACTGCATAGTAAGGCAAACCGTTCCAAACTTTACACTTACTTCGCACCCCTGAAACTCCCAACCTTGAAAACCCACTTACCTCCCCAGCAATTTGAATGAGATACTCATCCCTAAAGATGGTCAAACTTCATGAACTCTCGGTCTATTTCAGAACTTCAGTAAAAGTTTGGAAGTTCAGAAACAGCTCATCAAAGTCAATCGAGGAAATAGTTAGAAAATTTCAAGATAAATACAGATAAAATAGCAATGATAAATGGATGTGGCACTGCGGAAATGGTCTGGAGAACACGTCACCAAAATTCTTTCCCCACGATTGGGCAATTGCACACAATGTCAATCTATGAGAAGGGATCAGTGTTCTGACACTCCGTCACCTCTGGAGAATATACACTGAGGGGATTTTACACACACGAAATTCTAATTTGTTTTTATGTACTGTGTGTCCCTGCAAACTTCTCTATGTGGGTGAGACCACCCAATGTGTTAATCACGCTACACGTTCCAGCATTAGACTAAGTATACAAAGTTGCCTGTATCTAAGCATTTTGTGGAGGCTTGACCATAAGATATGGATTAAGGTTTATGGTATGGAGGGGGTATCTCACCCTCATAGGGGAAGAGGACAGGAGACTTAAATTGAAACAAAGAAAGGTGGGTGGGTGAAGGAGTTAATTCTCTCACGCCTCATGGTCAATAGAGAATATTGACCTCTATTTGTTATTGTCTGTAGTGGTGTTTCTAGGTTTGATGGGGGGGGGCTGCCATTCCGTGAGTGAGATGAGTGGAGACTTTGTTTAATGGATTCACCAGTTGAGCTTGTGTCCCTATAATAATGTTATGAACATAATGTAAATATTTTATATGTATCTGGGATCACTCTAGGGTTGAGTTAATAGATACAGGTTACTAGTTCAATGAGTAAATGTGATTACTGATTCAGGAACAGGTGTGAGATAACGTATTTCCTGCACAGTGTTGAGAGATGAATGTAACTAGTGACTTTTTTGACAGCCTGACGAAGGGGACTGCGTTCCCCAGAAACTTTGCTCATGAATAAATATGTTTACGGGTTGCTTGTGAAGGTTTCATTCACAGGTCATGGTATATATGTTGTATTCAATTAGATCACTGGACTGAAGTTTAGTTTTGAAGACGTTTCGCTAGTCATTCCGACTGGCTTCTCAATTCAGAATGACTGTACAAGAATCTGTGGCAATATGTTACCCTGGAAAATCCCAAGTAAGATCACAGCCAGGTTAAGGGTGTGATTGGAATAGTAGTGGCTAAGAGGGTTATAGACGCCCTGAGTAAGGTGTTAAAACAGATTGTACATGGCGACAGTTGGGTGTCGAACCCCCCACACCTCTACTTAGGCTTGGTTCTTTATTTACACATAAATGGCCTCCTTGAGGTGCTGACCCAAGGAATTGGCTCTTCTGTGCGGGTCATAGGTTGTGCAGGCTGGTGGTCTCCCCCACATACAAATCATTCTTCACTGCACTGCACTGCGTATATGATGTCGCTTTTCTTGGTGTTTCGGTATTGGGTCTTTCGGATGTACCAATTGTGCCTCAGGTGTTGTTGGGTTTAAAGCAGACAGGGATACTGTGTTTTTGAAATTCTTCTTAATTTCCGGAGACCCCGCTAATATGGGATGAACCAGGTTCTTTCTCTGTCTTGCTTCCCCTTCACACTGTTGTTTCCTGTTCTTTTTCCTTCTACTTCTTTTGACAAGGCCCAGTCTGGATATCCACAAGTTTTAAGGGCTCTCTGAGATGTTTCATTTTTAGCCTTCACCTCTGTGCTAGTGGGGATGTTCTCAGCTCTGTTGCAGGTTCTGATTAGAGTAGGAAGATAAGGTGTACAGGAAACCAACACACACAGATCAGTATTTGATGTTTGAACTCCCACCACCCTTAGATCACAAGCTAGGTGTCATTAGGACCCTGCAACACAGTTTTCTGTGATGTGTATTTTAAAATTATTCTTACTCATAAAAACTTAATCATTACCCCCAAACTTGTTAATGATGACTTGAGACCACATTTATTGGAAAACCAGCTCCTGAATTCTGATCCAAGAGGCACAGGGATAGCAGGAACTAAATAATACAAAAATGAACTGTGAGGATCTCCGGCAGTTCCGCTTTCACCTGTTGATGTCACTGTCCCTCTGTTCCCACTGCTGTATTTCTGAATTTCCATTTACCACTACCAGTGGACCCTCTCAAGGTACGATCATCATTAGAAATCACCTCACCTGCAAACTGTTTCCCTATTTAAAAGGTATCTCCACTGCAAAATCATTTTTTCAGTCAGTTTATTGAAGAACGGGAGGTAAGGAGCTGTGACTTACCTCCCGTTCTTCAATAAAATGTCGGAGCCAGGAATGAAGTTGCAGAACTTAACGGTTCTCTCACTCCTCCGCTGTGTCCCTCTGACAGTCCCGCATAGAGATATTCGAAACTGATGAGTTTCTTTCTGTATTCAAAAATTCGAAAAACGAACATAGAAGTCTATGAGAGAAAAAAAAATCAAAGTTTCTGTCCATTTTGAGGGACAATTAGTAATAGTAGGTTCTATAAATGACACAGAGACCTGGGGGAGGTCTGGGAACCCGTCAATAGAACCAAAACTTATTTTAAAAAACTATCGTTCCTCTCGATCGGGATGTTTGCAGCTTTCCGCATTCTATTTCGAGAGTCACCAAAATCGAGCGCTAACTTTCGAGGGTTACCGATATTACAAATTCAAGGGTTACTGAAAATCATTTCTTGCTTTCGAGGGTTACCGAAATCGATCATTAACTTTCAAGTTACCGAACAGTCATTACTTTCGAGGGTTACCGAAATCGATCATACTTTCGAGGGTTACCGAAATCGATCATTACTTTCGAGGGTTACCGAAATCAATCATTACTTTCGAGGGTTACCGAAATCGATCATTACTTTCGAGGGTTACCGAAATCGATCATATCTTTCGAGGGTTACCGAAATCGATCATTACTTTCGAGGGTTACCGAAATCGATCATTACTTTCGAGTTACCGAAATCGATCATTACTTTCGAGGGGTACCGAAACGATCATTACTTTCGAGGGTTACCGAAATCAATCATACTTTCGAGGTTACCGAATCTATCATTACTTTCGAGGGTTACCGAAATCGAATCATTACTTTCGAGGGTTACCGAAATCGATCATTACTTTCAGGGTTACTGAAATCGATCATTACTTTCTAGATTACTGAAATTGATCATTACTTTCAAGGGTACGAAAATCGATCATACTTTCGAGGGTTACTGAAATCGATCATTATTTTCAAGGTTACTGAAATCGATCATACTTTCAGGGTTACTGAAACGTCATTACTTTCTAGAGTTACCGAAATCGATCATTACTTTCGAGGGTTACCGAAACGATCATACTTTTAAGGGTTACTGAAATCGATCATTACTTTCAAGGGTTACTGAAATCGATCATTACTTTCGAGGGTTACCTAATCGATCATTACTTTCGAGGGTTACCGAAATCAATCTTACTTTTGAGGGTTACCGAAATCAATCATTACTTGAGGGTTACCTAAATCGATCATTACTTTCGAGGGTTACCAAAATCAATCATTACTTTCGAGGGTTACCGAAATCAATCATTACTTTCGAGGGTTCCCGAAATCGATCATTACTTTCAGGGTTACTTAATCAATCATTACTTTCAAGGGTTACTGAAATCGATCATTACTTTCTAGAGTTACCGAAATCGCTCATTACTTTCGAGGGTTACCAAAATCGATACATACTTTCGAGGGTTACCAAAATCGATCATTACTTTCGAGGGTTACCGAAATCGATCATTACTTTTGAGGGTTACCGAAATCGATCATTACTTTCGAAGGTACTGAAATCGATCATACTTTTAAGGGTTACAGAATCGATCATTACTTTCGAGGGTTACTGAAATCGATCATTACTTTCGAGGGTTAGTGAAATCGATCATTACTTTCAAGGGTTACTGAATCGATCATTATTTCGGGTTACTGAAATCGATCATTACTTTTGAGGGTTACTGAAATCAATCATTACTTTCGAGGGTTACTGAAATTGATCATTACTTCGAGGGTTACTGAAATCGATCATTACTTTCGAGGGTACTGAAATGATCATATTTCAAGGGTTACTGAAATCGTTCACTACTTTTGGTTTGCAGTTTCGATTTTGCTAAATATCTATTTTCGATTCGATGATTATCGAAATTTCAAGAATTTGGAAAATCCGGGTTCCTTGAAATTGGTTTTTGAACCCACATTACATCCTTAGTCCCGCATAGCGTACACTATCAATCGGGACCTGTCAGAGGACGCGGCGGAGGAGCGAGCGAGAGATCAGTAAGTTCTGCAACTTCATTCCTGGCTCCTGAACATTTATTGAGAACGGGAGGTAAGTCAAAGCTCCTTTACCTCTGTTCTTCATAAAACTGAATGAAAAAGTGATTTTAGCAGTGGAGATACCTTTTAAGGATCCACCCCTTTACTTTAGAGACAGATCTGTTCCTGTTTCCTGGCATCTTTCTTCGGCCCTTTCCATTTAACCAGTTCATAGCCCCTTTCCTCTCTTGCTCTTGTCTTTGCCTTTATTATCCGTTTCTCATGTATATAGTCTTGGTCCATATATTATATATAGTTAGTCAGTTAGGGTTCTGTTTGTGGTGGTTGGTTTATTCACTGTGGTTGTTTGTTTTATATTTGTCGATAAGCTGGTTATGCTGTATTGGTCTCTGGCTGCAGCAGGAGTTTACATAACATAGTGAAAGTCATTTTTTTTCATACTCTCAAAGAAATCCACAAACATTTACATGGTGCTTTACAATTACAATGATACATTCACACCAGACCCTGCTCCAAAGAGCTTACAATCTAATCACTTCATGTCACACATAAACCTATCTGTATGTCTTTTTGAGTTTGGGAGAAACTGGAGTGCCACGAGGAAACCCATGAAGCACAGGAAAAATATGCAAACTCCCGAGCCTCCTGCCATTCCTCAAGGTTTTAAATATACCAATACTTTGTGACTTGCATTACAGTTTAACGTTTATTGCAAAGCATTATCTGCCTGGAAATATCACAAGTTAAGAAATCACTCCTGGCCCACAACATATGGGTCGGATTAAATGTCGAATCAATTGAACATCTGGCCAGTGTATGGCAAATCAAAATCTATATTGACTAATCTAAGGATACCACAAAAGGTTGTCCCCGAAAATCTCATTTGTAGAGTAAAGTAGTATAGTATTTGAGTTGAATAAAGACACACGTCCATCCAGTCCAACCCATCTAGCAATATCCTCATTTCCTGCCTAACTGTTGATCCAGAGGAAGGCAAAAACCCCCACCAAATTATGAGGGGAAAAAATTCCTTCCTGACTCCAAGTGGCAATCGGAAATTTCCCTGGATCAACTCTACTTTATGTATCAATACCAGTAACTTGCAACATTCCTTGTTTGCAGAAACTCACCAGCTTTTTTTTTGAAACTGACCAATGAACCTGCCATAACAACTTCCACTGGAAGACAGTTCCATAGCTTTACCGTTCTCACAGTGAAAAAACCCTTTCCGAACTTGAAGCCTAAACCTTTTTTCTTCAAGTCTTAAGGGATGTCCTCGTGTCCTGACATGTTCTATTGGGGAACAATGCCCAGATAGTTTATTGTAGGCCCGTTAATGTATTTATACACAGTAATCATATCCCCACGCAAGCGCCTTTTCTCGCGTACAGTAATTGTAACTTTTCCGTCTCTCTTCATATTCAAGCTCCTCCAATCCCCTTATTAATTTAGTTGCCCTTCTCTGAACCCTTTCCATTTCAAAGATGTCCTTTTTGTACACAGGATTCCAAAATTGCACTGCAATTCCAAATGAGGCCTTACCAATGCTTTGTAAAGAGGGAGAATTACATTTTCCTCCCTTGAATCCATACCTCGCTTTATACAAGACAATACCATGCTGGCTCTGGCTGTTGCCGCCTGGCACTGCTTGCTACCTTTAAGTTTGTTATCCACCAAACTCCAAGATCCCTTTCCAACCGGGATTCACTTAACACAGAGCCATTTATAGTATAAGTAGCACAAGTATTTTTAAGTCCAAAATGCATCACCTTACATTTATCAACATTGAATTTCATCTGCACTTAGCAGCCCAATGTGATAATCTATCTAGATCCCCTTGCAACGATTGACATCCTCTGAAGTTTTTAATGGTCGACAAAGTTTTGTGTCGTCAGCAAACACAGAAACCTTGCTGACAATACCCACTTCCAAATCATTAATAAATAGATTAAATAGAAGCGGCCCCAACACAGAACCCTGTGGCACCCCACTTAGCACTTTAGTCCATAATGATGAAGCCCCATTAACAACTCTCCTTGCATCCTATTCTTTAACCAATTTTCTATCCATGTACAAATGTGACTCCCCAGACCAACAGACCTTAGCTTATTCATTAGTTGCCTATGGGGGACTGTATCAAAAGCCTTTGCAAATCCAAGTAATACATCTACTGCTTACCAGAGTCTAAATTTCTACTTACTTCCTCCTAAAGCCAAGCAAGTTAGTTTGTCAAGATCTATTCCTCCTTAATCCATGCTGGTTACTACTTATAATGTCAGTCTTGAAACATACTCTAGAACACTGTTCCCTTATTAAACTTCAGGATCTTCCCCACCACTGAAGTTAAACTTACAGGCCTGTAATTACCCGGCTCGTGAAACGACTAACCTTTTTGAATATTGGAATAAAACATCAGCCTTTTCCAATCCAGAGGCACACCACCGACATGAGGGAATCAGCAAAAATAAGAAACAATGGCCTGATAAAACTGAACTTAGCTCCTTAAGTACCTGAGGATGTATTTTATCGGGTTCCAGGAGATTTATTAATATAACCTTCTTTAGTTCTTTCTGTACCATATCCTCGGTTAACCAAAGTGAACTTGAATCTTTATACCTTTATAAACTAAGTATACTCTATGATATCTGTACTTGGATCTTCTACAGTGATACAGAGGAAAAAAAATATTCAAGACATTTGCTTGAAGTTTGTATAGTGATAATGATAATGTGATAATGAAAAAAATTTAAAAAAGAAAAGTATAAACAAAGGAATTTGCACCCCAAAGAGTTACTTTATCTGCATTTTTTTCACAGAACACCAGCTCCAACTGGCTAATGATTGATTCATTTTTATTGAGTTCCCAAGAACATACATGTTTATATATACATCATTCTTGGGAATTTACCTGGGAATTTATAAGTAAAACTTATCCCAGGAATATTTGTTTGAAGCAAGTCAAGGTTTTAGTTCATGGGATGATATCACTAATGGGTAAAAGTTCCTGGGAGATTTATAGGTTACCATATCATAAACAGCAAATGCTTAGAGTGGAGGACCAGCACTGAGTGTGCTGGAGCAATCTAATGGCCAAAAGTTCTTGGTTCTATATAATAAAAACAAATAATACCTCAGAGGAAGGATTCCTGAGCCTTAAAAAGCTGATACGGAGATAAAATAAATATGCACTAAAATCATTTCTGTTTTTCTGGGGTTTATTTCCTATTGGCGAAGATTTCCTTCCATAAATAAGCCTGGCACCTTTATGCTCCCTGCATCTGTGCTACAGAGAGAGACACATAATTTAATGCTCTGTTGAGACATAAACAAAGCAAAGCAATGACTACTTGTAAAAAAAAAAAAACATTTTAGTTGGACATCATTCAGGAAAATAAGTCAAAACTTTCCCAGAATTTTTAAAGACAAGTGTATTTTAAAGCAATATCATTTTGATATCATTTCTATGGCCAGCATTAGAGAGTGCATGCTGCCATAGAATGTAAAGTGCAACTGTGTCTCAGTACCAGTTTAATTTCACAACAGCACAAGGCAAAAATAAGTTAATTTCTTGGAGCTATTTATTAGTAACCAATTAGAATTGTACATATTTATCCTTTGCTCACTTTTATTTGTAAATGTTTCAACCTTTTTTAGTATTATTTACATATTACTAAAAGAAAGAAGTGTCACTGTTGGGTGCTCAGTGTGAATTATTGGTGTGTTTGATAACTATGTGTGAATACAGTAAATAATAAAAAAAATTAAAAAACCATGACAAGATTATTATAATAATAAACCTTTTATTATTTATAAATCAGTCCAAAAAAAATCAGAACAGTTTATGTAAAAGAGGAAGAGAAAACTACCAAATCTTGGTGGCATTTGTGCGCACACCCCCTAATCTTGGTTAAAGTACCTGTTTTATTTATTACAGCACACAATTTATTTGAAAAATATTTTCATTAGTATAGTCAAGTATGACTTGGCAATTCTCCCCTCGTGCTTGTGTGGGTTTCCCCGGGCACTTCAGATTCCTCCACAATCATAAAGACATAACGATAGGCTGTATGTGTCAAATAAATGTACGTAAATTGTAAGCTCTTGGGGCAGGGCCTGGTGTGAATGTATACATGTAATTGTAAAGCGTTACGGAAGATGTTAGCGCTAATAAATCCACAATACGGATAATAATAATTACCCCGTGGTTATTTTGAAACATGAATTTGTTTTTAAATACACAAATTTGTTTGACAGCTTTTTTTAAAAATATCGTCAGTAACTGGGGCTTTTCATAGGGTTTAAGGGTGCTCAATACATATGATGAGTTGGACTTATGTTTATACTGATGATTGTGTTAAATAATGTTTTAATATTTTGGGGGGGAAAGAATAATTTTAATTTATTGATTAATATGCAGATTATCCTAAATTCTCTATTGTCCACTCTGCAATTGTAAATTCTAGTCATAAATATTCAACAAATATTTTTTCCTACTGGGTTCTCCAAACCAATTAATGTTCACATGGAAACTGTTCACTTAAGGGGCGAGAGTATTTCTTGGTAGAGCATCCAAACAGTGACAATGTATACTTAGTTCCAAACACAGTACACTACTTGGTTTACCTGGCAGGTACATTGCTCACTGGTGTATGGTAATATACCTCCTATATTTCCCTTTTATATATAAACAAAAGCTTTCTTTGACCTAAAAGAACCCTTTTTATTTTCTGTACGGATACTGGCCGATCTATAGAAATAAAAATGTATTTAACCAACAGTGATTATTCGATATGCTGATTATTACTATTACACCATTCGATATATTTGCAAAGATATAGCAAAAACATTTAAAAGTATAGCTGACGATCTGCAATATACAGCCTTCAAACTAACTTATATCTATAACCTTTCTTTAATACCAAATACCTTGTAAATACAATTTTCTCTATTCCAGACAAGTTGTGTAACAATATTTACAGTAAATCTTTTAATACGATTTTGGTAAGGGAACACAATATATTTATTGAAATATTAGCTGGTTACTGAAAAATGTGGAGAAACAAAATGAACAGATGTGACTCTTAAAAGGTCCATTAAAAAGGGTTTACAGGGATCCATCATACACTGCACCACAAGACAATTGCATCTTTTAGTTGGCAATAATATTGTGAAAGATAAACAAAGTCTTCCAAAGAGCAGATGAACTTTTAAAGAACACCTGTTCTTTTATTTGTAAATGGACACCTATTAACAAATAAAAATGTATGGAAGGTTCTCAAAAAAAAGTTCAATCATCTACAAATTAAGGGGGAACTAAAGTCTCCAGAAAACATTGCCCTAATAGAAAGAGCCCATTCACAAAGATACCAAACGGTGTGCCTCAACTATGTGTAGATGCTGGTGATTTGTGAAATTAAACTGGTACTAGGGGTCAGCTCCCATAATCCACCTTATCTGTGTATACCCAGCTGAGTGTATGCAGTCCACGTTACAGGAAACTGCAGCCTTACTTTTGGAGGTTGACAGTTCAGCTGTTACAGCTCAGAGATCATCCCTTCCTCGTCACAGAACACAGATTCTGTGTAGTTTTATGTAAACAAAGTCTGGGTAACTAACCTACAAACTCATGTAATGTGCCTTGCTAAAAGCTTTCTACCACTATCCCAAGAGCTAAGAGGAAAGCAAGTACATGTAGAATCTTTATCTTTGCTAGGAACAAATGGGGAAAGAAGAAAAAAAAAGGGGGGGTTTGAACCTGTGACCCAATGGTCAGTCTGTTTCTAAAAGCAGCACCTTAGCAGTGAGTCACCCACCACTGCACATAGAGAAGTTGGTACATTTAGAATCTTTATCTTTTTCTAGGAAAAAATATATTTTATTGCTCCAGGAAGGCTGTCAGCAATTCATGCTGGTTGGTAAATAAAAAACAGCTGCTGATATAAAGTTTGTACATATATAGAAACTTAATATTTTTCTAGAAACATGATGCCTCACACTGAAAATGTACAGGTAATAAACTTGACCAACTACCGCTTACACCTATACAAACAAAAACATAAAACAATATCACTTTATTTACGGATATATTCCTATTTTGATGACCCTGAAAGCTTATTTTGCACAAAGGTAAGGGAATTCTCAGATAGACTCCGTAGAAGCCAACCTGAACTACCTAGCCTCAATCCAGGATGTCTACTTTTTGCCCTCCCTTTTCACAATTCCCCAATCTAGAAGTATTCTATAAATGTGTGGTAGCTGATTGCAACAAAATAGACAAAAAATATAATAAGGAAAGAGCAGCATTAGCTGAATTGGAAGTACTAAAGGGGTGGGGATTAAAAAGGTCTGATAAGGGCCGCAATATTATGCTATGGCGCTATGGCCCATGAACATGTATCTCAAGAAGAAAGAAAGCAACTACAAAATGCCAAACACACCTCTAGTCTCTGACCCAACATTTTAGATGACTCCATAAAAGGAAGCCTCTAAGGAAGCAGAATTTTTATTTAAAAATAACCCAACATTTTACTTGCTCCCTAAGGCTAGTTCAAACTACACAACAAAAAATGCATGAAAAAAATGCAGTAAACTGCATTGCGATTTAAAGCTTTTTTGCAATGCGTTTTTATGCGTTTGTGTTGCATTTTATGCTTTATGCTGTAGATCACTATCATCCTATGTATTGCAGTTAGACTCCTACATAAGGGATACATCAGACTTTATATCCAGGCTACAGGCCAAAAGGAAGATCATCTATTGATCACCTGTGACGTGAGTCACTATATCCTAATATAGGCTGACACAGTATAAGCGCATGTGATATACTTTCTAAATATGGGGAATTACCAACACAAAGACAGAAATGCAGTTATTATATCGTGCTAAGATTTGTGCTCTTCCATAATTACTTCCTCTATGATTTCTACCTTCTACTTACAGAAAAAAGGCACTGCAAGGGGCGCCAAATGTGCACCGGCCTATGCAAATCTGTTTTTAGGATGGTTGGAATGGGAATATGTATTTTGTGAGTAGAAACATGTTGTGTGATGAATAAACAATCAATTTCACAAATTAAATGTCCTACTTACCTCATCATCTTTTCGTGTGGTTATAATTCTTTGTGAGTATTTTATGTTTTATACCTTGCTCATTGATCTATGATTCATAGACAATATATTCCTATGAAATGGGCCCGGAGAAGCAGTAAAAGCTTTTAATTTTTTTTTTAATAGAATAATCATCTTCCTAACACATATCAGGTAAAAAACATGTTTCTGGATATAACTGTCAACAAGGATAATGACCCAGAAATATACAGAAAGTTAACAGGGACTAATTCTATCCTCCATTTTGACAGTGCTCATCCAAATACCAAATCAAAGGCTTTTCAAAGGGACTGCCCTCAACTATGACCAAGCTGTACTAAACTAGATGACTATGCTAGAGCAGTATGGGCTGCCCCAAATAATTGCTACAAGAATGTAATGAGATGGCAAGAAGCAAGAACAGAAACATTACTAAAGACAACTGGTACGGTTATTACAACCTACAATAAAGAATATCCATCTATTCAAAATGTATAAACAAGAAATTGCACATCCTGACATGATGAAATGTTTATCTGTACCAGATGGTACAGAGTTAAATCTGGGTAATATACTTATCAAAAGCGATTTCAAGAGAGAGACCACAAGGACAGGCAGAGGTTAGACATTAAATGGTACGTACCCCTGTGGGGATGTATATTCTGCCTAATATATAAGAAGAAAAAATCCTATGGCACTCATATTAATATATATAAAAACCCTTATTGGTAGTTCTTATGAGCAGAAAAATATAGATAAAAACACATCTAAAAACATATACAAAATCCCAAACAACCATAGTTTTGTATCCCCAAAATCTCAAGTGGTATAGTATAAATAATAGGAGTACAAGTACACAGCGCAGAATGTGTATAGACATAAGATTCAGAAAATAAATATATATATATATTGCACTACAGAATATATAAAGTGCAGGATGTCAAACAAATGATGTAATATCAATTCACAGTGGAATAGAGTCCATATCTATCTAAACAATTTGTACTAGATACCCAGGTAAGTAGGTATAGTCCACGTGATCCAAATGGGTATAACATGAGCATATGTACACAAAAGGGCAGAGTAAATGTAGGAATGGCATATAAATATGAGTACCAGTTAATGAGACAACAAGTGCTCTATATACCTAGATATGAGCAGTTATCTGTATCCAGTATTATGTAATACATTATAATACTCGTCAGTAAGATAATATACTTATCTATCTGGTAATGTATCAACACAAAGTCAGCACAAAGCCATCAACATTAGCCATCCTCAGACCCTAAGAAGCGGTCAAAACCTGAATGGACATGGTGTCAGTAAACATGTGGATCCATGGGGGAACAGAACGCCGGAAGAACAGCCAGACTCTTTCGCTCACTGAGTGAGCTTTCTCAATGGCGTAGTAGACGGCAGGTAGCCGCGCGGTTTAAAACAATGCATAGTCTCGCGAGAACACGTGAAGTATACGTCACATGATCGTGCTACGTGATGACGTCATCCAGAATTCAACGCGCGAGATCCGAGCGCCATATTGGAACTGAGCACATAGACAATATATAAACTAATAGCCCATAATAGAGCTACAAAATAGAGCAACAGTTGTATATCAGCCGCAAGATGCAGGCTATCTAAGGATAGTGGTCTAAATACATAATACTCAATATGAAAAAGTCTATCAGAGATAAACAGAGATTAGGATATCAAACTATGTACACAGTCTATATATTCATAATTGTGCAAATATGCACATCATAGTAATTGATTCACAAACCCAACTCATTATATAGCTTATTAACATTTCCTGTTAAGTAGGACCAAAAAGCATGAGGGATCTTTTGTGTTAAATGTAACCCAGATAGGAATAAATAGTCCATATAGCACCAATGTCCATGGTAACAAATAAATTTACACAGTATATGGAGCTGTAAACAAAGTCAAAGTATATATGTATCAATTGTGAGCTATTTTGAAAAAGCATTGCAAGATTCCATCCTCCAATGTAGTAAAGTCCAGAATAAATAGATTCATTTGCCCCTCAAGTGGGATGAATATTATGTGCAATATGTAAAATATTTGAAAAAGGATTGAGAGATCACATCCTCCAATGTAGTGAGGTCCAGAATAAATAGATTTCATATGCCCCTCGAGGGGATAAGTAGTATCAGGCATAATAATGTGATGAACCAAAGTATAAAAAATTGTAATCCAATCACAGGGAAGTCCGTTAATATGGTGGTTAGGAATCCAATCCATGAGGAAAAGCATATATATATCTCCACAACCGATCCGTCTGAAGTAAGATGATTACCCAAGTCCGGAGTATTTAGTCCACAATGTAGGAATGCAAAACCTGTATGTATTCAAGACCCAATGGATGTATCCTTTCAAAGGTATGTTTTTCAGGCCAGTGTAGAATTGCTTGGAACCAGCCCTTCTGTGAAAGGTAAAGTAATAAATAGTACCATGAGATCTTATCTGAAAGAAATTTTTTAAACAATAATTATCAGTCAATCATCAGATAAACAAAGTCAGATCCAATTCCTCGTTTATGCCTTTAGGGGACAAGGTGCCTAATTGATAGATCCACCTAGTCACTTTTTGAAGTAGAAGGTGTTGTATATCTCTCTTATAATATTGGTTTTAACAGATTCCAAACTAAAACAGGTAAGACCCTGGGTTTTGCCTCTATGGGTCTGCAAGAAATGCATAGCAATGCTAGAGATGGCTTGTTATGAGTAACATCGATCTGTGCTCTCCTAATGTTAGACAAGTGTTGGCAAAGTCTGTATTTAAGTTTCTGGGATTGTTAACCAACATATAATTTATCACAAGGGCAACGTAGGCAATAGATGATATTAGAGGATTTGCAATTGAAATAGAAAAATACCTGATACTGTTGTTTACGTGAGGAATCTCAAATCATCGTGTCTGCACACATGTAGGGACAATAAACACATTCACCACATGGATGAGTTCCTCGAAGTCTTACACCCCTGCCAAGTCTAAATGTGTTTCTTGAAAATGACTAGATACCAATATGTCTTTGAGATTTCTGCTTCTTTTGGCTGTAATCTGAGGTGAATCAGAGATAAATTTAGAAAGCAGGTCATCAGAGAGTAGATATGCCAGTTTTTATATAAAGCCTTCCTAATCTCAGGGAATCCTCATTATACTTCGTTATGTACCTGATGGAAGTGTCATGTCTCCTATTTTTTGAGTTTAGTAGTTCAATCTGTTTGAAATCATCAGTCATCTTTCTGTGTCTATCAAGCAATTCTCTCGATATCCTCTATTGAGGAATCTTTGTGTGAGATCACTGCTTCCTTATGTATGTCACATCATTGCTGACACTGCGGCGTACTCTCATGTATTGTCCTTTAGGTATGTTTTTCTTTTAATTGGACAAGTGTGCACTGTCAAAGTGTAGCAAGCATTGGTGGAAGTGGGTTTCCTATATAACGAGGTGACAATAAGTGAGTTATTGTAAGGGTATAATGAAATTTCAGCAAAATCTTGTGGCCCCACCACAAGATGAAAATATCATCTATGTAGTGGAGCCACAAGTCCACATGAATTTAAACTCTTGCATTTGTTCATAGTAAGACTACCTCCCTCTCCCACCAGCCTATGAAAAGATTGGATACGACGGTGCACATTTGGCACCCATCGCAGTGCCCTTAAGCTGTAAATAAAACGAAGAATCAAAAACAAAATAATTATGTGTAAGTATAAACTGTAATAGGAGAGAGATGGTATGAAATCGAGATGTTTGGCATAAATTGCCCCTATTCATGAAGTACTCACATGCATGTACTCCGCTGACATGGTCAATATTACTGTACAGGGACTCAACGTCGCAAGCGATCAGGGGAGATCTCGTCAGTCGGAACATGAATAACCTTAGAGATAAGTCCGAAGAATCTCGTTATAAGAGTCAAGTCCTAAAACAAAAGGTTGTAGAGCATAATCACAAAAAGAACAGAGGTTCTCACACAGATTTCCATTCCCTGAGATTATGGGTCTACCTGGTGGTGCGGATGAATTCTTGTGAATTTTTGGAAGTAAATAGAAGGTAGATACTCTGGGATATTCAACATAAAGAAATGATGTTCGTAGGGGTAATAGCCATATTTCCGTAGCGTCGTCCATCAAATGTTTCAAGATCCTTTGATAGCCTGTGTGGGATCTGAGGGAAGACGTTTATAATTGGTTTTATTATTAAGTTGTCTCAGCGCCTCAGAAAACATACATATCACTAGGCTAAAGTACTATGTTCCCCCTTATCTGAGGGTTTAATTATAATATCATGTAAATTACTTAACTCCTTGAGAGCTCTTTGTTCAGACTTCTTAAGGTTATGATTGTGTCGCTTAGTGTCAATTTTTTCTAGTTCTGTCCAGTACATTTATAGAATACATCTATGTTAGGATGTTCTGAAAAAGATGGAAAATAAGTAGATTTGGGTTTGAAAGCAGTAATATTGTTTAGAGGTAATTGAGAGTGTTGATGGTTAGAAGTAATTACCTCATTGGTAAAATATGTTGATCCAATAGATCAAGAAGTATGAAGTGTAGGATCAGTATTAAGATCCTCTTTATTTATAATCTCTTGCGTCTTGGCAAAATGTGTTTTAGAGATAATTTTCTGCAAAAGAGGAATAAATCTTTCAAAATTTAAAATTGTCAAAGTGTGTCAGTGGAAAATGTAAGACCTTTTGACAGTATAGCCAATTGGGGTGGAGTCAGTGTATGTTTAGACAAATTTATTACCTGACCGTAATCTGTGTTAGTAATTATTTGTTCTGTTGTCTCGTTTGTCTCTTGTATGGGGGTAAGATGTTCTGTTGCTTTTTGGTCTGGCCCCTCCCTCTTCGAATAACTCTCTTTGGGGAAGGGAATCCCCTAAAAAGAACTAGCATCACTGTCAGATAGTTCGGATTGCCTTGATTCCCTCCTTTGTCTAAAATATGTTTTCTGGGTCTGCGTTTCAGATTGGCTCTATGTTGCCATTTGTACGGTATACCAGATAGAAAGTCTTGTTTATCTCTATTTAGCTTAGATCTTTTGTTCTAATTAATATCTTCCTCAGTTTTAGTGAGGATATCCTAAAGGGCATGTCCACCCCCAAAACTATAATCCCCCCCACTACTGGCCCCACCATGTAGTGGAGTTTAATCCTTACCTCACATCCCAGCTCCATAGGGTTCTCCTGTAAACCCCCCCCCAAAGTCAAAACTAACCACCAGGAGGATAGCAGGGCTCTGCCTGCTATCTTGCCTCCTGTAGATATTTGCCATGCGCACTGCAGTCCTTCTCCCTCCCCCTCCCTCCCCCTCCCTCTCCCTCCCTCTCCCTCCGTTCTACTATCCCTCCCCCTAGCACAAATCCCCCTTAAATGCTGCTCCCCCATGTCCCCCAGCCCCAACCGCATATTTTTTTTTTTCAAAAAGCTCCCCAAACTCTTACTTACCTCTCCGCTTTCCTCCACTGCACTGAATGACCGGCGCAGCCGCCGTGATTGGCTGCCGCTCAGCCAATCACAGACGCGACTGCCGGTCCCGCCCTCTGCTTGCATTCCGCAAGCAGAGGGCCGGCAGTGCGGCAGAGGAACGAGGGGAGGTAAGTAAGAGTTTGGGGGCTTCTGAAAAAAATTTATGCGGTGGGGCTGGGGGACATGGGGGAGCAGCATATTAAAAATCAGTTTTAGGGTGGACATAACCTTTAATAGTCTGTTCCAAATTGGAAAAGGTAGATTTATCCAATTCAGTTTTGAGTTCAAGAGTCAGAGTGTCAATTTCAGTGGTAAGATGTAACAACACTCCTTATCATGTTTAATCAATAGATTGAAAGTCGTAAAGAATTTTCGTCAGTGTTTGCCTATTACCTACTTAACAGGCAATGTTAATAAGCTATATAATGAGTTGGGTTTGTGAATCAATTACTATGATGTGCATATTTGCCACATTATGAATTATAGACTTGTACATATAAGTTTTGATATCCTAATCTCTGTTTATCTCTGATAGACTTTTTCATATTGAGTATTATGTATTTAGACCACTATCCTATAGATAGCCTGCATCTTGCAGGCTGATATCACTGTTGCCCTATTGTAGCTCTATTATGGGCTGATTAGTTTATATATTGTCTATGTGCCCAGTTCCAATATGGCGCTCGGGATCTGCACGTTGAATTCTGGATGATCATCACGTAGCACGATCATGGACGTATACGTCACGTGTTCTCGCGAGACTATGCATTGTTTTAAACCGCCGGCTACCGCCGTCTACACGCCCTTGAGAAAGCTCACTCAGTGAGCGAAATGCGTCTGGCTGTTCTTCCGGCGTTGTGTTCCCCCATGGATCCACATGTTTACTGACACCATGTCCAGTTACAGGTTTTGACCGCTTCTTAGTGTCTGCAGAATGGCTAATGTTGATGGCTTGTGCTGATGTGTTGATACATATACCAGATAGATAAGTTTATTATATTGTCTATGTGCCCAGTCCATATGCGCGCGGAGTTGTTTTTCACTGTGAGAAAGGTTAAAGCTATGGAACTGTCTTCCAGTGGAAGTTGTTATGGCAGGTTCATTGGTCAGTTTCAAAAAAAAGCTGGATGAGTTTCTGCAAACAAGGAATGTTGCAAGTTACTGGTATTGATACATAAAGTAGAGTGATCCAGGGAAATTTCCGATTGCCACTTGGAGTCAGGAAGGAATTTTTTCCCCCTTCATAATTTGGTGGGGGTTTTTGCCTTCCTCTGGATCAACAGTTAGGAGGAATAGGAATGAGGATATTGCTAGATGGGTTGGACTGGAGGACGTGTGTCTTTATTCAACCTCAAATACTATACTACTTTACTCTACAAATGAGATTTCGGGGACAACCTTTGTGGTAATCCTATAGATTAGTCAATATAGATTTTAGATTTGCCATACACTGGCCAGATGTTCAATTGATTCGACTTTAATCCGACCCTAAATGTTGGGCCAGGAAGTGATTTCTTAACTTGTGATATCCAGGCAGATAATGCTTTGCAATAAACGTTAAACTGTAATGCAGTCACAAAGTAATTGTATATTTTAAAACCTTGAGGGAATGGCAGGAGGCTCGGGGAGTTGCTATATTTTTCCTGTGCTTCATGGGTTCCTCTGGGCACTCCAGTTTCTCCCCAAACTCAAAAAGACATACAATAGGTTGTATGTGTGACATGAAGTGATTAGATTGTAAGTCTTTGGAGCAGGGTCTGGTGTGAATGTATCATTGTAATTGTAAAGCACCGTAAGATGTTGTGGATTCTTTGAGAGTATGAAAAAAATGACTTTCACTATGTTAATGTAATAATCCAGGCTGCAGCCAGAGACCAATACAGCATAACCAGCTTATCGACAAAATATAAAACAAACAACCACAGTGAATAAACCAACCACCACAAACAGAACCCTAACTGACTAACTATATATACATATAATGGACCAAGACTATATACCTGAGACACGGATAATAAAGGCAGAAGAAGACAGAAGCAAGAGAGGGAAAGGGCTATGACTGGTTAAATGGGAAAAGGTCCGAAGAAAGATGCCAGGAAACAGGAACAGATCTGTCTCGTAAAGGGGTGGAGTCCTTAAAAGGTTCTCCACTGCTAAATCACTTTTTCAGTTCAGTTTTATTGAAGAACAAGGAGGTAAAGGAGCTTGGACTTACCTCCCGTTCTTCAATAAAATGTTCAGGAGCAGGAATGAAGTTGCAGAACTTACCTGATCTCTGCTCGCTCTCCGCCGCTCCTCTCTCGACAGGTCCCGATTGATTGAGTACGCTATGCGGGACTAGAGAGTAATGTGGGTTCAAAAACCAATTTCAAGGAACCCGGATTTTCCAAATTCTTGAAATTTCGATAATCATCGAAATCGAAAATAGATATTTAGCAAATCGAAACTGCAAACCAAAAGTAGTGAACGATTTCAGTAACCCTTGAAAGTAATGATCAATTTCAGTAACCCTCGAAAGTAATGATCGATTTCAGTAACCCTCGAAAGTAATGATCAATTTCAGTAACCCTCGAAAGTAATGATTGATTTCAGTAACCCTCAAAAGTAATGATCGATTTCAGTAACCCCGAAGTAATGATCGATTTCAGTAACCCTTGAAAGTAATGATCGATTTCACTAACCCTCGAAAGTAATGATCGATTTCAGTAACCCTCGAAAGTATGATCGATTTCTGTAACCCTTAAAAGTAATGATCGATTTCAGTAACCTTCGAAAGTAATGATCGATTTCGGTAACCCTCAAAAGTAATGATCGATTTCGGTAACCCTCGAAAGTAATGATCGATTTGGTAACCCTCGAAAGTAATGATCGATTTTGGTAACCCTCGAAAGTAATGAGCGATTTCGGTAACTCTAGAAAGTAATGATCGATTTCAGTAACCCTTGAAAGTAATGATTGATTTAAGTAACCCTGAAAGTAATGATCGATTCGGGAACCCTCGAAAGTAATGATTGATTTCGGTAACCTCGAAAGTAATGATTGATTTTGGTAACCCTCGAAAGTAATGACGATTTAGGTAACCCTCGAAAGTAATGATTGATTTCGGTAACCTAAAAGTAATGATTGATCGGTAACCCTCGAAAGTAATGATCGATTAGGTAACCCTCGAAAGTAATGATCGATTTCAGTAACCCTTGAAAGTAATGATCGTTTCAGTAACCCTTAAAAGTAATGATCGATTTCGGTAACCCTCGAAAGTAATGATCGATTTCGTAACTCTAGAAAGTAATGATCGATTTCGTAACCCTTGAAAGTAATGATCGATTTCAGTAACCTGAAAATAATGATCGATTTCAGTAACCCTCGAAAGTAATGATCGATTTCGGTAACCCTTGAAAGTAATGATCAATTTCAGTAACTCTAGAAAGTAATGATCGATTTCAGTAACCCTTGAAAGTAATGATCGATTTCGGTAACCCCGAAAGTAATGATCGAGTTCGTAACTGAAGTATATGATAGATTTCGGTAACCCTCGAAAGTAATGATTGATTTCGGTAACCCTCGAAAGTAATGATCGATTTCGGTAACCCTCGAAAGTAATGATCGATTCTGGTAACCCTCGAAAGTAATGATCGATTTCGGTAACCCTCGAAAGTAATGATCGATTTCGGTAACCCTCGAAAGTAATGATCGATTTCGGGAACCCTCGAAAGTAATGATCGATTTCGGTACCCCGAAAGTAATGATTGATTTCGGTAACCCTCGAAAGTAAGATCGATTTCGGGTAACCCTCGAAAGTATGATCGATTTCGGTAACCTCAAAGTAATGACTGATTTCGGTAACTTCGAAAGTAATGATCGATTTCGGTAACCCTCGAAAGCAAGAAATGATTTCAGTAACCCTTGAATTTGTAATATCGGTAACCCTCGAAGTAGCGCTCGATTTTGGTGACTCTCGAAAATAGAATGGGAAGCTCGAAAACATCCCGATCGAGGGAACGATGTTTTAAATAAGTTTTGGTTCTATTGACGGGTTCCCCAGACCATCCCCCAGGTCTCTGTGTCATTTATAGTAACCTACTATTACTAATTGTCCCTCAAAATGGACAGAAACTTTGATTTTTTTTTCTCTCATAGACTTCTATGGGTTCGTTTTTCGAATTTTTGAATACAGAAAGAAACTCATCAGTTTCGAATATCTCTATGCGGGACCTGTCAGAGGACACAGCGGAGGAGTGTGAGAGACCGGTTAAGTTCTGCAACTTCATTCCTGGCTCCTGAACATTTTATTGAAGAACGGGAGGTAAGTCACAGCCCTTTACCTCCCGTTCTTCAATAAAACTCTGAAAAAATGATTTTTAGCAGTGGAGATACCTTTTAAATAGGAGAAACAGTTTGCAGGTGAAGTGATTTCTAATGATGATCCAGTAATGAGAGGGTCCACTGGTAGTGGTAAATGGAAATTCAGAAATACAGCAGTGGGAACAGAGGGAC
Organism: Hymenochirus boettgeri; assembly: GCA_019447015.1. NCBI lineage: Eukaryota > Metazoa > Chordata > Amphibia > Anura > Pipidae > Hymenochirus > Hymenochirus boettgeri. Next base: position 267,000,867 of record CM033473.1, on the reverse strand, counting down.
AGTGGCATCAACAGGTGGAAAGCGGAACTGCCGGAGATCCTCACAGTTCATTTTTTGTATTAATTTAGTTCCCTGCTATCCCTGTGCCTCTTGGATCAGAATTACCAGGAGCTGGTTTTCCAATAAATGTGGTCTCAAGTCATCATTAACAAGTTGGGGGTTAATGATTTAAGTTTTTATGAGTAAGAATATTTTAAAAATACACATCACAGAACTGTTGTCAGGGTTCTAATGACACCTAGCTTGTGATCTAAAGGGTGGTGGGAGTCAAACATAAATACTGATTGTGTGTGTTGGTTCTGTACACCTTACTTCCTCTACCTCTACATCAGAACCCTGCAACACAGAGCTGAGAACATCCCCACTAGCACAGAGGTGAAGGTAAAGAAATGAAACATCTCGAGGAGCCCTTAAAACTTGTGGATATCCAGACTGGGCCTTGTCAAAAGAAGTAGAAGGAAAGAAAAGAACAGGAAAACCAACAGTGAAGGGGAAAAGCAGACAGGAGAAAGACAAATGGTCATCCCATATGTGCAGGGGTCTCCGAGAAATTAAGAAGAATTTTCAAAAACACAGTATCCCGTCTGCTTTAAACCAACAACACATGAGGCAGCAATTGGTACATCCGAAAGACCCAATACCGAAACACAAGAAAAGCGACATCATATACGCAGTGCAGTGCAGGTGAGAATGATTTGTATGTGGGGGACCAAACAGCAACTGCACAACCTATGACCCAGCACAGAAGAGCCAATTCCTGGGTCAGCACCTCAAGGAGGCCCTTTATGTGAAATAAAGAAAAACCAGCTAAGTAGAGGTGGGGGGGTTCGACACCAACTGTCTGCCATGTACAATGCTGTTTTAACACCTTACTCAGGGCGTCTATAACACTCTTAGCCACTATCCAATCACACCCTTAACACCTGGTGTGATATGCTAATTGGGTTTTCCAGGGTACATAATTGCCACAGATTCTTGTACAAGTCATTCTGAATTGAGAAAGCCAGTCGGATGACTAGCGAAACGTCTTCAAGAACTAAACTTCAAGTCCAGTTGATCAATTGAATAACAACGATATACATGACCTGGATGAATGAGAACCTTCACAAGCAAACCGTAAACATATTTATTCATTGAGCAAAGTTTCATGGGGAACGCAGTCCCCTTCGTCAGGCTGTCAAAAAGTCAACTAGTTACATTCATCTCTCAACATGTGGCAGGAAATTACGTTATCTCACACCTGTTACCTGAACAGTAATCACATTATCCTATTGAACTAGTAACCTGTATCTATTAACTCAACCCTAGAGGTGATCCCCAGAATTACATATAAAATATTACATTATGTTCATAAAACATATTATAGGGACACAAGCTCATACTGGTGAATCCATTAAACAAAGTGTCTCCACTCCACCGGAATGGCAGCCCCCCCCCATCAAGAAACTAGAAACACCATACAGACAAATAACAAATAGAGGTCATATTCTCTATTGACCATGAGGCGTGAGAGAATTTAACTCCTTCACCCACCACACCTTTCTTTGTTTCAATTTAAGTCTCCTGTCTCTTCCCCTATGAGGGTGAGATACCCCTCCAATACCATAAACCTTAATTCCATATCTTTATGGTCAGCCTCCACAAAATGCTTAGATACAGGCAACTTTGTATACTGTAGTCTAATGCTGGAACGATGTAGCGTGATTTAACACATGGGTGGTCTCACCCACATAGAGAAGTTTGCAGGGACACCACCGTACAATAAAAACAAAATTAGAATTTCGTGTGTAAAATCCCCTCAGTTGATATTCTCCAGAGGTGACAGGATGTCAGAACACTGATCCCTTCTTCATAGATTGACATTGTGTGCAATTGCCCAATCGTGGGGGAAAGAAGTTTTGGTGACGTGTTCTCCAGACCATTTCCCAGGTGCCACATCCATTTATCATTGCTATTTTATCGTTAATTTATCTGAAATTTTCTAACTATTTCCTCCGATTGACTTTGATGAGCTTGTTTCTGAACTTCCAAACTTTTACTGAAGTTCTGAAATAGACCGAAGTTCATGAAGTTTGACATCTTTAGGGATGAGTATCTCAGTTCAAAGTTGCTGGGGAGGGGTAAGTAGGGTTTTCAAGGTTGGAGTTTTCAGGGGGGGCGAAGGTAAGTGTAAAGTTTGGGAACGGTTTGCCTTACTATGCAGTCCATTCACAGACTAGGCCTTGAGAACCTTTCATGAAAAAAAACTGAGTATCCTAAGGTAACCAATTCTTTGGCCAAAACTAGCACACAGGATCAATCAAAAGAATTCCTGTCACCGTTTTGACGTGAAGCTGTCTAACATCTCTGTTGCCAGTCACTTCCAGAAACTCCACAAATTAGGAAAATAGATTAGAGTTTAATATCAATCACACATGAAGTGTGATTCTAGAATCGAAAGTCTCCTAAGTAAATTATCCTCGTTTTCCATCTATCATTTAAACTGTGTAATTGTTCCCGTGTTTGTCTTTAGAGAGATCGAGAAGATGGACAACAAAGTCACCGCTATGAAGAATTAAAGCAATGTATTATTTTCCCCTTTTTGGAGAATCAAACGAGGCATACAGGACAAAGCAAACAGCATATTTTACCAATTACCGGTATGCAAGCTGCTTACAGATCAGTGGAGAATATGTCTGCCATAATAAAATCTCTCAAATTTCATTTTATGGCTCATTGTTTTAATTCTAAGCCATGAAATAAATTCTGCCAATAATTTATGTCTATTGTTAATTTATATTTTTGGAATGACTAAGAGGTTTCACTGGGAACTTTGCTATACGGTTTCATTCTCACCAAATGAACTATTATTCCATTGTTTATGCCGTGTCCTATAATGGAATGGAATGCTTATTCAATTTCGCAGAAAACATGAACGCATTGTCATTAAGAGCGCAGAGAAAACAAAGTGATTGGGGATTTTTAAAGAAGTATAAATGTATTTTTTCTTATTGTCATTCCCAATGTTCCACCAGTATTGGCATTCAAACTAATGGGAAGCATTAGCAACTCCACAAAACACTAGGTGACATGATACAAGGTAATGTAGACAGCCCTGTCTAAGGTTGTTATCTCTGCACTATTAATGAACTGCCAGATATTTGGCTATTCGTTATCGATTGATTATTAGGAAAACTGTGTAACAGCAAACATCAAACAATGGGTAATTTTAGCATACCTGGTTTGAGCTATTTCAAAATAAAGATTTCTCAGAACCTCTAGTGTAAGTTTTCCCGCACTGCTTCTCACTATAGGTGCGTCCTCTTTACTGCTTACACCTGCAGTTCTTTATCTTACAACTTGTACTGGTGAAGAACGACACTATTGAATTCTGCTTTTAATATTTATTCAGTGACATGCTTGCAGCATGTCACTGAATAAATATTAAAAGCAAGAAGTTCAATATGTGCGTTCTTAACCAACAATGTAAGATTTCAGAACTACAGCTTAGATCTGAACAAAGTGTTTGAGTCTAGACAGTTGCTCTATTTTTAAAATTAGAATTTTGGAAGTTAAGATACCCTTTAATAGTTTTCCCGTTTCCCTGTATACCTGTTGGTATGGCTTGAAAATGGCAAGCTGATATTCCAGTAGAATCACCATACAGGTCAATGAAATACAAAATATAAATAGATTTTAAACAATACACTCATTAATCCAGGGGCGGTGAGCTATTGGAAGGAAATAAAGTCACGCTAACTGATGTTTATTGGTTAGCGTGACTAACTCCTGCTAGCTGCGCGGGTATCGCAAAAGACACCAGGAAGCTGATAGCTGGTGTTAAAAGCCCAACAATGGGAAAGCCTGTTTGGATTCACCAGGAGTGAACATGCAATATTGAATCGTGTATGGGAGATTTACTCAGAACGATAGTGGCTTAGGTGAATCTAACCTATAGTGTAGTGTTATTGACCAGAACTTAAAAAATGCCACAGTTAATAATAATAAGAACATAATATGGGGCACATTCTGAATTGAAAGATCCAGTCGGATGACTAGCGAAACATCTTCAAGAACTGAACTTCAAGTCCAGTGGATCTAATGAAACAACAGATAGAATATGGGGTACTATTTATTCACGTCATGCTAGTTTGGAGCAATAGAATTGCCCTAAAAAGGACTGCATTTTGTTCTGTTATTAAGAAGGTAACTCAACAAAAACAAATATTTTTGTTAGGATTTTACCAAATGTAAAAATATAAGCACAACTCTTGGTGAACATGCAGATTGTAATATCAGGTTAACATGGGTTTTACTTATTTTGCCATTTCCAAAAATGTCCTCCAAATGTATCTTATAGCATGAAACCTAAGGGGTTTTGAAAGGGACCCTGACGAGACCCTGTGATGCAAAAAGGACATAATTATGTATTGCATCATGGGATTTTGCAAAGGTTAGATGCAGGGATTTGTGATATTGAATCTCCCTGAGCATATTTAATAAATTAAAATTCCCTAACAAGGGAGATAAATATCTTGAATCATTAAAGTGCAGAGACCCTGCCACAGATTATTGTTGCACATTTATTTATTTTCCTTAAATAGAAATTCAGCCACAAGTCAAAGGTGAATTTTTCTGGGAACACTGTTCTGGAAAGTTAAGACCAAAGCACATATAAAAGACTAATCTCCTCTGAATAAAACACTTGCCATCAAAGAAACGATGGTACCATCAAAGACAACTTTAGTTGCCAAGGAAATGTAACCTTTGGGGTTCCAACTTTTAGTGTTTTGCGTGTTAACTATCATTCGTCCTAGGAAAAATATACATAACCTTTAGAATAAATAAAGCTCTCTAAATATGACTAATGTTGTGAAATGTTACATGACTATAAAAAAGTATCAGGCTGGAAATATGGTGAAAATAACATTTATTCTGAAATGCCTACATCTAAGTTTTAGGAACAGAGACTTCTGGGTAATTTCACGTTTTATGGTAGCCCAAGAGTAATTTGTATTGTAAAAAAAATGGAAAAAGAGATATGAGAAATTCTCTAATAATTCTGTTAGTGAGATTCACCCAGAGCCACAGGTAGAGCACCTACAACATTGATTAAACTCACATGAGTTTCCTCTTGACATCATAATAATGTAATTGTATAAAAGTCTTATGATCATAATCCAAGCTTTTTCACTGTAGATACCCCAATATTCACCGTCATCTTCCCCTATAGTCAAGCCCCCGTTCGTCACCAGACAATCAGCACCTAGATGAGCACGGTAGTTCCCAGGTCTTGGGACACAAGGAATCTGCCTGAATTGGGAAAACCTGGAAAGTCTTGTGCAACAGGATAACTGGAGAAAAATACAATAGACAGGATAAAAGGAGAGGAAAAAAATGAGGAGACCAAAGCTGGAAATATGGCAGACAGAGATACAAGGGAAAAAACTAGGCAAGTCCAGAACTGAGTTCAAACAGAGCATGGTACCAATGTCAGGCAAATCAGAGTCAAAACGTAGCAAAGGTCGGTCAAAACAGCCAACAGGAGAATAGTCGAAAAATGCAGCAAAGGTCAAGATCAGAGAGACAAAGAAAAAAGAACAATCACACCACTGGGCAGGGAGGTGAGGGTCAGAGGATAATATAAAGGGAATAATATCCAATGAGAACTGAATATAGGAGGATAGCCAATAGGAAACAGAGGAAAGGAAAGGACTAAGCAGATAGTCCTCTTCAATCTCAAGCAGTAATAACACAACACATCACACAGAGCTAACGGCCAAACACATTAACAGCACAGAGACTACTGGGACGTCTCAAAAAACATGCATAGCCGCGTGGCACAGGTAAGGAACAGAGGTGGGATCTGGGACCAACACAGAACCTTCGGTTTCGAAATCCGAACGTTCTGTCCAAAACCAGGCAGATCGTTCTGGTTTCAGGACTTCGGAACATATTATGAGGGTTACCAATGGTAAATTCGTTACCCTCTAAAATACCTTCCTAACCCTCGAAAGTAAGTTCCGCTTTCGGATATTCGGGTTTTTTCCGAGTTCCGTAAATCTGAAAACAGAATGACACTACGAGTTTAGGCCACCTTTAGTAAGGAACGCCGGGTTCTAACAATGTCAACCAACCGATTATCATTATTATTTCGTTTGTGGGTTTGGTGTTTCTCAAACACCTTTTGACAGTACAATCAGTCATCCCTCCCTGCCAAATGTGGCTAACGGGGCAGGTGGGGAGAAAAGGGGGGAAGGTGGTCATCAAAGGGGTGGAGCCAGAGTTAGGGGTATGGCGGTGAGCATGATGTGAAATACTCATAAAAGAGTTTGGGGTGGACTTGCGGATAAGCAGGAGACCACCTCAACATCCAGAAGACTCCGGATTCATTACACTGATAATTAATCTCAAACTGAGTTGGAAGAATCTTAATATAGTCGCAAAAGCACAAAAGGTGTATTAGAAAGGGCAATGGGTTGGTTTGTAAAATGTTATTGTGTAGTTGAATGTGTGTATAAATCTGCATACTTATGTGAAATATTTGATTGGTTGAATTTCTGATTCTTATTGTGCTTTTAATCAGCTGGAATGAGCTAAGAGGAGGTGGAGTTTTGGAGAGTGGTCATGTGGGTCATGAAAATGTGCAAATTAGAGAAAAGTAACTCTGAATCAGAGTGCGAATCACTATCAAATTCGGCTGATCGATTAGCCCCACCCCTGATCCACTAACAACAACCCAATCCCCCAGAACTCTCATTTTTATCTGAACGGGGTGCATGACAATGTGGACCCAGTACAAGGAGTAGATTGAGGAATTCAACAAGAAGTCAGTCACCTGGGAATTGATAATCACTTGGTGGAGTAGTAAACGAGTTATCTTGTTATTGGCTGGAAAAGTAAACTGCTCGGAAGCATCATTTTTGTTTCCCATTATTAGTAACAATATCATATGGTTAAGTGAACCTTGTACTTAGCTTGTTATGAACCCCAAGTATCCAGCTAATAAAAAAGAGTATGTGGATACACCAGCTACTTTTTCCCATTTTAAAGGTCGTCCAATGTGTTTTTAGTCTAATCATGACTTATGACCGAAATGGCCTGTTTTTTAACAATAATATATATTGTATTTCAACTTGGGCGAGCGGCATGTGGAAACCGCTAGAACAATTCAGAAAATCAAAAGGAAACATTTGAGGGCAAATTACAAACATCTAACACACAATGGAATATTATATTAAGACAAAGACATTGGAGTATTAGACACATTGGAAATAGAACTTCTATCCAACCATGCAGACTCAGCAAGACACGCTTGAGAATAGATCCAGGAAACATACAAGTCACGTTTTTTAAGATCATAAATGAATTTATCTAAAGAAATGTGATATAAATAATAATTTGATGCTGTTCAGGTCTGTCTGTGAAAAGGGAAAATCGAGTCCAGAGCGAAGTCTGCTATTATCATTGGTACCGTTTCAGAAACAATATTTTACTTGGTGTCAGTGAGGGATAATCACATAGGTAGCTTTGGCACTCCAATCGACTTTGCTATAGAATTCAATAATTTTAATGTGACAGATCATGGGACTTAGTAGCTTTAACGAAACCACACGTTGGGAAAAAAAAAAACAAAGAATTCTCAGCTGCACAGTGTATGTGATAGGAAAAATACACTTTATAAAATACTGTCAGATGTATTTGTCCAGAGCCACATCACAGGTTCCTGGAGGTAAATTTGTTGCTAACCGACTAATATCGGTAAGTGTGATTTTACTCCTTCTTTGCGTCGGCTGTACAGGTATCGTAAAGCTGGTGTTAAAAGTGCAATGCCATTTCCAAAATGCCCACTGAAATTCTTGGAACGTCTTACTTCAATGAATGTTACATTTAAAAGGTTTGCTACTGTGCAAATATTACTTAAGGGCACGGCCACACTGCAACGCAAACACAATCGCACACAGAATCACAATGCGATTTCATGTGCAATTTTGTTGCGTTAGCGCATGCGTTTTTTCATTAAGTATTGGAAAACGCATGTGATTTAAATGCGGAATGCAAATCGCGATCGCAATCAATACGCAAGAGAAAACACACGTTTTCTGTGCGTTGCCGCGATTCCAATGATTTGAAAAAAAACGCGAACGCAAGAAAAATTGCAGCAGTGTGGCCTAGCCTAAAAGGGGCAAGTCCAGCCATGAAATAAAATTTATGTTTGTGTACATGGACAAATTTTTTGTCCTGATCGTTCACTCGTTTCCTGATTTACTGACACGTCAAATCGCCCATACCGGTGAACGGGCATTAGACATCAGGCGCTGCAAAAAACCAAAAAACTGGGGTTGCGGGAAGTTGCAGTGAGAGCTGCACACACATGACATCATCATGAGTAAAGGTAGGGCATGGGAGGGTGCTAGAAGAAAAAAAAACACCCACTTTACATTTAAAGCTAAGCTGTCTAGTAAAATTAAGTTGGGTTTACAATTTACATACCCTTAAACTTGAATTAAAGGACATATACTCTTATTACTCTTCTCATATACTTTTACTATTTTTAACCCCTAGCAAATCCCCTACTTAATAGTATTCAGGCTGAGAGAAACTAAGCTGCTGGTTTACTTCAAAGTGTGTAAACTTCCCCTGCTACTGCCAGTCCTGGCCCCTCCTCCTCCCATGTCCCAGACTTCTTAATGGGAAGGCACACTCCCCATAAGCATGTCTACCCCGGGTAAATGCAGGGACAGTCCTAGACTGATTTTAGTGGCTGGTCTTATGTGAGTATATTGTAACGGGCTACATAAATATTTAGAGCTATATACTGAAAAATATAATACAATGCAATCAGTTAAATTTTTTTTAATTTTATTAAAGTCTGTTTGGTGTGTAAGAGCAGCGTATTATAATTCCTTTAGTTACAAGTCAGTTAACCCAGAAAAAGTAACACTTACTGGTATTACAGCAAGTCCAGATTACTAAAATAAATATCACATTCACACATAAAAACCACAAAACATATCAACAGTCTGGCGTGACCTACTGCCCGATTTTTGTCAGAATTCATTCCCAAAGGGTTTAACATAGACTAGTGGTAGATGATCAGCAACTGTTTCCAATGGGACCCTGTAAATAATTCTGTGCTCAGTGCTTGTTCAGATTTTGATGTTGATTTTTTTTTCACATACAAGGTAAAAACCTCTAGAATTTCAAATTGGACCCATGAGTACACTATGATCGATGGAATATCCAGGAGTTAGAGATGAGTTTCAGTTTGTAAAGGTTTCTTGTCGGCCAGTTTAGAAAATCGTAGGTCGGGCGTAACATTTGGAAATTCCAAAAGACGTAATTTATCAAAAATCTAAATTGAAAATTAAAGTGGGAAACAGAAAATTCAACAAAACATCTGAAATGAAGAAACTTCTGTTCCATTGGGTTCTTACAGGATTTCGGCTTTTTTCATTCATCTCTTACAGGAATTAGAATATTTTTTTAATTTAATATTATGGATTCGTCATGAAATTAAACACTTTAAAGCTTTTCCAGTGTTTGAATTTGCGCAATATAAGGAGTCCAAATCTGAGATATTCTGACAGTCCATGCTATTGAGCAGTACAACAGCAACGCTACTAATACCATCATTACCAATTCATGTAATGCAATAAAATGGAACACAAGCTAAGGGTCTCTGGAAAAAAACTATGGAACGTGGTGATGATGGCAGGTTTATCGGATGTTTGAAAAAAAAATGATGGATACGTTCTAAAAACAAGGTATGTTTCATATTACTGGTATTGATACATAAAGTAGAGTTCATCCAGGGATATATCTGGTGTTTTGGTTTTTTTGCCCCATCTGGATCAACAATTAGGCAGGCAATGTGAGTATTGCTGAGTAAGTTGGACTGGATGGACGTATGTGTTTATTCAACTCAAATACTAACTACTATACTTACTGTACATTTCACTCATTTTAAAACCGATAATCCTAAATGGGCTGAAGGCCTGATCTACCAGACACAATCATATATGTCGTAGTAAAACATTAAACGGTATGTCTACCCTAAAAAAAACTTTGCCATATTGAAGCTCTCCTTGCCACCCCCGACCCCAATTTAGATTTGCAAGAAAAGGTCCGAATCATATCTTACGACCCTTTACTCCTACGGCTGTCTTCTCCGGCTTTCTGCTAAAACGGAAGAAGCAGAGAGGGGTCAGCCAATCACAGACGCCACGGGAGCGAAGGACTGTAAGTATGATTTAGAACCTTTATTACAGATCTAAACTCAGTAGTTGGGGGATGGGCAAGGGAGACTTATATGGCCAAAAATTTTAAACTAGGAGGAAGGGCAGCATAGAGGGATCCGGGGGTGGGAGGGTCTCCCTGCGCATCTCACAGGTTTATTGAGGTTAACGAAGCAGCATGAACCAATGACTCTGACTTTGAACACGGCACTGCAGGAGAACCATAAGGAGCAGAGATGTAAGGATTTTTTTAACACTACACAGAGGGGCCAGTATGGGGTTAAATTATAGTTTTGGGGGGTGACATTGCTCTTTAAGTCATTTTCCTTTTGCAGTAACGATTTTGAAACACCTGCCAATAAAAGGAACTTTTATGAGCAAACGTTTCGTTTTTAAAGGACATATTCACCCTTAAAAAAAAAACTGGTCAACCGCAACTGATATTTTGCTCTATATTACCTGCATTATTAACCAATATTTAAGGATTATTATTAACCCATTCTGGCAGAGCAAGTCACCCCTCCTCCATTAAGTATCAAGGCTGTGTCTGCCAATGGAGATGACCGAACTCATAAAGTTTGGTCCGAACTCGGGTTAAGGTCGGTATGTGTCCGTCACTACTGCTGACACACAACCAATGATTGACTGCTGTTTTACTTGCTGCCTCACTACACATGCTCAAGCATAAGCAATCCAGGCTGTTTTGCAAGGGTGGCAGTTTATACAACCTAAAGCACATTGCACAGCGGTAATACAAGAGAGAATCATTTCCACGTCATGAGTCTCATTGGAATTAGACTATATGGCTGGCTTGGGTACATTAAACCTTCTATTTCAGCTAAACACGTCAGCTTTTTTTTCTTCATCTAGCCAATAGCACAATTACAGAACGTTATTGAGGTGCTTTTTTAATGTTATTAATATCATTGATGCAAAATATGAAAATGGTTCATAAGCTGGGACTTGTTTACGAAATGCAATCTCAATCATAAAATGCACTAACCCTATAAATAAAAGTATTTTACACTTCATTCAATTCAATACATTGGACACAGAAACAAAGAAATAATTTTATATTGTTAGGTTGGATTGGATTGTTGGGCAATTTTATTCTGTCAAAGGATCTCAACCTTTTTATCCTTGTGAACCCTGAAAGTATTTTGTGTGTTAGCGAAAACTACATAAGAAATTATTATTTATTGTCGATCTTTCTTTTGGTGTCAATTATCGCAATGCCTATTCATATACATTTACGATAGAACATAAATTCTGTGATTATTTATTAGTAATTGCACTTGAATTCATCCAGAGGAGGATGCCACTGGAAGACAGTTCCATAGCTTTACCGTTCTCACAGTGAAAAACCCTTTCCGAGCTTGAAGCCTAAACCTTTTTTCTTCAAGTCTTAAGGGATGTCCTCGTGTCCTTTGACATGTTCTATTGGTGAACAATGCCCCAGATAGTTTATTGTTTGGCCCGTTAATGTATTTATACACAGTAATCATATCCCCACGCAAGCGCCTTTTCTCCAGCGTACATAATTGTAACTTTTCCAGTCTCTCTTCATATTCAAGCTCCTCCAATCCCCTTATTAATTTAGTTGCCCTTCTCTGAACCCTTCCCATTTCAAAGATGTCCTTTTTGTACACAGGATTCCAAAATTGCACTGCATATTCCAAATGAGGCCTTACCAATGCTTTGTAAAGAGGGAGAATAACATTTTCCTCCCTTGAATCCATACCTCTCTTTATACAAGACAATACCATGCTGGCTCTGGCTGTTGCCGCCTGGCACTGCTTGCTACCTTTAAGTTTGTTATCCACCAAAACTCCAAGATCCCTTTCCAACAGGGATTCACTTAACACAGAGCCATTTATAGTATAAGTAGCACAAGTATTTTTAAGTCCAAAATGCATCACCTTACATTTATCAACATTGAATTTCATCTGCCACTTCAGCAGCCCAATGTGATAATCTATCTAGATCCCCTTGCAACGATTGCACATCCTCTGAAGTTTTTAATGGTCGACAAAGTTTTGTGTCGTCAGCAAACACAGAAACCTTGCTGACAATACCCACTTCCAAATCATTAATAAATAGATTAAATAGAAGCGGCCCCAACACAGAACCCTGTGGCACCCCACTTAGCACTTTAGTCCATAATGATGAAGCCCCATTAACAACTACTCTCTGCATCCTATTCATTAACCAATTTTTATCCATGTACAAATGTGATCCCCAGACCAACAGACCTTAGCTTATTCATTAGTTGCCTATGGGGGACTGTATCAAAAGCCTTTGCAAAATCCAAGTAAACTACATCTACTGCTATACCAGAGTCTAAATTTCTACTTACTTCCTCCTAAAAGCCAAGCAAGTTAGTTTGTCAAGATCTATTCCTCCTTAATCCATGCTGGTTACTACTTATAATGTCAGTCTTTGAAACATACTCTAGAACATGTTCCCTTATTAAACTTTCCAGGATCTTCCCCACCACTGAAGTTAAACTTACAGGCCTGTAATTACCCGGCTGTGAACGACTACCCTTTTTGAATATTGGAATAACATCAGCCTTTTTCCAATCCAGAGGCACACCACCGGACATGAGGGAATCAGCAAAAATAAGAAACAATGGCCTAGATAAAACTGAACTTAGCTCCTTAAGTACCTGAGGATGTATTTTATCGGGTCAGGCGCTTCTACTCTTCACTCTTAGTTCTTTCTGTACCATATCCTCGGTTAACCAAAGTGAACTTGAATCTTTTATACCTTTATAAACTAAGTATACTCTATGATATCTGTACTTGGATCTTCTACAGTGTATACAGAGGAAAAAAAATATTCAAGACATTTGCTTGAATGTTTGTATAGTGATAATGATAATGTGATAATGAAAAAAATTTAAAAAATGAAAAGTATAAAACAAAGGGGAATTTGCACCCCAAAGAGTTACTTTATCTGCATTTTTTTCACAGAACACCAGCTCCAACTGGCTAATGATTGATTCATTTTTATTGAGTTCCCAAGAACATACATGTTTATATATACATCATTTCTTGGGAATTTACCTTGGGAATTTATAAGTAAAACTTATTCCCAGGAATATTTGTTTGAAGCAAGTCAAGGTTTTATGTCATGGGATGATATCACTAATGGTAAAAGTTCCTGGGAGAATTTTATTAGGTTACCATATCATAAACAGCAAATGCTTAGAGTGGAGGGACCAGCACTGAGTGTGCTGGAGCATCTAATGGCCAAATGTTCTGGTTCTATATAATAAAAACAAATAATACCTCAGAGGAAGGATTCCTGAGCCTTAAAAAGCTGATACGGAGATAAAATAAATATGCACTAAAATTCATTTCCTGTTTTTCTGGGGTTTTATTTCCTATTGGCGAAGATTTCCTTCCATAAATAAGCCTGGCACTCTTTATGCTCCCTTGCATCTGTGCTACAGAGAGAGACACATAATTTAATGCTCTGTTGAGACATAAACAAAGCAAAGCAATGACTACTTGTAAAAAAAAAAAAACATTTTAGTTGGACATCATTCAGGAAAATAAAGTCTAAAAACTTTCCCAGAATTTTTAAAGACAAGTGTATTTTAAAGCAATATCATTTTGATATCATTTCTATGGCCAGCATTAGAGAGTTGCATGCTGGCCATAGAATGTAAAGTGCAACTGTGTCTCAGTACCAGTTTAATTTCACAACAGCACAAGGCAAAAATAAGTTAATTTCTTGGAGCTATTTATTAGTAACCAATTAGAATTTGTACATATTTATCCTTTGCTCACTTTTTATTTGTAAATGTTTCAACCTTTTTTAGTATTTATTTACATATTTACTAAAAGAAAGAAGTGTCACTGTTGGTGCTCAGTGTGAATTATTTGTGTGTTTGATTAACTATGTGTGAATACAGTGAATATAATAAAAAAAATTAAAAAACCATGACAAGATTATTATAATAATAAACCTTTTATTATTTATACAAATCAGTCCAAAAAAAATCAGAAACAGTTTATGTAAAAGAGGAAGAGAAATCCTACCAAATCTTGGTGGCATTTGTGCGCACACCCCCTAATCTTGGTTAAAGTACCTGTTTATTTTATTACAGCACACAATTTATTTGAAAAATATTTTCATTAGTATAGTCAAGTATAGACTTGGCAATTCTCTCCCCTCGTGCTTGTGTGGGTTTCCTCCGGGCACTTCAGATTCCTCCACAATCATAAAGACATAACGATAGGCTGTATGTGTCAAATAAATGTACGTAAATTGTAAGCTCTTTGGGGCAGGGCCTGGTGTGAATGTATACATGTAATTGTAAAGCGTTACGGAAGATGTTAGCGCTATATAAATCCACAATACGGTAATAATAATAATACCCCGTGGTTATTTTGAAACATGAATTTGTTTTAAAATACACAAATTTGTTTGACAGCTTTTTTTAAAAATATCTGTCAGTGAACTGGGGCTTTTCATAGGGTTTTAAGGGTGCTCAATACATATGATTGAGTTGGTCACTTATGTTTATATACTGATGATTGTGTAAATAATGTTTTAATATTTTGGGGGGGAAGAGAATAATTTTAATTTATTTGATTAATATGCAGATTATCCTAAATTCTCTATTGTCCACTCTGCAATTGTAAATTCTAGTCATAAATATTCAACAAATATTTTTTCCTTACTGGGTTCTCCAAACCAATTAATGTTCACATGGAAACTGTTCACTTAGAGGGCAGAGAGTATTTCTTGGTAGAGCATCCAAACAGTGACAATGTATACTTAGTTCCAAAACACAGTACACTACTTGGTTTACCTGGCAGGTACATTGCTCACTGGTGTATGGTAATATACCTCCTATATTTCCCTTTTATATATAATAACAAAAGCTTTCTTTGACCTAAAAGAACCCTTTTTATTTTCTGTACTGGATACTGGCCGATCTATAGAAATAAAAATGTATTTAACCAACAGTGATTATTCGATATGCTGATTATTACTATTACACCATTCGATATATTTGCAAAGATATAGCAAAACATTTAAAAGTATAGCTGACGATCTGCAATATACAGCCTTCAAACTAAACTTATATCTATAACCTTTCTTTAATACCCATAATACCTTGTAAATTACAATTTTCTCTATTCCAGACAAGTTGTGTAACAATATTTACAGTAAATCTTTTAATACGATTTTGGTAAGGGAACACAATATATTTATTGAAATATTAGCTGGTTACTGAAAAATGTGTAGAACAAAATGAACAGATGTGACTCTTAAAAGGTCCATTAAAAAGGGTTTACAGGGATCCATCATACACTGCACCACAAGACAATTGCATCTTTTAGTTGGCAATAATATTGTGAAAGATAAACAAAGTCTTCCAAAGAGCAGATGAACTTTTAAAGAACACCTGTTCCTTTTATTTGTAAATGGACACCTATTAACAAATAAAAATGTATGGAAGGTTCTCAAAAAAAAGTTCAATCATCTACAAATTAAGGGGGAACTAAAGTCTCCAGAAAACATTGCCCTAATAGAAAGAGCCCATTCACAAAGATACCAAACGGTGTGCCTCAACTATGTAGATGCTGGGTGATTTGTGAAATTAAACTGGTACTAGGGGTCAGCTCCCATAATCCACCTTATCTGTGTATACCCAGCTGAGTGTATGCAGTCCACTTTACAGGAAACTGCAGCCTTACTTTCTGGAGGTTGACAGTTCAGCTGTTACAGCTCAGAGATCATCCCTTCCTCTGTCACAGAACACAGATTTCAGTGTAGTTTTTATGTAAACAAAAGTCTGGGTAATCTAACCTACAAACTCATGTAATGTGCCTTGCTAAAAGCTTTCTACCACTATCCCATAGGAGCTAAGAGGAAAGCAAGTACATGTAGAATCTTTATCTTTTGCTAGGAACAAAATGGGGAAAGAAGAAAAAAAAAGGGGGGGTTTGAACCTGTGACCCAATGGTCAGTCTGTTTCTAAAAGCAGCACCTTAGCAGTGAGTCACCCACCACTGCACATAGAGAAGTTGGTACATTTAGAATCTTTATCTTTTTCTAGGAAAAAATATATTTTTATTGCTCCAGGAAGGCTGTCAGCAATTCATGCTGGTTGGTAAATAAAAAACAGCTGCTGTATATAAAGTTTGTACATATATAGAAACTTAATATTTTTCTAGAAACATGATGCCTCACACTGAAAATGTACAGGTAATAAACTTGACCAACATACCGCTTACACCTATACAAACAAAAACATAAAACAATATCACTTTATTTACGGATATATTCCTATTTTGATGACCCTGAAAGCTTATTTTGCACAAAGGTAAGGGAATTCTCAGATAGACTCAGTAGAAGCCAACCTGAACTACCTAGCCTCAATCCAGGATGTCTACTTTTTGCCCTCCCTTTTCACAATTCCCCAATCTAGATGTATTCTATAAATGTGTGGTAGCTGATTGCAACAAAATAGACAAAAAATATAATAAGGAAAGAGCAGCATTAGCTGAATTGGAAGTACTAAAAGGGGTGGGGATTAAAAAGGTCTGATAAGGGCCGCAATATTATGCTATGGCGCTATGGCCCATGAACATGTATCTCAAAGAAGAAAGAAAGCAACTACAAAATGCCAAACACACCTCTAGTCTCTGACCCAACATTTTAGATGACTCCATAAAAGGAAGCCTCTAAGGAAGCAGAATTTTTATTTAAAAATAACCCAACATTTTACTTGCTCCCTAAGGCTATGTTCAAACTACACAACAAAAAATGCATGAAAAAAATGCAGTAAACTGCATTGCGATTTAAAGCTTTTTTGCAATGCGTTTTTATGCGTTTGTGTTGCATTTTATGCTTTTATGCTGTAGATCACTATCAGTCCTATGTATTGCAGTTAGACTCCTACATAAGGGATACATCAGACTTTATATCCAGGCTACAGGCCAATAAAGGAAGATCATCTATTGATCACCTGTGACGTGGAGTCACTATATCCTAATATAGAGCATGACACAGGTATAAGCGCATGTGATTACTTTCTAAATATGGGGAATTACCAACACAAAGACAGAAATGCAGTTATTATATCGCTGCTAAGATTTGTGCTCTTCCATAATTACTTCCTCTATGATTCTACCTTCTACTTACAGAAAAAAGGCACTGCAAGGGGCGCCAAATGTGCACCGGCCTATGCAAATCTGTTTTTAGGATGGTTGGAATGGGAATATGTATTTTGTGAGTACGAAACATGTTGTGTGATGAATAAACAATCAATTTCACAAAATTAAATGTCCTTACTTACCTCATCATCTTTTCGTTGGTTTATAATTCTTTTGTGAGTATTTTATGTTTTATACCTTGCTCATTGATCTATGATTCATAGACAATATATTTATCCTATGAAATGGGCCCGGAGAAGCAGTAAAAGCTTTTTAATTTTTTTTTTTAATAGGAATAATCATCTTCCTAACACATATCAGGTAAAAAAACATGGTTTCTGGATATAACTGTCAACAAGGATAATGACCACAGAAATATACAGAAAGTTAACAGCGACTAATTCTATCCTCCATTTTGACAGTGCTCATCCAAAATACCAAATCAAAGGCTTTTCAAAGGGACTGCCCTCAACTATGACCAAGCTGTACTAAACTAGATGACTATGCTAGAGCAGTATGGGCTGCCCCAAATAATTGCTACAAGAATGTAATGAGATGGCAAGAAAGCAAGAACAGAAACATTACTAAAAGACAACCTGGTACGGTTTATTACAACCTACAATAAAGAATATCCATCTATTCAAAATGTATAAACAAGAAATTGTCACATCCTGACTAATGATGAAATGTTTTATCTGTACCAGATGGTACAGAGTTAAATCTGGGTAATATACTTATCAAAAGCGATTTCAAGAGAGAGACCACAAGGACAGGCAGAGGTTAGACATTAAATGGTACGTACCCCTGTGGGGAATGTATATTCTGCCTATATATATAAGAAGAAAAATCCTATGGCACTCTATATTAATATATATAAAAACCTTATTGGTAGTTTTATGAGCAGAAAAATATAGATAAAAACACATCTAAAAAAAATATACAAAATCCCAAACAAACCATAGTTTTGTATCCCCAAAATCTCAAGTGGTATAGTATAATATAATAGGAGTACAAGTACACATGCGCAGAATGTGTATGACATAAGATTCAGAAAATAAATATATATATATATTGCACTACAGAATATATAAAGTGCAGGTGTCAAACAAATGATGTAATATCAATTCACAGTGGAATAGAGTCCATATCTATCTAAACAATTTGTACTAGATAACCAGGTAAGTAGGTATAGTCCACGTGACCACAAATGGGTATAACATGAGCATATGTACACAAAAGGGCAGAGTAAATGTAGGAATGGCATATAAATATGAGTACCAGTTAATGAGCAACAAGTGCTCTATATACCTAGATATGAGCAGTTATCTGTATCCAGTATTATGTAATACATATATAATACTCGTCAGTAAGAATATATATACTTATCTATCTGGTATATGTATCAACACAAAGTCAGCACAAAGCCATCAACATTAGCCATCCTGCAGACCCTAAGAAGCGGTCAAAACCTGTAACTGGACATGGTGTCAGTAAACATGTGGATCCATGGGGGAACAGAACGCCGGAAGAACAGCCAGACTCATTTCGCTCACTGAGTGAGCTTTCTCAATGGCATGTAGACGGCAGGTAGCCGCGCGGTTTAAAACAATGCATAGTCTCGCGTCTCCGCGAAACACGGACTATACGTCACATGATCGTGCTACTTGATGACGTCATCCAGAATTCAACGCGCGAGATCCCGAGCGCCATATTGGAACTGAGCACATAGACAATATAATAAACTAATCAGCCCATAATAGAGCTACAAAATAGAGCAACAGTGTATATCAGCCTGCAAGATGCAGGCTATCTATAGGATAGTGGTCTAAATACATAATACTCAATATGAAAAAGTCTATCAGAGATAAACAGAGATTAGGATATCAAAACTTATATGTACAAGTCTATATTCATAATTGTGCAAATATGCACATCATAGTAATTGATCACAAACCCAACTCATTATATAGCTTATTAACATTTCCTGTTAAGTAGGACCAAAAAGCATGAGGGATCATATTTGTGTTAAATTAACCCAGAATAGGAATTACATAGTCCATATAGCACCAATGTCCTGGTAACAATATAATTTACACAGTATATGGACTGTAAAAAAAGTCAAAGGTATATATTATCAATATGTGAGCTATTTTGAAAAAGCATTGCAAGATTCCATCCTCCAATGTAGTAAAGTCAGAATAAATAGATTCATATGCCCCTCAAGTGGATGAATATATATGTGTCAATATGTAAAATATTTTGAAAAAGGATGAGAGATCACATCCTCCAATGTAGTGAGGTCCAGAATAAATAGATTCATATTGCCCCTCGAGTGGATAAGTAGTATCGGCATAATAATGTGAATGAACCAAAGTATAAAAATTGTAATCCAATCACAGGTAAGTCCGTTAATTATGGTGGTTAGGAATCCAATCCATGAGGAAAAGCATATATATATCTCCACAACCGATCCGTCTGAAAGTAAGATGATTACCCAAGTCCGGAGTATTTAGTCCACAATGTAGGAATGCAAAACCTGTATGTATTCAAGACCCAATGATGTATCCTTTCAAAGGTATGTTTTTCAGGCCAGTGTAGAATTGCTTGGAACCAGCCCTTCTGTGAAAGGTAAGTAATAAATAGTACCATGAGATCTTATCTGTCGCGAGAACACGTGACGTATACGTCACATGATCGTGCTACGTGATGACGTCATCCAGAATTCAACGATCCTTTTTTAATCGATCATTATTTCAAGGGTTACTGAAATCGATCATTACTTTCAAGGGTTACTGAAACGATCATTACTTTCTAGAGTTACCGAAATCGATCATTACTTCGAGGGTTACCGAAATCGATCATTACTTTTAAGGGTTACTGAAATCGATCATTACTTTCAAGGGTTACTGAAATCGATCATACTTTCGAGGGTTCTAAATCGATTATATACTTTCGAGGGTTACCGAACAATCATTACTTTTGAGGGTTACCGAATACTAATCATTACTTTCGAGGGTTACCTAACGATCATTACTTTCGAGGGTTACCAAAATCATCATTACTTTCGAGGGGTACCGAAATCAATCATTACTTTCGAGGGTTCCGAAATCGAGCATTCTTTCAAGGGTTACTTAAATCAATCATTACTTCAAGGGTTACTGAAATCGATCATTATTCTAGAGTTCCGAAATCGCTCATTACTTTCGAGGGTTACCAAAATCGATCATACTTTCGAGGGTTACAAAATCGATCATTACTTTCGAGGGTTACCGAAATCGTCTGATCATACTTTTGAGGGTTAACGAAATCGATCATTACTTCGAAGGTTACTGAAATCGATCATTACTTTAAGGGTTACAGAAATCGCATTACTTTCGAGGGTTACTGAAATCGATCATTACTTCAGAGGTTAGTGCGAAATCGATCATTACTTTCAAGGGTTACTGAAATCGTCATTACTTCGAGGTTTGAAATCGATCATTACTTTGAGGGTACTGAAATCAATCATTACTTTCGGGGTTAAGAAATTATCCTTACTTTCGAGGGTTACTGAAATCGATCATTACTTTCGAGGGTTACTGAAATTGATCATTACTTTCAGGGTTACTGAAATCGTTCACTACTTTTGGTTTGCAGTTTCGATTTTGCTAAATATCTATTATTTCGATGATTATCGAAATTTCAAGAATTTGGAAAATCCGGGTTCCTTGAAAATTGGTTTTTGAACCCACATTACATCTCTGTCCCGCATAGCTTACTCAATCAATCGGGACCGTCAGAGGACGCGGCGAGGAGCGGAGCGAGAGATCAGGTAAGTTCTGCAACTCATTCCTGGCTCCTGAACATTTTATTGAAGAACGGGAGGTAAGTCACAGCTCCTTTACCTCCTGTTCTTCAATAAAACTGAACTGAAAAAGTGATTTTAGCAGTGGAGATACCTTTTAAGGACTCACCCCTTTACTTTAGAGACAGATCTGTTCCTGTTCCTGGCCTCTTTCTTCGGACCTTTTCCATTTAACCAGTTCATAGCCCTTTCCCTCTCTTGCTCTTGTCTTCTGCCTTTATTATCCTGTTTCTCATGTTATAGTCTTGGTCATTATATTGTATATATGTTAGTCAGTTAGGGTTCTGTTTGTGGTGGTTGGTTTATTCACTGTGGTTGTTTGTTTATATTTTGTCGTAAGCTGGTATGCTGTATTGGTCTTGGCTGCAGCCTGGAGTATTACATTAACATAGGAAAGTCATTTTTTTCAACTCTCAAAGAATCCACAACATCTTACATGGTGCTTTACAATTACAATGATACATTCACACCAGACCCTGCTCCAAGAGCTTACAATCTAATCACTTCATGTCACACATACAACCTATCTGTATGTCTTTTTGAGTTTGGGAGAAACTGGAGTGCCAGAGGAAACCCATGACACAGGAAAAATATGCAAACTCCCGAGCCTCCTGCCATTCCTCAAGGTTTTAAAATATACCAATTACTTTGTGACTTGCATTACAGTTTAACGTTTATTGCAAAGCTTATCTGCCTGGAAATATCACAAGTTAAGAAATCACTTCCTGGCCCAACATTATGGGTCGGATTAAATGTCGAATCAATTGAACATTGGCCAGTGTATGGCAAATCTAAAATCTATATTGACTAATCATAGGATTACCACAAAAGGTTGTCCCCGAAATCTCATTTGTAGAGTAAAGTAGTATGTATTTGAGGTTGAATAAAGAACAGTCCATCCAGTCCAACCCATCTAGCAATATCCTCATTTCCTGCCTAACTGTTGATCCAGAGGAAGGCAAAAACCCCCACCAAATTATGAAGGGGAAAAAATTCCTTCCTGACTCCAAGTGGCAATCGGAAATTTCCGGATCAACTCTACTTTATGTATCAATACCAGTAACTTGCAACATTCCTGTTTGCAGAAACTCATCAGTCTTTTTTTTGAAACTGACCAAGAACCTGCCATAACAACTTCCACTGGAAGACAGTTCCATAGCTTTACCGTTCTCACAGTGAAAAACCCTTTCGAACTTGAAGCCTAAACCTTTTTTCTTCAAGTCTTAAGGGATGTCCTCGTGTCCTGACATGTTTATTGGTGAACAATGCCCAGATAGTTTATTGTATGGCGTTAATGTATTATACACAGTAATCATATCCCCACGCAAGCGCCTTTTCTCCAGCGTACATAATTGTAACTTTCCAGTCTTTTCATATTAAGCTCCTCCAATCCCCTTATTAATTTAGTTGCCCTTCTCTGAACCCTTTCCATTTCAAAGATGTCCTTTGTTACACAGGATTCCAAAATTGCACTGCATATTCCAAATGAGGCCTACCAATGCTTTGTAAAGAGGGAGAATTACATTTCCTCCCTTGAATCCATACCTCGCTTTATACAAGACAATACCATGCTGGCTTGGTGTTGCCGCCTGGCACTGCTTGCTACCTTAAGTTTGTTATCCACAAAACTCCAAGATCCCTTTCCAACAGGGATTACTTAACACAGAGCCATTTATAGTATAAGTAGCACAAGTATTTTTAAGTCCAAATGCATACCTTACATTTATCAACATTGAATTCATCTGCCACTTAGCAGCCCAATGTGATAATCATCTAGATCCCCTTGCAACGATTGCACATCCTCTGAAGTTTTTAATGGTCGACAAAGTTTTGTGTCGTCAGCCAACACAGAAACCTTGCTGACAATACCCACTTTCAAATCATTAATAAATAGATTAAATAGAAGCGGCCCCAACACAGAACCCTGTGGCACCCCACTTTGCACTTTAGTCCCCAAATGATGAAGCCCCATTAACAACTACTCTCGCATCCTATTCTTTACCAATTTTCTATCCATGTCAAATGTGACTCCCCAGACCAACAGACTTAGCTTATTCCTTAGTTTGCCTATGGGGGACTGTATCAAAAGCCTTTGCAAAATCAAGTAAACTACATCTACTGCTTACCAGAGTCTAAATTCTACTTACCTCCTCCAAAGCCAAGCAAGTGTTTGTCAAGATCTATTCTCCTTAATCCATGCTGGTTACTACTTATAAGTCAGTCTTTGAAACAACTCTGAACATGTTCCCTTATAAACTTTCCAGGATCTTCCCACCCCACTGAAGTTAAACTTACAGGCCTGTAATTACCGGCTGTGAACGACTACCCTTTTTGAATATTGGAATAACATCAGCTTTTTCCAATCCAGAGGCACACCACCGGACATGAGGGAATCAGCAAAAATAAGAAACAATGGCCTAGATAAAACTGAACTTAGCTCCTTAAGTACCTGAGGATGTATTTTATCGGGTCCAGGAGATTTATTAATATTAACCTTCTTTAGTTCTTTCTGTACCATATCCTCGGTTAACCAAGTGGAACTTGAATCTTTTATACCTTTATAAACTAAGTATACTCTATGATATCTGTACTTGGATCTTCTACAGTGTATACAGAGGAAAAAAATATTCAAGACACAGCTTGAATGTTTGTATAGTGATAATGATAATGTGATAATGAAAAAAATTAAAAAATGAAAGTATAAAACAAAGGGGAATTTGCACCCCAAAGAGTTACTTTATTGCATTTTTTTCACAGAACACCACGCTCCAACGGCTAATGATTGATTCATTTTATTGAGTTCCCAAGAACATACATGTTATATAACATCATTTCTTGGGAATTTACCTTGGGAATTTATAAGTAAAACTTATTCCCAGGAATATTGTTTGAAGCAAGTCAAGGTTTTATGTCATGGGAGATATCAATAATGGTAAAAGTTCCTGGGAGAATTTTATTAGGTTACCATATCATAAAAAAAGCAAATGCTTAGAGTGGAGGGACCAGCACTGAGTGTGCTGGAGCATCTAATGGCCAAATGTTCTGGTTCTATATAATAAAAACAAATAATACCTCAGAGGAAGGATTCCTGAGCCTTAAAAAGCTGATACGGAGATAAAATAAATAGCACTAAAATTCATTCCTGTTTTTCTGGGGTTTATTTCCTATTGGCGAAGATTTCCTTCCATAAATAAGTGGCACTCTATGCTCTGCATCTGTGCTACAGAGAGAGACACATAATTAATGCTCTGTTGAGACATAAACCAAGCAAAGCAATGACTACTTGTAAAAAAAAAAAAACATTTAGTTTGACATCATTCAGGAAAATAAAGTTAAAAACTTTCCCAGAATTTTTAAAGACAAGTGTATTTTAAAGCAATATCATTTTGATATCATTTCTATGGCCAGCATTAGAGAGTTGCATGCTGGCCATAGATGTAAAGTGCAACTGTGTCTCAGTACCAGTTTAATTTCACAACAGCACAAGGCAAAAATAAGTTAATTTCTTGGAGCTATTTATTAGTAACCAATTAGAATTTGTACATATTATCCTTTGCTCACTTTTTATTTGTAAATGTTTCAAACCTTTTTTGTATTTATTACAATTTACTAAAGAAAGAAGTGTCACTGTTGGTGCTCATGTGAATTATTTGTGTGTTGATTAACTAGGGTGAATACAGTGAATAAATAAAAAAAATTAAAAAACCATGACAAGATTATTATAATAATAAACCTTATTATTTATACAAATCAGTCCAAAAAAAAAATCAGAAACAGTTTATGTAAAAGAGGAAGAGAAATCCTACCAAATCTTGGTGGCATTTGTGCGCAACCCCCCTAATCTTGGTTAAAGTACCTGTTTATTTTATTACAGCCACAATTTATTTGAAAAATATTTCATTAGTATAGTCAAGTATAGACTTGGCAATCTCTCCCCTCGTGCTTGGTGGGGTTCCTCCGGGCACTTCAGATTCCCCACAATCATAAAGACATAAAGATAGGCTGTATGTGTCAATAATGTACGTAATTGTAAGCTCTTTGGGGCAGGGCCTGTGTGAATGTATACATGTAATTGTAAAGCGTTACGGAAGATGTTAGCGCTATATAAATCCACAATACGGTAATAATAATATACCCCGTGGTTATTTGAAACATGAATTTGTTTTAAATACACAAATTTGTTGACAGCTTTTTTTAAAATCTCGTCAGGAACTGGGGCTTTATAGGGTTTTAAGGGTGCTCAATACTATGATTGAGTTGGTCACTTATGTTTATATACTGATGATTGTGTAAAATGTTTTAATATTTTGGGGGGGAAGAGAATAATTTTAATTTATTTGATTAATATGAGAGTTATCCTAAATTCTCTATTGTCCACTCTGCAATTGTAAATTCTAGTCATAAATATTCAACAAATATTTTTTCCTACTGGGTTCTCCAAACAATTAATGTTCACATGGAAACTGTTCACTTAGAGGCAGAGAGTATTTCTTGGTAGAGCATCCAAACAGTGACAATGTATACTTGTTCCAAACACAGTACACTACTTGTGTACCTGGCAGGTACATTGCTCAATGGTGTATGGTAATATACCTCCTATATTTCCCTTTTTATATAAACAAAGCTTTCTTTGACCTAAAAGAACCCTTTTATTTTCTGTAATGGATACTGGCGATCTATAGAAAAAAAATGTATTTAACCAACAGGATTATTCGATATGCTGATTATTACTATTACACACATCGATATATTGCAAGATATAGCAAAACATTTAAAAGTATAGCTGACGATCTGCAATATACAGCCTTCAAACTAAACTTATATCTATAACCTTTCTTTAATACCCAAATACCTTGTAAATTACAATTTTCTCTATTCCAGACAAGTTGGGTAACAATATTTACAGTAAATCTTTTAATACGATTTTGGTAAGGGAACACAATATTTATTGAAATTTAGCTGGTTACTGAAAAATGTGGAGAAACAAAAGAACAGATGTGCTCTTAAAAGGTCCATTAAAAAGGGTTTACAGGGATCCATCATACAATGCACCACAAGACAATTGCATCTTTTAGTTGGCAATAATATTGTGAAAGATAAACAAAGTCTTCCAAGAGCAGAGAACTTTTAAAGAACACCTGTTCCTTTTATTTGTAAATGGACACCTATTAACAAATAAAAGTATGGAAGGTTCAAAAAAAGTTCAATCATCTACAAATTAAGGGGGAACTAAAGTCTCCAGAAAACATTGCCCTAATAGAAGAAGCCCATTCACAAAGATACCAAACGGTGTGCCTCAAATGTAGATGCTGGGTGATTTGTGAAATTAAACTGGTACTAGGGGTCAGCTCCCATAATCCACCTTATCTGTGTATACCCAGCTGAGTGTATGCAGTCCACTTACAGGAAACTGCAGCCTTACTTTGGAGGTTGACAGTTCAGTGTTACAGCTCAGAGATCATCCTCCTCTGTCACAGAACACAGATTTCAGTGTAGTTTTTATGTAAACAAAAGTCTGGGTAATCTAACCTACAAACTCATGTAATGTGCCTTGCTAAAAGCTTTCTACCCCTATCCCATAGAGCTAAGAGGAAAGCAAGTACATTGTAATCTTATCTTTTGCTAGGAACAAAATGGGGAAAGAAGAAAAAAAAAGGGGGGGTTTGAACCTGTGACCCAATGGTCAGTCTGTTTCAAAAGCAGCACCTTAGCAGTGAGTCACCCACCACTGCACATAGAGAAGTTGGTACATTTAGTCTTATCTTTTTCTAGGAAAAATATATTTTATTTGCTCCAGGAAGGCTGTCAGAATTCATGCTGGTTGGTAAATAAAAAACAGCTGCTGTATATAAGTTGTTACATATATAGAAACTTAAATTTTTCTAGAAACATGATGCCTCACACTGAAAATGTACAGGTAATAAACTTGACCAACATACCTACACCTATACAAACAAAAACATAAAACAATATCTTTATTTACGGATATATTCCTATTTTGATGACCCTGAAAGCTTATTTTGCACAAAGGTAAGGGAATTCTCAGATAGACTCAGTAGAAGCAACCTGAACTACCTAGCCTCAACCAGGATGTCTACTTTTTGCCCCTCCTTTTCACAATTCCCCAATTAGAAGTATTCTATAAATGTGTGGTAGCGTGATTGCAACAAAAAGAAAAAAATATAATAAGGAAAGAGCAGCATTAGCTGAATTGGAAGTACTAAAAGGGGTGGGGATTAAAAAGGTCTGAAAGGGCCGCAATATTATGCTATGGCGCTATGGCCCATGAACATGTATCTCAAAGAAGAAAGAAAGAACTACAAAATGCCAAACACACCTCTAGTCTCTGACCCAACATTTTAGATGATCCATAAAAGGAAGCCTCTAAGGAAGCAGAATTTTTATTTAAAAATAACCCAACATTTACTTGCTCCCTAAGGCTATGTTCAAACTACACAACAAAAAATGCATGAAAAAAATGCAGTAAACTGCATTGGATTTAAAGCTTTTTTGCAATGCGTTTTTATGGTTTGTGTTGCATTTTATGTTTATGCTGTAGATCACTATCAGTCCTATGTATTGCAGTTAGACTCCTACATAAGGGATACATCAGACTTTATATCCAGGCTACAGGCCAATAAAGGAAGATCATCTATTGATCACCTGTGAGCTGGAGTCACTATATCCTAATATAGAGCATGACACAGGTATAAGCGCATGTGATTACTTTCTAATATGGGGAATTACCAACACAAAGACAGAAATGCAGTTATTATATCGCTGCTAAGTTTGTGCTCTTCCATAATTACTTCCTCTATGATTCTACTACTATACAGAAAAAAGGCACTGCAAGGGGCGCCAAAGTGCACCGGCCTATGCAAATCTGTTTTGGATGGTTGGAATGGGAATATGTATTTTGTGAGTAAGAAACATGTTGTGTGATGAATAAACAATCAATTTCACAAAATTAATGTCCTTACTACCTCATCATCTTTTCGTTGGTTTATAATTCTTTGTGAGTATTTTATTTTTTTTACCTTGCTCATTGATCTATGATTCATAGACAATATATTATCCTATGAAATGGGCCCGGAGAAGCAGTAAAAGCTTTTTAATTTTTTTTTTTAAGGAATAATCATCTTCCTACAACATATCAGGTAAAAAAAACTGGTTTCTGGATATAACTGTCAACAAGGATAATGACCAAGAAATATACAGAAGTTAACAGCGACTAATTCTATCCTCCATTTTGACAGTGCTCATCCAAAATACCAAATCAAAGGCTTTTCAAAGGGACTGCCCTCAACTATGACCAAGCTGTACTAAAACTAGATGACTATGCTAGAGCAGTATGGGCTGCCCCAAATAATTGCTACAAGAAGTAATGAGATGCAAGAAAGCAAGAACAGAAACATTACTAAAGACAACCTGGTACGGTTTATACAACCTACAATAAAGAATATCCATCTATTCAAAATGTATAAACAAGAAATTGTCACATCCTGACTAATGATGAAATGTTTTATCTGTACCAGATGGTACAGAGTTAAATCTGGGTAATATACTTATCAAAAGCGATTTCAAGAGAGAGACCACAAGGACAGGCAGAGGTTAGACATTAAATGGATACGTACCCCTGTGGGGAATGTTATTCTGCCTATATATATAAGAAGAAAAATCCTATGGCACTCTATATTAATATATATAAAAACCTATTGGTAGTTCTTATGAGCAGAAAAATATAGATAAAAACACATCTAAAAAAATATACAAAATCCCAAACAACCATAGTTTTGTATCCCCAAAATCTCAAGTGGTATAGTATAATATAAAGGAGTACAAGTACACATGCGCAGAATGTGTATAGACATAAGATTCAGAAAATAAATATATATATATATTGCACTACAGAATATATAAAGTGCAGGTGTCAAACAAATGATGTAATATCAATTCACAGTGGAATAGAGTCCATATCTATCTAAACAATTTGTACTAGATAACCAGGTAAGTAGGTATAGTCCACGTGACCACAAATGGGTATAACATGGCATATGTACACAAAAGGGCAGAGTAAAGTAGGAATGGCATATAAATATGAGTACCAGTTAATGAGCAACAAGTGCTCTATATACCTAGATATGAGCAGTTATCTGTATCCAGTATTATGATACATATATAATACTCGTCAGTAAGAATATATATACTTATCTATCTGGTATATGTATCAACACAAAGTCAGCACAAAGCCATCAACATTAGCCATCCTGCGACCCTAAGAAGCGGTCAAAACCTGTAACTGGACATGGTGTCAGTAAACATGTGGATCCATGGGGGAACAGAACGCCGGAAGAACAGCCAGACTCTTTCGCTCACGAGTGAGCTTTCTCAATGGCTGTAGACGGCAGGTAGCCGGCGGTTTAAAACAATGCATAGTCTCGCGAGAACACGTGACGTAGAGCTTTCATCAAGGGGCGTGAGTAAGACGCCGGTAGCCGCGCGGTTAAACAATGCATAGTCTCGCGAGAACACGTGACGTATACGTCCATGATCGTGCTACGTGATGACGTCATCCAGAATTCAACGTGCGAGATCCCGAGCGCCATATTGGAACTGGGCACATAGACAATATATAACTAATCAGCCCATAATAGAGCTACAATAGGGCAACAGTGATATCAGCCTGCAAGATGCAGGCTATCTATAGGATAGTGGTCTAAATACATAATACTCAATATGAAAAAGTCTATCAGAGATAAACAGAGATTAGGATATCAAAACTTATATGTACAAGTCTATAATTCATAATGTGGCAAATATGCACATCATAGTAATTGATTCACAAACCCAACTCATTATATAGCTTATTAACATTGCCTGTTAAGTAGGTAATAGGCAAACACTGACGAAAATTCTTTACGACTTTCAATCTATTGATTAAACATGATAAGGAGTGTTGTTACATCTTACCACTGAAATTGACACTCTGACTCTTGAACTCAAAACTGAATTGGATAAATCTACCTTTTCCAATTTGGAACAGACTATTAAAGGTGTATGTCCACCCTAAAACTGATTTTTAATATGCTGCTCCCCCATGTCCCCCAGCCCCACCGCATAAATATTTTTTCAGAAAGCCCCCAAACTCTTACTTACCTCCCCTCGTTCCTCTGCCGCACTGCCGGCCCTCTGCTTGCGGAATGCAAGCAGAGGGCGGGACCGGCAGTCGCGTCTGTGATTGGCTGAGCGGCAGCCAATCACGGCCGGCTGCTGCCGGTCATTCAGTGCAGTGGAGGAAAGCGGAGAGGTAAGTAAGAGTTTGGGGAGCTTTTTGAAAAAAAAAAATATGCGGTTGGGGCTGGGGGACATGGGGGAGCAGCATTTAAGGGGGATTTGTGCTAGGGGGAGGGATAGTAGAACGGAGGGAGAGGGAGGGAGAGGGAGGGGGAGGGAGGGGGAGGGAGAAGGACTGCAGTGCGCATGGCAAATATCTACAGGAGGCAAGATAGCAGGCAGAGCCCTGCTATCCTCCTGGTGGTTAGTTTTGACTTTGGGGGGGGGTTTACAGGAGAACCCTATGGAGCTGGGATGTGAGGTAAGGATTAAACTACACTACATGGTGGGGCCAGTAGTGGGGGGGATTATAGTTTTGGGGGTGGACATGCCCTTTAAGGATATCCTCACTAAAACTGAGGAAGATATTATTAAGAACAAAAGATCTAAGCTAAATAGAGATAAACAAGACTTTCTATCTGGTATACCGTACAAATGGCAACATAGAGCCAATCTGAAACGCAGACCCAGAAAACATATTTTAGACAAAGGAGGGAATCAAGGCAATCCGAACTATCTGACAGTGATGCTAGTTCTTTTTAGGGGATTCCCTTCCCCAAAGAGAGTTATTCGAAGAGGGAGGGGCCAGACCAAAAAGCAACAGAAACATCTTACCCCCATACAAGAGACAAACGAGACAACAGAACAAATAATTACTAACACAGATTACGGTCAGGTAATAAATTTGTCTAAACATACACTGACTCCACCCCAATTGGCTATACTGTCAAAAGGTCTTACATTGTTCCACTGACACACTTTGACAATTTTAAATTTTGAAAGATTTATTCCTCTTTTGCAGAAAATTATCTCTAAAACACATTTTGCCAAGACGCAAGAGATTATAAATAAAGAGGATCTTAATACTGATCCTACACTTCATACTTTTGATCTATTGGATCAACATATTTTACCAATGAGGTAATTACTTCTAACCATCAACACTCTCAATTACCTCTAAACAATATTACTGCTTTCAAACCCAAATCTACTTATTTTCCATCTTTTTCAGAACATCCTAACATAGATGTATTCTATAAATGTACTGGACAGAACTAGAAAAAATTGACACTAAGCGACACAATCATAACCTTAAGAAGTCTGAACAAAGAGCTCTCAAGGAGTTAAGTAATTTACATGATATTATAATTAAACCCTCAGATAAGGGGGAACATAGTACTTTAGCCTAGTGATATGTATGTTTCTGAGGCGCTGAGACAACTTAATAATAAAACCAATTATAAACGTCTTCCCTCAGATCCCACACAGGCTATCAAAGGATCTTGAAACATTTGATGGACGACGCTACGGAAATATGGCTATTACCCCTACGAACATCATTTCTTTATGTTGAATATCCCAGAGTATCTACCTTCTATTTACTTCCAAAAATTCACAAGAATTCATCCGCACCACCAGGTAGACCCATAATCTCAGGGAATGGAAATCTGTGTGAGAACCTCTGTTCTTTTTGTGATTATGCTCTACAACCTTTTGTTTTAGGACTTGACTCTTATAACGAGATTCTTCGGACTTATCTCTAAGGTTATTCATGTTCCGACTGACGAGATCTCTCCCTGATCGCTTGCGACGTTGAGTCCCTGTACAGTAATATTGACCATGTCAGCGGAGTACATGCATGTGAGTACTTCATGAATAGGGGCAATTTATGCCAAACATCTCGATTTCATACCATCTCTCTCCTATTACAGTTTATACTTACACATAATTATTTTGTTTTTGATTCTTCGTTTTATTTACAGCTTAAGGGCACTGCGATGGGTGCCAAATGTGCACCGTCGTATCCAATCTTTTCATAGGCTGGTGGGAGAGGGAGGTAGTCTTACTATGAACAAATGCAAGAGTTTAAATCTCATGTGGACTTGTGGCTCCACTACATAGATGATATTTTCATCTTGTGGTGGGGCCACAAGATTTTGCTGAAATTTCATTATACCCTTAACAATAACTCACTTATTGTCACCTCGTTATATAGGAAACCCACTTCCACCAATGCTTGCTACACTTTGACAGTGCACACTTGTCCAATTAAAAGAAAAACATACCTAAAGGACAATACATGAGAGTACGCCGCAGTGTCAGCAATGATGTGACATACATAAGGAAGCAGTGATCTCACACAAAGATTCCTCAATAGAGGATATCGAGAGAATTGCTTGATAGACACAGAAAGATGACTGATGATTTCAAACAGTTGAACTACTAAACTCAAAAAATAGGAGACATGACACTTCCATCAGGTACATAACGAAGTATAATGAGGATTCCCTGAGATTAGGAAGGCTTTATATAAAAACTGGCATATCTACTCTCTGATGACCTGCTTTCTAAATTTATCTCTGATTCACCTCAGATTACAGCCAAAAGAAGCAGAAATCTCAAAGACATATTGGTATCTAGTCATTTTCAAGAAACACATTTAGACTTGGCAGGGGTGTAAGACTTCGAGGAACTCATCCATGTGGTGAATGTGTTTATTGTCCCTACATGTGTGCAGACACGATGATTTGAGATTCCTCACGTAAACAACAGTATCAGGTATTTTTCTATTTCAATTGCAAATCCTCTAATATCATCTATTGCCTACGTTGCCCTTGTGATAAATTATATGTTGGTAACAATCCCAGAAACTTAAATACAGACTTTGCCAACACTTGTCTAACATTAGGAGAGCACAGATCGATGTTACTCATAACAAGCCATCTCTAGCATTGCTATGCATTTCTTGCAGACCCATAGAGGCAAACCCAGGGTCTTACCTGTTTTAGTTTGGAATCTGTTAAAACCAATATTATAGAGAGATATACAACACCTTCTACTTCAAAAAGTGACTAGGTGGATCTATCAATTAGGCACCTTGTCCCCTAAAGGCATAAACGAGGAATTGGATCTGACTTTGTTTATCTGATGATTGACTGATAATTATTGTTTAAAAAATTTCTTTCAGATAAGATCTCATGGTACTATTTATTACTTTACCTTTCACAGAAGGGCTGGTTCCAAGCAATTCTACACTGGCCTGAAAAACATACCTTTGAAAGGATACATCCATTGGGTCTTGAATACATACAGGTTTTGCATTCCTACATTGTGGACTAAATACTCCGGACTTGGGTAATCATCTTACTTCAGACGGATCGGTTGTGGAGATATATATATGCTTTTCCTCATGGATTGGATTCCTAACCACCATATTAACGGACTTCCCTGTGATTGGATTACAATTTTTTATACTTTGGTTCATCACATTATTATGCCTGATACTACTTATCCCTCGAGGGGCATATGAAATCTATTTATTCTGGACCTCACTACATTGGAGGATGTGATCTCTCAATCCTTTTTCAAATATTTTACATATTGCCACATAATATTCATCTCCACTTGAGGGGCAAATGAATCTATTTATTCTGGACTTTACTACATTGGAGGATGGAATCTTGCAATGCTTTTTCAAAATAGCTCACAATTGATACATATATACTTTGACTTTGTTTACAGCTCCATATACTGTGTAAATTTATTTGTTACCATGGACATTGGTGCTATATGGACTATTTATTCCTATCTGGGTTACATTTAACACAAATGATCCCTCATGCTTTTTGGTCCTACTTAACAGGAAATGTTAATAAGCTATATAATGAGTTGGGTTTGTGAATCAATTACTATGATGTGCATATTTGCACAATTATGAATATATAGACTTGTACATAGTTTTGATATCCTAATCCTGTTTATCTCTGATAGACTTTTTCATTTGAGTATTATGTATTTAGACCACTATCCTTAGATAGCCTGCATCTTGCGGCTGATATACAACTGTTGCTCTATTTTGTAGCTCTATTATGGGCTATTAGTTTATATATTGTCTATGTGCTCAGTTCCAATATGGCGCTCGGGATCTCGCGCGTTGAATTCTGGATGACGTCATCACGTAGCACGATCATGTGACGTATACTTCACGTGTTCTCGCGAGACTATGCATTGTTTTAAACCGCGCGGCTACCTGCCGTCTACTACGCCATTGAGAAAGCTCACTCATGAGCGAAAGAGTCTGGCTGTTCTTCCGGCGTTCTGTTCCCCCATGGATCCACATGTTTTACTGACACCATGTCCATTCAGGTTTTGACCGCTTCTTAGGGTCTGCAGGATGGCTAATGTTGATGGCTTTGTGCTGACTTTGTGTTGATACATATACCAATAGATAAGTATATTATCTTACTGACGAGTATTATAATGTATTACATAATACTGGATACAGATAACTGCTCATATCTAGGTATATAGAGCACTTGTTGTCTCATTAACTGGTACTCATATTTATATGCCATTCCTACATTTACTCTGCCCTTTTGTGTACATATGCTCATGTTATACCCATTTGGATCACGTGGACTATACCTACTTACCTGGGTATCTAGTACAAATTGTTTAGATAGATATGGACTCTATTCCACTGTGAATTGATATTACATCATTTGTTTGACATCCTGCACTTTATATATTCTGTAGTGCAATATATATATATATTTATTTTCTGAATCTTATGTCTATACACATTCTGCGCTGTGTACTTGTACTCCTATTATTTATACTATACCACTTGAGATTTTGGGGATACAAAACTATGGTTGTTTGGGATTTTGTATATGTTTTTAGATGTGTTTTTATCTATATTTTTCTGCTCATAAGAACTACCAATAAGGGTTTTTATATATATTAATATGAGTGCCATAGGATTTTTTCTTCTTATATATAGGCAGAATATACATCCCCACAGGGGTACGTACCATTTAATGTCTAACCTCTGCCTGTCCTTGTGGTCTCTCTCTTGAAATCGCTTTTGATAAGTATATTACCCAGATTTAACTCTGTACCATCTGGTACAGATAAACATTTCATCATGTCAGGATGTGCAATTTCTTGTTTATACATTTTGAATAGATGGATATTCTTTATTGTAGGTTGTAATAACCGTACCAGTTGTCTTTAGTAATGTTTCTGTTCTTGCTTCTTGCCATCTCATTACATTCTTGTAGCAATTATTTGGGGCAGCCCATACTGCTCTAGCATAGTCATCTAGTTTAGTACAGCTTGGTCATAGTTGAGGGCAGTCCCTTTGAAAAGCCTTTGATTTGGTATTTGGATGAGCACTGTCAAAATGGAGGATAGAATTAGTCCCTGTTAACTTTTCTGTATATTTCTGGGTCATTATCCTTGTTGACAGTTATATCCAGAAACATGTTTTTTACCTGATATGTGTTAGGAAGATGATTATTCCTATTAAAAAAAAAATTAAAAGCTTTTACTGCTTCTCCGGGCCCATTTCAATAGAATTATATTGTCTATGAATCATAGATCAATGAGCAAGGTATAAAACATAAAATACTCACAAAGAATTATAACCACACGAAAAGATGATGAGGTAAGTAGGACATTTAATTTTGTGAAATTGATTGTTTATTCATCACACAACATGTTTCTACTCACAAAATACATATTCCCATTCCAACCATCCTAAAAACAGATTTGCATAGGCCGGTGCACATTTGGCGCCCCTTGCAGTGCCTTTTTTCTGTAAGTAGAAGGTAGAAATCATAGAGGAAGTAATTATGGAAGAGCACAAATCTTAGCACGATATAATAACTGCATTTCTGTCTTTGTGTTGGTAATTCCCCATATTTAGAAAGTATATCACATGCGCTTATACTGTGTCAGCTCTATATTAGGATATAGTGACTCACGTCACAGGTGATCAATAGATGATCTTCCTATTTGGCCTGTAGCCTGGATTAAAGTCTGATGTATCCCTTATGTAGGAGTCTAACTGCAATACATAGGATGATAGTGATCTACAGCATAAAGCATAAAATGCAACACAAACGCATAAAAACGCATTGCAAAAAAGCTTTAAATCGCAATGCAGTTTACTGCATTTTTTTCATGCATTTTTTGTTGTGTAGTTTGAACTAGCCTTAGGGAGCAAGTAAAATGTTGGGTTATTTTTAAATAAAAATTCTGCTTCCTTAGAGGCTTCCTTTTATGGAGTCATCTAAAATGTTGGGTCAGAGACTAGAGGTGTGTTTGGCATTTTGTAGTTGCTTTCTTTCTTCTTTGAGATACATGTTCATGGGCCATAGCGCCATAGCATAATATTGCGGCCCTTATCAGACCTTTTTAATCCCCACCCCTTTAGTACTTCCAATTCAGCTAATGCTGCTCTTTCCTTATTATATTTTTTGTCTATTTTGTTGCAATCAGCTACCACACATTTATAGAATACTTCTAGATTGGGGAATTGTGAAAAGGGAGGGCAAAAGTAGACATCCTGGATTGAGGCTAGGTAGTTCAGGTTGGCTTCTACGAGTCTATCTGAGAATTCCCTTACCTTTGTGCAAAATAAGCTTTCAGGGTCATCAAAATAGGAATATATCCGTAAATAAAGTGATATTGTTTTATGTTTTTGTTTGTATAGGTGTAAGCGGTAGTTGGTCAAGTTTATTACCTGTACATTTTCAGTGTGAGGCATCATGTTTCTAGAAAATATTAAGTTTCTATATATGTACAACTTTATATCAGCAGCTGTTTTTTATTTACCAACCAGCATGAATTGCTGACAGCCTTCCTGGAGCAATAAAATATATTTTTTCCTAGAAAAAGATAAAGATTCTAAATGTACCAACTTCTCTATGTGCAGTGGTGGGTGACTCACTGCTAAGGTGCTGCTTTTAGAAACAGACTGACCATTGGGTCACAGGTTCAAACCCCCCCTTTTTTTTTCTTCTTTCCCCATTTGTTCCTAGCAAAGATAAAGATTCTACATGTACTTGCTTTCCTCTTAGCTCTTGGGATAGTGGTAGAAAGCTTTTAGCAAGGCACATTACATGAGTTTGTAGGTTAGTTACCCAGACTTTGTTTACATAAAACTACACAGAATCTGTGTTCTGTGACGAGGAAGGGATGATCTCTGAGCTGTAACAGCTGAACTGTCAACCTCCAAAAGTAAGGCTGCAGTTTCCTGTAACGTGGACTGCATACACTCAGCTGGGTATACACAGATAAGGTGGATTATGGGAGCTGACCCCTAGTACCAGTTTAATTTCACAAATCACCAGCATCTACACATAGTTGAGGCACACCGTTTGGTATCTTTGTGAATGCTCTTTCTATTAGGGCAATGTTTTCTGGAGACTTTAGTTCCCCCTTAATTTGTAGATGATTGAACTTTTTTTTGAGAACCTTCCATACATTTTTATTTGTTAATAGGTGTCCATTTACAAATAAAAGGAACAGGTGTTCTTTAAAAGTTCATCTGCTCTTTGGAAGACTTTGTTTATCTTTCACAATATTATTGCCAACTAAAAGATGCAATTGTCTTGTGGTGCAGTGTATGATGGATCCCTGTAAACCCTTTTTAATGGACCTTTTAAGAGTCACATCTGTTCATTTTGTTTCTCCACATTTTTCAGTAACCAGCTAATATTTCAATAAATATATTGTGTTCCCTTACCAAAATCGTATTAAAAGATTTACTGTAAATATTGTTACACAACTTGTCTGGAATAGAGAAAATTGTATTTACAAGGTATTTGGTTATTAAAGAAAGGTTATGATATAAGTTTAGTTTGAAGGCTGTATATTGCAGATCGTCAGCTATACTTTTAAATGTTTTTGCTATATCTTTGCAAATATATCGAATGGTGTAATAGTAATAATCAGCATATCGAATAATCACTGTTGGTTAAATACATTTTTATTTCTATAGATCGGCCAGTATCCGTACAGAAAATAAAAAGGGTTCTTTTAGGTCAAAGAAAGCTTTTGTTTATATATAAAAGGGAAATATAGGAGGTATATTACCATACACCAGTGAGCAATGTACCTGCCAGGTAAACCAAGTAGTGTACTGTGTTTGGAACTAAGTATACATTGTCACTGTTTGGATGCTCTACCAAGAAATACTCTCGCCCTTAAGTGAACAGTTTCCATGTGAACATTAATTGGTTTGGAGAACCCAGTAGGAAAAAATATTTGTTGAATATTTATGACTAGAATTTACAATTGCAGAGTGGACAATAGAGAATTTAGGATAATCTGCATATTAATCAATAAATTAAAATTATTCTTTCCCCCCCAAAATATTAAAACATTATTTAACACAATCATCAGTATAAACATAAGTCCAACTCATCATATGTATTGAGCACCCTTAAACCCTATGAAAGCCCCAGTTACTGACGATATTTTTAAAAAAAGCTGTCAAACAAATTTGTGTATTTAAAAACAAATTCATGTTTCAAAATAACCACGGGGTAATTATTATTATCCGTATTGTGGATTTATTAGCGCTAACATCTTCCGTAACGCTTTACAATTACATGTATACATTCACACCAGGCCCTGCCCCAAGAGCTTACAATTTACGTACATTTATTTGACACATACAGCCTATCGTTATGTCTTTATGATTGTGGAGGAATCTGAAGTGCCCGGGGAAACCCACACAAGCACGAGGGGAGAATTGCCAAGTCATACTTGACTATACTAATGAAAATATTTTTCAAATAAATTGTGTGCTGTAATAAATAAAACAGGTACTTTAACCAAGATTAGGGGGTGTGCGCACAAATGCCACCAAGATTTGGTAGTTTTCTCTTCCTCTTTTACATAAACTGTTCTGATTTTTTTTGGACTGATTTTATAAATAATAAAAGGTTTATTATTATAATAATCTTGTCATGGTTTTTTAATTTTTTTTATTATTTCACTGTATTCACACATAGTTAATCAAACACACAATAATTCACACTGAGCACCAACAGTGACACTTCTTTCTTTTAGTAATATGTAAATAATACTAAAAAAGGTTTGAAACACTTTACAAATAAAAGTGAGCAAAGGATAAATATGTACAATTCTAATTGGTTACTAATAAATAGCTCCAAGAAATTAACTTATTTTTGCCTTGTGCTGTTGTGAAATTAAACTGGTACTGAGACACAGTTGCACTTTACATTCTATGGCAGCATGCACTCTCTAATGCTGGCCATAGAAATGATATCAAAATGATATTGCTTTAAAATACACTTGTCTTTAAAAATTCTGGGAAAGTTTTGACTTATTTTCCTGAATGATGTCCAACTAAAATGTTTTTTTTTTTTTACAAGTAGTCATTGCTTTGCTTTGTTTATGTCTCAACAGAGCATTAAATTATGTGTCTCTCTCTGTACACAGATGCAGGGAGCATAAAGGTGCCAGGCTTATTTATGGAAGGAAATCTTCGCCAATAGGAAATAAACCCCAGAAAAACAGAAATGATTTTTAGTGCATATTTATTTTATCTCCGTATCAGCTTTTTAAGGCTCAGGAATCCTTCCTCTGAGGTATTATTTGTTTTTATTATATAGAACCAAGAACTTTGGCCATTAGATGCTCCAGCACACTCAGTGCTGGTCCTCCACTCTAAGCATTTGCTGTTTATGATATGGTAACCTATAAATCTCCCAGGAACTTTTACCCATTAGTGATATCATCCCATGAACTAAAACCTTGACTTGCTTCAAACAAATATTCCTGGGAATAAGTTTTACTTATAAATTCCCAGGTAAATTCCCAAGAATGATGTATATATAAACATGTATGTTCTTGGGAACTCAATAAAAATGAATCAATCATTAGCCAGTTGGAGCTGGTGTTCTGTGAAAAAAAATGCAGATAAAGTAACTCTTTGGGGTGCAAATTCCTTTGTTTATACTTTTCTTTTTTAAATTTTTTTCATTATCACATTATCATTATCACTATACAAACTTCAAGCAAATGTCTTGAATATTTTTTTTCCTCTGTATCACTGTAGAAGATCCAAGTACAGATATCATAGAGTATACTTAGTTTATAAAGGTATAAAGATTCAAGTTCACTTTGGTTAACCGAGGATATGGTACAGAAAGAACTAAAGAAGGTTATATTAATAAATCTCCTGGAACCCGATAAAATACATCCTCAGGTACTTAAGGAGCTAAGTTCAGTTTTATCAGGCCATTGTTTCTTATTTTTGCTGATTCCCTCATGTCGGTGGTGTGCCTCTGGATTGGAAAAGGCTGATGTTTTATTCCAATATTCAAAAAGGTTAGTCGTTCACGAGCCGGGTAATTACAGGCCTGTAAGTTTAACTTCAGTGGTGGGAAGATCCTGAAGTTTAATAAGGGAACAGGTTCTAGAGTATGTTTCAAGACTGACTATAAGTAGTAACCAGCATGGATTAAGGAGGAATAGATCTTGACAAACTAACTTGCTTGGTTTAGGAGGAAGTAAGTAGAAATTTAGACTCTGGTAAGCAGTAGATGTATTACTTGGATTTGCAAAGGCTTTTGATACAGTCCCCCATAGGCAACTAATGAATAAGCTAAGGTCTGTTGGTCTGGGGAGTCACATTTGTACATGGATAGAAAATTGGTTAAAGAATAGGATGCAAGGAGAGTTGTTAATGGGGCTTCATCATTATGGACTAAAGTGCTAAGTGGGGTGCCACAGGGTTCTGTGTTGGGGCCGCTTCTATTTAATCTATTATTAATGATTTGGAAGTGGGTATTGTCAGCAAGGTTTCTGTGTTGCTGACGACACAAAACTTTGTCGACCATTAAAAACTTCAGAGGATGTCAATCGTTGCAAGGGGATCTAGATAGATTATCACATTGGGCTGCTAAGTGCAGATGAAATTCAATGTTGATAAATGTAAGGTGATGCATTTTGGACTTAAAAATACTTGTGCTACTTATACTATAAATGGCTCTGTGTTAAGTGAATCCCGGTTGGAAAGGGATCTTGGAGTTTGGTGGATAACAAACTTAAAGGTAGCAAGCAGTGCCAGGCGGCAACAGCCAGAGCCAGCATGGTTTGTCTTGTATAAAGCGAGGTATGGATTCAAGGGAGGAAAATGTAATTCTCCTCTTTACAAAGCATTGGTAAGGCCTCATTTGGAATTGCAGTGCAATTTTGGAATCCTGTGTACAAAAAGGACATCTTTGAAATGGAAAGGGTTCAGAGAAGGGCAACTAAATTAATAAGGGGATTGGAGGAGCTTGAATATGAAGAGAGACGGAAAAGTTACAATTATGTACGCGAGAAAAGGCGCTTGCGTGGGGATATGATTACTGTGTATAAATACATTAACGGGCCTACAATAAACTATCTGGGCATTGTTCCCCAATAGAACATGTCAGGACACGAGGACATCCCTTAAGACTTGAAGAAAAAAG
Source organism: Hymenochirus boettgeri (assembly GCA_019447015.1). NCBI lineage: Eukaryota > Metazoa > Chordata > Amphibia > Anura > Pipidae > Hymenochirus > Hymenochirus boettgeri. Next base: position 266,959,016 of record CM033473.1, on the reverse strand, counting down.
GTTTAGGCTTCAAGTTCGGAAAGGGTTTTTTCACTGTGAGAACGGTAAAGCTATGGAACTGTCTTCCAGTGGAAGTTGTTATGGCAGGTTCATTGGTCAGTTTCAAAAAAAAAGCTGGTGAGTTTCTGCAAACAAGGAATGTTGCAAGTTACTGGTATTGATACATAAAGTAGAGTTGATCCGGGAAATTTCCGATTGCCACTTGGAGTCAGGAAGGAATTTTTTCCCCTCATAAATTTGGTGGGGGTTTTTTGCCTTCCTCTGGATCAACAGTTAGGCAGGAAATGAGGATATTGCTAGATGGGTTGGACTGGATGGACGTGTGTCTTTATTCAACATCAAAATACTATACTACTTTACTCTACAAATGAGATTTTCGGGGACAACCTTTTGTGGTATCCTTAGATTAGTCAATATAGATTTTGATTTGCCATACACTGGCCAGATGTTCAATTGATTCGACATTTAATCCGACCCATATGTTGTGGGCCAGGAGTGATTTCTTAACTTGTGATATTTCCAGGCAGATAATGCTTTGCAATAAACGTTAAACTGTAATGCAAGTCACAAAGTATTGGTATATTTAAAACCTTGAGGAATGGCAGGAGGCTCGGAGTTTGCATATTTTTCCTGTGCTTCATGGGTTTCCTCGTGGCACTCCAGTTTCTCCCAAACTCAAAAAGACATACAGATAGGTTTATGTGTGACATGAAGTGATTAGATTGTAAGCTCTTTGGAGCAGGGTCTGGTGTGAATGTATCATTGTAATTGTAAAGCACCATGTAAATGTTTGTGGATTTCTTTGAGAGTATGAAAAAAAATGACTTTCACTATGTTATGTAAACTCCTGCTGCAGCCAGAGACCAATACAGCATAACCAGCTTATCGACAAATATAAAACAAACAACCACAGTGAATAAACCAACCACCACAAACAGAACCCTAACTGACTAACTATATATAATATAATGGACCAAGACTATATACATGAGAAACGGATAATAAAGGCAAAGACAAGAGCAAGAGAGGAAAGGGGCTATGAACTGGTTAAATGGAAAGGGCCGAAGAAAGATGCCAGGAAACAGGAACAGATCTGTCTCTAAAGTAAAGGGGTGGATCCTTAAAAGGTATCTCCACTGCTAAAATCACTTTTTCATTCAGTTTTATGAAGAACAGAGGTAAAGGAGCTTTGACTTACCTCCCGTTCTCAATAAATGTTCAGGAGCCAGGAATGAAGTTGCAGAACTTACTGATCTCTCGCTCGCTCCTCCGCCGCGTCCTCTGACAGGTCCCGATTGATAGTGTACGCTATGCGGGACTAAGGATGTAATGTGGGTTCAAAAACCAATTTCAAGGAACCCGGATTTTCCAAATTCTTGAAATTTCGATAATCATCGAATCGAAAATAGATATTTAGCAAAATCGAAACTGCAAACCAAAAGTAGTGAACGATTTCAGTAACCCTTGAAATATGATCATTTCAGTACCCTCGAAAGTAATGATCGATTTCAGTAACCCTCGAAGTAATGATCAATTTCAGTAACCCTCGAAAGTAATGATTGATTTCAGTAACCCTCAAAAGTAATGATCGATTTCAGTAACCCGAAATAATGATCGATTCAGTAACCCTTGAAAGTAATGATCGATTTCACTAACCCTCGAAAGTAATGATCGATTTCAGTAACCCTCGAAAGTAATGATCGATTCTGTAACCCTTAAAGTATGATCGATTTCAGTACCTTCGAAAGTAATGATCGATTTCGGTAACCCTCAAAAGTAATGATCGATTTCGGTAACCCTCGAAAGTAATGATCGATTTTGGTAACCCTCGAAAGTATGTATCGATTTTGGTAACCCTCGAAAGTAATGAGCGATTTCGGTAACTCTAGAAAGTAATGATCGATTTCAGTAACCCTTGAAAGTAATGATTGATTAAGTAACCCTGAAAGTAATGATCGATTTCGGGAACCCTCGAAAGTAATGATTGATTTCGGTAACCCTCGAAAGTAATGATTGATTTTGGTAACCCTCGAAAGTAATGATCGATTTAGGTAACCCTCAAGTAATGATTGATTTCGGTAACCCTCAAAAGTAAGATTGATTTCGGTAACCCTCGAAAGTAATGATCGATTAGGTAACCCTCGAAAGTAATGATCGATTTCAGTAACCCTTGAAAGTAATGATCGATTTCAGTAACCCTTAAAAGTATGATCGTTTCGGTAACCCTCGAAAGTAATGATCGATTTCGGTAACTCTAGAAAGTAATGACGTTTCAGTAACCCTGAAAGTATGATCGATTTCAGTAACCTTGAAAATAATGATCGATTCAGTAACCCTCGAAAGTATGATCGATTTTCGTACCCTGAAAGTAATGATCAATTTCAGTAATCTAGAAAGTAATGATCGATTTCAGTAACCCTGAAAGTAATGATCGATTTCGGTAACCCTCGAAAGTAATGATTCGATTTCGGTAACCCTCGAAAGTAATGATAGATTCGGTAACCCTCGAAAGTATGATTGATTTCGTAACCCTCGAAGTAATGATCGTTTCGGTAACCCCTCGAAAGTAATGATCGATTTCGGTAACTCGAAAGTAATGATCGATTTCGGTAACCCTCGAAAGTAATGATCGATTTCGGTAACCCTCGAAAGAATGATCGATTTCGGTAACCCTCGAAAGTAATGATCGATTTCGGTAACCCTCGAAAGTAATGATTGATTTCGGTAACCCTCGAAAGTAATGATCGATTTCGGTAACCCTCGAAAGTAATGATCGATTTCGGTAACCCTCGAAAGTAATGACTGTTCGGTAACTTGAAAGTTAATGATCGATTTCGGTAACCCTCGAAAGCAAGAAATGATTTTCAGTAACCCTTGAATTTGTAATATCGGTAACCCTCGAAAGTTAGCGCTCGATTTTGGTGACTCTCGAAATAGAATGCGGAAAGCTGCAAACATCCCGATCGAGAGGAACGATAGTTTTTTAAAATAAGTTTTGGTTCTATTGACGGGTTCCCAGACCTCCCCCAGGTCTCTGTGTCATTTATAGAACCTACTATTACTAATTGTCCCTCAAAATGGACAGAAACTTTGATTTTTTTTTCTCTCATAGACTTCTATGTTCGTTTTTCGAATTTTTGAATACAGAAAGAAACTCATCAGTTTCGAATATCTCTATGCGGGACTGTCAGAGGGACACAGCGGAGGAGTGAGAGAACCGTTAAGTTCTGCAACTTCATTCCTGGCTCCGACATTTTATTGAAGAACGGGAGGTAAGTCACAGCTCCTTACCTCCCGTTCTTCAATAAACTGACTGAAAAAATGATTTTGCAGTGGAGATACCTTTTAAATAGGGAAACAGTTTGCAGGTGAGGTGATTTCTAATGATGATCGTACCTTGAGAGGGTCCACTGGTAGTGGTAAATGGAAATTCAGAAATACAGCAGTGGGAACAGAGGGACAGTGACATCAACAGGTGAAAGCGGAACTGCCGGAGATCCTCACAGTTCATTTTTGTATTATTTAGTTCCTGCTATCCCTGTGCCTCTTGGATCAGAATTCAGGAGCTGGTTTTCCAATAAATGTGGTCTCAAGTCATCATTAACAAGTTTGGGGGTTAATGATTAAGTTTTTATGAGTAAGAATAATTTTAAAATACACATCACAGAAAACTGTGTTGCAGGGTCCTAATGACACCTAGCTTGTGATCTAAGGGTGGTGGGAGTCAAACATCAAATATGATCTGTGTGTGTTGGTTTCCTGTACACCTTATCTTCCTCACCTCTACATCAGAACCTGCACACAGAGCTGAGAACATCCCCACTAGCACAGAGGTGGAAGGCTAAAGAATGAAACATCTCAGAGAGCCCTTAAAACTTGTGGATATCCAGACTGGGCCTTTGTCAAAAGAAGTAGAAGGAAAAAGAACAGGAAACAACAGTGTAAGGGAAGCAAGACAGAGAAAGAACCTGGTTCATCCCATATTAGCGGGGTCTCCGAGAAATTAAGAAGAATTTTCAAAAACACAGTATCCCTGTCTGCTTTAAACCCAACAACACCTGAGGCACAATTGGTACATCCGAAAGACCCAATACCGAAACACCAAGAAAAGCGACATCATATACGCAGTGCAGTGCAGTGAAGAATGATTTGTATGTGGGGGAGACCACCAGCCTGCACAACCTATGACCCAGCACAGAAGAGCCAATTCCTTGGGTCAGCACCTCAAGGAGGCCATTTATGTGTAAATAAAGAACCAGCCTAAGTAGAGGTGGGGGGGTTCGACACCCAACTGTCGCCATGTACAATGCTGTTTTAACACCTTACTAGGGCGTCCTATAACACCTCTTAGCCACTATATTCCAATCACACCCTTAACACCTGGCTGTGATTCTAATTGGGATTTTCCAGGGTAAATATTGCCACAGATTCTTGTACAGTCATTCTGAATTGAGAAGCCAGTCGGAATGACTAGCGAAACGTCTTCAAGAACTAAACTCAAGTCCAGTTGATCTAATTGAATACACATATATACCATGACCTGTGAATGAGAACCTTCACAAGCAACCCGTAAACATATTTATTCATTGAGCAAAGTTTTCATGGGGAACGCAGTCCCCTTCGTCAGGCTGTCAAAAAAGTCACTAGTTACCATTCATCTCTCAAACACTGTGCAGGAAATACGTTATCTCACACCTGTTACCTGAATCAGTAATCACATTTATCTCATTGAACTAGTAACCTGTATCTATTAACTCAACCCTAGAGTGATCCCAGATACATATAAACATATTTACATTATGTTCATAAACATTATTATAGGGACACAAGCTCAACTGGTGAATCCATTAAACAAAGTCTCCACTCATCCCACTCACTGAATGGCAGCCCCCCCCATCAAACCTAGAAACACCACTACAGACAATAACAAATAGAGGTCAATATTCTCTATTGACCATGAGGCGTGAGAGAATTAACTCCTTCACCCACCACACCTTTCTTTGTTTCATTTAAGTCTCCTGTCCTCTTCCCCTATGAGGGTGAGATACCCCCTCCAATACCATAAACCTTAATCCATATCTTTATGGTCAAGCCCTCCACAAAATGCTAGATACAGGCAACTTTGTATACCTTAGTCTAATGCTGGAACGATGTAGCGTGATTAACACATTGGGTGGTCTCACCCACATAGAGAGTTTGCAGGACACCACAGTACATATAAAACAAAATTAGAATTTCGTGTGTGTAAAATCCCCTCAGTGTATATTCTCCAGAGGTGACGGAGATGTCAGAACACTGATCCCTTCTCATAGATTGACTTGTGTGCAATTGCCCAATCGTGGGGAAAGAATTTTGGTGACGTGTTCTCCAGACCATTTCCGCAGTGCCACATCCATTTATCATTGCTATTTTATCTGTTTTATCTGAAATTTTCTAACTATTTCCTCGATTGACTTTGATGAGCTGTTTCTGAACTTCCAAACTTTTACTGAAGTTCTGAAATAGACCGAAGTTCATGAAGTTTGACCATCTTTAGGGATAGTATCTCATTCAAATTGCTGGGGAGGTAAGTGGGTTTTCAAGGTTGGGAGTTTCAGGGGTGGCGAAGTAAGTGTAAGTTTGGAACGGTTTGCCTTACTATGCAGTCCATTCACATACAGGCCTTGAGAACCTTCATGAAAAAAAACTGAGTATCCTAAGGTAACCAATCTTTGGCCAAACTTTAGCACACAGGATTCACTTCAAAGAATTCCTGTCACCGTTTTGACGTGAAGCTGTCTAAACATCTCTGTTGCCAGTCACTTCCCAGAAACTCCACAAAATTAGGAAAATAATTAGAAGTTTAATATCAATCACACATGAAGTGTGATTCTAGAATCGAAAGTCTCCTAGTAAATTATCCCTCGTTTTCCATCTATCATTTTAAAACTGTGTAATTGTTCCGTGTTGTCTTTAGAGAGATCGAGAAGAGGACAACAAAGTCACGCTATGAAGATTAAAGCAATGTATTATTCCCCTTTTGGAGAATCATAACGAGGCATAACAGGACAAGCAAACGCATATTTTACCAATTAACCGGCATGCAAGCTGCTTACAGATCAGTGAGAATATGTCTGCCCATAATAAATCTCTCAAATTTCTTTTAGGCTCATTGTTTTAATTCTAAGCCTGAATAAATTCTGCCAATATTTATGTCTATTGTTAATTTATATTTTTGGATGACTAAGAGGTTTCAATGGGAACATTTTGCTATACGGTTTCATCTCACCAAATGAACTATTATTCCATCTGTTTTAGCGTGTCCTATAATGGAATGGAATGCATTTCAATTTCGGCAGAAAACATGAAGCATTGTCATTAATGAGCGCAGAGAAAACAAGTGATTGGGATTTTAAAGAAGTATAAAAGTATTTATTTTCTTATTGTCTTCCCAATGTTCCACCAGTATTGGCATTCAAACTAATGGAAGTCTAGCAACTCCACAAAACACTAGGTGACATGATACAAGGTAATGTAGACAGCCACGTCTAAGGTTGTTATCTCTGCACTATAATCGAACTGCCAGATATTTGGCTATTCGTTATCGATTGATTATTAGGAAACTGTTGTAACAGCAAACATCAAACATATGGGTTTTTAGATACCTGGTTTGAGTATTCAAAATAAGATTTCTCAAACTCTAGGTATGTTCCCCGCACTTCGTCTCTCACTATAGGTGCTGCTCCTCTTTACTGCTTCACCTGCAGTTCTTTATCTTACAACTTGTACTTGGTTAAGAACTCACACTATTGACTTCTGCTTTTTAATATTTATTCGTGACATGCTTGAGCATGTCACTGAATAATATAAAAGCAAAGTCAATGTGTGCGTTCTTCAACCGTACAATTGTAAGATCTCGAACCTACGCTAGATTGAACAAGTGTTGAGTCTAGACAGTTGCTCTATTTTTAAAATTTAGAATTTGGAAGTTAAGATACCCTTTAATAGTTTTCCAGTTTCCTGTATACCTGTTGTATGGCTTGAAAATGGCAAGCTGATATTTCCAGTAGAATCCACCATACAGGTCATGAAATACAAATCATAAATGATTTTTAACCAATACACTCATTAATCCAGGGCGGTGAGCTATTGGAAGGAATAAGTCACGTCTAACGATGTTTTTTGGTTAGCGTGACTAACTCCTGCTAGCTGCGCGCGGGTACGCAAAGACACCAGCGAAGCGATAGCTGGTGTTAAAAGCCACACATGGGAAAGCCTGTTTGGATTCACCAGGAGGTGAACATGGCAATATTGAATCGTGTAGGGAGATTTACTCAGACATAGTGGCTCTATGTGAATCTACACCTATAGTGTAGTTGTATTGACCAGAACTTAAAAACTGCCCCAGTTAATAAATAAAAGAACATATATGGGGCACATTTCTGATTGAAAGATCCAGTCGGATGACTAGCGAAAACATCTTCAAGAACTGAACTTCAGTCCAGTGGATCTAACTGAATACAACAGATAGAATATGGGGGTACTATTTATTCACTGGTCATGCTAGTTTGGAAGCAATAGAATTGCCCTAAAAAGACGGACATTTGTTTTGTTATTAAGAAGGTAACTCAACAAAACAAATATTTTTGTAGGATTGTACCAATGTAAAAATATAGCACAACTCTTGGTGACATGCCAGATTGTAATATCAGGTTAACATGGGTTTTACTTTTTGCCATTTCCAAAAATGTCCTCCAAATGCTATTCTTATAGCATGAAACCTAAGGGTGTTTTGAAAGGGACCCTACGAGACCCTGTGATGCAATAAAGACATAATTATGTATTGCATCATGGGATTTTGCAAAGGTAAATGCAGGGATTTGTGATATTGAATTCTCCCTGAGCATATTTAATAAATTAAAATTCCCTAACACAGGGAGATAAATATCTGATCATTAAAGTGCAGAGACCTGCCACAGATTATTGTTGCACATTTATTTATTTTTCCTTAAATAGAAATTCAGCCACAATGTCAAAGGTGATTTTTTCTGGGAAACACTGTTCTGGCAAGTTAAACCAAGCAAGCACTATAAAAGACTAATCTCCTCTGATAAACACTGCCATCAAAGAAACGATGGTACCATCAAAGACAATCTTAGTTGCCAAGGAATGTTAACCTTTTGGGGTTCCAACTTTTAGTGTTTTGCGTGTTAAACTATCATTCGTCCTAGGAAAAATATACATAACTTTCAGAATAAATAAAGCTCTCTAAATATGACTAATGTTTGTGAAATGTTACATGACTATAAAAACGTATCAGGCTGGGAAATATGGTGAAAATAACATTTATTGAAATGCCTACATCTAGTTTTAAGGAACAGAGACTTCTGGGTAATTTCACGTTTTCATGGTAGCCCAAGAGTAATTTGTATGTTAAAAACTGGAAAAGAGATATGGAAATTCTCTAATAATTCTGTTAGTGAGATTCACCCAGAGCCACAGGTAGAGCACCTACAACCATTGACTTAAACTCACATGAGTTTCCTCATTGACCATCAATAATAAATGTAATTAGTTCTAATAAAATGTTACTGTAATCGCATCAGTCAATCCCAGCTTCATTCACTGTAGATACCCCAATATTCACCGTCTCTCCCCTATAGCAGCCCCGTTCGTCACCAGACATCAGACACCTAGATGAGCACGGTAGTTCCCAGGTCTTGGGACACAAGGAATGCCCTGACTATTTGGGAAACCCTGGGACAGTCTTGTGCAAACCGGATAAACTTGGAATAAAATACAATAGACAGGATTAAAAGGAGAGGGAAAAAAAATGAGGAGAGCCAACAGCTGGAAATATGGAGACCAGAGCATACAAGCCGAAAAAAATAGGTCAGTTCAAGCCAGTAACACGCAGTTACACACCTGACAATGGGGTCAGGCAAATCAGAGTCAAAAACCGTAGCAAGGTCGGTCACAAACAGCCAACAGGAGACATGTCGAAAATGCACAAGGTCAGATCAGAGAGACCAAGAAAAAAAGAACAATACACCAACTGGGTCAGGGAGGTGAGGGTCAGAGGATCAATATAAAGGATAATCCAAGAGAACTGAATATAGGATAGAATAGCCAATAGAAACAAGGAAGGAAAAGGACTAAGCAGATAGTTCCTCCTTCAATCGCAATCGTAATAACCACAACATCACACAGCTACATGCCAACACATTAACAGACACAGAGACTACTGGAGAGTCTCAAAAACATGCATGAGACGCGTTGCAGCAAGTAAGGACATAGGTGGATCTGGGACAAAAACAGAACTCTTCGTTTCAAATCCGAACGTTCTGTCAAAACCAGGCAGATCGTTACGGGTTTCAGGCTTCGGAACCTATTATGCGAGGGTTTACCAAATGGTATAATGCGTTGTAACCCTCTAAATACATTCCTAACCCTCGAAAGTAAGTTACCGCTTTCGGATATTCGGGTTTTTTCCGAGTTCGTAAATCTGAAAACAGAATGACACTTACGATTTTAGGCCACCTTTAGTAGGACGCCGTGTCTTTCTAACAATTTCAACCAAACGACTTAACATTATTATTTCGTTTTTGTGGTTTTGTGGTATTCCAACAACCTTTTGACAGTACAAATCAGTCATCCCTCCCTGCCAAATGTGGATAAACGGGCAGGGTGGGGAGAAAAGGGTGGAAGGTGGTCATCAAAGGGGTGGGAGCCCAGACAGATGGGGTAGGTGGGTTACATGGCGGTGGGAGCATGAGTGAATACGATCTAAAGAGTTTGGGGGTGACTTGCGGATAAGCAGGAGACCCACCTCAACTCCAAAGACTACCGGATTCCATTCCAACAACACTGATAATTCATCCTCAAACTAGTTGGAAGAATCTATAATATAAGTCGCAAACCACAAAGGTGTACTTAGAAAGGCATTGGGTTTGGTGTTTGTAAAATTTATTTGTAGTTTGATGTGTGTATAAATCTGCATACTTTTAATGTGAATATTTGATTGGGTTGAATTTTCCTTTCTGATCTCGTTATTGTGTGCTTTTTAATCAGCTGAATGAGCTAAAGGAGGTGGAGTTTTTTGGAGAGTGGTCATGTGGGTCATGAAAATGTGCAAATTAGAGAAAAGTACTCTGAATCAGAGTGGCGAATCACTATCAATTCTGGGCTGATCGATTAGCCCCACCCCCCTGATCCACTAACAAACGCCCAATCCCCCAGAACTCTCATTTTTATCTGAACGGGTGCATGACAATGTGGACCCATTAAAGGCGTAGATTGAGAATCTAAGCAAGATTCAGTCACCTCGGGCATTTGATAATCACTTGTGGAGTGTAAACGGTTATCTTCCGTTTATTGGCTGGAAAAAGTAAACTGCTCGGAAGGATCATTTTTGTTTCCCCTGATATTAGTACATATCATATGGTTAAGCTGAACTTGTACTTTAGCTTGTATGAACCCAATTATCCACTAATAAATGAATAAGAGTATGTGGATACCCAGCTACTTTTTTCCCATTTTAAAGGTCGTCAACGTGTTTTTTCAGTCTAATCATGACCTTATGACCGAAATGGCCGTTTTTAACAATATATATATTGTATTTCAAACTTGGGCGAGGCGCATGTGGGAAACCGCTAGACAATTCAGAAATCAAAAAGTAAACATTTGAGGGCATTACAACATCTAACACACAATGGAATATTTTATATAGACAAAGACTTGGAGTTTAGACACATTGGGAAATAGAACTTCTATCAACCCATGGGCAGACTCAGCAAGACACGCTTGGAAAGATCCAGAAACTACAGTCACGTTTTTTTTAAGATCATAAATGAATTTATCTAAAGAATTGTGCATATAATAATAATTTGATGCTGTTCAGTGTCTGTCTGTGAACGGGGAAATTCGAGTCCAGAGCGAAGTCTGCTATTATCATTGTACCTCGTTTCAGAAACAATATTTTACCTTGGTGTCCATGCAGGGATAATCACATAGGTAGCTTTGGGCACTCAATCGACTTTGCTATAAATTCAATAATTTTAATGTGACAGCAATCATGGGACTTAGTATGCTACGAAACCACACGTTGGAAAAAAAACAATAATTCTCAGCTGCACAGTGTATGTGATAGTAAATACCCTTTATAAAATACTGTCAGATGTATTTGTCCAGAGCCACATCACAGGTTCCTGGAGTAAATTTGTGCTCACCCATCTAATATCGTAAGTGTGAGTTTACTCCTTCTTTGCGTCGGCTGTAACAGGTATCGCTAAAGCTTGGTTAAAAGTGCAATGCCATTTCCACATGCCACTGAAATTTCCTGAACTGTCTTAACTTCACTGAATGTTCATTTAAAAAGGTTTGCTACTGTGCAAATATTTCTTTCAGGTGCCACGGCCACACTAGCAACGCAACACCCACAATCGCACACAGAATCACATGCTGATTTCATGTGCAATTTTGTTGCGTTTAAAGCGCATGCGTTTTTTCATTAATTATTGAAAACGCATGTATTTAATGCGGATGCATCGCGATCGCATCACATCGCAAGAGAAAACACACGTTTTCGTGGCGTTGCGCGATTCCAAGATTTGAAACAAACGCGAACGCAGAAAATTGCGCATTGTGGCCTACCCTAAAAGGCAAGTCCAGCCATTAAATAAAATTTTTAGGTTAGTGTCAATGACAAATTTTTTGTCCTATCGTCACCTCGTTTCCTGATTTACTGACACGTCCAAAATCGCCCAATCCAGTTGAACGGGCAGTCGAACATCAGGCATCTGCAAAAAAACCCAAACTGCGGGTTGCGGTGAAGTTTGCAGTTGAGCGTGCACACCATGACATCATCATGAGTAAAGGTAGAGGGGCTGGGGGGTGCTAGAAGGAAAAAAAAACACCCACTTTCAATTGAAAGCCTAAGCTTCTAGTAAATAAGTTGGGTTTACAATTTACTACCTTTAAACTTGAATTTAAAGGACAATTATACTCTTATATACTTCTTAACTCAATACTTTTACTATTTTTAATTTTAACCCCTAGCAAATCCCCTACTTTAAGCTTATCAGCTGAGAAAACTAGCGCTTTGTGTTTACTGTACTTCAAAAGTTGTTAAACTTCCCCTGCTACTGCCAGTCCTGGCCCCATCTCCTCCCATGTCCCAGACTTCGTTAAATGGGAGGCACACCCCCATCAGCATGTCTACCCAAGGTACATGCGGGACAAGTCCCCTAGACTGATTTTAGTGGCTGGTCTTATGTGGAGATATTGTAACGGGCTACATAAACATTTTAGAGCTTATACTGTAAAAATTAATCACAATGCATCAGTTATATTTTTTTTAATTTTTATTAATCTGTTTGTGTGTTTGAAGAGCAGCGTATAAATTGTTCCTTTAGTTACAGTCCAGTTTAACCCAGAAAAAGTAACACTTACTGGTATTACAGCAAGTCCAGATGACTTACAAAATAAATCATCACATTCACACATAAACCACACAAACATCATCACAGCTCTGGCGTGACTAACTGCCGCGATTTTGCAGAATTTCATTTCCTAAAAGGGTTTAACATAGACCCCTTAGAGTGGTAAGATGATCAGCAACTGTTCTTTTCCAATGGGACCTCCTGTAAATAATTCTGTGCTCAGTGCTCTGTTCAGAATTTTGATGTTGATTTTTTTTTGGCACATACAATGTCAAAACCTCTGTATAATTTCAAATTGTACCCTGATACCTAATGATCAGTGAATATCCAGGAGTTAAGATGAGTTTCGTTTTAAAGTTTCTTGTCGGCCATTTTAGAAAATCTAGGTGCTGCTTAACTTTGAAATGCCAAAAGACGTATTTACAAAAAGTTCTCAAATTGAAAATTAAGTGGGAAACAGAACTTCAAACATTACATCTGAACTAAGAAACTTCTTCTTCCATTGGGTTCTTACAGGATTTCGGCTATTTTTCATTCATCTCTTTAACAGGAATTAGAATATTTTTTTTAATTTATTATGGATTCGTCATGAAATTAAACACTTTAAGCTTTTCCCAGTGTTTGATTTCTGCGCAAATACAAGTCGAGTCCAATCTGAGAGATTCGACAGTCCATGCTATTGAGGCAGTACACAAACCGCAACGCCTATAATGCCATCATTACCATTCCTGTATGCATAAAAATGGAACACAAGCTAGAGGGTCTCTGGAAAAAAACTATGGAATGGTGATGGCAGGTTTCGGATAGTTTGAAAAAAAAATGGATGGAGTACGTTCTTTTCTAACTACAAGGTATGTTTTCATATTACTGGTTTGATACATAAGTAGAGTTTCATCCAGGATAATATCTGGTGTTTTGGGTTTTTTTTGCCCCCTCGGATAACAATTTAGGAGAATGTGAGTATTGCGGAGTAAGTTGGACTGGATGACGTATGTTTTATTCCAACCTCAAATCCAGACTATACTATACTATACTGTACATTTTCACTATTTTAAAACCCGATAAATCCTAAATGGCTGAAGGGCCTGTACATCTACCAACAAATCATAATATGGATGTCGTAGTAAAACATTAATAAACGTATGTCTCACCCTAACAAAACTTTGCCCTATTGAAGCTCTCCTCCCTTGCCACCCCGACCCTCAATTTAGATTTGCAAGAAAAGTTCCGAATCATACTTCAAACACCCTTTACTCCTACGGCTGTCTCTCCGGCTTTCTGCTAACCGGAGAAGCAGAGAGGGGTCAGCCACATCACAGACAGACGCACGGGAGCGAAGGACTGTAAGTATGATTTAGAACCCTTTTAATTACCGATCTAACTCAGTAGTTGGGGGATGGGCAAGGGAGAAGCCTTATATGGCCAAAATATTTTAACTAGGAGGAAGGGCAGCAATAGAGGATCCGAGGGTGGAGGTCTCCCCTGCCGCATCTCACAGTTTTTTTGAGGTTACGAAGCAGCAGGACAAATCCTTGAACTTTGAAACAGGCCTGCAAGAGAACCATAAAGGAGCAACGATGTAAGGATTTTTTTAAACACTACACAGAGGGGCCAGTAATGGGGGTTAAATTATAAGTTTTGGGGGTGACATGCTTCTTTAAGTCATTTTCCTTTTTGCAGTAACGATTTTGAACACCTGCCATAAAAGGAACTTTTATGAGCAAGTTTCGTTGTAAAAGGACATATTCACCCTTAAAACAAAAAACTGGTCAACCGCAACTGATTCATTTTGCTCTATATTACCTGCATATTACCATATTTAAGGCTTATTATTAACCCTAATAAACCCTTCTGGCAAGCAGCTCACCCCCTCCCGTCCTAAGTCATCAAGCTGTGTCTGCCAACTGAGATGACCGAATTCATAAAGTTTGGTACGCGAACTCGGGTTTAATTCGTTATGTGTACACGTCCTACTGCTGACACCACAACACTGATTGACTGCTGTTTACTTGCTGCCTCACTACACAATGCTAAGCATAAAGCAATTCCAGGCTGTTTTGCAAGGTGGCGTTTATACACCTAAAGCACATTGCACAGGCGGTAATACAAGAGAGAATCATTTCCACGCATGAGTCTTATTGGAATTCGACTATGGCTCTGTTTGGGTACTTAAACCCCCTTTTTTTTCTATTTCAGCTAACACACGTCCCGCTTTTTTTCTTTCAATCTAGCCAATAGCACATTTTACAGGACTTACTTGCAGTGCTTTTTTAATGTTATTAATATCATTGATGCAATATGAAAAATGGTGTTAAATAAGCTGGGACTTGTTTACTAAATGCAAACTCAATCATCAAATGCACTACCTTATTAAATCATAAAGTATTTTACACATTCATTCAATTCCATACCATGACACGAACAAAGAAATAAAGATTTGATAATTTTTTAGGTTGGCTTGGATTGTTGGGCAATTTTAATCTATGTCAAAGGATCTCAACCTTTTTATCCTTGTGGAACCTTGAAAGTATTTTTGTGTGGAGCGAAAACTACAGTAAGCAATTATTTTTATGTGTCGATCTTTCTTTTCTTGGTGATCAATTCATCGCATGCCCCTATTCCTCTACATTTTACAGATCGAAACAATAAATATATCTGTGATTATGTATTAGTAATTGCATCTTGATTTCATCCAAGGAGGATTTGTTTAAGTTTGCTGTATCATATCTCTATCTTCATCACTCTATCCTCTTCACCTTCATCCGGGAACCCAGGTGGCCAACGCCGGAAGAACAGCCAGACGCATTTCGCTCACTGAGTGAGCTTTCTCAATGGCGTGTAGACGGCAGGTAGCCGCGCGGTTTAAAACAATGCATAGTCTCGCATTGGAAAAGGTAGATTTATCCAATTCAGTTTTGAGTCAAGAGTCAGAGTGTCAATTTCAGTGGTAAGATTGTAACAACACTTCCTTATCATGTTTAATCAATAGATGTAAAGTCGTAAAGAATTTTCAGTCAGTGTTTGCCTACTTACCTACTTAACAGGCAATGTTAATAAGCTATATAATGAGTTGGGTTTGTGAATCAATTACTATGATGTGCATATTTGCACAATTATGAATATATAGACTTGTACATATAAGTTTTGATATCCTAATCTCTGTTATCTCTGATAGACTTTTCATATGAGTATTAGTATTTAGACCACTATCCTATAGATAGCCTGATCTTGCAGGCTGATATACACTGTTGCCCTATTTTGTAGCTCTATTATGGGCTGATTAGTTTATTATATTGTCTATGTGCCCAGTTCCAATATGGCGCTCGGGACGCGAGAACACGTGACGTATACGTCACATGATCGTGCTACGTGATGACGTCATCCAGAATTCAACGTCTCGCACGTTGAATTCTGGATGACGTCATCACGTAGCACGATCATGTGACGTATACGTCACGTGTTCTCGCGAGACTATGCATTGTTTTAAACCGCGCGGCTACCTGCCGTCTACACGCCATTGAGAAAGCTCACTCAGTGAGCGAAATGCGTCTGGCTGTTCTTCCGGCGTTGTGTTCCCCCATGGATCCACATGTTTACTGACACATGTCCAGTTACAGGTTTTGACCGCTTCTTAGTGTCTGCAGAATGGCTAATGTTGATGGCTTTGTGCTGACTTTGTGTTGATACATATACCAGATAGATAAGTTTATTATATTGTCTATGTGCCCAGTTCCAATATGGCGCTCGGGATCTCGCACGTTGAATTCTGGATGACGTCATCACGTAGCGCGATCATGTGACGTATACGTCACGTGTTCTCGCGAGACTATGCATTGTTTAAACCCGCGGCTACCTGCCGTCTACACGCCATTGAGAAAGCTCACTCAGTGAGCGAATGCGTCTGGCTGTTCTTCCGGCGTTCTGTTCCCCCATGGATCCACATGTTTACTGACACCATGTCCAGTTACAGGTTTTGACCGCTTCTTAGAGTCTGCAGGATGGCTAATGTTGATGGCTTTGTGCTGACTTTGTGTTGATACATATACCAGATAGATAAGTATATATTCTTACTGACGAGTATATATATGTATTACATAATGCTGGATACAGATATCTAACTGCTCATATCTAGGTATATAGAGCACTTGTTGCTCATTAACTGGTACTCATATTTATATGCCATTCCTACATTTACTCTGCCCTTTTGTGTACATATGCTCATGTTATACCCATTTGTGGATCACGTGGACTATACCTACTTACTGGGTATCTAGTACAAATTGTTTAGATAGATGGACTCTATTCCACTGTGAATTGATATTACATCATTGTTTGACATCCTGCACTTTATATATTCTGTAGTGCAATATATATATATTTATTTTTTGAATCTTAGTCTAAACACATTCTGCGCATGTGTACTTGTACTCCTATTATATTATACTATACCACTTGAGATTTTGGGGATACAAAACTATGGTTTGGGGATTTTGTATATTGTTTTAGATGTGTTTTATCTATATTTTTCTGCCCATAAGAGCTACCAATAAAGGGTTTTTATATATATTAATATAGAGTGCCATAGGATTTTTCTTCTTATATATATGCTATTTGTCTCCTCTTTTTCTATAGAGCACCTAGCCTACATAATTGATAATTGATACTTATATCTAATGCCCTAATTCATTTTATATTCCTATGGGAATGTATATTCTGCCCTTATAAACAACAAGAAACACAAGTTAGAGATTAGGCAGGAGTGAAAGAATTCAAAATAAGGAATACTTATTTGTAAGACCACCAAGTTAATTTATACCCTAAGCTGTGAGTGTTGCAAGCTACATATAGGAAAGAGAAACAGAGATTAAAGGAATGTTTGTTCAACCACCTTTCCAACATAGGTTAGCAAAAGGGATATGTTGATTAATAGGGATATGTGAATTTCAACATCTACAATATACTTTATTGTACGATAGGCTCTATAGCCTATGACTAAGAGCGTGTGAGGACACTCGAAATGCGTCAGGCCGACCGTTTGCAATTTTAAATGTAAGTTAAATGCACAGCTAACAGACCTCAGTAGGACGCGGACAACCGCTCAAGGCGAAATAACCCCGACTCAGGTATTCCCGAACACGAAAACTACCTTCATGAGGCCCTGTCTGAATACTTCAACAAACTTTTACCGGAAAACACCTAGGCCCTTGCTTCTAATGGTAGAGCCCGCAGAGCCCTGCGCCCCTTCTATGCAAGATAACGCACTGAGAAACATCATAATACGTATGCACTATTCCAAACGAAGGAAAAAATTCTCCGGGAATCTCGAGCACAAAGCCCGCTAGATTGGGACGGATCTCCCCTACAAATTTTCCAGGACTTGGCCCCCCGCACACTGGGCCGAGCAGATCCCTAAAACCCATAATTGACGTTCTGAACAATCACAAAATCAAATAAAATGGGGTTTCCCCTTCAGATTGATGGTATCTCACAATGGAAAATTCGTCACAGCCACACATCCAGAAGACGGCCCAAAACTCCTACACAGACTGGGAATAATGGCCGACATTCCAAAAGCGCCGGACAACGGTCCAACCCGAGTAGACCCACCACCAATCGAATGGTCTAACTATAACTAAACCAAACAAAGGTCAAACAAAACTACTGCACCTCTTACATTGGGGAAAACCCCATAAAACAATTCAAACCTTGAAGGCTTAACTGGGAGCACAGACCCCTTCCAATCCTTCACCCTCAACCTCCCTCCTACCCCCGCTTCAATCTTCCCTACCTCCATCCTAAGACCCCCACAACTGCAACAAGCAATCCTGGGGGAACACCGAACCAGAAGAAACACATAGAGGAGACAAGACTGAACATTAGCGAATCTGACAAAACAGTCCCCCCCAGCCTAAAGGTCAACTACCCACCTGGAATACAAATGGACTTTAGAACATACTACCCAAGAAACCCCCAAGGTAACAAACAAGGATGGAACACTGACTCCATAGATGAGGAAAACAAAAACAAACCTCACCTTACTGAGACTAAACTCACGAATTCATCACCCCCAGTCCAAGTCAGCATACCCCCACGAAAGCCATAACCCAATGGGACCAAGACTCTACGCACGAGGCCACAGAGCCCATCGCCTAGCACCTAGGATAAAGCAAAGACTAAGACAGAGGGGACACAGGAGAATAGGGAGAACCCCCATCCCCTAGAGTCCTGCTAAACCCAAAAGGCCTCAACTACATTTTCCTCGCCCACCCTCCTTACCTCGGATATCCCCCACCCCCACCACTACATTAAACCAGAACTCAGCAACCGGACGAAACACCCCGAATCCACACCCCCTCAGGATTGAAACCCCCAAATTCACAAACTATGCTCCCAACCCTGACCCCACCTGAACTAAAGGAACAATAAGCCACACGGGACTGGTCATACAAAGATTCCTCTCAACGAAACCACTATCTACCCACTCACTCAACCCCCTTTTTCTTTCATCGATCCACCCCCCATATGCTCCTTGGCTGGAAGAAATGGAACTTCCACCCGCTAGCCAAAACCCCTAGGAACCCCCCCCAAACACCAGCAATTACCTGCATAATTTTATTTCAATTAGGAGACTTAAAACCGCCAAAAGCAAGCACTAAGATTGTATTTATTACCAGTTTTTCAAACAGTAAATATTGTTATGCAAGTTATAAATGCAGTTTTTTTCCTTTATTTGTCAGGTATGTTTCATATCAATACTGAAATCTGTGCGAAAGATTCCACTCTCTGTTTGTACGATCAGCGCTCGGGACGACTCCGGATCTCCCCACATATCAGTTACCAAGGGGCAAACAATAAAAAGGTAATCCTTCACATAAACTTGAAGCAAGCTGTAGACCAAGCCCAAACCCCTATTGATATGCCCCAAATAAAGACTTGAATATCAAAATACTATCCCAAAACGCTAAGGGCCTAAAACCCCTAACAAGTGCAAACTAGCCATCAAATATTACAGAAAACTCACTTTATCAAACTCAAGGAACCCAATTGCTTAGTAAAAAGTTCAACTCTATATACGTCGCCTCAGCTGGGTCAAAAAAGGCGGTGTAGCCATCTCATCACAAAAGACTTCAATTACTCAAGAAAACTGTATCAGAGATGCTGGAGGTCGATATATCACTTAACAGGTTCGATAGGCCAATAAAATTACACTAATCAATATATATGCTCCCAACACACTACAAAACAATGTTTTATAGAACTGGAAACTAAAATAGTATCCCAAAGCTCAGGTCACATAATAATGGCCGGAGACTTTAATACCAGCCTCAACCACAACTAACCGCTCCCTCCCCTTGCCCCCCCCCGAACCCCATCTAATTCAGCCAAACTACTAAACACACTAATACAAAACCTGAATCTATGGGACACCTGGAGACTCACCACCCAAAAGGAAGACAGTACACCTTCTATCAAACCCCAAACCTTTACACTAGAATTGATTTAATTTTTGTTACAGCCTCCTTAATTCTGTCCATCTATGACTCTGATATCTCTGCATCACCTGGTCAGACCACGTCCATGTCTCCAGACCTTAAAAATATAGTAACATAGTAACATAGTAATAAGGTTGAATAAAGACATCGTCCATCAAGTCCAACCTATTCACCCTTTTTTTTTTTTTAACCCTACCTAACAGTTGATCCAGAGGGAGGCAAAAAAAAACAGCAAAAAAAAATTCCTTCCTGACTCCAACGGCAATCGGAAAGTATCCCTGGACAACCAGATCTATATGAAAAGTATGATGTATAGGTATAGGCAGAAAACGTGGTTGAACAGTTCACGACTGGGCTTAAATATAGAAGGATATGCCTAGTTTAGGCAGGACAGACAGAAAAAAAGGAAAGGGGGAGGAGTAGTGTGTTTATGTTAAAAAAGAATTGAAGCCAAATTTAAAAGAAGAGATAACTGGTGATATGGATGATAAAGTGGAGGCAAATGGGTGGAATTAGGCAACAGGAAAGGGGGTAGGGGTAAGTCATGTTGGTGTCTGCTAAAGCCGCCAAATGCTAGCAGAGAGGAGGTGAGTCAACTTCATATGCAGTTGGCAAGGGCTGCAGTTTGGGGAGTGTGCTTATTATGGGGGACTTCAATTACCCTGACATTGATTGGTGTGGGAACTGCCATCACAGAAAAAGGCGATGAGTTCCTGAATTTGCTGAAGGATAATTTCTCTCACAGGTGGTTGAGGTTCCTACTAGAAAAGGAGCTCTGTTGGATCTGGTAATATCTAACATTGTGGAGCGCCATTATAGATATAAAGTAACTGGAGGCTTAGGGATAGTGACCCTGAAATAGTGACATTTGGACTTTGTTATCGAAAGGAAAAGTGCGCGGGTTAACAAAGACATTTAATTTCAGGAAAGCAAATTTTCCCAGGTTAAAAGCAGCTCTTCAGAATGTCAACTGGGATAATGTATTATCAGGTAAATGTACTGAACAGAAGTGACTGTGTTCAAGGGGATTTTAAGCCAGTTCACATCAAATTTATACCCTTGGGAAATAAATGTAAAAAAAATAAATCCACACCCATGTGGCTGAATTCTGATGTAAAGAGGCAAATGGTAAGGAGAAAAAAGGCATTTAAAACCTTTAAGGCCGGGGAACGGAAAGGGCTTTAGGGAATATAAAAACTGTAACCACGAGTGTAAGAAGAAATCAAACTAGCTAAAATTAATAATGAAGTTAGGATAGCTGAAGAAAGCATCACTAAACCTAAACATTTTTTTAAGATATATTAATAGTAAGAAGATGAGGACTGAGAATGTGGCACCATTAATTAATGGGATAAGTTAGTTACGGAGGATGGCGATTAAAGCAAATGTCTTGAATAATTTTTTTTCCTCTGTATACATATAGAAGATCCAAGTACAGATATCATAGAGTATAGTAGCAATAATGGTAAAAGTTCAAGTGCACTTTGGTTAACCGAGGATATGGACAGAAAGAACTAAAGAAGGTTAATATTAATAATCTCCTGGACCCGATAAAATACATCCTCGGGTACTTAAGGAGCTAAGTTCAGTTTATCTAGGCATTGTTTCTATTTTTGCTGATTCCCTCATGTCGGTGGTGTGCTCTTGGATTGGAAAAGGCTGATGTTATTCCAATATTCAAAAAGGGAAGTCGTTCACAGCGGGTAATTACAGGCCTGTAAGTTTAACTTCAGGGGTGGGGGAAGATCCTGGAAAGTTTATAAGGGAACATGTTCTAGAGTATGTTTCAAGGACTGACATTATAAGTAGTAACCAGCATGGATTTAGGAGGAATAGATCTTGTCAAACTAACTTGCTTGGCTTTATGAGGAAGTAAGTAGAAATTTAGACTTGGTATAGCAGTAGATGTAGTTTACTTGGATTTTGCAAGGCTTTTGATACAGTCCCCATAGGCGACTAATGAATAAGCTAAGGTTTTGGGCTGGGGAGTCACATTTGTACATGGATAGAAAATTGGTTATGAATAGGATGCAGAGAGTAGTTGTTAATGGGGCTTCATCATTATGGACTAAAGTGCTAAGTGGGGTGCCACGGGTTCTGTGTTGGGACCCGCTTCTATTTAATCTATTAATGATTTGGAAGTGGGTATTGTCAGCAAGGTTTCTGTGTTTGCTGACGACACAAAACTTTGTCGACCATTAAAAACTTCAGAGGATGTACAATCGTTGCAAGGGGATCTAGAAAGATTATCACATTGGGCTGCTAAGTGGCAGATGAAATTCAATGTTGATAAATGTAAGGTGATGCATTTTGGACTTAAAATCCTTGTGCTACTATACTATAAATGGCTCTGTGTTAAGTGAATCCCTGTTGGAAAGGGATCTTGGAGTTTTGGTGGGATAACAAACAAAGGTAGCAAGCAGTGCCAGGCGGCAACAGCTAGAGCCAGCATGGTATTGTCTTGTATAAAGAGAGGTATGGATTCAAGGGAGGAAAATGTAATTCTCCCTCTTTACAAAGCATGGTAAGGCCTCATTTGGAATATGCAGTGCAATTTTGGAATCCTGTGTACAAAAAGGAACATCTTTGAAATGGAAAGGGTTCAGAGAAGGGCAACTAAATTAATAAGGGGATTGGGGGAGCTTGAATTGAAGAGAGACTGGAAAAGTTACAATTATGTACGCTGGAGAAAAGGCGCTTGCGAGGGGATATATTACTGTGTTATAAAACATTAACGGGCCATACAATAAACTATCTGGGGCATTGTTCAACCATAGAACCTGTCAGAGGACACGTGGACATCCCTTAAGACTTGAGAAAAAAGGTTTAGGCTTCAAGCTTGGAAAGGGTTTTTCACTGTGAGACGATAAAGCTATGGAACTGTCTTCCAGTGGACGTTGTAATGGCAGGTTCATTGGTCAGTTTCAAAAAAAAGCTGGATGAGTTTCTGCAAACAAGGAATGTTGCAAGTTACTGGTATTGATACAATAAAGTAGAGTTGATCCAGGGAAATTTCGATTGCCACTTGGAGTCAGGAAGGAATTTTTTCCCCCTTCATAAATTTGGTGGGGGTTTTTGCCTTCCTCTGGATCAACAGTTAGGCAGGAAGAGGAAATATGCTAGATGGGTTGGACTGGATGGACGTATGTCTTTATTCAACCTCAAATACTATACTATACTATATATTCATAATACACAGTAATCTCAATATTTTTTAGTTTTAGAACTAGCCAATCCTTTTTTAAAGCTATTCAATGAACTTCCATTACCACATCTGCGGAAGACAGTTTCACAGTTCACCGTTCTCACTGTAAAGAAACCTTTCCTAACCTGAAGATGAAACTTCTTTTCTTCCAACCTTAAAGGATGTCCACGAGTCCTCTGATATGACTATTAGTAAACAATGCACCAAAGAGTTCATTGTATGGCCCATTAATATATTTGTATAAGGTTTCATGTCCCCACGCAAACGTCGTTTCTCCAATGTAAACAGTCCTAACTTCTCTAATTGCCGGCATATTCAAGCCCCTCCATTCCCACATTATTTAGTTGCCCTTCTCTGAACTGCCTCAATTTCCAAGATGTCCCTTTTGTATATGGGATTCCAAAAACTGCACCGCATATTCCAAATGAGGCTTTACCAGTGCCTTGTAAAGAGGGAGAATAATATTTTCTCTCTTGAATCTATTCCTCTCTTTATACAAGACATATCTTGCTAGCTCTACGCGTTGTACCTGCATTGTTTGCTATAGCTAAGTCTGTTATTACCAGAACCCCCAAATATTTTCCATTTCAGATGCCATTAACACCAGAGTTATTTATGGTGTAGGTGGCACAGGGATTATTAAATCCCAAATGCATCACCTTACATTTATCAACATTGAATCTCATCTGCCATTCTGCTGACCAATTTGATCATCTATCTAGGTCTGTTTGCAGCACATGCACATCATTTGAAGTTTCCAAAGCTCTGCAGTTTAGTGTCATCAGCAAACACTGAGACCTTGCTCTCAATGCCCCTTCTAAGTCATTTATAAACAGATATAACAGAAGCGGCCCCAGTACAGAACCTGAGGCACTCCGCCTTAGAACATTAGCCACCTAGATGTAGCTCCATTTACCACCACTCTCTATTTGCGATCCAATAACCAGTTCTCTATCCATGAACAAATGTTTTCTTCAAGGCCAACAGTCCTCAGTTTAAACATTAGTCGCCTATGTGGCACAGTATCAAAAGCTTTTGCAAAATCCAAATATCCACTGCTGTGCCTGAATCTAACTTCTTACTCGCTTCTTCATAGTAACCAATTAAATTTGTCTGGCATGATCTATTTCTCATAAATCCATGCTGACTACTACTATAAGATGATCTCTGGAGACAAGTCAAGGATATGATCCCGTACAAAGTTTCCAGCCCTCCCTATTACTGATGTTAGGCTTACAGGTCTATAGTTACCAGGCTGTGAACAACTACCTTTTTTGAATATTGGTATTACATTGGCTTTTTTCCAATCCAGCGGCTCATCCCCAGACCAGAGTGAATCTGAAAAGATGAGAAACAGTGGTCTAGATAGAACTGAACTAAGCTCTTTTAAAATCCGAGGATGCAATCCATCTGGTCCTGGGGCTTATTGATATTAACTTTGTATAATTTTTTCCATACCATATCCTCTGTTTAGCCATTGTGAATACTCTTCATTTCTCCCTGCATATTATTACAATCCCTGCTATAAGGACAAGGATTCTCAACAGTAAAAACTGATGTAAAAAAAAACTGTTTAGAGATTAGCCTTTTCGGCATCCTCTACAACCTCAGCCCATTATTAATGGTCCCACATTCTCAGTCTCATCTTTTACCATTTATATACTTAAAAACATTTTGGGGTTGGACTTGCTTTGTTCGGCAATCTGTTTTCATTTTCTATTTTAGCTAGTTTAATTGCTTTTACACTTTTTATTACAGCTTTGTACCCCTGTAAACTGTTCGGTTCCCTCTGTTTTCAAAATTTTAAAAGCCTTTTCTTTTTTTTCATTTCCCTTTTACTTGAGCATTAAGCCATGCAGGAGTGGGCCTTATTTTTTTACACTTGTTCCCTAAAGGTACAAATTTAGAAATGTAATAGTTTATATCCTTTAAAAGTGGTCCACATCTGCTCATATCTTTACCTAGAAACAATCCCCCCAGTCTATGAGCAGGAGTGATCCTTTAACAGCATAAAATTAGCTTTCTAAAGTTAAAAGTTTTGATAAACAGTGGCACTTTTAGTTTTTTGCAACCTATATTAAATGACACAATATCATGGTCACTATCCCTAAGCTCCCATTACCTTCATTTCCAAAATGAGCTCAGGGTATTAGATATCACCAGCCAACAACGCATTCTGTCTAGTAGGAACTTCTACCATCTGTGAAAGAAAATGATATAGGAAATTTAAGAACTTATACCATTTGAGGTGGTGCAGTTCCCTTACTCACCATCTATGTCAGGGTAGTTAAAATCCCCCATAACCAGAACATGCCCATACCAGCAGCCTTCGCCAACTGCATATGGAGATATGAATATCCTACGACAGACCCCAAACACAACTGCAGACTGAACGAATCTATATTAGCAGACACTAAAATAAAGAATCTATCGAGAAATCAATTAATTATATTTTCAAGAAAACACAACAGATTCCATAGAATCCCCGACAATATGGGCCGCCCACAAGGCAGTTATCCGTGGCCTCTTATACAAGCACATTCGCACACTACAATTAATGAAAAGCTCACTCAGTGAGCGAAATGCGTCTGGCTGTTCTTCCGGCGTTCTGTTCCCCCATGGATCCACATGTTTACTGACACCATGTCCAGTTACAGGTTTTGACCGCTTCTTAGAGTCTGCAGGATGGCTAATGTTGATGGCTTTGTGCTGACTTTGTGTTGATACATATACCAGATAGATAAGTATATATATTCTTACTGACGAGTATTATATATGTATTACATAATGCTGGATACAGATATCTAACTGCTCATATCTAGGTATATAGAGCACTTGTTGCTCATTAACTGGTACTCATATTTATATGCCATTCCTACATTTACTCTGCCCTTTTGTGTACATATGCTCATGTTATACCCATTTGTGGATCACGTGGACTATACCTACTTACCTGGGTATCTAGTACAAATTGTTTAGATAGATATGGACTCTATTCCACTGTGAATTGATATTACATCATTTGTTTGACATCCTGCACTTTATATATTCTGTAGTGCAATATATATATATATTTATTTTTTGAATCTTATGTCTAAACACATTCTGCGCATGTGTACTTGTACTCCTATTATATTATACTATACCACTTGAGATTTTGGGGATACAAAACTATGGTTTGTTTGGGATTTTGTATATGTTTTTAGATGTGTTTTATCTATATTTTTCTGCCCATAAGAGCTACCAATAAAGGGTTTTTATATATATTAATATAGAGTGCCATAGGATTTTTCTATATATATCTTATATATATGCTATATTGTCTCCTCTTTTTCCTATAGAGCACCTAGCCTACATAATTGATAATTGATACTTATATCTAATGCCCTAATTCATTTTTATATTCCTATGGGAATGTATATTCTGCCCTTATACAAACAAAGAAACACAAGTTAGAGATTAGGCAGGGATGAAAGAATTCAAAATAAAGGGAATACTTTATTTGTAAGACCACCAATGTAATTTATACCCTAAGCTGTGAGTGTTGCAAGCTACATATAGGAAAGAGAAAACAGAGATTAAAGGAATGTTTGTTCAACCACCTTTCCAACATAAGGTTAGCAAAAAGGGATATGTTGATTAATAGGGATATGTGAATTTCAACATCTACAATATACTTTATTGTACGATAGGCTCTATAGCCTATGACTAAGAGCGTGTGAGGACACTCGAAATGCGTCAGGCAGACCGTTTGCAATTTTAAATGTAAGTTAAATGGCACAGCTAACAGACGCTCAGTAGGACGCGGACAACCGCTCAAGGCGAAATAACCTCCGACTCAGGTATTCCCGAACAAGTAACTAACCTTCATGAGGCCCTGTCTGAATACTTCAACAAACTTTTACCGGAAACACCTAGGCCCTTGCTTCTAATGGATAGAGCCCGCAGAGCCCTGCGCCCCCTTCTATGCAAGATAACGCACTGAGAAACATCATAATACGTATGCACTATTTCCAAACGAAGGAAAAAATTCTCCGGGAATCTCGAGCACAAAGCCCGCTAGATTGGGACGGATCTCCCCTACAAATTTTCCAGGACTTGGCCCCCCGCACACTGGGCCGACGCAGATCCCTAAAACCCATAATTGACGTTCTGAACAATCACAAAATCAAATACAAATGGGGTTTCCCCTTCAGATTGATGGTATCTCACAATGGAAAATTCGTCACAGCCACACATCCAGAAGACGGCCCAAAACTCCTACACAGACTGGGAATAATGGCCGACATTCCAAAAGCGCCGGACAACGGTCCAACCCGAGTAGACCCACCACCAATCGAATGGTCTAACTATAACTAAACCAAACAAAGGTCAAACAAAACTACTGCACCTCTTACATTGGGGAAAAACCCCATAAAACAATTCAAACCTTGAAGGCTTAACTGGGAGCACAGACCCCTTCCAATCCTTCACCCTCAACCTCCCTCCTACCCCCGCTTCAATCTTCCCTACCTCCATCCTAAGACCCCCACAACTGCAACAAGCAATCCTGGGGGAACACCGAACCAGAAGAACACAATAGAGGAGACAAGACTGAACATTAGCGAATCTGACAAAACAGTCCCCCCCAGCCATAAAGGTCAACTACCCACCTGGAATACAAATGGACTTTAGAACATACTACCCAAGAAACCCCCAAGGTAACAAACCAGAGATGGAACACTGACTCCATAGATGAGGAAAACAAAAACAAACCTCACCTTACTGAGACTAAACTCACGAATTCATCACCCCCAGTCCAAGTCAGCATACCCCCACGAAAGCCATAACCCAATGGGACCAAGACTCTACGCACGAGGCCACAGAGCCCATCGCCTAGCACCTAGGATCAAAGCAAAGACTAAGACAGAGGGGACACAGGAGAAATAGGGAGAACCCCCATCCCCCTAGAGTCCTGCTAAACCCAAAAGGCCTCAACTACATTTTCCTCGCCCACCCTCCTTACCTCGGATATCCCCCACCCCCACCACTACATTAAACCAGAACTCAGCAACCGGACGAAACACCCCGAATCCCACACACCCCCTCAGGATTGAAACCCCCAAATTCAACAAACTATGCTCCCAAACCCTGACCCCACCTGAACTAAAGGAACAATAAAGCCACACTGGGACTGGTCATACAAAGATTCCTCTCAACGAAACCACTATCTACCCACTCACTCAACCCCCTTTTTCTTTCATCGATCCACCCCCCATATGCTCCTTGGCTGGAAGAAATGGAACTTTGCACCCGCTAGCCAAAACCCCTAGGAACCCCCCCCAAACACCAGCAATTACCTGCATAATTTTATTTCTAATTAGGAGACTTAAAACCGCCAAAAGCAAGCACTAAGATTGTATTATTGTTTTACCAGTTTTTCAAACAGTTAAATATTGTTATGCAAGTTATAAATGCATGTTTTTTTCCTTTATTTGTCAAGGTATGTTTCATATCAATACTGAAAATCTGTGCGAAAGATTCCACTCTCTGTTTGGTACGATCAGCGCTCGGACGACTCCGGATCTCTCCCCACATATCCAGTTACCAAGGGGCAATAACATATAAAAAGGTAATCCTTCACATAAACTTGAAGCAAGCTGTAGACCAAGCCCAAACCCCTATATGATATGCCCCAAATAAAAGACTTGAATATCAAAATACTATCCCATAACGCTAAGGGCCTAAACACCCCTAACAAGTGCAAACTAGCCATCAAATATTACGAGAAACTCACTTTATCAAACTCAAGGAACCCAAATTGCTTAGTAAAAAGTTCAACTCTATATACGTCGCCTCAGCTGGTGTCAAAAAAGGCGGTGTAGCCATTCTCATACACAAAAGACTTCAATTTACTCAAGAAAACTGTATCAGAGATGCTGGAGGTCGATA
This sequence comes from Hymenochirus boettgeri, assembly GCA_019447015.1. Taxonomy (NCBI): domain Eukaryota; kingdom Metazoa; phylum Chordata; class Amphibia; order Anura; family Pipidae; genus Hymenochirus; species Hymenochirus boettgeri. The sequence continues at coordinate 266,929,968 of CM033473.1, read as the reverse complement.
TATCATCTTAACAGGTTCGATAGGCCCAATAAAAATTACACTAATCAATATATATGCTCCCAACACACTACAAAAACAATGTTTTATAGAACTGGAAACTAAAATAGTATCCCAAAGCTCAGGTCACATAATAATGGCCGGAGACTTTAATACCAGCCTCCAACCACAACTAGACCGCTCCCTCCCCTTGCCCCCCCGAACCCCATCTAATTCAGCCAAACTACTAAACACACTAATACAAAACCTGAATCTATGGGACACCTGGAGACTCACCCACCCAAAAGGAAGACAGTACACCTTCTACTCAAACCCCCACAACCTTTACACTAGAATTGATTATATTTTTGTTACAGCCTCCTTAATTCTGTCCATCTATGACTCTGATATCTCTGCCATCACCTGGTCAGACCACGTCCATGTCTCCCTAGACCTTAAAAATATAGTAACATAGTAACATAGTAATTAAGGTTGAATAAAGACATACGTCCATCAAGTCCAACCTATTCACCCTTTTTTTTTTTTTTTTAACCCTACCTAACAGTTGATCCAGAGGGAGGCAAAAAAAAAACAGCTAAAAAAAAATTCCTTCCTGACTCCAAACGGCAATCGGAAAGTATCCCTGGATCAACCAGATCTATATTGAAAAGTATGATGTAATAGGTATAGCAGAAACGTGGTTGAACAGTTCTCACGACTGGGCTGTAAATATAGAAGGATATGCCTAGTTTAGGCAGGACAGAAAAAAAAGGAAAGGGGGAGGAGTATGTGTTTATGTTAAAAAAGAATTGAAGCCAAATTTAAAAGAAGAGATAACTGGTGATATGGATGATAAAGTGGAGGCAATATGGGTGGAATTAGGCAACAGGAAAGGGGGTAATGTCATTGTTGGTGTCTGCTATAAGCCGCCAAATGCTAGCAGAGAGGAGGTGAGTCAACTTCATATGCAGTTGGCAAGGGCTGCAAGTTTGGGGAGTGTGCTTATTATGGGGGACTTCAATTACCCTGACATTGATTGGTGTGGTGGAACTGCCATCACAGAAAAAGGCGATGAGTTCCTGAATTTGCTGAAGGATAATTTTCTCTCACAGGTGGTTGAGGTTCCTACTAGAAAAGGAGCTCTGTTGGATCTGGTAATATCTAACATTGTGGAGCGCATTATAGATATAAAGGTAACTGGAGGCTTAGGGAATAGTGACCATGAAATAGTGACATTTGGACTTTGTTATCGAAAGGAAAAGTGCGCTGGGTTAACAAAGACATTTAATTTCAGGAAAGCAAATTTTCCCAGGTTAAAAGCAGCTCTTCAGAATGTCAACTGGGATAATGTATTATCAGGTAAATGTACTGAACAGAAGTGGACTGTGTTCAAGGGGATTTTAAGCCAGTTCACATCTAAATTTATACCCTTGGGAAATAAATGTAAAAAAAATAAATCCACACCCATGTGGCTGAATTCTGATGTAAAGAGGCAAATGGTAAGGAAGAAAAAGGCATTTAAAACCTTTAAGGCCGAGGGAACGGAAAGGGCCTTTAGGGAATATAAAAACTGTAACACTAGAGAAACGTCTTCTAGAACTACATTTCAAGTCCAGTTGATCTAATTGAATACAACAGATATACCCCCCACAACTATATATTCCTGAAATCTACACACCTTCAGCTATGTAACGCTGTATGTTGTTCATTCATACCATCAATGGTGTGGGCGCAGTTCTTCATAGAAGTTTGCACTTTTTCCAGATTTTCCAAAAAAATTAACATCAAACAACATTCAAAAATGTAGAAATCATGCCAAAACCCCGTGGAATGTAAAAAAAAGTTACCAAATATCAATCTCCCAAATGTACTGAATCAAACGGTATGCCATATGTGTGATTACACACGTGGACGTGGAAGCGAAAAGCCACAAAGTGAGACAATGCACGATGGCTCAGAAACAGCGAAAATATTTAGCCAACTCCGAATTTGGACAGTCTACAATTTTTTCCACAAAACACCCCTGTAACTTAGAAATAACCCCCACTATATATTCCTGAAATCTACACACCTTCAGCTATGTAACACTGTAGTTTGTTCATTCATACCATCAATGGTGTGCGCAGTTCTTCATAGAAGTTCGCATTTATCTGAAAAAATGAACACAAAACAACTTCAAAAGGTAGAAATCATGCCAAAACCTCATGGAATGTAAAAAAAAGTTACTAAATATCAATCTTCCAAATGTCCTGAATCAAACGGTATGCCATATGTGTGGTTACACACGTGGACGAGGAAGCCAAAAGCCACAAAGTGAAACAATGCACAATGGCTCAGAAACAGCAAAAATATTCAGCCAAATCTGAATTTGAACAGTCTGCACCTTTTCCCCACAAAACAACCCCCACAAACCATATATTTCTCGGATCCACACACCTTTATCTACAAAATTCTGTAGTTTGTTCATTCGTACCATCAATGGTGTGGGCGCAGTTCTTCGTAGAAGTTCACAGTTTTAGCAGATCTTCTAAACAATTTGAAAAAAAAAACACTCTCAAAGGTAGAAATCATGCCAAAATCCCAAGTAATGTAAAAAAAAGTTACCAAATATCAATCTCCCAAATGTCCCAAATCAAACGGTATGCCCTATGTATGGTTACACACGCAAACGTGGAATCAACTAGCCACAAAGTGAGCCAATGAACAATGGCCCAATTACAGCAACTTTTCAGATTTGATAGACTAAACACCCCTCTATATTAGAAATACCCCCCCCAAACTATATATTCTTGGAATCTACACACCTTCAGCTACACAATGGTGTGATTCCTTATGCATTCCTTTATGCAGTTTCATGTAAAATTTACCAGATTTTCAGGAAAAATTTATAAAAATACAATTCAAAGTTAAAAATCATGGCAAATTTCCATGTCATGTAAAAAAACTTGTCAATTATCAATCTTCCAAATGCCCTGAATCAAACAGTATGCCACATACGTGGATGTACACAGGGACATGGCCACCAAGTAGCTCAAATTGGACACATGCACAAGTGTAATTACAAGAAAAAAATTAAAGTGCTCTGTAATTTCAAACAGCCCCAAAACTTGGAAATGCCCCCCACAAATAACCCCCCCCACTAAATATCAATCTCCCATATGTTCTGAATCAAACAGTATGCCCTTTGTGTGGATGCACACAGAGACGTGGCCACCAACTAGCTCAAATGGGACGCATGCACAAATGCAATTACAAGAAAAAATCAAATGCTCTGTAATTTGAACAGCCTACCCTTTTTCTAAGGAAACAGTCCAGAAACATGGAAATTCCCCCCACAAACTATATATTTTTGGAATCTACACACCTTCAGCTACGTTACAATGCCATGCTTTCAAGCATACATGAAGAATTCCAGACCCACTGATCCAAAGAAGTCCGTTTTTTTAGGAGGTTTTGTGAAAAATAAAATAAGATGATTCAAGGGTTGAAATCCTATCTAAACCCTTTTGACAAGCAAAAAAACCCACTAAACGTCAGTCTCCCACATATCCTGCATCAAACGGTATGCCATATGTGTGGGTGCACACAGAGACGTGGCCACCAACTAGCTTAAATGGGACACATGCACAAGTGTAATTACAAGAAAAAAATCAAAGTTCTCTGTAATTTCAAACAGCCCCAAAACTTGGAAATGCCCCCCACAAATAAACCCCCCCACTAAATATCACTCACCCACATGTTCTGAATCAAACAGTATGCCATATGCGTGAATGTACACAGAGACGTAGCCACCAACTAGCTCAAATCGGACGCATGCACAAGTGTAATTACAAGAAAAGAATCAAAGTGCTCTGTAATTTGAACAGCCTACACTTTTTCTAAGGAAACAGTCCCGAAACATGGAAATTCCCCCCACAAACTATATATTTTTGGAATCTACACACCTTCAGCTACGTTACAATGCCATGCTTTCATACATACATGAAGAATTCCAGACCCACTGATCCAAAGAAGTCCGTGTTTTTAGGAGGTTTTGTGAAAAAATAAAATAAGATGATTCAAGGGTTGAAATCCTACCTAAACCCACTTGGCAAGTAAAAAACCCCACTAAATGGCAATCTCCCACATGTCCTGAATCAAACGGTATGCCATAATGGTGGTGCAAACAGAGACGGGGCCACCAACTAGCTCAAATGGGATCCATGCGCAATTGCAATTACAAGAAAAAATTAAAAAACGCCACAACCCACCCCCCAACCCTATCCCCACTCCCCCTTTTAGTGGTATATTAGTGAAAACCAGTTAGTACGGCGAGTCACACAATTTTTTGCACACTTTACTGATCCTAAAAATTCAATACGGTCTTTTTTTAGTACCTCTGCAAAATTTCCTACTAAAATAGGCTTAGTTTCTCTTGAAATCCAACAAATAAATGATCCACATTTACTTTACTGATATCACGTTGGGAAGCTTGCAGAAGACAAAGTTTTTTGCTAATTTATAGTTTTAGGGTAAAAAAAAAAAAAAAGGTGTGTGTATCACTTTAAGATTTTTTTTGTGTGCATTTCCCCTTTTTTTTTGGATCATTCCCAAAGATGATCATCAAATCATCTTAGGGAATGATACCGAACTTGGAATATGGGCATAAATGCCCGTTTTCCAATTCGAAATCTGATCGGAAAAATCACTTCCCGGAAATCATTTTCCAGGAAGTGATTTTTCATTCATTGGCAAAGATCAATAATTTGGTAATCACAAGTGATCACCAAATTTTGATCTCTGTCCCCATTTTTTTTCTAAGTCTTCGCTAAGTAGCAAAGACTTAGAAAAAATCCTATTTGTGAATGGAACTTTGAGTTACTCAATTACATTGAGTATTGGCAGAAATGCTAATAAGGGCTTAAATATCCCAAACTATAGGAATTATCTTGTGAAAGGGGGGTTAGGGGCATTAAAAATGATCCATACATCAACTTTTATTTCCAGCCACTAAAGAAAATTGAGGTACACAATTTACTTACTAAATCCTGTATTATCAAGTTAATGGGGCAATCTGGTAATAATTTAAAGGAAAAATAAGACAATAACAATAGGCCATCATCCCTATTAGTGACAAATATTTTGTATTCTTAGTCTCTGCAGGTACCCCAATAAATCTCTACAAAAGGCTTGCAATCAGCTGAGGGACCATTAATATAAGGAAGCTTTGATAGAGAAGCACATAGTCCCTGTATCATTAAAAAAACAGCTTACCTTGTATATCTGAAGAACACAAATAGGATTTCACATTTTGTCCATAAGCTGTACCACAGCGAGGGAATCACTTGTGGAAAAATCCATTACAACTGCCATCATAGGGGATATCTATCTGTGACTGTATTGTCACATCCTACTTAGCTATATGGATATAACGGGCACTAGTCTCACTAATGATCTAATTTATTACAAATAACATATCTACTATTATTAAGCTGATCATTCTGATAACTCCTCTTTGAAAACCACCAGAAACTCTACCAGATCCATGCCCTCTACCACTTTCTAAATCTTCACTTTCTCAAAAACCTCTATAATATAAAAAAACTTCCGTAGACATTTCTACCTCTATTTGCCTATCCTCCTTCTTCTTGATTACCTTCCTCTTCCATCTACACCTTCTTGGACCCTCTTACACAATCTAACACTGTTTTCCTTAAACTGTACACGTGCAGATGCAAAACAATTAAGATCACTATGCAATTATATAAGTCCCACTAAAACTAGTTACACATCAAATCTACTTTCGTTTTCCACAAGCAAAAGAAGAGAAGGAGGGGGACATTGCAGATAATGATTAGACACAGAACTTTACCTTACTTGAAAGATCCAGGAAGGAAAATAAATTTAGAATAGAAAACAAGCCAGCATTAACCAAATTTAACCTCACTCATTAATATAACTAGATTTATAATAAAATTCACTAAGAGTTCTCAATGGGAATATACATCTTTTATCCAACCCAATATATTATCAAACCATGGATTGCCATAAACTGTACCACCGATACGAATCACCTAATCCTCTGGAGTTTTCCAGGAAAATTCTTCGGAACTCCTGTACCAGTCTTGTTATCAGCATTTTTCCACACATTGGAAACCTGTCAACTTAGAATTAAAACACTTTAATATACTTTAAATGACTTATCATGTTTGGGTCGGACACCTTACTGTGAAACTTTCCATTATGTAAGCAAGAAGGTTAACAATAAGCGCAAAGTAAGCAAGTTCAGTAAATTAACAAATTTGACAGACAAAACTGTTACACATAAAACACACAAGACATACAAAAGTAGGGACTCTTACTGTTCCATATAATGCTAGCTAGCAAAGAGACACAACTCAGAAGTTCGAACTTCAAATGAACTGGACTACACTGTCCGTTCTATAACTGGTTAAGCTTAACTCTTTCCGTCCCCGTCCCTAACTCCCTTGTTTTACACTCCACGCTGGAAGCAACTCCTAATACTCCCGCCTGCGGGAGTATTATCTTGTAGTCCAACTACAAGTTGCGAGTCCAACCCGCAATTAGGGATCCTATCAATAAGGGGAAATATATCTTGTACGACTCCCAGTTAACTCTTCCAAAGAGAAAACTAAAAAGGCAGATCGCCACCTGCGGGAGTCTACCTTACTCTTTAGAACACCCAGCACCAAGTCTTTACATTCCTCTCAGGAAATAACTCTTTCAGAATTTAACACTCCACTCAGGGAGCAACTTCTTTAAGAGAACTCGTTCACAGGTCCCAGCCTGCAGGTATTCTATTTACAGAACCCCGCCTGTAAGATGTGGGGTATGCGTCCGCCCTTCCAGACCCACGTTTTAAAATCTAAACCAATGTGCTGATACAAGTTACAGAACAAGCAAGACAGAACTTAAAATCAATAAGTTCAATACTTACGGTCCTGTCGGTTGTATCCCCACTTACTGATACCAGTTGTTAGAATAAATATCCTGCACTAGCCACGCCGGGCCCTGATGCCTGTCTTAGACCCAGAAAAAGACCCTTACAGCGCCGGGAGAAAGAATTGCACCACACATCAGATGTAGTATAATTCTCTTTTCTCAGTTTATTCATTTTGTACATTGGAATATAACAAACCAGAAAAGGGGCATTGCCAGACTTTGTGTCTACAGATGAGGTAAAACATCCATTGGAATGCAAGGATAGAGTCAGGTTGACACACAATGTGGGAGGCAAAAGACCTTGAGCTCACTGGAAAGCTCAAGGGTTATCAATATAATGAAATGAGAAAGAACATTTGGAAACAAAACATCTGCAATAACACAACAATAATATAAGACAAAATGGAGTTAGAGAACAAAATGGCTGCTATTAGTGATTATAGAGAATATATAAAAACAGTTAGCTTTAAAATGTTAAATGATATCTGATTGGTTGGGGCAAAATTAGCACCGTTTTAAACGATAAGAACTTTTATTGAATCTCCCTGAAAGATTTTATCCTTATAGAACAGAAGGCCATTCCGAGCTGAAGGCCATCCCAGTAAAGTCTGAATAGAAGGGGAAACAGGACTGGAGCAGATAAGGACAAGGATTTCAGATTCCATAAGAAGGAAATTATGCTGGTTGAGAATTGTTTCAGTAGTATGATCTTCATGGAGGTCAGAAAGAAACATCTGGGAAAGAGCATCAGGCTTACCATTCTTTGAACCTGGGTGGTATGTTATGTGAAAATTAAAATGGGCAAAGAACAGGGCCCATTAGCTTGTCTGGGTCTTAAACGTTGAACTGTTCTGAGATGCTCTAAATTAGGTGAATTGCCCCCTCCAAAAGGTAACTCCACTCTTCGAATGCAGCTTTAATGGAGAATAGTTCTTTATTAGTGACATCATAATTCCTATCGGTGGGTTACAATTTCCTGGAGAAGAAAGCAACTAGATGAAGATTTTTTCTCTGGGCCACTGGGAGAGAATGGTTCCCACTGCAAGATTTGAGGCATCGACTTCCAAGATAAATGGTTCAGTCGGATCAGGGTGGACTAAGATGGATGCTGAAGTGGATCTTTATTTAAGAGAGACAAAGGCATCTTGGGCTTGTGGAGTCCATTGAAATTTAATTGTTTTCTTGGTAAGATTCGTGATAGGAAGAACAATTTTGGAAAATTTCTTAATAAACTTTCAGTAAAAGTTAGCAAACCCCAGTTGGACCTTTTTTCTACAGGAAGGGGCTTGCCAATCTAAAAAAGCTGTCACCTTAGCAGCATTCAAAGAGATTACCTCCTTGGAAATGCATTTTATAAGCTTGGCAAAGAGTTGGTGCTCACAAAGACGAAGAAGTACTTTGGAGACATGAAGATAATAAATAGTAGGATCAGTGGAGAAGATTAAAATGTTGTCAAGATACACAATTACAAAGTCATCAAGGAAGTCTTTGGCGAAGTGCTGGAAGGTTGTTGGCACAATCTGAAGGGCATGACTAAATACTCGAATTGTCCATAATAGGAACAAAAGGCGGTCTTCCATTCATCCCCTTCCCTTATTCGAAAATGGTTGTAGGCTCCCCTGAGGTCAAGTTTTGAGATCTTAGCTAAACAAAGGCGCTGGATGGATTTTAAATAGAATATTCCTATATTTATTCCTATATTTATTATTTTTAGCAATTACCCCTTCTAATTTTTTATCTTTTTACAAATGTGTTTCAAACCAGATAGACAGTGTTGTGACCCTTGTTGGGGTCGGTGAGAATGTGTAATTAGGATGGGCGACAACTCCAATATTACATTTGGAAAATCTGTAAATAATCAATCACGATTTTGCCAGCTGCTTCAGACAACAATTTTCCAGATAATGATCAAAGAACAGTTGGATTAGTGTTGCCTTAGCATTTACTAACATGGTTGTAGTTAGAAGAAATGAATACAATCAGCTTCTTTTCACTTTATTTTGTGAAATTGAACTTTTAAAATTTATGGGCCATATTTATAAAGGCGTGGTATTGCTTTTTTGTGATACTGCATCTTTAACGGTTGGAATTTTTACGACCACGTTTGTACAATTATACAACTGTGGACGTAACTTAATGATTATATCCCTTATATTATATAAATAAATGTAGAAATTCATGGGGAATACATTGGGTTTTCCACGGGTTTTTCGAAGGTACTATGTTGGTGGGGGTAGGTAAACATAATATACATAGGGACAGTGTTTATGTGTTGTTTAAGCACTAAATAAATAGTTAGATCAATATTAACAAATATGTAGTAATGACATTAAAGTATATGGAAATGTAAATAAGGCAAAATATATAAATAAAAGTACTTGCATAGTCCCCACTCCTGTTTTGTCATTTGGAATCTTCAAAATGGAGTGTTTAGCCACATCTCAGGAAGTTTTATATGGAGGCAATGTAAGCTTAAAAAGGAACATATTTATCACTTCCCTTTTAGTGTTGTATCCAATGGTGTGCTTAATATTAGATTGATAGCAGTGTTAGCGAATGAAAAAAAAATTCATTGTAGTGTTAGTAGGAACTTGCAAGACTTATATGTCATTTCCTTTGTAAAACATATGACAGTCTTAGCAAATTAAAACATTCTTCTCACTCTCACCTCACCCCTCCCCTCTTAATAGAAAAAAAGGAGAGCTGCTGTTTGCTGGACAGGAAGTGATATCTATATATGATAGGGGGACTGAAAGGAAAACATTTCCATGCCCACTTCTTCCATGAAGTGAGTTTGTTAATCGTTTATTACATTATTTAAGCAATAGACCCCATAGAAGCCATGAACCTGTGTCCTGAACTGATAAAATCTAATAAGATTGAAACATGACCTTTGTAGGACCTCACATTTACCAATAGGGTTCCCTCTGTAACAGAATCCCTGGTGACAGCTGTGAGTTAACGGGGAGGGCGAGTATTGAAAGACAGATTGATAACTTTAATTATAGAATGATCCAATGGATCTGCTATTATTCTATTATTGGTTGGAAATTTAAGGGGGAAGATTGATTCAAACTCTGCACAATAGTTGTATTTCACTATGGTGTTTCTACTAAACTATAATAATCTATACAATGTTACAATAAATAGATCAAGAATAGAGATAGACAGGATTGTGGATCTGAACCCGGTTCCGCACTGGATTTCCATGATTCATGGATTTGCAGGAATTTTGCTTTGCAGAATTTTTAAAGGAATTTTTTTAATTTTGAATTGGTTACAATCAGATTCTTTCAGAAAGAATCTAATTGGTTAGTATACCAATCAGTTTCTTTCTGAAAGAATCTGATTGTAACCAATTCTGTTTTGAAAGAATCTGATTATCTGTTCCCCAGGACCATTTCCCAAGACCCAGAGCCATTTACAATAAGTTACTGTATCATTTTTACAAACAATTTTTAAAATTCCTTTAAAATTCTAATTTTGTAAAATTTCGATGACCCTCGAAAATAGAATGTGTAATCTCGAAAAATGAAAGTTATTTTTTTAAAACTTCTGGATGTATGTACGTTTTCCCAAACCAGGTTCTGGTCCAAACTCTGGGGCATCCATAATGGGTGTTTAAAATGAACAAACAAGAGCAAAGAGTCTGTTTCTCTCTACACACCGATACCAATTGTCCTCTCTCTCTAACCTACTTTAATAAAATGGCCAGGGTGAACAGTGTTGTAGTCATTGGACTAGCACACAATAAAAACACTGTGAAAAACACCTGGATGGGCATCTACTAAAAGGACGTTGGCAGAAATACAGTTTTCTATATAAACATTATAGAGCTGATGCAAACATTTGCCCCTGCTATTAATACAACAACCATTCAGGTGCTATCTTACTGAAGTAACCCAGTTTAAAGCTAACATCTGATTGATTGCAGAAAATAAATAGCACAGGTAAATATTTGCACCACGTATTGCATCAGTTCCTTTGTTAACCCCCTATATACTCATTTCCAGGCCCAGATTTACCATTAGGCTTAGTAGCCACGTGCCTAGGGGCGCCTGTTGTTTGAAGGGCATCTGTAACTCACCCCCACCCCTCTACCCCTTATATAGTTTGGTTTATGGGTGTGGCCTATGTTTTGGCTTGGGACTAAGGGCGGCAGGCTTTTCATGACCACAGGCTCTTGAGGTGTAAATCTGCCACTGCTTATTTATTTTAATCAGTTTTTGAATTAATTATTTGTATATATATATATGTAAAAATAATTTATGGTTTTGACTGATTTTCCTTTGTTTTATTTATATTTCAGCCAGGAGAGACCTACACCCCTGAGAATAATAAGTGCACATCCTTTAAATGTACATCTACCTATGAAGTGATTACAACAACAGAGACATGTTCTTTGATCCATCATTATACCGGTGAGTTTTTGTTCTTTGATCCGTCATTATACCAGTGAGTTTTTGTTCTTTGACCCGTCATTATACCAGTGAGTTTTTGTTCTTTGATCCATCATTATACCGGTGAGTTTTTGTTCTTTGATCCAACATTATACTGGGGAGTTTTTGTTTTTTGATGCGTTATTATACTGGTTAGTTTTTGTTCTTTGATCCATCATTATACCGGTGAGTTTTTGTTCTTTAATCCATCATTATACAGGTGAGTTTTTGTTTTTTGATCCATCATTATACCGGTGAGTTTTTGTTCTTTGATCCATCATTATACTGGTGAGTTTTTGTTCTCTGATCCATCATTCTGATGTTTGTCAATAGACTTTTACAATTAATACATTTGCTTTATTTCTTTCATTCAAGGTACCATAAGGATGTCAGAAAATGGCTGTTGTAAGACATGTGAAAGTAAGAGTAATTCTGATACATAATCCTTTGTTATTATAACAAATGATCTACCCACAGTATATGTGTAATTATAAAAGAAGTTGAATAACAAAGGATAACTTAAGACAGAAATACTACCGCAGCCACGTGCTAAGCCAGGGAGACAGCGGGAGCTTAGGAGCAATAATGCATGGCTAAGAGAGTGGTGTAAGGAAGAAGGGTTTGGGTTTATTGAGAACTGGGCAGACTTTGCTGTCGGCTACAGGCTCTTTAGTAGGGATGGGTTGCACCTCACTGATGGTGGTGCAGCTGTTTTAGGGGAGAAGATGGCTAGAGGGTTGGAGGAGATTTTAAACTAGGTTTGGGGGGGAGGGTATTAGCAGTCTCGCTGGGACAGATAGTCCAGGAGGAAAGCAGGGTGTAGATAGGCCAGTGGTGGGCGGAAAGGGAGGTGGGGCTAGCATAGGGGATAGGGAGGCATGTGTATTAAAGTGTACGAATAAATTACAGGATCATAATCTAAAATGTATGTTTGCAAATGCGAGAAGCCTGGCTGACAAAATGGGTGAATTGGAAATGATGGCACTGAATGAAAAGTATGATGTAATAGGTATAGCAGAAACGTGGTTGAACAGTTCTCACGACTGGGCTGTAAATATAGAAGGATATGCCTTGTTTAGGCAGGACAGAAAAAAAAGGAAAGGGGGAGGAGTATGTGTTTATGTTAAAAAAGAATTGAAGCCAAATTTAAAAGAAGAGATAACTGGTGATATGGATGATAAAGTGGAGGCAATATGGGTGGAATTAGGCAACAGGAAAGGGGGTAATGTCATTGTTGGTGTCTGCTATAAGCCGCCAAATGCTAGCAGAGAGGAGGTGAGTCAACTTCATATGCAGTTGGCAAGGGCTGCAAGTTTGGGGAGTGTGCTTATTATGGGGGACTTCAATTACCCTGACATTGATTGGTGTGGTGGAACTGCCCTCACAGAAAAAGGCGATGAGTTCCTGAATTTGCTGCAGGATAATTTTCTCTCACAGAGGTTCCTACTAGAAAAGGAGCTCTGTTGGATCTGGTAATATCTAACATTGTGGAGCGCATTATAGATATAAAGGTAACTGGAGGCTTAGGGAATAGTGACCATGAAATAGTGACATTTGGACTTTGTTATCGAAAGGAAAAGTGCGCTGGGTTAACAAAGACATTTAATTTCAGGAAAGCAAATTTTCCCAGGTTAAAAGCAGCTCTTCAGAATGTCAACTGGGATAATGTATTATCAGGTAAATGTGCTGAACAGAAGTGGACTGTGTTCAAGGGGATTTTAAGCCAGTTCACATCTAAATTTATACCCTTGGGAAATAAATGTAAAAAAAATAAATCCGCGCCCATGTGGCTGAATTCTGATGTAAAGAGGCAAATGGAAAGCAAGAAAAAGGCATTTAAAACCTTTAAGGCCGAGGGAACGGAAAGGGCCTTTAGGGATTATAAAAACTGTAACAAGGAGTGTAAGAAAGCAATCAAACTAGCTAAAATTAATAATGAAGTTAGGATAGCTGAAGAAAGCATCACTAAGCCTAAACATTTTTTTAAGTATATTAATAGTAAGAAGATGAGGACTGAGAATGTGGCACCATTAATTAATGGGGATAAGTTAGTTACGGAGGATGGCGATAAAGCAAATGTCTTGAATAATTTCTTTTCCTCTGTATACACTATAGAAGATCCAAGTACAGATATCATAGAGTATAGTAGCAATAATGGTATAAAAGATTCAAGTGCACTTTGGTTAACCGCGGATATGGTACAGAAAGAACTAAAGAAGGTTAAGATTAATAAATCTCCTGGACCCGATAAAATACATCCTCGGGTACTTAAGGAGCTAAGTTCAGTTTTATCTAGGCCATTGTTTCTTATTTTTGCTGATTCCCTCATGTCCGGTGGTGTGCCTTTAGATTGGAAAAAGGCTGATGTTATTCCAATATTCAAAAAGGGTAGTCGTTCACAGCCGGGTAATTACAGGCCTGTAAGTTTAACTTCAGTGGTGGGGAAGATCCTGGAAAGTTTAATAAGGGAACATGTTCTAGAGTATGTTTCAAGGACTGACATTATAAGTATTAACCAGCATGGATTTAGGAGGAATAGATCTTGTCAAACTAACTTGCTTGGCTTTTATGAGGAAGTAAGTAGAAATTTAGACTCTGGTATAGCAGTAGATATGTAGATATGTAGTTTACTTGGATTTTGCAAAGGCTTTTGATACAGTCCCCCATAGGCGACTAATGAATAAGCTAAGGTCTGTTGGGCTGGGGAGTCACATTTGTACATGGATAGAAAATTGGTTAATGAATAGGATGCAGAGAGTAGTTGTTAATAGGGCTTCATCATTATGGACTAAAGTGCTAAGTGGGGTGCCACAGGGTTCTGGGTTGGGGACGCTTCTATTTAATCTATTTATTAATGATTTGGAAGTGGGTATTGTCAGCAAGGTTTCTGTGTTTGCTGACGACACAAAACTTTGTCGACCATTAAAAACTTCAGAGGATGTGCAATCGTTGCAAGGGGATCTAGATAGATTATCACATTGGGCTGCTAAGTGGCAGATGAAATTCAATGTTGATAAATATAAGGTGATGCATTTTGGACTTAAAAATCCTTGTGCTACTTATACTATAAATGGCTCTGTGTTAAGTGAATCCCTGTTGGAAAGGGATCTTGGAGTTTTGGTGGATAACAAACTTAAAGGTAGCAAGCAGTGCCAGGCGGCAACAGCTAGAGCCAGCATGGTATTGTCTTGTATAAAGAGAGGTATGGATTCAAGGGAGGAAAATGTAATTCTCCCTCTTTACAAATCATTGGTAAGGCCTCATTTGGAATATGCAGTGCAATTTTCGAATTCTGTGTACAAAAAGGACATCTTTGAAATGGAAAGGGTTCAGAGAAGGGCAACTAAATTAATAAGGGGATTGGGGGAGCTTGAATATGAAGAGAGACTGAAAAAGTTACAATTATGTACGCTGGAGAAAAGGCGCTTGCGTGGGGATATGATTACTGTGTATAAATACATTAACGGGCCATACAATAAACTATCTGGGGCATTGTTCACCAATAGAACATGTCAGAGGACACGTGGACATCCCTTAAGACTTGAAGAAAAAAGGTTTAGGCTTCAAGCTCGGAAAGGGTTTTTCACTGTGAGAGCGGTAAAGCTATGGAACTGTCTTCCAGTGGACGTTGTAATGGCAGGTTCATTGGTCAGTTTCAAAAAAAAGCTGGATGAGTTTCTGCAAACAAGGAATGTTGCAAGTTACTGGTATTGATACATAAAGTAGAGTTGATCCAGGGAAATTTCCGATTGCCACTTGGAGTCAGGAAGGAATTTTTTCCCCCTTCATAAATTTGGTGGGGTTTTTTTTGCCTTCCTCTGGATCAACAGTTAGGCAGGAAATGAGGATATTGCTAGATGGGTTGGACTGGATGGACGTATGTCTTTATTCAACCTCAAATACTATACTATACTGTATGTGTCTATATATGTGTGTGTGTTAATTAAAAATCCATTTAATAAACCACTCTTGCCCATCCATATTTTTAGAGCTCCCGGCTTCTTCATGTCTTGTCCTTAGAGAGAACAAAAGTATCACACACGGAACCTGTGTTTCGGACCAGGCAGGGGAACTTTCATACTGTGAGGGAACCTGCAATACCAATCAATGTAAGTTAACAGTATAAATATTATTACTGATTTTTGACACAATTGACAATGCCATATACATAAAAAAATAATAATTTGGAAGTTCTGTATGGAAGTATTAATCAATTAACTAGAGAATAAAAATCAGAAACTTCATAGAACAATAATCTAAAACATTGAATGAATGGGGGGGGGGGGTGTTGCAGGAATCAAGATTACATTAATGTAGTTTATGTGGCATTAGACAGGACAACCTATAGGTGGGATGTATCCTGTCACCTTAATTCAGGTTTACAAACTGGAATGTTCTTCCAACAGATAATCTGCCGAGGCCAATGCAATGGACCACAAGTGTAGCTGTTGTCAGGAGATGAAGACCAGCAAACGAACAGTAAACCTGAGCTGCAGTGATGGAACCAAATCCCAGTACACTTACATCTATGCAGAGGAATGTGGCTGTACAAGCACTCAATCCCCAAAGAATACTCAACAGGGAAAATAGTGATCCAATGAACAAACTGAATATAAGGAACCCAGCAGGAACACCATCTTAATAATCATGTATTTGGTACCCTGTTCCTCTGCTATGCGCAATAAAACCCATCAATTGCTCTTTAATCCAATATTTTATTTGCTTTTATGGCATTTTTAAAACAAACTTTTGGTTATGCAGTCTCTTTCTAAATTAATATTCATCATATTTTAATGATCCCTAGGTACACTGAGTAAATTCTGTACTTGCTTTACCACAATATTATATCCTAAAAAAACACCACAATGTCTTTTTTCTTAATTAACTGTATATTATGATGATGTAGAGATTACCGTGATGTACACCTACATGTACCAAAGCTTGTAACCATAAAAGAATTAACATATAATACATAAGAGCCATCAACGTATTGTAAGTTATATTCTTATAAACAGTGCTTAGCTACAGTATACAGTACCATCAGACACATAATGCATTATAGGGCATGTCCAACCCTAAAACTAAAATGTAACCCCTATATTGTCCCCACTCTGTAGTTTAAAAAAAATCCTTACCTTACATTTCTGCTCCTTATGGTTCTCCTGCAATGCCTTTTCAAAGTCCAGGAAGATGAAGAGTAGAAGCTGTTAGTGATTAATCCTGTGCCTGTTTCTTCACTAACCTCAACAAGGTTTGATGCATGCACAGGGGAGCCCCCCCCCCCAACACACACACACACATACCATCTGGATCCATCCTATGCAGCCGTGGCACCTAGCGTGAAATCCTTTTTGGATAATGTAGGTACCCCCTGACCAACCCCAACTGCTGAAATATTTCTTTAAAAATATTTCAATCAATACTTACAGCCCCTTCCCCCTGCGGCGTCTCCATTGAAAGCAGCCGCATCTGTGATTGGCTGCCTTTCAGCCAATCACAGATGCAGCTGCCAGTCCGGCCCCTGTTTGTGATTTCCTCCAAACAGGGAGCCGTGAGGAGTGTAAGAGCTGTAAGTATCAATCTAAGCATTTTTTTAATGAAATATATCAACGGTTGGGGGTGGGCTGGATTTACCTACCTTATAATAAAAGTCCATTTTCACTGTGAACATGACCTTTAAAACATGTTTATTACAGACAATAATGCATTCTGATATTTAAAATATACAGTAGGGATATTTAAATTCACCTTGGACTTCCATGACCTGTATAAAATTACTTCTTAAGAAGTTGGATCTGACAGAATAGCCCCTTTCTTGGCAATGTGTACCCCGCAAATGAGCGTTCCCGCCACCAGCAAATATTCACCTTTCGGCGTCAAGATTGCTCATTATATTTGGAAAATAATTTTGTAATAAATGTTTTTTAATAATCATTGATATAATATAAAGATGTCTACCCCCAATGTTTTAGCAACATAGACCTATACCTTATTCTGACTGGTTAAAAAGCAAGTAAAAGGGCCCTCAAATAAAAAATTATATACAGATAAACCAGCCCCCAAAACACTTAACTGTAATAGAAGGAAATCTGAAATACATAAGTCTAAACTAAAATGCTGCACATTGTCCTGTTGCCCCTGTTTCTGCTTCCTTGTTCTTCCAGTTAGCAACTATCAGTTATGGTAAGTTAATGACCGAATGCTAATCGCCTAGCTGCCTCCTCTGAGCAAGCTCAAGCTCAGAACCAGCTCACTAAATTTCTCAGTTTCTGTGAGGCATCCAGAGTCATAGCAGGCATACACAATGATTCCAGAGGACAGAGTAGAATATATGAACATATATTAAAGAATGCATTCATTCTAAAATATGTCATTATGAGGGTGGAGTTGTACTTTAAATGGTATCTCCAGTCCAAACAAAAATGTAATTTAATATAAGGCAATCCCTTACCACCGCTAGGTTTCAATTTTCTAAAACTGTCCAGGAATGTACTTACACTACCTGATTCCCTTGTCCCCGGTTGTCCTCTGCTTATCTTCCCTACAGAAGAGCAGAGGGGGCCAGACCAACAGACGCATCTGTGATTGGCTGAGGGGGCTAAGGTAATAGGGAATAAGGTATTGTACATTTCTGGGCTGTTTTAGAATATTTAAAGGATAACTGTATTGCCTCAATGCATTTTATTTTGTTAACTGCTTTAAAACGAGTAAAGGTATGCAGCCCTCCCCATACATTTTAATTCAATTTCAATTAGCTGTTTTGCGAAAGGGGCGTAACAAATTTGTCTGCCTCTAACTTCCATTCAAAGCTGGCATGTGAGAAAACACTCCTCCGCCCACCCTTGATCAGCTTGATTATGTAAGCTGTATCCTAGCAACAGGAAATTTCAAGTTTGTTTGACTGGCAGAGGAGGAGGAGAGAGGTTGCAACAGACATTCCCACGAGCCGATGACAAGTGATATGTTAACCATGGTTCTGGGCCAGTTAGGAGGCGGGCTTTTAGCACTCATCTTTGCTGTGTGATATCTAAGAGAGGGCAGCACGGTTGTAAATGTGAGTAAGCAATTTCAGCTGCTGGAAGTGTGAACACTTAATGGGTGTGATGTTATTTTTTTTGATATTGTTGTCTTTTAAACCTAGCGTTTAGGGTGGAATGGGATTGCCTTACCTAGAATTAAGGCTTTTATTAAAATAAATGTATTTTCAGCCGCCAAGGAATTCAGAGGGAGGGGGGAGAGCTCCACACACTTACAGGGAGATTCAATAAAAGTTCTTATCATTAAAAATGGTGCTAATTTTGCCCCAACCAATCAGATCTTATTTAACATTTGAAAGCTAACATGTGATTGGTTGGGACAAAATTAGCACCATTTTTAACGATAAGAACTTTTATTGAATAACCCTGAGAGTCTCCTACTCAGTTTTTTCATCTTTTATCATGCCCTGCAGGAGAACCATAAGGGGCAGAAAAGTAAGGTAAGGGTTTTTTAACACTACACAGTGGGGTAAATTTTAGTTGGGGGGTGGACATGCCATTTAATTTATACGCATTATGATAATGATTATAAGGGATGTTTAGACTGTATGCATTAGGAATAAAGCTTATTATTATGGATGCTAATCTTTTGAAATATGTGAAATTACAACATTGATAAAATATTGCATGAAGTATTTTTAAAAGGCATATATTATTGGGAATTCAGGGACATTACTAGAAAACCCCTATTAAAAATATAATAGACCCATGTTCCCTGAATTGATTTATGGCAACTGCTAATTTTTATTTTTTACCGAATTTCTACTTATTGCACACACAGATATAATGGCAATGGAAAATTAGATGTTATGTTGGTTAAATTTATAAAGTGCAATGGTGTAATGTGTGCAATAGGTGGCAGTGTGGTAATCACAAATACTTTAAAGTGAAAGCTCAGTGCAAATAAATAAGCTTTCAAGAAAAAAAGAGTACAGTATTTTGTCATTCTAATACAGGGGGCGTAACTAGTGTCTCTGCAACAGGGGCGGGGACTGAAGGGGGCTGGTAACCTGATGATTAGTTGTTTAAAACAGCTGATCACCATGTTAATGAATGGGGCAAGGGTGTAGCAGGGGTTCTTCCAGGGGGGCCCAGACCTGAGAAATTTGTTAGGTGTTGGGGGCTAACTTTACACTTCTGTTCTTATAAAACTAATCTGCCCGTCCAGTAATTTCTCTGTGCTTAAATAAATGCTTCCAAAGTAGTGACTTTTCTACCATTAAACGTGAGAACTGCACATGTTCTACAAAATGTTACCAACGCAGTTGCCACAGCCAATCCAATGTCTCCCTTGTAGTGTATTTTTTGTGTAATTCTGGAATTAAAGACCCTCTGCTGGGTAAACCAACAGGGTACTTATTTACACATTATTTACACAAAGGTGCAATAGCTCTCTATTGCCCCCTTTAGGCAATGCACCAAGCCAATAGCAATTCTCTGTGCATTACAAATAGGTTTTACCCATTCTGAATCTTTAATGCCAGCAATCTACTGGCATTAAAGATTCTGTCTTAAAGAGCCGGTATCGGTGGCTGTGGTGGCTGAGTGATGCAGTTTTTTAGCATACTGCCCTAACCTCCTTTAATTTGAGTATAAATTTTGGTTTTGTTCTCCTTTAACCTCTCAGGTTAACGAACACGTTAATGCACATTAGTTATTAATGCCACGTGCCTTTCACCCAACTGATGTACAGAACACAGGCTTGTAAGGTTGCTTGGGACACTAAAGAGGAAAGTCTGGACTTTTGACAGAGGAGGGTTCTGGCTTTTGGACAGAGGAGGGATCCTGGAATTGGGAGAGAGGGGGGCCTTGGGACAGAGGGGGGAATCTGGACTTGGGACTGTGGGGGGACTCTAGATTTGGGATAGTGGGGGGACTTGGGACAGAGGGGGGACTCTGGACTTGGGACAGAGGGGGAACTCTGGAATTGGGACAGAGGGGGGACTCTGGACTTGGGACAGAGGGGGACTCTGGATTTTGGACAGAGGGGGACTCTGGCCTTGGGACACTAAAAGGGGGCTCTGGCCTTGGGACATGGAGGATGGGGGCTATGGCATTGATACACTAAGGGGGCACTCGGGCCTTTTAGCTCTCGTTAATCTAACTGGCTTAATGTCTAGTGTTTTAATAAAGGCTGACCGCACAATCAGCTGTTTTAAATTTCTACCATTCCATTACCTGTGTTTTAAACAGCTGATCCCACACACCTTTACTACATACACACAACAGCTGATTGCGTTAACTTTCCTGCACTAGGGAGAGGAGTGGGCTTTGTGTTAGGGGGCAAGGCCATGAAACTTGCAGTAGGGCCTGGGCCCCTGCAGTTTAACTAGTGCCTTTAACTGATTATGTCATATTGAATTGGACTTAATAACATGTTTCTGACAATTCTTCTATGTTAATAGCTTAATAAGGCAATAGACGGGAAATTATTTCACAGCATAAAGATTCCCAGTTCTCTAAAGCAGATTCTCTTCATGCTTAAACCACCATTTTTTTATTGTGCGTGCAAAATGATTTTTCTGTTCAAGTTTTTGTACCCTAGCCATTCCAGTTACTGTGAGAAAATGAGCTTTTATACTTTTATAACAATTAACATTTTTAGAGATAGTTCATGGTTCCTCACAGTTCCAAAAATTTGGCATTGGTGGAGCCTAAACATGCTTTACCTATGGTCTTCCTAGACATGCACCAGCATGCCAAGCCCCAGTCCCAGCCAGACTGCCCAAACCAGGCCCATCCTGTTATTTTATATGTGATAGCAAAAAATAGTAAGTAATGCTAAATCGGCGTCAATTTCTAAAGCCGCAACATTTCTTACTTGTGGCATTTCCGCAACATTTCCCGGCCTGATGAAGGTTTACAATTTAAATTATCGGGTCAAATTATTGTCCAGAACAAGGCGGAAGGTAAAAGCTACAGTAGTGAATGGGCATCTTAAGTTTCTTAAAAATAAACTAACTTTTTTCTTTAATACTGTAGTTAAGAGCAACTGCAGTCCATGGTGGTCACAAATCTCTTTTTATTATCTACTGTCTATCCACCAAAAATTCCACCAATTATTTCATCAACTTTTGCCTTTAATTTGTGTCATAGTTGGCAATATAGGCGCACATTTAGAATGCTGTGAAGTAATTTTATAGCTACATTTATCTACCCTTAAAGATTTTTGTTTAATGCTATTTAGTTTACCCCATTTCAGTAGAAAGTTTTTACTTTATCTTGCTGCAACACCTTTCTCCATCTTGCTGCACCAAAATATTTGGTGAAAAGTCAGCATGGTGTTTATTAAGCTTCAATATGACATTTCAACACAAACAAAATTGAACAAAATAATTTTCCTAAGATTATTTTAATCCTCCCCTACAGCATTATAGAATGAAGAAACAGAAGAAACAGGCATTATGGGGAAAATACAACATTTTTCTGTTTATTTGTCCTGTTATGTACAAGGATAACTTTACAGACCAAGGGGGCTTGTGGCTATGTCAGATATGAAATATTTTTTGTGCAACTCCACAAGCAAGGACCACATTTTTAAAAATAGTTAGCATATTATGGAATAATTTCATCTCATTTTAATTTTACACCTTTTAGAAAGAAATATTATATTTAAATATGAATAGATATAAGTGAAGAAACAACCCATTATTTTGTAAAGTACTTTCTGTTCAATGCATTTTTGTTCCTTAAGCAGTTGCGTTGTCCACTGTAAACATTCGTTGTAAAACAATAGAATGGTTTATTGGCTGAGCAATGAGCCTACAATTATAAATTATTTAAAAAGCAATAAGATCCATTGTTAGTGACCTCCTTAGACACTTTTCTGGGTCAGTGTTTCTTTTATAATACTTTTTTTTTTCAGTGAGACAATGGTTGTAGGATGATTTTAAAAGTTTAGCTTAACCATAATAACTGTGATTATAAAAACTGTATATATGCAATATAACCAGTTTTAATAGAGCTATTGGGGAGAATTAAATAGGAATAATAAGAGCAGTATGGTGGTTTAGTGCAGGGGCGTAACTGCGAGATTGGAGGTCAGGCCCCTGGCCCACCCCCCTTCACGGTCATGGGGGCGGTGGTCACGCCACTGGTTGATATAACTTCCAATAATAACTTTGTGCGCTGGGTCCTGGGTTCAAATTCATCCTTAGCTATATCCGCAAGTTTTTTTTTCCCTTTGCTATGGGTGTCTAACTGGTGGTTTCCCCCATAATCATAAAAACATACTGCTATTGTAGGTTGTGTGTAGTGTCGGACTGCCCTACAGGGTTAGAGGGGGATCCCCCAGTGGGGAGAGAGAAAAAAAAGAGAAAACTGCTAAAATGTAAAAAGAGAACTAATGGGATAGTAAAAATGCATTTTGATAAACAAGAGGATTCAGTAGGAGTAAGATAGATATGTAAGTTAGTGAAAATAAAAACATGACATTTTAGATGGGCCCCTTATTTCGTCCTGGTGGGCACCTGGTCTTAGATTTCCTGGTGGGCCCCAACAGTCTAGTCCGACACTTGTTGGGTGTAATGCTATACACTTCAGGGCAAGGCCTAATGTGTATTGATGAGTAAATGGTAATGTTTAATAAATATAATTGTAAGGGTCCATTACCATGGCATTTTTTGGTTTAACGAATGTTAAAATAGGACCCAATATTTGCAGAAAAACTATTAAATTAAATCAAAAACATTATTAGAATTAGACTGAAGACCCTAGTGATACAGTACATGTTGGCTTCAAAGCATGGTGAGAAGAATTGCTTGGTGAATTAATACAATAAAAGTCCCCCTGGAAGACATGGGGGATTATTTAAAAAAGACTGCTATTTCTTCTATTATTTTTTTCAGCTGTCACTCTGGGTAAATCTCCCGTACGTGATTCAATATTGCATTTGAAGCCGTGGGTTATTCCCTTTTGGGGATCATTATGCTATTAGCCAGCATTAAAATCTCATGTTAAAAGTAGTACAAAAAGTAGTACAAATAGCCAGTGCTAAAATGCCGTTTTAGTCATCTTTTTCTCAATTTGGCTGAGAAAAGTTTGTATGTTTTGTTTCAATCAGGGAGGGAGGAACATTCTTAACTTAGAATGTTAGATTATAAGAATTTATGCAATTCTTTGGATGCAAAAATGTTCTCTAATAAGAATTATGGGTTAAAATATTTTTTACCCCATTGCGCTTTTTATCTTTTTGGTGGGTTTTTTTTTTTTTTTCTTCCTATCTATCGAAACCCATTTTGATGCTATTCAAATGTAACTAACCTTCTCTAATACCTGGTGGAGCATGATACTGACTCTATAATTAGATTTGTTCATGGTTTTTAATGTTAAACTATCAATATCATAAATATTCATACCAAAAAAAATTGGTATGAATGGTGGATTTGGAGTTGTACAGGTGCAATTAGGCATAACTAATTTTTCTGTGAAATAATTGGTATTATCCGAATCACAATCAGTTGTGTGCAACTACCAGCCTACCGATTGGTTTATTGATTGTATGTTGGTTGGGGGGGAATATACCCATGTGTAGCAGCATGTCTTAGTGATATTCAAATATGTTTGTAATGGCTCTGGTCCAGATCTTACCCATCTGTTCATCCAGCTTCTCTCTATTACGTATCCAGATACACAGATATGTCTTTGGAAACAGCTATGGATCTAAGAGAGAGATTAATAAAGGATACAGTAAGGAGATAATTGAGTGAGCATGTAGAATAGCAAGAAACAAGATCAGAGAGGAACTACTGAGTGAGAAAAAGAAAAGTAATTTGCAACAGAATACATCTCGGAATTCGATCAGATAAAACATATACAGGGTTATTCAATAAAAGTTCTTATAGTTTAAAATGGTGCTAATTTTGCCCTCAACCAATCAGATGTTAGTTTTCAAATGTTAGATAAGATCTGATTGGTTGGGGCAAGATTAGCACCATTTTAAACTATAAGATCTTTTATTGAATCTCCCTGATATTTTATAAAAACTTATCTATACTATAAAAATATTAGATGGAGAAACAAGAGGAAAAAAACAGTCTATGCTGGCCAGATAGACAACAAAATAATAAGAGGAAAGGATGTTATAAATGCAGTGCAGGTGTATGTAGAACCTGTGAATTCCTTAAAATAGGAAAAACTTTAAATCCAATGTCACTAGAAGGGAGTATCAGATCTCTGATTATTATTAATTGTAATACAAAATTGGTTGCCAATTTGTTATCCTGTTTAAAGTGCCAAAAACAATATGAAGGGAGAACTACAAGACAACTGAAGGAATTAGTGAGAGAGCACCTAAATAGTATAACAAATGGAGACCAGAGATCTCCAGCATCGTCAATTGTCACATTGACGACGCTAAGCAATCCTGGCCCTCTTGCTTTCCCCACCTAACTTCCTCCTTCTCCCTCTAGCAGTGGACGAACACTAGCACCCATAAGGATGGTCACTTCCTTGACTTGGTCTTTACTAAAAATCTTTCTGTCTCTCAGTTTGCTAGTAACTCCTTCCCACTCTCGGTTCACAATCTAATTACTTTTTCTACCACCTACTTTCCCCTCTCCTCTGACCGCTCTGCGTTTTTTTCTATGGGTAACACTATTTTGTATAATAAAAGCTCTCCTTTTTGTATTAATAAAGTTTATTGACAAGACCGGGAGCCTTTGACTTATAAATGGACCTTCTGACTGCAAGCTTACTTTTTTGTATAAATAAAGTTTATTGACAAGACCGGGAGTCTCTGACCTATAAATGGACTTGCTGGTTGCATGTACGTCACAGCCTGAGGAAGCTCCAATCAGAGTGAAATGTGTAGCTAGTGACGTAACCAGAAGAAGTATGGACCAGATAGCAGCACGAGGGTAACGGTACCAGCTATACACCACCAAGGGAGTGTACTCGGTAAAGTACTGATCGCAGGGGAATGTGCTATTCTCTATACGACACGGATGCCATATAGTGCCCGGAGGACCAGATGCCTATTAGAAAGATAAGTCCATTTACAACCCTGAGAGGTGGTAGCGTATGCTTATATGGCTGGTGTACCCCTTGCAGCCCTTCTCTACGGACACTCTTCATTCCATTAATGCTCCTCAGGATTTTGCAGACTACTTCAGAAATAAAATAGATGATATCCCTACTCTAATTCCTACACCCCAAGACAACTCTCACCTTCTTTTGCCTGCCCCACCTCCTGCAGTTCTGGAATCTTTTACCCCTGTCACCCAGTCATGCCCTCCTTCTTACTCAGACACTGCACTAAAATCCTTTCCCCTGCTCTTGCTCACATTTTTAATTCCTCCCTGACCTCTGCGATTTTTCCTGCTGCCTATAAACTTGCGTGTATCAAACCTCTTCTTAAAAAACCCTCTCTGGACCCTACCTGTCTGTCAAACTACCGGCCTGTCTCCCTTTTACCGTTTGCTTCAAAACTCTTAGAACGTCTCTTCTCTACATGCATTACTAAATACCTCCATGATAATAACTTATTGAACCCGTTGCAATCAGGAATCCCGACTGGGTCATTCAACTGAAACGGCCCTCTGCAAAGTCTTAAATGACCTACAAGCTGCCAAAGCCAAAGGACAGTTCTCTGTCCTCATTCTCCTTGACCTATCGGCTACCTTTGATACTGTGGACCACTCTCTTCTTATGCAGATTCTATATTCTCTGGGCATCCAAAATATTTCACTGTCTCTTTTGCTAATAAGACTTCCTCTCCTGTTCCACTTAGTGTGGTGATCCTTCAGGGCTCCGTTTCAGAACCCTTGCTGTCCTCCCTCTTCTCTCTGGGAAAAATAATAAGTTCTTTCGGTTTTAAGTATCACTTATATGCTGATGATAACCAAATTTACTTGTCCACCCCCGCGCTAAACCCTGAAGTTCAATCCCAAATCTCTAAATGTCTGCTCTCTATATCTTCCTGGATGGCGCACCACTGCCTTAAACTCAATCTATCCAAAATGGAATTAATCATTCCCCCCCTAAACTGGGACCTAGCCCACCATTCTCCATCTCTATTGACAATATGGTCATTAATCCAGTTGAATCTGCACGCTGCCTTGGAGTGATCTTTAACTCCTCTCTTTCCTTCCATCATCTCATTAACAATGTTGCTAGGACCTGTCGTTTTCTCCTTCGCAATATTGCAAAGATCTGCCCTTTTCTCTCTTTCTCCACTACTAAAATGCTCATCCATGCCGTTATAATCTCCCATCTCGACTACAGTCTCTCATCTCTCTTCTCTCCAGTTTATCTTAAACTCAGCAGCTCGGATAATCTTGCTCTCCTGCAAAAGAGAACCCGCAACCCCAATACTTCAGTCCATAGGGTGGCTTCCCATCAAACAAAGAATCATATTCAATACCCTGCTTTTAACCTTTAAATCCCTTCACTCTACTGTACCTCCTTACTTATCTTCCCTCTTGGTCCCTTTGCGCCTCGCAAGGAAATCTTCTCCACAGACCCCCAACTAACACTGCTGCCTCCCGCCTTAAACCATTTCCCTTGCTGCTCTCTACCTTTGGAACTCTCTTCCTCTCTCGCTTAGCCTGGTCACATCCATTAATGCTTTCAAATCTAGCCTGTCCTCCTACCTTTCTGAGCATCAGCACAAGTAATGATTGTTAGCCCTTTTAAGCACTTTGTACCCATCCCCCCACTTGTACCTGTATGTTGTCCCCCCCACTTAGATTGTAAGCTCTTCAGGGCAGGGATCTCATTCCTAATGTGTCTAGGCTTGTTGCACTTACCGTATATACATTTATACATAATTTATATATATGCTTTCTTAGCCGATGTATGAAATTGTATTTAACTTAATTTTTAGCTATCTGTATAATGGTTTGCATTTATCCCCTTGTTTGTATACTCTGTATTTCATAATGTACAGCACTGCGTACCCAAGTGGCGCTTTATAAATAAAATTATCCATACATACATACAGTAAGGAGACATTTCTGTGTAAAAACTGCCTAAAACTGGGAATAGAGAGGATAAAAAATAAAATCAGAGTAGGGGATATTCTACCTAATATAAACAAAAGGGAAGCCTTCTGGATACTTAATCTACAGTTCATAATAGAAGTAAATCTTCTGCACCACTATTTAATGATTATTATGCCTGCTGGGTGCAGCTATGGTGTTACAGTCTGTGACAAAAAATCCAAGATATACAAATCAGCAGTGCACACCAGTATTTTGGTAAACAAACAAAAAGTGTTTATTCAACACATTAGTGTAACGTTTTGGTGTCACACGACACCTTCATCAGACATCATCATCTAATCTACAGTACAAACACGCATACCAAGTGGGCTAAAGTCATGTTGGGATATATATCTCATATCTATATTTGTTTAATATATTCTCAAAAATATTAACCAATTAGAAACTTTCACTAGGCATATGTACAAATAATAACACTAGTTTGATGTATATACTACGAACCTTTGGCTAGTGTGTACTAAGAGATTTAAAGGAGGAAAAAAAAGAAACATACAGATATTTCCCCTTAAATTTTTGAAATTGCTTTCCTTATTAAAAGTCATGAGGTTCCACATAGTGACAGAGCAAAAACAACATAGTAACATAAGGAGTTAACGTATTGGAATTGTTTGTCATTTCCATGAGATAGCAACATAAATAAACCATAAACATAAAATAACCATATCATTTTTCTAAGTGACCAGCCAGACATTTTCACTGTATATCCAGTGTACAGTACGCCCCTTTATGTGTCTTTATTGCACATTTTGATTTCAATTGAGGTTACAGGAAAAAAATAAAAATTTTAAAACCTTTTGAAAAAGTTTGAAAACTTTTGAGTAGAGTAATAATTTTTAAAGGGCATGTCCACTGCAGTGTATTCTTTCACTCCTGAACCATGCAAAATCTCAGTTAGCCTGCATGAAAGCTATAATCTTCTGCAGCATTCAGGACATGATGGGGGGGTTCTGAAATCATGCAGGATATCTCCTTGTAAAAAGCACTTTTAGGCAGGGGTTTTTGCCTATGATAAATACAAAATTTTGATACTGGGGCTGGACATGCTCTTTAATGTCAAACATTTCTAGCCTTTTGTGTGTGATTCTACCCCATGTGTAGTCCTACTTGTGCCCCACCATGCTTTTTAAAAATCAAGTAAAGTATGCAATAAAAATCTGGTAGCTCGCTGTTTTCTTATGGACTAGATGATGTCCAGCTGATTAGGAGACGGGGTGTTTCTGTCATTGGTAAACCAGTATTGGACATTGAGGACTCCCCATTGGATGGTACCACCTTTGTATGTATTCAAGCTTTTATAATACAAGTATATTTCAATATGTCATCAATATGCCTGCTTATTTACATACATAACAAATTTAATTCAGCAGGCTTTTGTTTTTATTAAGCTAAAGAGGGGGAAATTACTCAAACAATGCTGCTAAGAAAGAGACCAAGTATTCACCCGTACACAATGACTTATTCTTCATAGTGTGCAGACATACATAGCATTGTGTTGCAAAGATTTAAAAGTTCTTTGACCTGCCCTGCAAGATCCAGACTTTTAGTTATCTCAGTTGGCATCCAAATATTTACCAGCACAATTATATGGCAATTAAAATATATTACGGTCACATTAAACTTTACCTGCTTTAACATCAAGGTGTGTTAACATGTATTGTCGGAGATTTACACTTTGACAGCAACAAACTCATTGTGTCTTATTGACTTATTGTGAATATGTTCTCCTCCTAGTACTCTGTCTTCTCCCCACAATCATTAAGACATAAATTTATAAATTAGATATATAACAAATTGAGACAATATTATAAAAAACAGCCGGTACAGCTCTGCATATATAATGTAACATAAAAAAAGAAAAAAAGTACAACAGTTAAAACATTTAGAACAGTTAAAACACTTGCACCCCCATGGCTGCCAGTACGGAAAACACAAGACAGCTAGAGATGTCCGAACTTCGCAAAATCCGGTCCACTCGAGGAGCCGCGAATTTTAGAAAAAATTAGAAAATTTGAAAATCCATGAGCGGACCCATTAAAACCTATTAAAATGAAAGTTCTGCAAAATCTGCATTAAAATTGGTCTAAATATCCTTCATATCACTCAGGGACCTGGGTAATGACCTTGGAAATAGGTATCAATGCCTACAATACCTAAAACTTCCAGTCCACTAGCGTGAATTTCAAATGCGCTCGAGTCTTCTTCACTCTTCGAAAATACGAGGATTCTTCGAAAATACGAGGATTCTTCGAAAATACGAGGATTCTTCAAAAATACGAGGATTCTTCAGAAATATGGACCCGAACATGGGGCTTGCTCCGTCCAAAAATGAGAAAAATCTGCGAAATTTAGAATTTACAAGGATTTCTCCTATTTTCCCGTAAATTTCAAAAAATTTCAAAACGTGGTTCGGAAAAGTTCGGAAGGCGGAAAACCGGAAAATCCGCGATATTCGCCATTTGCGAACAAGGTAAACCCGCCGTACATCCGGGTTCAGATCCGCTAACTGGGCCATCACTAAGGTCAGCTATTCCAGTATATCAAACTGAATCTCACCATTTGTATATATCTATCAATAACATGGCTCACAATAACATGTATCACAGATACATAAAAATTATTGATGTCAAACAGTCAAAGAATTTGTGCACAGTAAGTCTCTCAGTGCACCCATCTTTAAATGTTTGGAGGTTACTGGGGTAAGCACAGATAGACTTACTCCGTGCATGGATTCTTTGACTGACTTGACATTAAATTCTATTTTTTTATATATGTGTGATGGTGAAGAGAGCCATGTTATGACTAGATATTTACACAAATGGTGAGCTTGTGTAGAAAAGTTAAAGTTACATATTGTACCTTTATAAATATGCCTCATTATGAAAATGCCGGCATTTTCCCTGTGAATAGGCACATCCTACACTCTGATAGGATGGTGCCCTTGGACGCTGGTGCCGTACGCTCGTTTGCGTCCATTGCGTCATGATGCCAAGTGACGTCACTCATACTGCGACTCTGGTTAGACCGATATATAAGGAAGTTGACCGGACGGGATAGATAGCAGCGCAGGAAGCTCCATTGATCCATTAGGATGGAGCGAAACGCATCCTGTGTCCCTAACCTGCCCTTTTAATCTCTGTCTCACTCTTGCCACGCCGGTTTGTCTCGGTAGCAGAACCAGTAGGTAGGGCTGTAACCCATGCACAGTGCTTTTGACTTATAATGACTTGCACACAGTACCCTATGATTGAGGCATGTTTTTAATCTTGTTTTTTCTTATTGTGATAAATAAAGGTTGTTTTGCATTGCATATCAGTAAAAAAGTGCAGGCAGTTATTCTCTTTCTCTCTCTCCATATTTTGGAAGATGTGGATCTGAGGGACAAGGTTGGTCAAATCCCGTCAATGACAGCTAGGAGGAGGAGGAATCTAAAGGATTTGTTTTCCACAAGATACTTTAAAGGGCATGTCCACCCCCAAAACTAAAATTTAACCCCATACTGGCCCCACTGTGAAGTTAAAACAAATCCTTACCTTACATCTCTGCTCCAAATGGTTCTCTTGCAGTGCCTTTTCAAAGTCCAGGAAAGTAAAGAGTAGAAGCTGTCAGTGAGTCATCCGGTGCCTGTTTCTTCCTCAACCTCAACAAGGTCTGTGACTTGCACATGGGAGCCCTTTACCCCCTCCCCCTCCCACCATCCGGATCCATCCTCTGCGGCCGTGGCACCTAGCGTGAAAAGCTTTTAGGATAAGGTAGTTACCCCCTGCCCAACACTAACTGCTAAAATATTTCTTTAAAATGTTTAGATCGATTCTTAGAGCCCCTTCTCTCCCGTGGCATCTCCATTCAAAGCATTACAGACACGACTGCCAGTCCAGCCCCTGTTTACGCCACAGGAGTGTAAGGGCTGTAAGTAACAATCTAAGCAATTTTTTGAAGAAATATATCAGTGGTTGGGGGTGGGCAGGGGGCACCTACCTTATCCTAAAAGTTTATTTTCAGGGTGGACATGCCCTTTAAGCCTTGCACTTCACATTTATCTTCCTAGCTAGGGGTTAGTCCCAAAAAGGGAAATAGGAAATGTGGTAGGTGTGTAGCATGTAGGTATATGAAAGAAGGTAACACGTTTAAAGTGTGTGTGTGGGGGTTAGGTTAGGTGAAATCATTAATTATCTGCCAAAGTAAACAGGTAGTCTACATGTTAGAATGTGAATGTGGGTCCGAGTATGTGGGTGAGACCAAAAAGGCACTCACAAATAGGATACAGAAAAACATAAGGGCCACAAAAAATAAGGAAGTGGGGAAAAAAGTGCTATGTACATGGGACCAATAAATAGTTCAATTTTAGGGGGATGTTTTAGATCTTAATGGGTAAAAGAGG
This sequence comes from Hymenochirus boettgeri, assembly GCA_019447015.1. NCBI lineage: Eukaryota > Metazoa > Chordata > Amphibia > Anura > Pipidae > Hymenochirus > Hymenochirus boettgeri. The sequence continues at coordinate 266,898,194 of CM033473.1, read as the reverse complement.
TGGTGATATAGTGAAAAAACTCCAGCCATGTGAAAGCAGGTGAATCTATAATTTAGGCACACTAAGTCCAGGTGGCCTGAATGATGTTATAAATTATGATTGCTATCTATGAGCTTTTTGGAGTATCCAGAAGTGTCATGAAGCATGATTGCAATTTATAAGTATCCAGAAGTGTCACAAAGTATGCTTGTTATTTATAGGAGTTTTGGAGTAGCCGGAAGTGTTGTATATAAAGCCATGTCAATTTTGAGAAAGTAGAAGTTATTGATAATTTGTAGGAATGTGAGTAAAAGTCATGTATGGCTAAGAATAAATAATTCATATGCTGATAATTCATATGCTGTATCAGCATGGATAGTTAATAGTATCCTATAAACCATGTGGAGTGGTCATTATATATAAGGTAAGGTGCAAGATTGTAAATGTGCAAGAAATATGTGGATCATCCCTTTAAAGAAAGTACTACACCAATAATAATAATAATAATAATAATAATAATAATAATAATTTTATATACTTAAAAAACATTTTGGGGTTGGACTTGCTTTGTTCGGCAATCTGTTTTTCATTTTCTATTTTAGCTAGTTTAATTGCTTTCTTACACTTTTTATTACAGCTTTTGTACTCCCTGTAAGCCTGTTCGGTTCCCTCTGTTTTCAAAATTTTAAAAGCCTTTTTCTTTTTTTCCATTTCCCTTTTTACTTGAGCATTAAGCCATGCAGGAGTGGGCCTAATTTTATACACTTGTTCCCTAAAGGTACAAATTTAGAAATGTAATAGTTTAATATCCCTTTAAAAGTGGTCCACATCTGCTCTATATCTTTACCTAGAAACAATTCCCCCCAGTCTATGAGCAGGAGTGATTCCTTTAACAGCATAAAATTAGCTTTCCTAAAGTTAAAAGTTTTTGATAACCCAGTGCACTTTAGTTTTTTGCAACCTATATTAAATGACACAATATCATGGTCACTATTCCCTAAGCTTCCCATTACCTTCATTTCCAAAATGAGCTCAGGGTTATTAGATATCACCAGATCCAACAACGCATTCTGTCTAGTAGGAACTTCTACCATCTGTGAAAGAAAATGCTCATATAGGAAATTTAAGAACTTTATACCATTTGAGGTGCTGGCAGTTCCCTTACTCCAATCTATGTCAGGGTAGTTAAAATCCCCCATAACCAGAACATGCCCATACCAGCAGCCTTCGCCAACTGCATATGGAGATATGAATATCCTACGACAGACCCCCAAACACAACTGCAGACTGAACGAATCTATATTAGCAGACACTAAAATTAAAGAATCTATCGAGAAATCAATTAATTTATATTTTCAAGAAAACACAACAGATTCCATAGAATCCCCGACAATATGGGCCGCCCACAAGGCAGTTATCCGTGGCCTCCTTATACAAGCACATTACGCACACTACAATTAATGCATATATCAGCTAAAACCCATACACCAACACTGTTTCTAAGCCTAGACGCTGAAAAAGCCTTCGACAGAATCGACTGGGAGTACATGGGCATGGTCCTATCATACCTCGGGTTCCCACAATTATTTAAAAACCTAATACACAACATATACTCAAACCCCTCAGCAACAATCCAAAATATGGGATTTAAATCCAAACCTTTCCCAATCCTCAACGGAACAAGGCAAGGCTGCCCCCTCTCACCAATACTATTTGCAATCTGCCTAGAACTCTTGGCTCAAGCCATCAGACTAAACCCAGATATCAGGGGCATAGATGTAGGAACACAAACCTACAAGGTGGCAATGTTCGCTGACGACACCCTAAATGTCCCTCAGGGACCCCCTGACCTCACTTCCACCCCTCTTCCGGACTCTTACAGACTTTGGCCAGCTTTCAGGACTAAAAATAAATACATCCAAATCCCAAGCATACCCAATTGCTATCCCCCCAACTAGTAAACAAACAATAATAGATCATTGGGAATTCAAATGGCAACCAAAACCCCTACATTACCTGGGTATAGATCTAACCCACGATATTCCACAACTGTATACAACCAACTACCCTCCCAAATTCAAGACAATCTCCACATTGCTGAAGAAATGGGCCCCCTACCAAATATCCCTATTCGGACGAATAAACACAATCAAAATGATGGTGCTCCCAAAACTTCTCTACCTCTTCCGATCCCTCCCAATCCCAATCCCTAGGAGAGCACTATCCACCTGCCAAAAATCAATTACAAAATTCATCTGGAACATCCAAAAACCCCGAATTAAACTGCAGACACTCCAAAGACCAATATCTAAATTTGGCTCAGCATTACCAGACTTACACCTCTACCACCTAGCGGCAAGAACCGCACAATCTATGTCATGGACCTCCACCCAGACAACTCCTAGATGGATAGAGCTGAAGAGAGAACTACTAGGCAAGACACACTTACCAGCGTTACTATGCACACAACTCCCCCTACCTACCGAACTAGACAATCCCATCATCAAATATACAGTGCAGGAATGGAAAAGAACAATCCCCAGATTCCAACTATTATCCCCCCACTCGCTACTTATCCCAATAATCTCTAACCCTAACTTCCCCCCAAGTATGAATGCCAGGGAATGGAAGAAATGGAGGGACAAGGGACTGGAGTGGATATCACAGCTAACAATTCAAAACAAAATTATCAGTTAGGAAACAGCAATAGATAAGTACAAACTCCAACAAGAGGACTGGTATCAATCCTACCAACTCTCATCATACGCAAAAACACACTGTGAAAACACATCCCAAACAACATTCGAGAAGCAAATAATCCAAAACCCCACTGGTACCAAAAAAATAACTAAAATATATGCACAACTGTTAGACCACAGAACCCACACAAAACTTCCAATGCAAAGAAAATGGGAAACATGGTTACTGGAAGACCTCTCAGATGCCAATTGGTCCTTCATAGCATCTAACCTAAAAAAGTGCTCAAGCAATATCATACTTCAAGAAAAAACATTCAAAATACTACATGGCTGGTACAGATCCCCCTCACATATACACAAAATATTCCCATCTACCCCCCTAACTTGTTATAGAAACTGCCAACAAGGCGCATATACCCCACACTGTTGGTGGAGCTGCCCAGAGGTTAACAGAATTTGGCTGGACAGCTATGCAATTATTAATTCTACCCTGAAAACAAACCTAACCACCAATCCATGGGAAGCCCTTTTCAACCTGCCCTCCCCAAAATTGAATAAGCTAAGGAACAAGTTTTATCACTACATCCGTGCCACCACAAGATCCCTAATAGCTTCCTCGTGGAAGTTCAGCCCACCCCCCAAGGCTGGACTGATCAACAACATTTGGTGGCTATACTATAATGAAAGACAAATTCATATAGCCAGAAACACATCAGCCAAATTCGACAAAATTTGGGATCTGTGGCTAGCTCACATGGACCAACAGGATCCATAACTCGGGTTTAGAGGTAAAACCAACTTAAACCATTACACAAAGAAAATGATGTGGGGGCGGTTTGGGGGAGGGGGGGATGCAACAGGGGAGAGATTCGGAGTCGACTACCGGAGAGTAGGGGACTGGCCCACCAACTCCACTATTCGGTGGATCACCTAAGGTGCGGCAAACGAGAGAACAATTCCAGTCCCCCGGCGCTGATAAAGGTAGGGGCTGAACACCTATTTGTTTATCTTCACTCTGGTGTGTTCTCACACCCCTCTGCCAATTACAGATCTCCCCTCTGCCTATCAGAGGAGACAAAAAACCCCAACACAATAAACCCACAACCAACAGATATAACACATCCTCAAAGAAACGAGAACATACCAGAGTTGTTTATATTGTAAATAATTATCTTAAGTAAAAATACTCCATTAGAGAAAGTACATAAATAAAAGGAAGTAAAATGACTTTTACACCAACTCTATCAATGTATAATTTACCAAAGACCTACATGTAACTAAAAGTCTATGTAATATTGTTTAATGTTAATGAACATTTATGCTCTTATATTACATGTGTTACTATGCCTCTCCTTTTGACTTCAATAACATTCATTAAAAAAAAAAAAAACATGTCTGGCACATAATCACAAGGGTAGGTTAGTTGGTGTGTGCATAAAATATTTTTTAATTGCATTGTTAGTGCAATTGGGGAAACCGTGCGCCGGAGTAAACCCAGGCAAGCACAGGGAGGACAGGAGTGGAATCGAGCTCATGATTCAGCTCTGCGCAGGCAGAATCCCTACCACTCTGCCGCTGTGCTGCCCAAGTGTTATACTTTTCTTTTTTATATAAGACCTAGTGGCAGTTATGACAGTTATGGTGTCACGCCTAGCTATTTGCATAAAGGGGTGGAGCTATGATGCATCACTGCACAGTTTGTATTGACAGAAGCACAAAGCCTAAGGTGCAATGACATGAATAATATAGTACGGGGGAGCAGCCTAAAGTTAAAGCTAACTGTCTCAGATGTCTGCTTCTCACAGTTAGAAGTTATGCTGTTGAACCAACAGGTATAAAATAGGGAATTTATTGCCCAGCCACAAATTGATTCTTCCAAGTCAATGCAGATTGTTCTAACAAAAAAAACCCCATAGAGACAAAGGGGGACAGCTAATAGGACTGGGAAGAACAGTTCTAAAATGCCAGGTAAAATCTGCTGCAGACTTTATAACAGTGACCCCTGTGACTAGCAGCCATGAGATCCCTATCCCTGCCTCTTTCTTCCTTCCACCCAACTCTCCAATTAGAACTTAGAGTAGGTGAGGAGTGAACAATTCAATGTAGGAGACATGGAAAGCAGGTACATACTGTATATCATGTCAATGCTGGCAGCTGGAAGGGTTAAAGGTAATACTCTTCTGGCACTGAAAGTGTTAATGGCAATACTATGGGGAAGTCTGCTGGCACTGAAGGGTTAATAGCAATTCTCTGGAAAGGTGCTGGCACTGAAAGTATTAATAGTAAAGTCTGCTGGCACTAAAGGGTTAATGGTAATGTTCTGCTGGCACTGAAATTATTAATGCCAATATTCTTGGAAAAGCACTGAAAGAGTAAAACATCTCAGATCTCACCAAATTTCCCTGTTCTGTGTGTACTTAATTGTAACTTATCCATGAACCTATTCGTGAACATGCTACATGGAATTTGCCGTTGGGAAAACGTGTTGATTGCAACGAATATCGCAGCACTTGAGTGACTGACGGCGTCAGTGTCTCTGATCATGTGACGTGATGGCTTTTTGTCTGTGTTGTTAAAGCGGGCTTCATTCTGTTGCGCTGTCTGAGCGTTCTGTGTTTTTATAAGCGTGCTAAATTTTTTGCACATTTGTTAGCAGTATGTCACCTTGTTTGCACTTTAACACTTATCCTTGCTCAAGGATCACTGTAATTGACTATTAGATCCAATCAATAAGTTACTTTAAGGTCTGAATTGAAGTCCATGATGTCTGTGAAGTGTGTGACATGTGGACGTGTTTTGTTTGTTTCTTAAGTGAATAGGTGGTGATGGAGCATGGTCTGCGATGTGGCGGTGGGTGGCACGGCATTCTAGGGTGGTGGACAGTCTGGGTCATGTCTGTGATGTTGTGGTATCCAGGATGCTTGTACGTGACATTTGGTGGTCGTAAAATTTGGGGGCATAACCACATGTTTCAAAGCGTGGGCATGGCGTGCCATTTAGGGGGGGCGTGGGTGTGGTGTTAGGGGTGTTCCGTGATGTTTGGGGGCATGGACAGGATTTTTGTGTATGTGGGTATGATTTGGGAACAGACCTGGATGTTTGGGGGTGCCATGATATATGGGGGCGGACCATGTTTTGGGGGGTGACCAAATATCTGGTAGCGTGGTCATAACATTTGGGGGCATGGGTTGCAATGCATGGCCGTTACTTTGGGGCCTGGCCTGATGGTTGGGGTATGAGAGTGACCATGATGTTTTGGGTGTGGCGTGACAGCAATATATGGGGCGTGGTCACATTCCGGAGGCTTTGCTTTAAATTTCTTAGCATGACAATAACCGCATATGTGATTCATATCACTAATAGTAACATAGGGGCATATTTATAAAGGTTCGTAACTTTTCGCGGCCGTTTTCGCGGCCATTAACGCCTGAATCGCGTTTACCGCGATTATAAAGCCCCGAAAAAAAAACGGGCCGCGAAAAAGTTAACAGCGTTAACCTTTCGCGCCGATATTACCCGGTAACCGCCGCTTCTATTTAAAGCGGCGGTAACTGGTTTCGCCGGCTAGTATCGGCTGTTTTACTTCGCCACCTTGAAGGTGGCGAAGTCAGCCGATACTACCTCACCCGGGGATGGGCAGGCAACCCGCGGCGGGTGGTCGCACCCGCCCGGGGGACACGCCCACCCCGCCCAACCCCCCCGCGGCGGCAGCGGCGACCACCCGCCGCCGCCCTACTCCCAGCAGCCCTCCCAACCCGTTCCCGTTCGCGCGCAATCTCGGAACGGAGGCTAGAAGGGGTCTGCCGGGAAGGGGCCGCAGCAGGTTGGTCGCGACCCACCGCCGCGCACCCCCCTCCCGCAAACCCCTCCAAGCCCCCCGCCCCGGCCGCTCCCGGGGAGGGACGGGAGGGAGCCCTGGGGGGGTGGAGGCTCCCTCCGCGGGCCCTGAGAAGGGCCTTTTGGGGCTTAGGGGGTCCCGCAGCTCGAACCGGGACCCCCCTCCCCGGCCTTACAAGGGCCCTTGCGGCACTGACAAGTGCCTTTGGCGGGGGGTCCCGCAGCTGAACAGGACCCCCAGTGCGGTCTCTTAAAAGAGCCCTTGGGCGACGTCTTCTTTCTTCCAGTCCGCGCGAAACCAGCCGCCGAGGCCGCCGACCCCCGAGAGGTACCCCTGCGGCCGCCAGGGGTACCCCCGGCGGGCGCCGGCGACCTCAACGAGGCCGATGTTGCCGGGTCTTGATCCGACGCGACGTCTTCGGGCTGGCGACACAACCCACACTCAGGTCGCCGATGCCAGGCAGCCGCTCACTGCGGCCGCCAGTGAGCCCCTGACCGGCACCGGCCTCAGCGGAGCCGATGTTCCAGCCGCTTCTTTCTTCTTTCTTCTCAGCCATCTACTGCGATGGCATCTGAGTTCCGCGGCGGAAAGCTCCTCTATATAGGTTTGCAGAAATCCATAATCCGTTTCTGATTGTCAATTTTTAATACTTGCTTTACATTAACCAATCAGATTTCAGACACTTCCAGAAACTGATTGGTTAATGTAAAGCAAGTATTAAAAATTGACCAATCAGAAACGGATTATGGATTTCTGCAAACCTATATAAAGAGGAGCTTTCCGCCGCGGAACTCAGATGCCATGCGCAGTATATGGCTGAAGAAAGAAGAAAGAAGCGGCTGGCAACATCAGCTCCGCTGAGGCCGGCGGTGCCAGCGGCTCACTGGCGGCCGCAGTGAGCCTGCCTGGCATCGGCGACGAGTGGGGTTGGTGTCGCCAGCCCGAAGACGTCGCATCGGATCAAGACGCCGGCAACATCGGCCTCGTTGAGGTCGCCGGCGCCCGCCGGGGTACCCTGGCGCCGCAGGGGTACCTCTCGGGGGTCGGCGGCCTCGCGGAGCTGGTGTCGCGGGACTGGAAGAAAGAAGACGTCGCCCAAGGGCTCTTTTAAGAGCCGCACTGGGGGTCCCGTTCAGCTGCGGGACCCCCCGCCAAAGGCACTTGTCAGTGCCGCAAGGCCCTTGTAAGGGCCGGGGAGGGGGGTCCGGTTCGAGCTGCGGACCCCCTAAGCCCAAAAGGCCCTCTCAGGCCCGCTGGAGGAGCCTCACCCCCCAGCGCTCCCTCCCGTCCCCTCCCCGGGAGCGGCCGGGGCGGGGGGCTTGGAGGGGTTGCGGGGAGGGGGTGCGCGGCGGGTGGTCGCGACCACTGCTGCGGCCCTTCCCGGCAGCCCTTCTAGCCTCCCGTTCCGAGATTGCCGCGAACGGGGAACGGGTTGGAGGGGCTGCTGGGAAGTGGCGGCGGCGGCGGGGGTGGTCGCCGCTGCCCGCGGGGGGTGTGGGCGGGGCGCGGCGGGGGTCGCCGCTGCCGCCCGCGGGGGGTGTGGGCGTGTGCCCCGCCCCCTTAGGAGCGGCTCGGGAAGGGATTTAAGTCCCCTTCGCGGCGATACTATATAGTATCGCCGCGAAGGGGCTTAAATTACCGCAGCACATCCGGGCCGCGATAGGTATCGCGGGAATAGCGCTCGCCGTTATAATACGGCGATAGCGTATTTTTCGCGGGCCGCGATGTGCGGCGGTAATTTTTTTGCGCTAACATCGTTCCTTTATAAAATTATGTATCGCAGTATAGTCTTTCCAGGGTTTATATTTTGTATTAAAATTGTGATTCATATCACCATAGTAACAGTAGTCTTTCCAGGTTTATATTTGTATATAATTGTTTCATACACCAATATACATCTTTCGGGTATATTTTATATAAATGTATTCAATCACAATAGTAACATATCTCTTCCAGGGTTTAATGTTGTATAAATGTGATTCAATCACCAATAGTACAGTCTTTTCAGGGTTTATATTGTATATAATTGATTCACATCACCATAGTAACATAGTCTTTCCAGGGTTTATATTTGTAATAAATGTGATTCATATCACCAATAGTAAACATAGTCTTTCCAGGTTTTATATTGTATATAAATGTCATTCATCATCACCAATAGTAAAATATTCTTCCAGGGTTTATATTTGTATATAAATGTCGATTCATATCACCAATAGTAACGTAGTCTTTCCGGGGTTTATATTTGTATATAAATGTGATTCATATCACCAATGGTAACATAGTCTTTCCAGGGTTAATATTTGTATATAAATGTCATTCATATCACCAATAGTAACATAGTCTTTCCAGGATTAATATTTGTATATAAATGTGATTCATATCACTAATAGTACATAGTCTTTCCAAGGTTTATATTTGTATATAAATGTCATTCATATCACCAATAGTAACATGGTTTTGTTACAATACATTCGAGGGCCACCCAATGATACATTTGAGGGTTATGGCCAAATTCAAGGGTTATCACCGAAACGATACATTCAAGGGTTATTGCTGAAACGCTACGTTAGAGGTTCATTTGGGGGTTATTGCCGAAATGCTACATTCGAGGGACATGGCCAAAATCAAGGGTTATCGAATGGTACATTCGAGGCTTATTGATTTGAGAATAAGAAAATATCGATTTTTTTTTCTCGAAAAGTTTGAAAAAACCCGAAACTTTCTAGTTTGGGAAGTTAGTCTGAGTTCATCCGAACTATTAAAGTTCAGGTCGAACTCAGGATCCAGTTCGAGTTCTAGCCAATATCTAGGGATCATTATTTAATAGAATCTATCTGTGTGCATAGAATCTATTCCAGTGAATACGCAGGGACAATGATCCTGATTCCCGCTCCCTCTCAAAGTTGTTATATATATGGGGGGATTGTTATTGGAAAACACCAGCAGGGGTTACAATCAGGGTGACCTGATGTTTGGATTGAAGAGTACGGACCAATATCCCTATTAGCGATGTGTTGTCAACATAAATTACTTACCTAACATGTGAGTTAATTAACATCAATTAATAAGTAAGGAATGGATAAATGATAAGCTAAGTTAAGCAATCTATGTACATATGTAAAATATATGCACTTTTTATATGCTAAAACAATTGTACAGACTTCTGTATAACTTTATTGAGGGACCAAGGAAGCGGACACCCATATAACTATATTCCGTGCATACACGTGATGACGTCATCACGTCTGGTGCGCATTGTCGCATGTCTGATTATGGAAATAGGAAATAAACGACCACAAGAGCAGGTGTCCAGTGAGCTTGGTACTCGCCTTTGAGAAAGCACAGAGGGGCGAAACGCATCAGAAGGGTCTGTCGCTGCTCACCAATGATTTGCTGTTCAACCCGCTATTAACAGACAGGAGAGCCTCATCTACTCCAATGCTGTACTCTAAAAAGGGCACTAGCCTACAGGGATAGATGAGTATATGAGGTCTTAAAACTTTGTGTAGCCAGATACAAGCACATTGCACTTTATCTATGGCCAAATGAGTCAAATTTCTTTGATGCTTCTCCACTTTATAGATTCTAGCAGAGCTTGATATATACTGATGTCAATTCTAAATGTAAATAATATAAACTATTGATGGTGGATAGGATGCTGTATATAAGTATTTTTAAATGTTTTTCAATCATTGTCTACGCTTAAAATGAATTAACCTTTACCAATTTAAAATAATCAATAAAAGGATTTTATATAAAGTGGTGTGCTGCCTATGAGTAAGAGCCGGGAGGCTCGAAACGCGTAAGGCTGTGACCTTCACCATGTGTGTACTTTTTTAATGTATTTAAATAAATGTGAAATTTTAAACAGCACCACGGCTGCAGCTGATAGTGTTCCAGTGTGCGCCGTTCCCAATCGTCGTTGAACTGGTGTGCTGCAGGTGTTTCCTTTCTCCATTAAACCATTACATCTACCGGATTTGCAATATAGCAATACAGTCAAAACATTATAGGTTACCACCTGCATAGTTTTCCATTTAAACAAACGTTTAAAGTAATAAAACAATATTTTATAAGATTTTTATATGAGAGCACAATCTCTTCACTCCATTTATACAGGTAAACAGAGTGTTTTATTGTACGCTGCACCATTGGACAATCTCTTCACTCCATTTATACAGGTAAACAGAGTGTTTTATCGTACACTGCACCATTGGACAATCTCTTCACTCCATTTATACAGGTAAACAGAGTGTTTTATCGTACACTGCACGATTGGACAATCTCACTCCATTTATACAGGTAAACAGAGTGTTTTTCGTACTGCAAACCATTGGGACAATCTCTTCACTCCATTTATACAGGTAAACAGAGTGTTTTTATATGTACACTCTGCACCATTGGACAATCTCACTCCATTTATACGGTAAACAGAGTGTTTATCGTACTCGTACATGCAGCACCATTGGACAATCTCTTTCACTCATTTATACAGGTAAACAGAGTGTTTTATCGTACCTGCACCATTGGAACATCTCACTCCATTTATACAGGTAAACATAGTGTTAATTGTACGCTGCACCATTGGCCAATCTCTTCACTCCATTTATACAGGTAACAGAGTATTTTATTCGTACACTGCACCATTGGACCAATCTCTCACTCCATTTATACAGGTAAACAGAGTGTTTTTATCGTAGCTGCACCATTGGACAATCTCAACTCCATTTATCAGGTAACAGAGTGTTTTATCGTGCGCTGCACAACCATTGGACACTCTCACCTCCCATTTATAATACAGGTAAACAGAGTGTTTTATGTACGCTGCAACCATTTGGACAATCTCTTCACTCCATTTATACGGTAAACAGAGTGTTTTTTATTGTAAGCTGCACCATTGGACAATCTCTTCACTCCATTTATACAGGTAACCAGAGTGTTTTATCGTACGCTGCACCATGGTACATCTGCACTCACATTTATACAGAGTAACACGTGTTTTTATACATCGTGTACGCTGCACCATTGGACAATCTCTTCACTCCATTTAACAGGTAAACATAGTGTTTTATCGTACGCTGCACCATTGGAACAATCTCTTCACATCCATTTATACATGTAAACAAGTGTTTTATTGTACGCTGCACCATTGGACAATCTCTTCACTCCATTTATACAGGTAACAGAGTGTTTTATGTACGCTGCAGCCATTGGACAATCTCTTCACTCCTCCATTTATACAGGTAAACAATGTGTTTTTATCTGTACGCTGCACCATTGGACAATCTCTTCACTCCATTTATACAGGTAACAGAGTGTTTTATCGTACTCTGCACCATTGGACAATCCTTCACTCCATTTTACGGTAAACAGAGTGTTTTTTATTATCGTACGGCTGACGCTACCATTGGACAATGCTCTTCACTCATTTATAGAAACAAGTGTTTTATCGTACGCTGCACCATTGGAACAATCTCTCACATCCATTATACAGGTAAACAGTGTTTATCGTACGCTGCCACCATTGGACAATCTCTTTCACTCCATTTATCACAGTAAACAGAGTGTTTTATCGTAACGCTGCACCATTGGACAATCTCTTCACTCCATTTATACCGGTAAACAGAGTGTTTTTAATCGTACGCTGCACTGCACCTCCATTGGACATCTTTCACTCATTTATACAGGTAAAACAGAGTGTGTTTATGTACCTGCAACCATTGGACATCTCTTCACTCCATTTATACAGAGTAACAGAGTGTTTTATTTGTCCCTGCCATTGGACAATCCTCTTCACTCCATTTATACAGGTAACATAGTGTTTTTATCGTACGCTGCACATTGGACCATCCTTCACTCTATTTATACAGGTACCAGAGTGTTTTTATCGTAACGCTGCTCACCCATTGACAATCTCTTCACTCCATTATACAGGAAACATAGTGTTTTTTAATCTACGCTGCACCATTGGACAATCTCTTCACTCTATTTTATACAGGTAAACATAGTTTTTTATCGTACGCTGCACCATGGACAATCTCTTCACTCCATTTATACAGGTAAACACGAGTGTTTAATCGTACGCTGCACCATTGGACAATCTCTTCACTCCATTTAACAGGTAAAACCGAGTGTTTTTTTATCGTACCTGCACCATTGGACAATCTCTTCACTCCATTTATACAGGTAACAGAGTGTTTTTTATCGTACGCTGCAACCATTGGACCATCTCTTCACCCATTTATACAGGTAAACATAAGTGTTTTATTCGTACGCTGCACCATTGGACAATCTCTTCACTCCATTTATACAGGTAAACAGAGTGTTTTATCGTACGCTGCACCATTGGACAATCTCTTCACTCCATTTATACAGGAAAACAGAGTGTTTTATCGTACGCTGCACCATTGGACGATCTCTTCACTCCATTTATACAGTACAGAGTGTTTTATCGTACGCTGCACCATTGGGACATCCTCTTCACTCCATTTATACAGTAAACAGAATGTTTTAAATCTACGCTGCACCATTGGACATCTTCTTCACTCCATTTATACAGGTAAACAGAGTGTTTTTATCGTACGCTTCACCTTGGACATCTCCTTCACTCCATTTATACAGGTAAACAGAGTGTTTTAAACGTACCTGCAACCTTGGACATCTCTTTCACTCCATTTTATACAGGTAAACACAGTGTTTTATCATACGCTGCACCATTGGACGTCTCTTCACCCATTTATATCAGGTAACAGTGTTTTTTATGTAACGCTGCACCATTGGACAATCTCTTTGCTCTCATTTATACAGGTAACCAGAGTGTTTTAATCGTATGCTGCAACCATTGGACAATCTCTCACTCCATTTATACAGGTAAACAAGTGTTTTTTTGTACGCTGCACCATGGGACACTCTCTTCACTCATTTATACAGGTAATCAGTTGTTTTATTGTACTCTGCACCATTGGACATCTCTTCACTCCATCATTTATACAGGTAAACAGAGTGTTTTAATAGCTATCATAAGCGTGCACCATGGACAATCTCTTTCACTCCATTTATATACAGGTAAACATAGTGTTTTAATCGTTACGCTGCAACATTGGACAATCTCTTTACTCCATTTATACAGATAAACAGAGTGTTTTTAATCGTAACGCTGCAACCATTGGACAATCTCTTCACTCCATTTATACAGGTAAACACAGAGTTTTATCGTACGCTGCACCATTGGACAATCTTTTTCGGCGTATCAGCGTACGATAAAACACTCTGTTTACCAGTATAAATGGAGTGAAGAGATTGTCCAATGATGTAGCGTACGATAAAACACTCTGTTTAGTATGTTTACCTGTATAAATGGTGTGAGATTGTCCAATGCTGCAGCGTACGATAAAACACTCTGTTTACCTGTATAAATGCTGTGAGATTGTCCAATGGTGCAGCGTACGATAAAACACTCTGTTTACCTGTATAAATGGTGTGAGATTGTCCAATGGTGCAGTGTACGATAAAACACTCTGTTTACCTGTATAAATGGTGTGAGATTGTCCAATTGGTTCAAGAGAGGTGTTTGTTAGAGAGGCCATTATTGAAAATAAAGAAGAAACCAAGCCTCAAATAGACGGTGGGGGGGGTTCGGACCACCAAATGTTGCCATCGTACAATGCTTGATTTTAACACCTTACTCTGAGGAGCGTTCCTATAACACCTCTTAGATATCTAATCACACCTTAACACCTGGCCTGTGATATGCTAATTGGGATTTCCAGGCGTACATAATTTGCCACAGATTCTTCTGTTACAAGTCATTCATGAATTTGAGAAAGAAAGCCAGTCTGGAAGTGACTACGCGAAACGTCTTCAAGAACTACATTTTCAAGTCAGTTGACCTTCTATTGAATACAACAGAATAATACCATGACCTGGATGAATGAGAACATTCACAAGATATAAAACACTCTGTTTACTGTATAAATGGAGTGAAGAGATGTCCAATGTGCAGCTACGATAAAACACTCTTTTTACCTGTATAAAGAGTGAGAGAGTGTTCAATGGTGCACGTCACGATTAAAACTCTGTTTACCTGTATAAATGGAGTGAAGAGATTGTCCAATGGTCAGGTACGATAAAACCTCTGTTACTGTATATAAGAGTAGAAGAGATTGTCCAATGGTGTCAGCGTACGATAAAACACTCTGTTTACCTGTAAAATGGAGTGAAGAGATTGTCAAATGGTGCAGCGTACGATAAAACACTCTGTTTACCTGTATAAATGGGTGAGATGTGTCCAATGGTGCAGACGTATGATAAAACACTTGTTTACCTGTATAAATGGAGTGAAGAGATTGTCCAATGGTGCAGCATATGTATAAAACACTATGTTTACCTGTATAAATGTGGTGAAGGATTGTCCAATGGTGCAGCGTACGAAAACACTCTGTTTACCTGTATAAATGGTGATGAGATTGTCCAATGTGCAGCGTAGATAAAACACTTGTTTACCTGATAAATGGAGTGAGATTGTACCAATGGTGCAGCGTACGATAAACACTCTGTTTACCTGTATAAATGGAGTGAAGAGATTGTCCATGGTGCAGCGTCATAATAAACACTCTGTTTACCTGTATAAATGGAGTGATGAGAGATTGTCCAATGGTGCAGCTACGATAAAACACTCTGTTTACCTGTATAAATGGAGTGAAGAGGATTGTCCAATGGTGCAGCGTACGATAAAACACTCTGTTTACCTGTATAAATGGAGTGAGAGAGATTGTCCAATGGTGCAGTCGTACGATAAAACACTTGTTTACCTGATAAATGGTAGTGAGATTGTCCAATGGTGCAGCGTACGATAAACACTCTGTTTACCTGTATAAATGGAGTGAAGATTGTCCAATGGTGCAGCAGATAAAACACTCTGTTACCTGTATAAATGAGTGAGAGTTGTCCAATGGTGCAGCGTACGATAATAAACACTCTGTTTACCTGTATAAATGGAGTGAAAGATTGTCCAATGGTCAGCGTACGATAAAACACTTTTTACACTGTATAAATGGAGTGAAGAGTTGTCCAATGGTGCAGCGTGTACGATAAAACACTCTCTGTTACCTGTATAAATGGAGTGAGAGATGTCCAATGGTGCAGCTCGATAACACTCTGTTTACCTGTATAAATGGGTGACGAGATTGTCCAATGGTGCCGTGTACGATAAACACTCTGTTTACCTGTATAAGGAGTGAAGAAATTGTCCAAGTGTGCAGCGTACGCATACCACTCTGTTTACCTGTATATGGGTGAGATTGTCCATGGTGCAGGTCGTCAACCTCTGTTTCGTCTAGGGGTGAAGGATGTTGTCCAATGTGCAGCGTACGATAAAACCCCTGTTTACCTGTATAAATGCGACGTGAGGTATGTCAATGGTGCAGCGTATCCTACAACACGCTGTTTACTCTGTAATCATAAGTGAAGGATGTCCAATGGTGCAGCGCTATAAACACACGCGTTTACCTGTATAAATGAGTGTGAAGAGTTGTATATGGAGCCGTACACATTAACCTCTGTTTACTGTATAAATGGGTGAGAGATTGTCCATGGTGCAGCGTACGATAAAACACTCGTTTACCTGTATAAATGAGTGAGTGAGATTGTCCATAGGTGCAGGTACGATATAAAACACTGTGTTACCGTGTAAATGGAGTGAGAGATTGGCCAATGGTGCAGCGTACGTAAAAACACTCTGTTTACCTGTATAAATGGAGTGATAGAATGCCAATGTGCAGCGTACGATAAACACTTGTTACCTGTATAAATGGAGTGAGATTGTCCATGTGCAGCTGTAGATAAAACTACTCTGTTTACCGTATAAATGAGTGAAGAATTGTCCAATGTGCAGCGTACGATAAAACACTGGGTTACGGATTAAATGGAGTGAGAGATTGTCCAATGCGGTTCGCAGCGTAAACAGAGTGTTTATCGTACTGCCACCCCATTGGACAATCTCTTCACTCCATTTAAACAGGGTAAACACAGTGTTTTATCGTACGCTGCACCATATGCACCACAATAAAACACTGCGGTTAACCTGTTATAAATGAGTAAGATTCCTGTGGCTGTCTGCTCCAGGGCCTCTGCTTATCGGAAGTTGCAAACAGGGACCAGACTAGCAGCCACATCTGTGATTGGCTGAGAATCAGCCACGGGAATGAGGGAGTGTAAGTATGTTTCTGGGGATTGTTTTACAAATCAAACTTGGCGGTTAGTATAGTGTAGGGCTGGGGTGCCCTATGTTACAGGAAAGAAGCATAAAGCTAGGGGTAAGGCAGCCATGAAAGGATCTTGAGGAAAGGAGAGGGCTCCCCTGGGCATGCCAGAAACAAGGAAAGGAAGAAGCATCCTCCCAATGGATTTCATCCTGTAACAAGGATTCTCCTCCCAATGGTTTCATCCTATAGAAAGGAGTCTTACTGCTCCTTCTGCTGATTTTCCACTAGAGGCTTAGCTGATGCCAGTTTAGCTGGCAAATGGCTAATTTTTTCTATTGGTAGGGCCATTTATGGTGCTACCTTGCTCTACAGCATTCAAGTTGAAATTACAATGCTCTACCTCAACATCTACTCTGTTGCTAATTTTTCTATGTTTGGATTGATCCTACTTGGCCAATGCAATAATCCATACTTGCTCTCCTATCTCCCTCTCCATGAGGCACCTTTGGTGGTGTACCTACTCTGACCATGTCATACTCAAAACTCATACAGATCTTTTCATGAAGTGTAACCCCCTTCCCGCTTTCCCTTGCACGAAGATACTTGAGGGAGAGAAGCCAATGGGGTGTGGGGTCTGTCGGTGGGGCCAAGGCTGCCTGGCTCCGCAATAATTTTCAAATGCAGTGGGTCTACTGTTACTCAATGGTGCTGTTCCTCAAAGTGTATCCCCTTCCCCGCTTTCCTTTGATGACAAGTACTCTAGGGGAGAGAAGCCAATGGGTGTGGGGAAAAGCCTAAATAATTGTTTGTAGACATTTGTAAAGATAAAACACAAAGATTTGTTTGGTTCAACTTTTATAGTAAATGTAAGCAGTAATAAGCACCTGTTGCTTCAGTGCAATAATAATAATAATAATAATAACAAATGTGGTGCTAAATGCACCTATTTATTTTTTTAACAATAAAATTTCGCGCTTAATGCGCTGGTGTCTTTGTGCAGGGATCATGCGCCTCTCCATGCGCCTCATCCTCTGCGCCAATTCATCCAGCCGGCACTGGCATGCTGTGTCCCTGCCGGTGCTGGCGCTGGCGCTGGTGGGTTGGAGGGGAAGGGGAGACTGGAGGTCGCACCTGGGGCCTTGGTGGGGGTGGTTGCTGTGGGCGACACACCCGCCTCCTCAGCCTCACTGCCAGAAACAGATCCCACATCTGCAAATTTATATATAAAAAAGTAAATTTTATAATAAATAATAATAAAAAAATATTTAATAACAAATAAAAAATAATAATGTAAATATTGTGAATATTTTTCGGGTGTACTTGTCCTTAACTAACATTTTCTCAACATTAACTAACAGTTAATTTACTAATAGTAACACTAACTAACATTAACTAACATTTAAAAAAATATACTTTGAGTCGTTTAGGAAAAAGGAGCTTTCGAATTTTGTATTATATGTAAATAATGTAAATATTTTTCGTGTGTACTTGTCCTTTAACTAACATCTACTAACATTAACTAACAAATACATTAAAACTTACTAACACTAACTAACACTAACATATGCACTGTGATTAGAGTGGTGCAAAAGGTGGTGTTTTATACAACTCAATCACAGTTAAATTTAATATATAAATGTGGAGACTTGTCTTGGACAATCTGCTGTATGCCTAGGACGTAGTTTCGCCGCTGCTGCTTGAGGTTTTCAAACTCTTTTGGAGTTGAGAGGTGGTAGATCGATGCAAACTGCGGATTTCTTCTGCAGTTTCTTCTGCAGGTGGTGCATTATGTGCCGTTTGCGCTCCTTAACATGTAGGGTGCCAATGGCATCCAATCATATGACCGCCTGGTCAGATATTCGACCACCAACTGTGCCAATCATTGATGGCCATGTTGTCTGCAGATAAGCAGTAGTTGAATAATCCACCCCACTTTCCAGGCTCGGTTTTAGATCCTGTATTGCAAATAGAAGTCAATGGGAAGAGTGGATATAATCGAATGCAGAAAAATCAAATATGCGGGGAAATGTCTATATATACCCATCGTGAGTAAATACCAAATAAACGAATATGAGAGTAAAATGTCCATGTAAGTACGAGTAAAATCGAATTTGTGAGTAAATGTCCATTATACTATACACAAGTAAATACCAAATCCGCGAGTAAAATGTCCATTAAACCTATACGCGAGTATCGAATCACGAGTAAAAGGTCTGTTATACCTATACGCGAGTAATATTGAATTATCGAATCCGTGAGCGTTCATGGAAATAATCGAATGTTCGAACGCGAGAGCTCGAAAGTAGCACACGTGTAAGTAAAATCTATTTTTGGAAAGTCCTGGATATTCCAAGTGTTCCCAGACCATTTCCCAGGTCCCACAGCCATTTTCTTAGTATTATTGATATTTTAATTGTATTTCATTCGAACTTTTCAAACTATTTGCCTCCCATTGACTTTAATGGGTCTGTTTTCGAACTTTCGAACTTTCCAAATAGTTTGAACATTCGAAAATGGACCGAACTTTCGAAAGTTCGGCCATCTCTACTACAGAGTAATATAATGTATCACTTATCATTTCTATCTTATACCTCTGCCCCAAGTAAAAAGGCATGCCCGGCTTTTCAAACCTTTTACCTAAAGGGCATCTCCACTTACTTTTAACACAGCTTAAAGGGTATCTCCACCTAATGCTCCAATTTGTTTGCAATATAAAACAACAAAAAGGTACTTAAAGAGGTTCGTTCCCCCGGCAACAGACCTGGCCCTCCGCTTGCAGGAAATTGCAAGCAGGGGGCCGAAGCGGCAGTTACGTCTGCGATAGGCTGAGAGGAAACCAATCACAGGCACGGCAGCTGGCAATGCAGAACACCAGGGAACGAGGCTCTGTAAGTACATTACCGACACTTTATTTTGCGAACAAATATGGTGGTTGGGATAAGGTCCACACATTACAGCAAGAGTATTTAAAGCTAGGGCACCAGGCAGAAAATAGGGATCGAGAGGGGGAAAGGGCTCCAGTGGGCAAGCCAAAAGCCTCTCAGAGGAAAGGTAAGAGGCAGAAACCTTTTCACTCACAGCCAGCCAGACATTGCAGGAGAACCATTTGGTGCAGAGAGGTAAGGTAATAATTTTTAAACACGGCACAGTGGGACCAGTAGTGGGGGAGATTTTAATTTTGGGGGTGGACATGCCCTTTAACAGAAAGTAAAAAAAAGCTAATTCCAAAGATAACAAGGTAAGCTAAAATCAAGGGGGGAGAGAAGGCAAGGGGAAAAACTAGTTGAAAGCAAAATGTGCCAAGGAAAGTGTAGAGGTAATAAAATGTAAGAAGAGAAAAATGTAAAAAAACTGTTTAAAACAGTTATGACTTCAGTATCATTGTAATGATGTCAATTTAAAAGTAAATAAGAAACTACCATGATTTACTTTCTTTTCCAACCCCTTTAATTCTCCTTTAAAGGGTATGTCCACCCTTAAAAAAAATTTTCCAGCAAAGATTCCCCCTGTCCCTTCAGCGCCCAACCGCTATGTTATATAATTAGAAAATGCCCCAAACTTTACTTACCTTCCTCTTGCCTCCGCCGCGCTGCCAGGCCCTGCTTGCGAGTAAATGCAAGCAGAGGGGTGGGACCGGCAGTCGCGTCTGAATTGGCTGAGCGGCAGCCAATCACGGACGCGGCTGCCGGAGTTCAGTGCGGCAGAGGCAAGAGAGAAGGTAAGTAATGTTCTGGGATTTTCTAATAATATTAACATAGCGGTTGGGGCTGGGGGACAGGGGGAATCTTTGGTGAAAAGGCATTTAACTAGGGGGAGGGAATCCTAATCGGGAGGGAGGGGGAGGGAGAGGGAGGAGGGGGAGAAGGGCTGCAGTACGCATGCCAAACTTCTCCCGAGGCCAGGTAGGAGGCAGAGTCCTATATTCCTAAGATGGAAATTTCACTTGGTCGGCATCGGCCCCCTTACTTTAATAGTGGAAGCCAATAACGATCGTGCGGTGTAGGACGCACGGCCATCCGACCCCCATAACCCGCTCATTTATTTAGTATTGTGTTAGGAGAAAGTAAATAAAGTATATAATAACCTTTGTCTGGATAAAATTCCATTTTTATGGCCTTCTAGTATGGTAATATAAAAAATAAATGTAAAAAATGACATTCACTTTACTAATCCAAATAATGTTATCTACCGCTCATACAAATATCTACTATGCTTTGTAAATGGTTTCATGGTGAAACTTGTTTAATGTGTCAAACTCTCAGCTATCTTGCCACCTAAAGAATGCTTGTATCTCCTCCACCAAAACGCAATTGCTTGAAGGTAAGAATAGGGAATGGAGTTTCTTGATCAGAGCCATATGAAGTGTGGCAGAAATTGCCTCCTAAATATAAAGGATTCCAGGCAGTTATTTCTGCTAAATAAAAAAAACATACAGGGTTATTCAACAAAAGTTCTTATGGGGCGATTTACCCAGAAGCGCTCCTGCCCCTTCATAACGTCGCGGTAACTGATTTACGCTCAGTTAGCGCGACGTTAAGGCTTGCTTTGCGGCGGCTATGTGAGATCCAGAACAGGAACTTGTGCAGTCGGCGCAAACCTATTTACCAGGGCTGTGTGGCTCTTAAGACGTCAGTATTTAATGCCACTAATAGCTTCCATTAAATACTTACGTCAGGGTGAGATCACCCAGTACCACGCGCCCCGTACGGGAGATGGATCTGGTGAATTCCCCACTTATCTTTAAAAATGGTGCTAATTTTGCCCCAACCAATCAGATGTTAGTTTCAAATGTTAAATAACATCTGATTGATTGGGGCAAAATTATCACCATTTTAACGATAAGAACTATATCGAATTTCCCGATAGTTCGTCACTTTTCTTAAACCCAATGCACAATGTCTTGGTCAATGTATGCAAGATCCGTATCTGGAATGGAAAACAAAGGAAAAGACGGGCTGTAGCTAGACGAGCCCAAAGTTGAAGATGTGTAAAAATCCTTTATTCAAAACAACTTGAGAATACAACTTGAAAACATGCCTGACGCATTTCATGTCAGGCATGAACATCATCAGAGGCCTGAACACATTTGATACGAAAACGCAAAATCAAAGCAGATTTTCAGCCTAACCAACTAATATCTCTGTATATTGGTCGGTCAGGCAAAAAAATTGCTGTGATTTCGATGGCGGATCGGACAAGTGGACGGTTGAACTGCGATGAATCACTGCCAATCGTGCAGTCTCCTATGGACCACAAGAATGGTTGTGGCAAACTGTCAGCAACAGCAACATTTAATGCATCCAGCAGTGATTCGACCTGGCTGACCCACTTGGTAATGCCGAACAGAGTCAGGACAACAGAATCCTACTTGTGTATCCAGCCTTAGAGATATTATCAGCCAATTGGCTGATTGGAGCAATAATTTTCCAGAATGCCCATAATGAAAACTGATTGCTTTAATATATTAACACAATAGGTCCAAAGTGAATCGAAAACAATATTATGTTGTAGACAATTCTAGACTGGATCTAAACCCAGGCTTCCTGTTCCAGAATAAATCTAGGAAATAGAGTTAGTGTACACATAGGACTAATTGTAATTAAGTATTATAATTATTATTGTGGACTTAGTGCCAACATCTTCCGTAGCGCTTTACAATTACATGTATACATTCACATGAGGCCTTACAATCTAAGCACAATTATTTGACACATACAACCTATCAGTATGTCTTTGATTTGTGGGGGAAACCGGAGTGCCCGGAGGAAACCCACGAAGCACGGGGAGAACATACAAACTCCTTTCAGATGTGCCCAAGGGTGGATTTGAACTCAGGAATTAGCGCTGAGCCACCACCAAGTATAAAAGCAAAATAGCTTTATTTAGTATGTAGTGTGGGTACATATTGAATAAGTTATTTTAAATTAATAATTGCCATTCTCCTGTGGTGGTACCCTGATCCTCTACCATTTTATTTCTAAAAATCTGATTGCACGCACCTTTATTAACATATGAGCGATTGGTACCTTTCCAGGGAAGGGGTGTGTGTTAGGTGCCTGCCATAAAATTTGCAGTGGGGCCTGGGCCCTTGCAGTTTCACTAGTGGTATTACTTGCCCTCATAGAAAGACTGGTCATTTGGAAGGCATTGGTTGTTAAGAGAGGGTAAGGGTACTTAGAGATTAAAATGAGGCTAAGTATTTTTTTTATTAGTTGCCCTTTAACTGTACTGTATATATTAGCGTTGTTTGAGGTTAAAGGACTATGTATTGTCTAAGTTCTGCCCCCACCTCAGTGTTTGGGATCTGTCCAATAGAAAGAAAAGCTTCCTTCAGATTGTGTCTCCCCATTGGTTAGGCTCTAAGCAAAAAGGTGGGAGGAGCAACAACCATATAGTTATCATTTGCAGGGGGATCTAGATACATTGTCACATTGGGCTGTAAGTGGCAGATGAGATTCAATGTTGATAAGGTGATGCATTTGGACTTAAAAATCCTTGTGCTGCTTATACTATAAATGGCTCTGTGTTAAGTGAATCCCTGTTGGAAAGGGATCTTGGAGTTTTGGTGGATAACAAAACTAAAGGTAGCAAGCAGTGCCAGGAGGCAACAGCCAGAGCCAGCATGGTATTATCATGGTATTGGCATTATTGTATAAAGAGAGGTATGGATTCAATGGAGGAAAATTACAAAGCATTGGTAAGGCTCATTTGGAATATGCAGTGCAATTTTGGAATCCTGTGTACAAAAAGGACATCTTTGAAATGGAAAGGGTTCAAAGAAGGGCAACTAAATTAACAAGGGGATTGGGGAGCTTGAATATGAAGTGAGACTGGATAAGTTACAGTTATGTACGCTGGAGAAAAGGCGCTTGCGTGGGGATATGATTACTGTGTATAAATACATTAACGGGCCATACAATAAACTATCTGGGGCATTGTTCACCAATAGAACATGTCAGAGGACACGTGGACATCCTTAAGACTTGAAGAAAAAAGGTTTAGGTTCAAGTTCGGAAAGGGTTTTTCACTGTTAGAACGGTAAAGCTATGGAACTGTCTTCCAGTGGACGTTGTTATGGAGGTTCATTGGTCAGTTTCAAAAAAATCTGGATGAGTTTCTGCAAACAAGGAATGTTGCAAGTTACTGGTATTGATACATAAAGTAGAGTTGATCCAGGGAAATTTCCAATTGCCACTTCGAGTCAGGAAGGAATATTTTCCCCTTCATAAATTTGGTGTTTTTTTTGCTTCCTCTGGATCAACAGTTAGGTAGGAGATGAGGTATTGCTAGATGGGTTGGACTGGATGGACATATGTATTTATTCAACCTCAAATTCTATACTATACTATTTAAGTGTCAGAATTTTATTTTATTTAATGGAAACTTTATGGAGAACTATATATAATCTTGAAATGCTCTTACATTGATAAATAAATAGTTTTTTTTTCCCACTTGACCATTTATTTGAATGTACTGCTAATCATAGTAGCAATACAGAGCTTAGCAATGCGCTAAGTACTGTATCGCGGCGAAAGAAGCTGAAACTCAAATTAGGATCAGGGGGCTGGGAGGGGCTGCTGGAAAAGGTGGTCGCATCTGCCCCCAGCGGGAAGGGCGTACACCCACCCCACCCTCACCCACCGCCGCATGACCCCTTCCCAGCAGCCCCTCCAAGCCCCCACCCGTACGTTCTCGGGGAAGGGAAGGGCCCCCTGGGCGAAGTCAAACGGCGAGAGTAACGCCGTGCATTAGTTACTGCCACTTTATAAACAGAAGCGAGCGGTAACTGATGCGAAGTTAACATGGTGTTAACTTTTCCCAGCCAGGTTTCACCCTTTAATAAATCGCGTTAATAGCGATCTTGGCGAAAACAGCGGGAAACTTGCCCACGAAAATTTAACACAGTTTATGAATATGCCCCTTAGTGTTGCCTTCTCTTTGAAGACCTGCTGCTTCCTACTCTTTGCCTGGTTTTGGTCCAGTGGTCTCCTATTTTCTTCTGGAGCCAAAGTTCTAGTTGGCTTTAAAGTCCTTGAAAAAAACATGTTCAGTACCAGCAACTAAACTGAGAAAACCAGATAGCAGATAGATCAATGAAATTACTATTTTTTTCTAAAAAGTCATATAACCTCATTAGAGGTGTATACCCCAAGGAAGTGTTTGGAAACTGCATGCTTGATCACATTCTGCATTTAACTGAATCATGAATGGGCACTGGAGCAATGGGTTATTAATTGAAGTTTACCTTACATAATGGACCACATGATGGTCTCTGTATTTCCTTGTCATAAGAGATTCAAATTGGTGATGGATTTTTTCAGTGTCTGGAGTTTTATACACACTAACTGAGTTTAGCTGTTCAAGGTTCTATTGATGTACTTATATTTTAAAATGTTGCATTATTATGTTCCAAAGATTTTATCACATTTTCAGTATAACTTCATCCATAGTAGGGAGTCTCCTCCCATGGATTTCACCCTATAGTAAGGAGTCTCCTCCCAATGGATTTAATTCTATAGTAAGTAGTCTCCTCCCAATGGATTTCATCCTATAGTAGGGAGTTACTCCTAATGGATTCATCTGTAGTAAGGTTCTCCTCCCAATGGATTCCTTCCTTTGTAAGGAGTCTCTTCCCATAGATTTCATCCTATAGTAAGGAGTCTCCTCCCAATGGATTTAATCTTATAGTAAGGATTCTCATCAATGGACTTCATCTTATGTAAAGATTCTCCTACCAATGGATTTCATCCTATAGTAAGGAGTCTCCTCCCAATGGATTTCATCCTATAGTAAGGAGTTTCTCCCAATGGATTCAATCTTTAGTAAGGATTCTCCTCCCAATAAATTTCATCCTATAGTAAAGAGTCTCCTCCTAATGGATTTCATCCTATATAAGGAGTCTCTCCCAATGGATTTAATCTTATAGTAGGATTTCATCCCAATGGACTTCATCTTATAGTAAAGATTCTCCTACCAATGGATTCATCCTATAGTAAGTGTCTCCTCCCAATGGATTTCATCCTATAGTAAGGGTTTCCTCCCATGGATTCAACTCTTTAGTAAGGATTCTCTCCCAATAAATTTCATCCTATAGTAAAGAGTCTCTCCCAATGGATTTCATCCTATAGTAGGGAGTCTCCTCCTAATGGATTCATCCTATAGTAAGGATTCTCCTCCAATGGATTTCCTCCCTTGTAAGGGATCTTCCTAATGGATTTCATCCTATAGTAAGATCTCTCTCCCAATGGTTTCACCCTATAGAAGGAGTCTCCTCCCAATGGATTTCATTCTATAGTAAGTAGTCTCTCCCAATGGATTTCATCTATAAGTAGGGAGTCTACTCCAATGGATTCATCTGTAGTAAGGATTCTCCTCCCAATGGATTTCCTTCCTTTGTAAGGAGTCTCTTCCCAATAGATTTCATCCTATAGTAAGGGTCTCTCCCAATGGATTTAATCTTATAGTAAGGATTCTCATCCCAATGGACTTCATCTTATAGTAAAGATTCTTCTACCAATGGATTTCATCCTATAGTAAGGAGTCTCCTCCCAATGGATTTCATCCTATAGTAAGGAGTTCTCCCAATGGATTCAACTCTTTAGTAAGGATTCTCCTCCCAATAAATTTCATCCTATTGTAAAGAGTCTCTCCCAATGGATTTCATCCTATAGTAGGGAGTCTCCTCCTAAGGATTTCATCCTATAGTAAGGATTCTCCTCCCAATGGATTTCCTCCCTTGTAAGGAGTTCTTCCTAATGGATTTCATCCTATAGTAAGAGTCTCCTCCCAATGGATTTCATCTTATAGTAAGAATTCTCATCCCAGGATTTCATCCTATAGTAAAGATTCTCCTCCCAATGGATTTCACCCTATAGTAAGGAGTCTCCCCCAATGGATTTCATTCTATAGTAAGTAGTCTCCTCCCATGGATTTCATCCTATAGTAGGGAGTTACTCCTAATGGATTTCATCCTGTAGTAAGGATTCTCCTCCCAATGGATTTCCTCCTTTGTAAGGAGTCTCTTCCCAATAGATTCATCCTATAGTAAGGAGTCTCCTCCCAATGGATTAATCTTATAGTAAGGATTCTCATCAATGGACTTCATCTTATAGTAAAGATTCTTCTACCAATGGATTTCATCCTATAGTAAGGAGTCTCCCCCAATGGATTTCATCCTATAGTAAGGAGTTTCCTCCCAATGGATTCAACTTTTAGTAAGGATTCTCCTCCCAATAAATTTCATCCTATAGTAAAGAGTCTCCTCCCAATGGATTTCATCCTATAGTAAGGATTCTCCTCCCAATGGATTTCCTTCCTTTGTAAGGAGTCTCTTCCCAATGGATTTCTCTATAGTAAGGAGTCTCCTCCCAATGGATTTCATCTTATAGTAAGAATTCTCATCCCAATGGATTTCATCCTATAGTAAAGATTCTCCTCCCAATGGATTTCATCTTATAACAAGGATTCTCCTCCCAATGGATTTCATCCTATAGAAAGGAGTTCCTCCCCAATGGATTTCATCCTATAGTTATGAGTTTCCTCTTAATGGATTTCACCCTATAGTAAAGAGTCTCCTCCCAATTGATTTATCCTACAGAAAGGAATCCCTCCCAATGGATTTCACCCATAGTTAGGAGTCTCCTTCCAATGGATTTCATCTTATAGTCAGGATCTTCATCAATGGATTTCATCCTATAGTAAAGATTCTCCTCCCAATTGATTTCATTCCATAGTAAGGATTTCCTCCCAATGGATTTCTTCCTGTAGAAAGGAGTCTCTTCCCAATGGATTTCATCCTATAGTTAGGAGTTTCCTCCCAATGGATTTCATTCTATAGTAAGGAGTCTCCTCCAATGGATTATCCTATAGTAGGGAGTCTCCTCCTAAGGATTTCATCCTATAATAAGGAATCTCCTCCCAATAGATTTCATCCTATAGTAAAGTTCTCCTCCCAATGGATTTCATCCTATAGTAAGGAGTCTCCTACCAATGGATTTAATCTTATAGTAGGATTTCATCCAATGGACTTCATCTTATAGTAAAGATTCCTACCAATGGATTTCATCCTATAGTAAGGAGTCTCTCCCAATGGATTTCACCTATAGTAAGGAGTTTCCTCCCAATGGATTCAACTCTTTAGTAAGGATTCTCCTCCAATAATTCATCCCTAAGTAAAGAGTCTCTCCCAATGGATTTCACCTATAGTAGGGAGTCTCCTCCTAATGGATTTCATCCATATAAGGATTCTCCTCCCAATGGATTTCCTTCCTTTGTAAGGAGTTCTTCCCAATGGATTTCATCCTATAGTAAGGAGTCTCCTCCCAATGGATTATCTTATAGTAAGGATTCTCATCCCAATGGATTTCATCCTATAGTAAAGATTCTCCTCCCAATGGATTTCATCCTATAACAAGGATTCTCCTCCCAATGGTTTCATCCTATAGAAAGGAGTCTCCTCCCAATGGATTTCATCCTATTGTAATGAGTTTCCTCTTAATGGATTTCACCCAATAGTAATGAGTCTCCTCCCAATTGATTTCATCCTACAGTAAGGAATCTCCTCCCAATGGATTTCACCCCATAGTTAGGAGTCTCCTTCCAATGGATTTCATCTATAGTCAGGATTCTCATCCCAATGGATTTCATCCTATAGTAAAGATTCTTCTCCCAATTGATTTCATTCCACCGTAAGGATTCTCCTCCCAATGGATTTCTTCCTGTAGAAAGGAGTCTTTCCCAATGGATTTCATCCTATAGTAAGGAGTTTCCTCCCAATGGATTTCATTCTATGTAAGGAGTCTCCTCCCAATGGATTTCATCCTATAGTAGGGAGTTCTCTAATGGATTTCATCCTATAGTAAGGAATCTCCTCCCAATAGATTTCATCCTATAGTAAAGACTCCTCCCAATGGATTTCATCCCATAGTAAGTAGTCTCCTCCAATGGATTTCATCCTATAGTAGGGAGTCTATCCTATGGATTTCATCCTGTAGTAAGGATTCTCCTCCCAATAGATTTCCTTCCTTTGTAAGGAGTCTCTCCCAATGATTTCTCTATAGTAAGGAGTCTCCTCCAATGGATTTAATCTTATAGTAAGGATTCTCTCCCAATGGACTTCATCTTATAGTAAAGATTCTCCTACCAATGGATTTCATCCTATAGTAAGGAGTCTCCTCCCAATGGATTTCCCTATAGTAAGGAGTTTCCTCCCAATGGATTCAACTCTTTAGTAAGGATTCTCCTCCCAATAAATTTCATCCTATAGTAAAGAGTCTCCTCCCAATGGATTTCATCCTATAGTAGGGAGTCTCCTCCCAATGGATTTCATCTTATAGTAAGGATTCTCATCCAATGGATTTCATTCTATAGTAAAGATTCTCCCTCCAATGGAGTTTCATCCTGCTCCCTTTGTAAGGAGTCTCTTCCTAATGGATTTCATCCTATAGTAAAGATTCTCCTCCCAATGGATTTCACCCAATGGATTTAATCTTATAGTAAGGATTCTCATCCCAATGGACTTCATCTTATAGTAAAGATTCTTCTACCAATGGATTTCATCCTATAGTAAGGAGTCTCCCCCCAATGGATTTCATCCTATAGTAAGGAGTTTCCTCCCAATGGATTCCAATGGATTTCATCCTATAGTAAAGATTCTCCTCCCAATGGATTTCATCTTATAACAAGGATTCTCCTCCCAATGGATTTCATCCTATAGAAAGGAGTCTCCTCCCAATGGATTTCATCCTATAGTTATGAGTTTCCTCTTAATGGATTTCACCCTATAGTAAAGAGTCTCCTCCCAATTGATTTCATCCTACAGAAAGGAATCTCCTCCCAATGGATTTCACCCCATAGTTAGGAGTCTCCTTAGATTTCATCCTATAGTAAAGATTCTCCTCCCAATGGATTTCATCCTATAGTAAGGAGTCTCCTACCAATGGATTTAATCTTATAGTAAGGATTCTCATCCCAATGGACTTCTACTGCTCCTTCTGCTGATTTTCCACCTAGAGGCTTAGCTGATGCCAGTTTAGCTGGCAAATGGCTAATTTTTTCTATTGGTAGGGCCATTTATGGTGCTACCTTGCTCTACAGACATTCAAGTTGAAAATTACATATGCTCTACCTCAACATCTACTCTGTTGCTAATTTTTCTATGTTTGGATTGATCCTACTTGGCCCAATGCAATAATCCATACTTGCTCTCCTATCTCCCTCTCCATGAGGCACCTTTGTGGTGTCACCTACTCTGACCATGTCATACTCAAAACTCATACAGATCTTTTCATGAAGTGTAACCCCCTTCCCGCTTTCCCTTGCACGAAGCATACTCTGAGGGAGAGAGCCAATGGGGTGTGGGGTCTGTCGGTGGGGCCAAGCCTGCCTGGCTCCGCAATAATATTTCAAATGCAGTGGGTCTACTGTTACTCAATGGTGCTGTTCCTCAAAGTGTATCCCCTTCCCCGCTTTCCTTTGATGAAGTACTCTGGGGAGAGAAGCCAATGGGTGTGGGAAAAGCCTAAATAATATGTTTGTAGACATTTGTAAAGATAAAACACAAAGATTTGTTTGGTTCAACTTTTATAGTAAATGTAAGCAGTAATAAGCACCTGTTGCTTCAGTGCAATAATAATAATAATAATAATAACAAATGTGGTGCTAAATGCACCTATTTATTTTTTTAACAATAAAATTTCGCGCTTAATGCGCTGGATGTCTTTGTGCAGGGATCATGCGCCTCTCCATGCGCCTCATCCTCTGCGCCAATTCATCCAGCCGGCACTGGCATGCTGGTCCCTGCCGGTGCTGGCGCTGGCGCTGGTGTGGTTGGAGGGGAAGGGGAGACTGGAGGTCGCACCTGGGGCCTTGTGGGGGTGTTGCTGTGGGCGACACACCCGCCTCCTCAGCCTCACTGCCAGAAACAGATCCCAATCTGCAAATTTATATATAAAAAAGTAAATTTTATAATAAATAATAATAAAAAAATATTAATAACAAATAAAAAATAATAATGTAAATATTGTGAATATTTTTCGGGTGTACTTGTCCTTTAACTAACATTTTCTCAACATTAACTAACAGTTACATTTACTAATAGTAACACTAACTAACATTAACTAACATTTAAAAAAATATACTTTGAGTCGTTTAGGAAAAAGGAGCTTTCGAATTTTGTATTATATGTAAATAATGTAAATATTTTTCGTGTGTACTTGTCCTTTAACTAACATCTACTAACATTAACTAACAAATACATTAAAACTTACTAACACTAACTAACACTAACATATGCACTGTGATTAGAGTGGTGCAAAAGGTGGTGTTTTATACAACTCAATCACAGTTAAAATTTAATATATAAATGTGAGACTTGTCTTGGACAATCTGCTGTATGCAGGACGTAGTTTCGCCGCTGCTGCTTGAGGTTTTCAACTCTTTTGGAGTTGAGAGGTGGTCAGATCGATGCAAACTGCGGATTTCTTCTGCAGTTTCTTCTGCAGGTGGTGCATTATGTGCCGTTTGCGCTCCTTAACATGTAGGGTGCCAATTGGCATCCAATCATATGACCGCCTGGTCAGATATTCGACCACCAACTGTTGCCAATCATTGATGGCCATGTTGTCTGCAGATAAGCTAGTAGTTGAATAATCCACCCCACTTTCCAGGCTCGGTTTTAGATCCTGTATTGCAAATAGAAGTCAATGGGAAGAGTGGATATAATCGAATGCAGAAAAATCAAATATGCGGGAAAATGTCTATATATACCAATCGTGAGTAAATACCAAATAAACGAATATGAGAGTAAAATGTCCATGTAAGTACGAGTAAAATCGAATTTGTGAGTAAATGTCCATTATACCTATACACAAGTAAATACCAAATCCGCGAGTAAAATGTCCATTAAACCTATACGCGAGTATCGAATCACAGAGTAAAAGGTCTGTTATACCTATACGCGAGTAATATTGAATTATCGAATCCGTGAGCGTTCATGGGAAATAATCGAATGTTCGAACGCGAGAGCTCGAAAGTAGCACACGTGTAAGTAAAATCTATTTTTGGAAAGTCCTGGATATTCCAATGTGTTCCCCAGACCATTTCCCAGGTCCCACAGCCATTTTCCTTAAGTATTATTGATATTTTAATTGTATTTCATTCGAACTTTTCAAACTATTTGCCTCCCATTGACTTTAATGGGTCTGTTTTCGAACTTTCGAACTTTCCAAATAGTTTGAACATTCGAAAATGGACCGAACTTTCGAAAGTTCGGCCATCTCTACTACAGAGTAATATAATGTATCACTTATCATTCTATCTTATACCTCTGCCCCAAGTAAAAAGGCATGCCCGGCTTTTCAAACACTTTTACCTAAAGGGCATCTCCACTTAACTTTTAACACAGCTTAAAGGGTATCTCCACCTAATGCTCCAAATTTGTTTGCAAATAAAAACAACAAAAAGGTACTTAAAGAGGTTCGTTCCCCCGGCATACAGACCTGGCCCTCCGCTTGCAGGAAATTGCAAGCAGGGGGCCGAAGCGGCAGTTACGTCTGCGATAGGCTGAGAGGAAACCAATCACAGGCACGGCAGCTGGCAATGCAGAACACCAGGGAACGAGGCTCTGTAAGTACATTACCGACACTTTATTTTGCGAACAAATATGGTGGTTGGGATAAGGTCCACACATTACAGCAAGAGTATTTAAAGCTAGGGCACCAGGCAGAAAATAGGGATCGAGAGGGGGAAAGGGCTCCAGTGGGCAAGCCAAAAGCCTCTCAGAGGAAAGGTAAGAGGCAGAAACCTTTTCACTCACAGCCAGCCAGACATTGCAGGAGAACCATTTGGTGCAGAGAGGTAAGGTAATAATTTTTAAACACGGCACAGTGGGACCAGTAGTGGGGGAGATTTTAATTTTGGGGGTGGACATGCCCTTTAACAGAAAGTAAAAAAAAGCTAATTCCAAAGATAACAAGGTAAGCTAAAAATCAAGGGGGGAGAGAAGGCAAGGGAAAAACTAGTTGAAAGCAAAATGTGCCAAGGAAAGTGTAGAGGTAATAAAATGTAAGAAAGAAAAATGTAAAAAAACTGTTTAAAACAGTTATGACTTCAGTATCATTGTAATGATGTCAATTTAAAAGTAAATAAGAAACTACCATGATTTACTTTCTTTTCCAACCCCTTTAATTCTCCTTTAAAGGGTATGTCCACCCTTAAAAAAAATTTTCCAGCAAAGATTCCCCCTGTCCCTTCAGCGCCCAACCGCTATGTTATATAATTAGAAAATGCCCCAAACTTTACTTACCTTCCTCTTGCCTCCGCCGCGCTGCCAGGCCCTCTGCTTGCGAGTAAATGCAAGCAGAGGGGTGGGACCGGCAGTCGCGTCTGAATTGGCTGAGCGGCAGCCAATCACGGACGCGGCTGCCGGGAGTTCAGTGCGGCAGAGGCAAGAGAGAAGGTAAGTAATGTTCTGGGCATTTTCTAATAATATTAACATAGCGGTTGGGGCTGGGGGACAGGGGGAATCTTTGGTGAAAAGGCATTTAACTAGGGGGAGGGAATCCTAATCGGGAGGAGGGGGAGGGAGAGGGAGGAGGGGGAGAAGGGCTGCAGTACGCATGCCAAACTTCTCCCGGAGGCCAGGTAGGAGGCAGAGTCCTATATTTCCTAAGATGGAAATTTCACTTGGTCGGCATCGGCCCCCTTACTTTAATAGTGGAAGCCAATAACGATCGTGCGGTGTAGGACGCACGGCCATCCGACCCCCATAACCCGCTCATTTATTTAGTATTGTGTTAGGAGAAAGTAAATAAAGTATATAATAACCTTTGTCTGGATAAAATTCCATTTTTATTGGCCTTCTAGTATGGTAATATAAAAAATAAATGTAAAAAATGACATTCACTTCTACTAATCCAAATAATGTTATCTACCGCTATACAAATATCTACTATGCTTTGTAAATGGTTTACATGGTGAAACTTGTTTAATGTGTCAAACTCTCAGCTATCTTGCCACCTAAAGAATGCTTGTATCTCCTCCACCAAAACGCAATTGCTTGAAGGTAAGAATAGGGAATGGAGTTTCTTGATCAGAGCCATATGAAGTGTGGCAGATACAATTGCCTCCTAAATATAAAGGATTCCAGGCAGTTATTTCTGCTAAATAAAAAAAACATACAGGGTTATTCAACAAAAGTTCTTATGGGGCGATTTACCCAGAAGCGCTCCTGCCCCTTCATAACGTCGCGGTAACTGATTTACGCTCAGTTAGCGCGACGTTAAGGCTTGCTTTGCGGCGGCTATGTGAGATCCAGAACAGGAACTTGTGCAGTCGGCGCAAACCTATTTACCAGGGCTGTGTGGCTCTTAAGACGTCAGTATTTAATGCCACTAATAGCTTCCATTAAATACTTACGTCAGGGTGAGATTCACCCAGTACCACGCGCCCCGTACGGGAGATGGATCTGGTGATCTCCCCACTTATCTTTAAAAATGGTGCTAATTTTGCCCCAACCAATCAGATGTTAGTTTCAAATGTTAAATAACATCTGATTGATTGGGGCAAAATTATCACCATTTTTAACGATAAGAACTATATCGAATTTCCCTGATAGTTCGTCACTTTTCTTAAACCAATGCACCAATGTCTTGGTCAATGTATGCAAGATCCGTATCTGGAATGGAAACAAAAGGAAAAGACGGGCTGTAGCTAGACGAGCCCAAAGTTGAAGATGTGTAAAAATCCTTATTCAAAACAACTTGAGAATACAACTTGAAACATGCCTGACGCATTTCATGTCAGGCATGACACATCATCAGAGGCCTGAACACATTTGATACGAAACGCAAAATCACAAGCAGATTTTCAGCCTAACCAACTAATATCTCTGTATATTGTCGGTCAGGCAAAAAAATCTGCTGTGATTTCGATGGCGGATCGGACAAGTGGACGGTTGAACATGCCGATGAATCACTGCCAATCGTGCAGTCTCCTATGGACCACAAGAATGGTTGTGGCAAACTGTCAGCAACAGCAACATTTAATGCATCCAGCAGTGATTCGACCTGGCTGACCACTTGGTAATGCCGAACAGCAGGTCAGGACAACAGAATCCTACTTGTGTATCCAGCCTTAGAGATATTATCAGCCAATTGGCTGATTGGAGCAATAATTTTCCAGAATGCCCAATAATGAAAACTGATTGCTTTAATATATTAACACAATTAGGCCAAAGTGAATCGAAAACAATATTATGTTGTAGACAATTCTAGACTGGATCTAAACCCAGGCTTCCTGTTCCAGAATAAATCTAGGAAATAGAGTTAGTGTACACCATAGGACTAATTGTAATTAAGTATTATAATTATTATTGTGGACTTAGTGCCAACATCTTCCGTAGCGCTTTACAATTACATGTATACATTCACATGAGGCCTTACAATCTAAGCACAATTATTTGACACATACAACCTATCAGTATGTCTTTGATTTGTGGGGGAAACCGGAGTGCCCGGAGGAAACCCACGAAGCACGGGGAGAACATACAAACTCCTTTCAGATGTGCCCAAGGGTGGATTTGAACTCAGGAATTCAGCGCTGAGCCACCACCAAGTATAAAAGCAAAATAGCTTTATTTAGTATGTATGTGGGTACATATTGAATAAGTTATATTTAAATTAATAATTGCCATTTCTCCTGTGGTGGTACCCTGATCCTCTACCATTTTATTTCTAAAAATCTGATTGCACGCACCTTTATTAACATATGAGCGATTGGTACCTTTCCAGGGAAGGGGTGTGTGTTAGGTGCCTGCCATAAAATTTGCAGTGGGGCCTGGGCCCTTGCAGTTTCACTAGTGGTATTACTTGCCCTCATAGAAAGACTGGTCATTTGGAAGGCATTGGTTGTTAAGAGAGGGTAAGGGCTACTTAGAGATTAAAATGAGGCTAAGTATTTTTTTTATTAGTTGCCCTTTAACTGTACTGTATATATTAGCGTTGTTTGAGGTTAAAGGACTATGTATTGTCTAAGTTCTGCCCCCACCTCAGTGTTTGGGATCTGTCCAATAGAAAGAAAAGCTTCCTTCAGATTGTGTCTCCCCATTGGTTAGGCTCTAAGCAAAAAGGTGGGAGGAGCAACAACCATATAGTTATCATTTGCAGGGGGATCTAGATACATTGTCACATTGGGCTGCTAAGTGGCAGATGAGATTCAATGTTGATAAGGTGATGCATTTGGACTTAAAAATCCTTGTGCTGCTTATACTATAAATGGCTCTGTGTTAAGTGAATCCCTGTTGGAAAGGGATCTTGGAGTTTTGGTGGATAACAAAACTAAAGGTAGCAAGCAGTGCCAGGAGGCAACAGCCAGAGCCAGCATGGTATTATCATGGTATTGGCATTATTGTATAAAGAGAGGTATGGATTCAATGGAGGAAAATTACAAAGCATTGGTAAGGCTCATTTGGAATATGCAGTGCAATTTTGGAATCCTGTGTACAAAAAGGACATCTTTGAAATGGAAAGGGTTCAAAGAAGGGCAACTAAATTAACAAGGGGATTGGGGAGCTTGAATATGAAGTGAGACTGGATAAGTTACAGTTATGTACGCTGGAGAAAAGGCGCTTGCGTGGGGATATGATTACTGTGTATAAATACATTAACGGGCCATACAATAAACTATCTGGGGCATTGTTCACCAATAGAACATGTCAGAGGACACGTGGACATCCTTAAGACTTGAAGAAAAAAGGTTTAGGCTTCAAGTTCGGAAAGGGTTTTTCACTGTTAGAACGGTAAAGCTATGGAACTGTCTTCCAGTGGACGTTGTTATGGCAGGTTCATTGGTCAGTTTCAAAAAAATCTGGATGAGTTTCTGCAAACAAGGAATGTTGCAAGTTACTGGTATTGATACATAAAGTAGAGTTGATCCAGGGAAATTTCCAATTGCCACTTCGAGTCAGGAAGGAATATTTTCCCCTTCATAAATTTGGTGTTTTTTTTGCCTTCCTCTGGATCAACAGTTAGGTAGGAGATGAGGATATTGCTAGATGGGTTGGACTGGATGGACATATGTATTTATTCAACCTCAAATTCTATACTATACTATTTAAGTGTCAGAATTTTATTTTATTTAATGGAACTTTATGGAGAACTATATATAATCTTGAAATGCTCTTACATATAAATAAATAGTTTTTTTTTCCCACTTGACCATTTTATTTGAATGTACTGCTAATCATAGTAGCAATACAGACTTAGCAATGCGCTAAGTACTGTATCGCGGCGAAAGAAGCTGAAACTCAAATTAGGATCAGGGGGCTGGGAGGGGCTGCTGGAAAAGGTGGTCGCATCTGCCCCCAGCGGGAAGGGCGTACACCCACCCCACCCTCACCCACCGCCGCATGACCCCTTCCCAGCAGCCCCTCCAAGCCCCCACCCCGTACGTTCTCGGGGAAGGGAAGGGCCCCCTGGGGCGAAGTCAAACGGCCGAGAGTAACGCCGTGCATTAGTTACTGCCACTTTATAAACAGAAGCGAGCGGTAACTGATGCGAAGTTAACATGGTGTTAACTTTTCCCAGCCAGGTTTCACCCTTTAATAAATCGCGTTAATAGCGATCTTGGCGAAAACAGCGGGAAACTTGCCCACGAAAATTTAACACAGTTTATGAATATGCCCCTTAGTGTTGCCTTCTCTTTGAAGACCTGCTGCTTCCTACTCTTTGCCTGGTTTTGGTCCAGTGGTCTCCCTATTTTCTTCTGGAGCCAAAGTTCTAGTTGGCTTTAAAGTCCTTGAAAAAAACATGTTCAGTACCAGCAACTAAACTGAGAAAACCAGATAGCAGATAGATCAATGAAATTACTATTTTTTTCTAAAAAGTCAATAACCTCATTAGAGGTGTATACCCCAAGGAAGTGTTTGGGAAACTGCATGCTTGATCACATTCTGCATTTAACTGAATCATGAATGGGCACTGGAGCAATGGGTTATTAATTGAAGTTTACCTTACATAATGGACCACATGATGGTCTCTGTATTTCCTGTCATAAGAGATTCAAATTGGTGATGGATTTTTTCAGTGTCTGGAGTTTTATACACCACTAACTGAAGTTTAGCTGTTCAAGGTTCTATTGATGTACTTATATTTTAAAATGTTGCATTATTATGTTCCAAAGATTTTATCACATTTTCAGTATAACTTCATCCATAGTAGGGAGTCTCCTCCCAATGGATTTCACCCTATAGTAAGGAGTCTCCTCCCAATGGATTTAATTCTATAGTAAGTAGTCTCCTCCCAATGGATTTCATCCTATAGTAGGGAGTCTACTCCTAATGGATTTCATCTGTAGTAAGGTTTCCTCCCAATGGATTCCTTCCTTTGTAAGGAGTCTCTTCCCATAGATTTCATCCTATAGTAAGGAGTCTCCTCCCAATGGATTTAATCTTATAGTAAGGATTCTCATCCAATGGACTTCATCTTATAGTAAAGATTCTCCTACCAATGGATTTCATCCTATAGTAAGGAGTCTCCTCCCAATGGATTTCATCCTATAGTAAGGAGTTTCCTCCCAATGGATTCAACTCTTTAGTAAGGATTCTCCTCCCAATAAATTTCATCCTATAGTAAAGAGTCTCCTCCTAATGGATTTCATCCTATATAAGGAGTCTCTCCCAATGGATTTAATCTTATAGTAGGATTCTCATCCCAATGGACTTCATCTTATAGTAAAGATTCTCCTACCAATGGATTTCATCCTATAGTAAGTGTCTCTCCCAATGGATTTCATCCTATAGTAAGGGTTTCCTCCCATGGATTCAACTCTTTAGTAAGGATTCTCCTCCCAATAAATTTCATCCTATAGTAAAGAGTCTCTCCCAATGGATTTCATCCTATAGTAGGGAGTCTCCTCCTAATGGATTTCATCCTATAGTAAGGATTCTCCTCCAATGGATTTCCTCCCTTGTAAGGGTCTTCCTAATGGATTTCATCCTATAGTAAAGATTCTCCCCAATGGTTTCACCCTATAGGAAGGAGTCTCCTCCCAATGGATTTCATTCTATAGTAAGTAGTCTCTCCCAATGGATTTCACCATAGTAGGGAGTCTACTCCTAATGGATTCATCTGTAGTAAGGATTCTCCTCCCAATGGATTTCCTTCCTTTGTAGGAGTCTCTTCCCAATAGATTTCATCCTATAGTAAGGAGTCTCTCCCAATGGATTTAATCTTATAGTAAGGATTCTCATCCCAATGGACTTCATCTTATAGTAAAGATTCTTCTACCAATGGATTTCATCCTATAGTAAGGAGTCTCCTCCCAATGGATTTCATCCTATAGTAAGGAGTTTCCTCCCAATGGATTCAACTCTTTAGTAAGGATTCTCCTCCCAATAAATTTCATCCTATTGTAAAGAGTCTCTCCCAATGGATTTCATCCTATAGTAGGGAGTCTCCTCCTAATGGATTTCATCCTATAGTAAGGATTCTCCTCCCAATGGATTTCCTCCCTTTGTAAGGAGTCTCTTCCTAATGGATTTCATCCTATAGTAAGGAGTCTCCTCCCAATGGATTTCATCTTATAGTAAGAATTCTCATCCCAATGGATTTCATCCTATAGTAAAGATTCTCCTCCCAATGGATTTCACCCTATAGTAAGGAGTCTCCTCCCAATGGATTTCATTCTATAGTAAGTAGTCTCCTCCCAATGGATTTCATCCTATAGTAGGGAGTTACTCCTAATGGATTTCATCCTGAGTAAGGATTCTCCTCCCAATGGATTTCCTTCCTTTGTAAGGAGTCTCTTCCCAATAGATTCATCCTATAGTAAGGAGTCTCCTCCCAATGGATTAATCTTATAGTAAGGATTCTCATCCAATGGACTTCATCTTATAGTAAAGATTCTTTACCAATGGATTTCATCCTATAGTAAGGAGTCTCCCCCAATGGATTTCATCCTATAGTAAGGAGTTTCCTCCCAATGGATTCAACTTTTAGTAAGGATTCTCCTCCCAATAAATTTCATCCTATAGTAAAGAGTCTCCTCCCAATGGATTTCATCCTATAGTAAGGATTCTCCTCCCAATGGATTTCCTTCCTTTGTAAGGAGTCTCTTCCCAATGGATTTCATCTATAGTAAGGAGTCTCCTCCCAATGGATTTCATCTTATAGTAAGAATTCTCATCCCAATGGATTTCATCCTATAGTAAAGATTCTCCTCCCAATGGATTTCATCTTATAACAAGGATTCTCCTCCCAATGGATTTCATCCTATAGAAAGGAGTTCCTCCCCAATGGATTTCATCCTATAGTTATGAGTTTCCTCTTAATGGATTCACCCTATAGTAAAGAGTCTCCTCCCAATTGATTTATCCTACAGAAAGGAATCTCCTCCCAATGGATTTCACCCATAGTTAGGAGTCTCCTTCCAATGGATTTCATCTTATAGTCAGGATCTTCATCAATGGATTTCATCCTATAGTAAAGATTCTCCTCCCAATTGATTTCATTCCATAGTAAGGATTTCCTCCCAATGGATTTCTTCCTGTAGAAAGGAGTCTCTTCCCAATGGATTTCATCCTATAGTTAGGAGTTTCCTCCCAATGGATTTCATTCTATAGTAAGGAGTCTCCTCCAATGGATTATCCTATAGTAGGGAGTCTCCTCCTAAGGATTTCATCCTATAATAAGGAATCTCCTCCCAATAGATTTCATCCTATAGTAAAGTTCTCCTCCCAATGGATTTCATCCTATAGTAAGGAGTCTCCTACCAATGGATTTAATCTTATAGTAGGATTCTCATCCCAATGGACTTCATCTTATAGTAAAGATTCCTACCAATGGATTTCATCCTATAGTAAGGAGTCTCTCCCAATGGATTTCATCCTATAGTAAGGAGTTTCCTCCCAATGGATTCAACTCTTTAGTAAGGATTCTCCTCCCAATAATTCATCCCTATAGTAAAGAGTCTCTCCCAATGGATTTCATCCTATAGTAGGGAGTCTCCTCCTAATGGATTTCATCCATAAAGGATTCTCCTCCCAATGGATTTCCTTCCTTTGTAAGGAGTCTCTTCCCAATGGATTTCATCCTATAGTAAGGAGTCTCCTCCCAATGGATTTCATCTTATAGTAAGGATTCTCATCCCAATGGATTTCATCCTATAGTAAAGATTCTCCTCCCAATGGATTTCATCCTATAACAAGGATTCTCCTCCCAATGGTTTCATCCTATAGAAAGGAGTCTTACTGCTCCTTCTGCTGATTTTCCACCTAGAGGCTTAGCTGATGCCAGTTTAGCTGGCAAATGGCTAATTTTTTCTATTGGTAGGGCCATTTATGGTGCTACCTTGCTCTACAGACATTCAAGTTGAAAATTACAATGCTCTACCTCAACATCTACTCTGTTGCTAATTTTTCTATGTTTGGATTGATCCTACTTGGCCCAATGCAATAATCCATACTTGCTCTCCTATCTCCCTCTCCATGAGGCACCTTTGTGGTGTCACCTACTCTGACCATGTCATACTCAAAACTCATACAGATCTTTTCATGAAGTGTAACCCCCTTCCCGCTTTCCCTTGCACGAAGCATACTCTGAGGGAGAGAGCCAATGGGGTGTGGGGTCTGTCGGTGGGGCCAAGCCTGCCTGGCTCCGCAATAATTTTCAAATGCAGTGGGTCTACTGTTACTCAATGGTGCTGTTCCTCAAAGTGTATCCCCTTCCCCGCTTTCCTTTGATGAAAGTACTCTGGGGAGAGAAGCCAATGGGTGTGGGAAAAGCCTAAATAATTGTTTGTAGACATTTGTAAAGATAAAACACAAAGATTTGTTTGGTTCAACTTTTATAGTAAATGTAAGCAGTAATAAGCACCTGTTGCTTCAGTGCAATAATAATAATAATAATAATAACAAATGTGGTGCTAAATGCACCTATTTATTTTTTTAACAATAAAATTTCGCGCTTAATGCGCTGGATGTCTTTGTGCAGGGATCATGCGCCTCTCCATGCGCCTCATCCTCTGCGCCAATTCATCCAGCCGGCACTGGCATGCTGGTCCCTGCCGGTGCTGGCGCTGGCGCTGGTGTGGTTGGAGGGGAAGGGGAGACTGGAGGTCGCACCTGGGGCCTTGGTGGGGGTGTTGCTGTGGGCGACACACCCGCCTCCTCAGCCTCACTGCCAGAAACAGATCCCAATCTGCAAATTTATATATAAAAAAGTAAATTTTATAATAAATAATAATAAAAAAATATTTAATAACAAATAAAAAATAATAATGTAAATATTGTGAATATTTTTGGGTGTACTTGTCCTTAACTAACATTTTCTCAACATTAACTAACAGTTAATTTACTAATAGTAACACTAACTAACATTAACTAACATTTAAAAAAATATACTTTGAGTCGTTTAGGAAAAAGGAGCTTTCGAATTTTGTATTATATGTAAATAATGTAAATATTTTTCGTGTGTACTTGTCCTTTAACTAACATCTACTAACATTAACTAACAAATACATTAAAACTTACTAACACTAACTAACACTAACATATGCACTGTGATTAGAGTGGTGCAAAAGGTGGTGTTTTATACAACTCAATCACAGTTAAATTTAATATATAAATGTGGAGACTTGTCTTGGACAATCTGCTGTATGCTAGGACGTAGTTTCGCCGCTGCTGCTTGAGGTTTTCAACTCTTTTGGAGTTGAGAGGTGGTCAGATCGATGCAAACTGCGGATTTCTTCTGCAGTTTCTTCTGCAGGTGGTGCATTATGTGCCGTTTGCGCTCCTTAACATGTAGGGTGCCAATGGCATCCAATCATATGACCGCCTGGTCAGATATTCGACCACCAACTGTGCCAATCATTGATGGCCATGTTGTCTGCAGATAAGCAGTAGTTGAATAATCCACCCCACTTTCCAGGCTCGGTTTTAGATCCTGTATTGCAAATAGAAGTCAATGGGAAGAGTGGATATAATCGAATGCAGAAAAATCAAATATGCGGGAAATGTCTATATATACCATCGTGAGTAAATACCAAATAAACGAATATGAGAGTAAAATGTCCATGTAAGTACGAGTAAAATCGAATTTGTGAGTAAATGTCCATTATACCTATACACAAGTAAATACCAAATCCGCGAGTAAAATGTCCATTAAACCTATACGCGAGTATCGAATCACGAGTAAAAGGTCTGTTATACCTATACGCGAGTAAATATTGAATTATCGAATCCGTGAGCGTTCATGGGAGAATAATCGAATGTTCGAACGCGAGAGCTCGAAAGTAGCACACGTGTAAGTAAAATCTATTTTTGGAAAGTCCTGGATATTCCAATGTGTTCCCCAGACCATTTCCCAGGTCCCACAGCCATTTTCCTTAGTATTATTGATATTTTAATTGTATTTCATTCGAACTTTTCAAACTATTTGCCTCCCATTGACTTTAATGGGTCTGTTTTCGAACTTTCGAACTTTCCAAATAGTTTGAACATTCGAAAATGGACCGAACTTTCGAAAGTTCGGCCATCTCTACTACAGAGTAATATAATGTATCACTTATCATTCTATCTTATACCTCTGCCCCAAGTAAAAAGGCATGCCCGGCTTTTCAAACCTTTTACCTAAAGGGCATCTCCACTTACTTTTAACACAGCTTAAAGGGTATCTCCACCTAATGCTCCAAATTTGTTTGCAATATAAAACAACAAAAAGGT
The DNA here is from genome assembly GCA_019447015.1 of Hymenochirus boettgeri. Classification (NCBI taxonomy): domain Eukaryota; kingdom Metazoa; phylum Chordata; class Amphibia; order Anura; family Pipidae; genus Hymenochirus; species Hymenochirus boettgeri. The sequence continues at coordinate 266,854,757 of CM033473.1, read as the reverse complement.
ACTTAAAGAGGTTCGTTCCCCCGGCAACAGACCTGGCCCTCCGCTTGCAGGAAATTGCAAGCAGGGGGCCGAAGCGGCAGTTACGTCTGCGATAGGCTGAGAGGAAACCAATCACAGGCACGGCAGCTGGCAATGCAGAACACCAGGGAACGAGGCTCTGTAAGTACATTACCGACACTTTATTTTGCGAACAAATATGGTGGTTGGGATAAGGTCCACACATTACAGCAAGAGTATTTAAAGCTAGGGCACCAGGCAGAAAATAGGGATCGAGAGGGGGAAAGGGCTCCAGTGGGCAAGCCAAAAGCCTCTCAGAGGAAAGGTAAGAGGCAGAAACCTTTTCACTCACACCAGCCGACATTGCAGGAGAACCATTTGGTGCAGAGAGGTAAGGTAATAATTTTTAAACACGGCACAGTGGGACCAGTAGTGGGGGAGATTTTAATTTTGGGGGTGGACATGCCCTTTAACAGAAAGTAAAAAAAAGCTAATTCCAAAGATAACAAGGTAAGCTAAAATCAAGGGGGGAGAGAAGGCAAGGGAAAAACTAGTTGAAAGCAAAATGTGCCAAGGAAAGTGTAGAGGTAATAAAATGTAAGAAGAGAAAAATGTAAAAAAACTGTTTAAAACAGTTATGACTTCAGTATCATTGTAATGATGTCAATTTAAAAGTAAATAAGAAACTACCATGATTTACTTTCTTTTCCAACCCCTTTAATTCTCCTTTAAAGGGTATGTCCACCCTTAAAAAAAATTTTCCAGCAAAGATTCCCCCTGTCCCTTCAGCGCCCAACCGCTATGTTATATTAATTAGAAAATGCCCCAAACTTTACTTACCTTCCTCTTGCCTCCGCCGCGCTGCCAGGCCCTGCTTGCGAGTAAATGCAAGCAGAGGGGTGGGACCGGCAGTCGCGTCTGAATTGGCTGAGCGGCAGCCAATCACGGACGCGGCTGCCGGGAGTTCAGTGCGGCAGAGGCAAGAGAGAAGGTAAGTAATGTTCTGGGATTTTCTAATAATATTAACATAGCGGTTGGGGCTGGGGGACAGGGGGAATCTTTGGTGAAAAGGCATTTAACTAGGGGGAGGGAATCCTAATCGGGAGGGAGGGGGAGGGAGAGGGAGGAGGGGGAGAAGGGCTGCAGTACGCATGCCAAACTTCTCCCGAGGCCAGGTAGGAGGCAGAGTCCTATATTTCCTAAGATGGAAATTTCACTTGGTCGGCATCGGCCCCCTTACTTTAATAGTGGAAGCCAATAACGATCGTGCGGTGTAGGACGCACGGCCATCCGACCCCCATAACCCGCTCATTTATTTAGTATTGTGTTAGGAGAAAGTAAATAAAGTATATAATAACCTTTGTCTGGATAAAATTCCATTTTTATTGGCCTTCTAGTATGGTAATATAAAAAATAAATGTAAAAAATGACATTCACTTCTACTAATCCAAATAATGTTATCTACCGCTATACAAATATCTACTATGCTTTGTAAATGGTTTACACTGGTGAAACTTGTTTAATGTGTCAAACTCTCAGCTATCTTGCCACCTAAAGAATGCTTGTATCTCCTCCACCAAAACGCAATTGCTTGAAGGTAAGAATAGGGAATGGAGTTTCTTGATCAGAGCCATATGAAGTGTGGCAGAAAATTGCCTCCTAAATATAAAGGATTCCAGGCAGTTATTTCTGCTAAATAAAAAAAACATACAGGGTTATTCAACAAAAGTTCTTATGGGGCGATTACCCAGAAGCGCTCCTGCCCCTTCATAACGTCGCGGTAACTGATTTACGCTCAGTTAGCGCGACGTTAAGGCTTGCTTTGCGGCGGCTATGTGAGATCCAGAACAGGAACTTGTGCAGTCGGCGCAAACCTATTTACCAGGGCTGTGTGGCTCTTAAGACGTCAGTATTTAATGCCACTAATAGCTTCCATTAAATACTTACGTCAGGGTGAGATCACCAGTACCACGCGCCCCGTACGGGAGATGGATCTGGTGAATCTCCCCACTTATCTTTAAAAATGGTGCTAATTTTGCCCCAACCAATCAGATGTTAGCTTTCAAATGTTAAATAACATCTGATTGATTGGGCAAATTATCACCATTTTTAACGATAAGAACTATATCGAATTTCCCTGATAGTTCGTCACTTTTCTTAAACCCAATGCACAATGTCTTGGTCAATGTATGCAAGATCCGTATCTGGAATGGAAAACAAAAGGAAAAGACGGGCTGTAGCTAGACGAGCCCAAAGTTGAAGATGTGTAAAAATCCTTTATTCAAAACAACTTGAGAATACAACTTGAAAACATGCCTGACGCATTTCATGTCAGGCATGAACATCATCAGAGGCCTGAACACATTTGATACGAAACGCAAAATCAAAGCAGATTTTCAGCCTAACCAACTAATATCTCTGTATATTGTCGGTCAGGCAAAAAAATCTGCTGTGATTTCGATGGCGATCGGACAAGTGGACGGTTGAACTGCCGATGAATCACTGCCAATCGTGCAGTCTCCTATGGACCACAAGAATGGTTGTGGCAAACTGTCAGCAACAGCAACATTTAATGCATCCAGCAGTGATTCGACCTGGCTGACCACTTGGTAATGCCGAACAGCAGGTCAGGACAACAGAATCCTACTTGTGTATCCAGCCTTAGAGATATTATCAGCCAATTGGCTGATTGGAGCAATAATTTTCCAGAATGCCCATAATGAAAACTGATTGCTTTAATATATTAACACAATAGGTCCAAAGTGAATCGAAAACAATATTATGTTGTAGACAATTCTAGACTGGATCTAAACCCAGGCTTCCTGTTCCAGAATAAATCTAGGAAATAGAGTTAGTGTACACCATAGGACTAATTGTAATTAAGTATTATAATTATTATTGTGGACTTAGTGCCAACATCTTCCGTAGCGCCTTTACAATTACATGTATACATTCACATGAGGCCTTACAATCTAAGCACAATTATTTGACACATACAACCTATCAGTATGTCTTTGATTTGTGGGGGAAACCGGAGTGCCCGGAGGAAACCCACGAAGCACGGGGAGAACATACAAACTCCTTTCAGATGTGCCCAAGGGTGGATTTGAACTCAGGAATTAGCGCGTGAGCCACCACCAAGTATAAAAGCAAAATAGCTTTATTTAGTATGTATGTGGGTACATATTGAATAAGTTATATTTAAATTAATAATTGCCATTTCTCCTGTGGTGGTACCCTGATCCTCTACCATTTTATTTCTAAAAATCTGATTGCACGCACCTTTATTAACATATGAGCGATTGGTACCTTTCCAGGGAAGGGGTGTGTGTTAGGTGCCTGCCATAAAATTTGCAGTGGGGCCTGGGCCCTTGCAGTTTCACTAGTGGTATTACTTGCCCTCATAGAAAGACTGGTCATTTGGAAGGCATTGGTTGTTAAGAGAGGGTAAGGGCTACTTAGAGATTAAAATGAGGCTAAGTATTTTTTTTATTAGTTGCCCTTTAACTGTACTGTATATATTAGCGTTGTTTGAGGTTAAAGGACTATGTATTGTCTAAGTTCTGCCCCCACCTCAGTGTTTGGGATCTGTCCAATAGAAAGAAAAGCTTCCTTCAGATTGTGTCTCCCCATTGGTTAGGCTCTAAGCAAAAAGGTGGGAGGAGCAACAACCATATAGTTATCATTTGCAGGGGGATCTAGATACATTGTCACATTGGGCTGCTAAGTGGCAGATGAGATTCAATGTTGATAAGGTGATGCATTTGGACTTAAAAATCCTTGTGCTGCTTATACTATAAATGGCTCTGTGTTAAGTGAATCCCTGTTGGAAAGGGATCTTGGAGTTTTGGTGGATAACAAAACTAAAGGTAGCAAGCAGTGCCAGGAGGCAACAGCCAGAGCCAGCATGGTATTATCATGGTATTGGCATTATTGTATAAAGAGAGGTATGGATTCAATGGAGGAAAATTACAAAGCATTGGTAAGGCTCATTTGGAATATGCAGTGCAATTTTGGAATCCTGTGTACAAAAAGGACATCTTTGAAATGGAAAGGGTTCAAAGAAGGGCAACTAAATTAACAAGGGGATTGGGGAGCTTGAATATGAAGTGAGACTGGATAAGTTACAGTTATGTACGCTGGAGAAAAGGCGCTTGCGTGGGGATATGATTACTGTGTATAAATACATTAACGGGCCATACAATAAACTATCTGGGGCATTGTTCACCAATAGAACATGTCAGAGGACACGTGGACATCCTTAAGACTTGAAGAAAAAAGGTTTAGGTTCAAGTTCGGAAAGGGTTTTTCACTGTTAGAACGGTAAAGCTATGGAACTGTCTTCCAGTGGACGTTGTTATGGAGGTTCATTGGTCAGTTTCAAAAAAATCTGGATGAGTTTCTGCAAACAAGGAATGTTGCAAGTTACTGGTATTGATACATAAAGTAGAGTTGATCCAGGGAAATTTCCAATTGCCACTTCGAGTCAGGAAGGAATATTTTCCCCTTCATAAATTTGGTGTTTTTTTTGCCTTCCTCTGGATCAACAGTTAGGTAGGAGATGAGGATATTGCTAGATGGGTTGGACTGGATGGACATATGTATTTATTCAACCTCAAATTCTATACTATACTATTTAAGTGTCAGAATTTTATTTTATTTAATGGAAACTTTATGGAGAACTATATATAATCTTGAAATGCTCTTACATTAAATAAATAGTTTTTTTTTCCCACTTGACCATTTATTTGAATGTACTGCTAATCATAGTAGCAATACAGAGACTTAGCAATGCGCTAAGTACTGTATCGCGGCGAAAGAAGCTGAAACTCAAATTAAGGATCAGGGGGCTGGGAGGGGCTGCTGGAAAAGGTGGTCGCATCTGCCCCCAGCGGGAAGGGCGTACACCCACCCCACCCTCACCCACCGCCGCATGACCCCTTCCCAGCAGCCCCTCCAAGCCCCCACCCGTACGTTCTCGGGGAAGGGAAGGGCCCCCTGGGCGAAGTCAAACGGCCGAGAGTAACGCCGTGCATTAGTTACTGCCACTTTATAAACAGAAGCGAGCGGTAACTGATGCGAAGTTAACATGGTGTTAACTTTTCCCAGCCAGGTTTCACCCTTTAATAAATCGCGTTAATAGCGATCTTGGCGAAAACAGCGGGAAACTTGCCCACGAAAATTTAACACAGTTTATGAATATGCCCCTTAGTGTTGCTTCTCTTTGAAGACCTGCTGCTTCCTACTCTTTGCCTGGTTTTGGTCCAGTGGTCTCCCTATTTTCTTCTGGAGCCAAAGTTCTAGTTGGCTTTAAAGTCCTTGAAAAAAACATGTTCAGTACCAGCAACTAAACTGAGAAAACCAGATAGCAGATAGATCAATGAAATTACTATTTTTTTCTAAAAAGTCAATAACCTCATTAGAGGTGTATACCCCAAGGAAGTGTTTGGGAAACTGCATGCTTGATCACATTCTGCATTTAACTGAATCATGAATGGGCACTGGAGCAATGGGTTATTAATTGAAGTTTACCTTACATAATGGACCACATGATGGTCTCTGTATTTCCTGTCATAAGAGATTCAAATTGGTGATGGATTTTTTCAGTGTCTGGAGTTTTATACACCACTAACTGAAGTTTAGCTGTTCAAGGTTCTATTGATGTACTTATATTTTAAAATGTTGCATTATTATGTTCCAAAGATTTTATCACATTTTCAGTATAACTTCATCCATAGTAGGGAGTCTCCTCCCATGGATTTCACCCTATAGTAAGGAGTCTCTCCCAATGGATTTAATTCTATAGTAAGTAGTCTCCTCCCAATGGATTTCATCCTATAGTAGGGAGTTACTCCTAATGGATTTCATCTGTAGTAAGGTTCCTCCCAATGGATTTCCTTCCTTTGTAAGGAGTCTCTTCCCATAGATTTCATCCTATAGTAAGGAGTCTCCTCCCAATGGATTTAATCTTATAGTAAGGATTCTCATCAATGGACTTCATCTTATAGTAAAGATTCTCCTACCAATGGATTTCATCCTATAGTAAGGAGTCTCCTCCCAATGGATTTCATCCTATAGTAAGGAGTTTCTCCCAATGGATTCAATCTTTAGTAAGGATTCTCCTCCCAATAAATTTCATCCTATAGTAAAGAGTCTCCTCCTAATGGATTTCATCCTATAGTAAGGAGTCTCTCCCAATGGATTTAATCTTATAGTAGGATTCTCATCCCAATGGACTTCATCTTATAGTAAAGATTCTCCTACCAATGGATTTCATCCTATAGTAAGTGTCTCTCCCAATGGATTTCATCCTATAGTAAGGGTTTCCTCCCATGGATTCAACTCTTTAGTAAGGATTCTCCTCCCAATAAATTTCATCCTATAGTAAAGAGTCTCTCCCAATGGATTTCATCCTATAGTAGGGAGTCTCCTCCTAATGGATTCATCCTATAGTAAGGATTCTCCTCCAATGGATTTCCTCCCTTGTAAGGGTCTTCCTAATGGATTTCATCCTATAGTAAGATTCTCCCCCAATGGTTTCACCCTATAGGAAGGAGTCTCCTCCCAATGGATTTCATTCTATAGTAAGTAGTCTCTCCCAATGGATTTCACCTATAGTAGGGAGTCTACTCCAATGGATTCATCTGTAGTAAGGATTCTCCTCCCAATGGATTTCCTTCCTTTGTAAGGAGTCTCTTCCCAATAGATTCATCCTATAGTAAGGGTCTCTCCCAATGGATTTAATCTTATAGTAAGGATTCTCATCCCAATGGACTTCATCTTATAGTAAAGATTCTTCTACCAATGGATTTCATCCTATAGTAAGGAGTCTCCTCCCAATGGATTTCATCCTATAGTAAGGAGTTCTCCCAATGGATTCAACTCTTTAGTAAGGATTCTCCTCCCAATAAATTTCATCCTATTGTAAAGAGTCTCTCCCAATGGATTTCATCCTATAGTAGGGAGTCTCCTCCTAAGGATTTCTCCTATAGTAAGGATTCTCCTCCCAATGGATTTCCTCCCTTTGTAAGGAGTTCTTCCTAATGGATTTCATCCTATAGTAAGAGTCTCCTCCCAATGGATTTCATCTTATAGTAAGAATTCTCATCCCAGGATTTCATCCTATAGTAAAGATTTCCTCCCAATGGATTTCACCCTATAGTAAGGAGTCTCCTCCCAATGGATTTCATTCTATAGTAAGTAGTCTCCTCCCAATGGATTTCATCCTATAGTAGGGAGTTACTCCTAATGGATTTCATCCTGAGTAAGGATTCTCCTCCCAATGGATTTCCTTCCTTTGTAAGGAGTCTCTTCCCAATAGATTCATCCTATAGTAAGGAGTCTCCTCCCAATGGATTAATCTTATAGTAAGGATTCTCATCAATGGACTTCATCTTATAGTAAAGATTCTTTACCAATGGATTTCATCCTATAGTAAGGAGTCTCCCCCAATGGATTTCATCCTATAGTAAGGAGTTTCCTCCCAATGGATTCAACTTTTAGTAAGGATTCTCCTCCCAATAAATTTCATCCTATAGTAAAGAGTCTCCTCCCAATGGATTTCATCCTATAGTAAGGATTCTCCTCCCAATGGATTTCCTTCCTTTGTAAGGAGTCTCTTCCCAATGGATTTCTCTATAGTAAGGAGTCTCCTCCCAATGGATTTCATCTTATAGTAAGAATTCTCATCCCAATGGATTTCATCCTATAGTAAAGATTCTCCTCCCAATGGATTTCATCTTATAACAAGGATTCTCCTCCCAATGGATTTCATCCTATAGAAAGGAGTTCCTCCCAATGGATTTCATCCTATAGTTATGAGTTTCCTCTTAATGGATTCACCCTATAGTAAAGAGTCTCCTCCCAATTGATTTATCCTACAGAAAGGAATCCCTCCCAATGGATTTCACCCATAGTTAGGAGTCTCCTTCCAATGGATTTCATCTTATAGTCAGGATCTCATCAATGGATTTCATCCTATAGTAAAGATTCTCCTCCCAATTGATTTCATTCCATAGTAAGGTTTCCTCCCAATGGATTTCTTCCTGTAGAAAGGAGTCTCTTCCCAATGGATTTCATCCTATAGTTAGGAGTTTCCTCCCAATGGATTTCATTCTATAGTAAGGAGTCTCCTCCAATGGATTCATCCTATAGTAGGGAGTCTCCTCCTAAGGATTTCATCCTATAATAAGGAATCTCCTCCCAATAGATTTCATCCTATAGTAAAGTTCTCCTCCCAATGGATTTCATCCTATAGTAAGGAGTCTCCTACCAATGGATTTAATCTTATAGTAGGATTCTCATCCCAATGGACTTCATCTTATAGTAAAGATTCCTACCAATGGATTTCATCCTATAGTAAGGAGTCTCTCCCAATGGATTTCACCTATAGTAAGGAGTTTCCTCCCAATGGATTCAACTCTTTAGTAAGGATTCTCCTCCCAATAATTCATCCCTAAGTAAAGAGTCTCCTCCCAATGGATTTCACCTATAGTAGGGAGTCTCCTCCTAATGGATTTCTCCATAGTAAGGATTCTCCTCCCAATGGATTTCCTTCCTTTGTAAGGAGTCTCTTCCCAATGGATTTCATCCTATAGTAAGGAGTCTCCTCCCAATGGATTCATCTTATAGTAAGGATTCTCATCCCAATGGATTTCATCCTATAGTAAATCTGCTCCTTGTTCTCATCCTTTCTTCTTCTTGTTCTTCTGGCTCCCTTGGCCTGGGGACCCTTTCAAACTTTCCGCCACATGTTTTTTTGTGTGCCTTGTACCAACTTTCCTTGTATGAAGGTGCTCGGTTTGTTGCTCTCTTCACATCTTCCTTGCAGGGACCGTCACATTGCCACCAGTAGCGCTTGATTGTCGCCAAATCAAATTGTGCAGGAATTCTAAAATAAAGTACTTACCGTTATGTTAGCCCCAGTCAGTCTATTAATTCTCTTCATTTCCAATATCTAAGGGTGAGGCCACACCGCAACGCACAGGAATCGCGCACCCAATCGCGAGCGTTATCGCACCCGATTGTGTGCGCGATTCTTGCATGCGTTACCAAAACGCGAACGGACGCGCAATCGCATGCGTACCGGAAATCACGGGAATTTTCGCGTTCCCGTGATTTCCATTTTAGCGTGCGCAAACGTGCGAAAAACGCGCTATTGTGGCCTAGCCCTTAGAGTAATAGGCTCGAGACTTTTCTAAATTCTAAATTTTCGAAATTTAGTATAAAAAATCCCCTAACTTAATTTCACAATAATCAGCAATATTATAAAGACAAACAACGATTCTGTCTATGACACCAACACATTGAGAAGAAATATATGTATTTCAAAACCAGACAAAATGTTTCTGACCCAGGTCCAAGCCTATAAGCCAATTCTGGTTTCAGCACATGAAATATAATATACCATCCAAATAAGGGCACCAAAACACAAGTGTATTGTATTACCATCTGCTACACAAGGGGAATAGTGTATCTTTTAAATGCCGTGTGGATGGGGATATGTGTGCAAGACGGACTGTGAAGCAAGAATAAGAAAAATGGGAACATAAAGAGACATGATGAACTGTAAGAGAGCACAGAGCAGATACTTTTTTTAATACAAACACCAAGGATACACTTGTTGATACACTGGTACTCGTTTCTATATTTTCACCCAGGTAAAATACTGCCATCTATGGATAAAAGATGAGAGTCAGCACTTTAATGTTGGATAAAGATAAAATGAACACACATTTTTATTGAAATTTATGCAATAAAAATAGTTTTATGAGGATTGATATGATGTATATATATTGATTATAGCACAGACAGCAATTTAAAGGGCATGTCAACCCCCAAATCTAAAATTTGCCCCAGTGCAGGCCCCACTGTGTAGTTTAAAAAAATCCTAACCTTACATACCTGCTCCTTATGGTTCTCCTGCAGTGCTTGTCCAAAGTCCAGGTAACTGACCAATAGGAGCTGTCTTTCTGCCAAAAGGTTTCTGCCTCTGATCTGTCCTCTGAGATGAAAGTGGCATGTGCAGGGGAGCCCTTTCCCCCTCCCTCACTCCCTCCATATCCCATCTGTCTGACCTTCTACCTAGCATAAAACCCTTTTAATATAGTGTTCTTCTGCTTTGCCCACCCCCACGGCTATCTTCACAGCACAGGCAGTCGTGTCTGTGATTGGCTGACAGGCAGCCAATGACAGGCAGCCAATTACAGGCGTGCCTGCCAGTCCGGCCCCTCTCTGCTGTTTCCAGTGAGCAGAGAGGGGGATAAGATAGCCGTGGGAGTGAAGGGACTATAAGTATGAATCGGAAAGTTTTATTTTAGTTTTAACACGGTTTGGGTTGGCAAGGCAGAGGAACAGTGGATTAAAAGTTGTATTTTTGGGTGGACATGCCCTTTAACCTATCCTAGGTTTTATTGATACTAACATTGTTGTAATGTTCACATAATATGAATTTTAGGCTTAATAGCCTCACTTTGATTTGTTCTCAATATATCACTGTCACACCAATTGTAAGTGGGATTTATGGGTATTTAATCAAGTGTTTTGAGTAGAGTTGGTTATACCTGAAGAAGGAGACAGTTGATCCCCCGAAACGTTGTATGTTTGCTAATGAATATTAACATCTGCACATTTTTGTAGTGTGCTCCTCTCCTCTTTTGCAAATATTAGACTGTAAATAGTAACATGTTACACGTGTAGCGATCTAAGTTTCAGGCCAGGTTCCATGTAAGTAGAATGTCAATGAAGTATGAGTAGGGGCAGGCACTGACCTTTAAGAAGAGTGGAAGTGACGTATATGGCATCCTGTAGACAAACCAAATCTTGTTTAAACATGTGAATTTGTCTATCACTTTACAATGGACAACGTCTCCCTTGTCATCTGCAAAATATCCTGAAATACAGATCAGGATCAAACACACACTCAATACTTACTTCCACTGTGTCTTTCCTTGGGCGTAATTCAAGGATGGGTTTGCTCAAGGCCATCTTGTAATGTAGAATTCCGCGGGCGTCCTTAAAATGATAAACGTGCCCAGCCGATCTGTAAAATATAATGAGGGTTTAGAGTTATTTTCATATTTCCTGCACACAAACAGTTTACTGTTGAAACTGTTGATTTTACTATGTATGTCTTGTTAAAGGTAAGGTAACCACCTGGCCAGTAAATCCATAACAGTGAGGGGGAAATAAATACATTGTCTGTCCCATGCCACCCCAGGCTGGTATTTGAAAGTGGGTAAGGTGAGAAATGAGGTATTTTCATTCTAATCACAATCTCTCTATTACAGTTTGGTGGTTCAGTAATCAGGAGATTAGCAGTTTGATAATGGGCAAAGTGTCCGGCGTTTTCTATGCAGTGATAAATACTGAATTATTTTGGATGAAACTTTATGTCCCAATGCAGTGACGTAACTAGGAGCCACTGGGCCCCCATTAAAACTATGATGGGCCCCTATCCGTGCTTCATCCACAGTGGTTTTCTGGGAGGAGGCTATATCTGTCATAGGCTCCTGGTCCCTGCTCCCCTCTAGTTTCTTCCCTGCCCAGATGCTGGTACTTACACGGTCATCCTTTTGTTCCATTTGACTTCCACATTTGGCAATTTCCCTCCGAAAAATCTCACATTAAATTCCCCAAAAGTTTTTTGATGTCCAGGTTTGGGCCCCGGGTCCCCCATATGGGATCAACACTATAATAGTGATTTATTCATCTTTTATCAGAGTAATACCAAATGGCTGTTTGAGGTTAAAATTTGTCACCAACTGAAACTGCAGTGTGGAGATGCTGCAGATATTGTGCTTTACAATTGTGATGTCACAGTTAATGGAAGAAACCATTCTGCCACAGGGGGGTTCGGTTATGTTTTATGGTGGGAGAAACCCTTCTGCTTCAGGGGGTTCAGTTATGTTTTATGTTTTAAAACCATTTTTTTTCTGGGGAGGGCTTTTAACAATTTTAAAATAAAATTATAGGCAATGCAGAGTAGAAAATGAACATAAAAAGGATAATCACCTGGTTAAAAGAATGAGCTTATATTAAATATATAGAGTTAAACTTTAATATACTTTCCCACGGTCATTTATATCCAATATATGTCATTAAAAGCACAGGAAGGCAGTTCCATAAATATTGATTGAATGTCACGGGATTGGTCAGCATAAGTTCTAATGTATGGGCACCTTACAATGAAAGGTTCAAGCATTGAATGGCATGGAGACTATATAACCTGTGTTATATAACTATAATAACCTGTGCTCTAAATATTGAAAACCAAGGGGAATAAATCCATTGGGGTGAATTTCACATTGAAAACAGATGATGTGCATTTGCTGCAGGCAGATCTAGACAGATTGTCAAAGGCAATGTTAATAAATAGAAGGAGATGCATTTGGGTTGAACAATCCTTGTGCTGCCTATACTGCTTTACAATCTGTAACGACAGGCGCCTTTGCAGTGTACCTTACCTAAATAAATCTAGAGACAAAGCCCATTTTAAGTGTTTAAACAGAAAAGTTTGTGTTGGTAAATCACTCCATGACAGCATTGAGAGCTCTTTCTATTGAGAAAGTTACTTCAGTTTTTTATAGATATTATCCTCACTGTTATATCAGTAACACCATGTCATACAATGCATTTTATTGGATACATTAAATGGTACATCAATAATCACATTTATGATTGGTTGTAACTCCTCCATACCTTTTTACCCAGAATCAGACACACTTGATGCCCAATATCTAAGGGTGAGGCCACACCGCAACGCACAGGAATCGCGCACCAATCGCGAGCGTTATCGCACCCGATTGTGTGCGCGATTCTTGCATGCGTTACCAAAACGCGAACGGCACGCGCAATCGCATGCGTACCGGAAATCACGGGAATTTTCCGTTCCCGTGATTTCCATTTTAGCGTGCGCAAACGTGCGAAAAACGCGCTATTGTGGCCTAGCCCTTAGAGTAATAGGCTCGAGACTTTTCTAAATTCTAAATTTTCGAAATTTAGTATAAAAATCCCCTAACTTATTTCACAATAATCACAATATTAAAAGACAACAACGATTCTGTCTATGACACCAACACATTGAGAAGAAATATATGTATTTCAAAACCAGACAAAATGTTTCTGACCCAGGTCCAAGCCTATAAGCCAATTCTGGATTTAGCACATGAATATAATATACCATCCAAATAAGGGCACCAAAACAAAAGTGTATTGTATTACCATCTGCTACACAAGGGGAATGTGTATCTTTTAAATGCCGTGTGGATGGGGATATGTGTGCAAGCGGACTGTGAAGCAAGATAAGAAAAATGGGAACATAAGAGACATGATGAACTGTAAGAGAGCACAGAGCAGATACTTTTTTTAATACAAACACCAAGGATACACTTGTTGATACACTGGTACTCGTTTCTATATTTTCACCCAGGTAAATACTGCCATCTATGGATAAAAGATGAAGTCAGCACTTTAATGTTGGATAAAGATAAAATGACACCACATTTTTATTGAAATTTATGCAATAAAAATAGTTTTATAGGATTATTATATATATTGATTATAGCACAGACAGCAATTTAAAGGGCATGTCAACCCCCAAATCTAAAATTTGCCCCAGTGCAGGCCCCACTGTGTAGTTTAAAAAAATCCTAACCTTACATACCTGCTCCTTATGGTTCTCCTGCAGTGCTTGTCCAAAGTCCAGGTAACTGACCAATAGGAGCTGTCTTTCTGCCAAAAGGTTTCTGCCTCTGATCTGTCCTCTGAGATGAAAGTGGCAGTGCAGGGGAGCCCTTTCCCCCTCCCTCACTCCCTCCATATCCCATCTGTCTGACCTTTACCTAGCATAAAACCCTTTTAATATGTGTTCTTCTGCTTTGCCCACCCCCGGCTATCTTCACAGCACAGGCGTCGTGTCTGTGATTGGCTGACAGGCAGCCAATGACAGGCAGCCAATTCAGGCGTGCCTGCCAGTCCGGCCCCTCTCTGCTTTTTCCAGTGAGCAGAGAGGGGGATAAGATAGCCGTGGGAGTGAAGGGACTATAAGTATGAATCGGAAAGTTTTATTTTAGTTTTTACACACGGTTTGGGTTGGCAAGCAGAGGAACAGTGGATTAAAAGTTGTATTTTTGGGTGGACATGCCCTTTACCTATCCTAGGTTTTATTGATACTAACATTGTTGTAATGTTCACTAATATGAATTTTAGGCTTAATAGCCTCACTTGATTTGTTCTCAATATATCACTGTCACACCAATTGTAAGTGGGATTTATGGGTATTTAATCAAGTGTTTTGAGTAGAGTTGGTTTATACCTGAAGAGGAGACATTTGATCCCCCGAAACGTTGTATGTTTGCTAATGAATATTAACATCTGCACATTTTTTGTAGTGTGCTCCTCTCCTCTTTTGCAAATATTAGACTGTAAATAGTAACATGTTACACGTGTAGCGATCTAAGTTTCAGGCCAGGTTCCATGTAAGTAGAATGTCTTGTATCCACGTTGTAATACATTGTTCTTGCAATATTTTGTTTTACAGTACTATTCTTCAATCACTGTTTTTAACATACTGCACTTGTACTTTGACACAGAGAAACTTTACTTTGAGTAGAGGTTAAGATTCCTGTCACTTTAGTTAATTGTATGGATTTGAGGGCATCTAAGGTTTATGTGTTTAATGTATGGATATTTATTGGGGTATGAAGGGTTAACCCAATGAAGTATGAGTAGGGGCAGGCACTGACCTTTAAGAAGAGTGGAAGTGACGTATATGGCATCCTGGGCCAAAAATGTGTCAGTGTGTACCCAGCCTTACTTTTAGAAACAGATGTTTTATCGTACGCTGCACCATTGGACAATCTCACTCCATTTATACAGGTAACAGGTGTTTTATCGTACGCTGCACCATTGGACAATCTCTTCACTCCCTTAACAGGTAAACAGAGTGTTTTATTGATGCTGCACCATTGGACAATCTTCATTCACTCCATTTATACAGGTAAACAGAGTGTTTATCGTACACTGCACCATTGGACAATCTCCACTCCATTTATACAGGTAAACAGAATGTTTTATCGTACGCTCACACATTGGACCAATCCTCTTCACTCCTATACAGGTAACAGAGGTGTTTTATCGTTATGCTGCCACATTGGACAATCTCTTCACCTCCATTTTAAAGGTAACAGGAGTGTTTTTAATCGTACGCTGCACCATTGGACAATCTCTTCACTCCATTTATACAGGTAAACAGATTGTTTTATCATACGCTGCAGCATTGGAGATTCAATAAAAGGTCCTATTGTTAAAATGGTGCTAATTTTGCCCCAACCAATCAGAACTTATGTAACATTTGAAAGCTAATATCTGATTGGTTGGGGCAAAATTAGCACCATTTAAAATGATAAGAACTTTTATGAATAACCCCCCGAGTGTTTATCGTTATGACTGCACCATTGGACAATCTCTCACTCCATTTATACAGGTAAGCAGAGTGTTTTATCGTACGCTGCACCATTGGACAATCTCCTTACTCCATTTATACAGGTAAACGCAGTGTTTTTATTGTACGTTGCACCATTGGACAATCTCTTCACTCCATTATACAGGTAAACACGTGTATCGTACGCTGCACCATTGGACAATCTCTTCACTCCATTTTACAGGTAAACAGAGTGTTTTATCTTACGCTGCACCATGGACATCTCTTCACTCCATTTATACAGGTAAACAGAGTGTTTTATCGTACACTGCACCATTGGACAATCTCACTCCATTTATACAGGTAAACAGAGTGTTTTATCGTACGCTGCACCATTGGACAATCTCTTCACTCCCTTTATACAGGTAAACAGAGTGTTTTATAAGTACCTGCTGCACCATTGGACAATCTCTTCACTCCATTTATACAGGTAAACAGAGTGTTTTATCGTACGCTGCACCATTGGACAATCTCTTCACTCCATTATACAGGTAAACAGATTGTTTTATCATACGCTGCAGCATTGGAGATTCAATAAAAGGTCCTATCGTTTAAAATGGTGCTAATTTTGCCCAACCAATCAGAAACTTATGTAAACATTTGAAAGCTAAATCTGATTGGTTGGGCAAAATTGCCACCATTTAAAATGATAGAACTTTATTGATATAACCCCCCGAGTGTTTTTTTTTTTTTATCGTATGCTGCACCATTGGAAATCTCTTCACTCCATTTATACAGGTAAGCAGAGTGTTTTATGGAAGCTGCACCATTGGACAATCTCCTTTACCCATTTAAAGGTAAACGCAGTGTTTATTGTACGCTGCACCATTGGACAATCTCTTCACTCCATTTATACAGGTAAACACAGTGTTTTATCGTACGTGCACCATTGGACAATCTCTTCACTCCATTATACAGGTAAACAGAGTGTTTTATCGTACGCTGCACACCATTGGACAATCTCTTGACTCCATTTATACAGGTAAACAGAGTGTTTTATCGTACGCTGCACCATTGGAACAATCTCACTCCATTTATACAGGTAAACAGAGTGTTTATAGTACGCTGCACCATTGGACAATCTCTTCACTCTATTTACACGTAAACACAGTGTTTTACGTACGCTGCACCATTGGACAATCTCACTCCATTTATACAGGTAACAGCAGTGTTTTATCGTACGCTGCACCATTGGACAATCTTTCACTCCATTTATACAGGTAAACACAGTGTTTATCATACGCTGCACCATTGGACAATCTCTCAATTTATTTATACAGGTAAAACCAGTGTTTTATGATGCGCTGCACCTTGGACAATCTCTTCACTCCATTTATACATGGTAAACACAGTGTTTTATGTAAGCTGCACAATTGGACAATCTCTTCACTCCCTTTATACAGGTATCAACAGAGTTTTTATCGTACACTGCACCATTGGGACAATCTCACTCCATTTATACAGGTAAACAGAGTGTTTTATCGTACGCTTCACCATTGGACAATTTCTTCACTCACTTATACAGGTAAACACAGTGTTTTATCGTACGCTGCATCATTGGACAATCTCACTCATTTATACAGGTAAAATAGGTGTTTTTGTACAGCTGCCCTTGGACAATCTCTTCACTCCATTATACAGGTAAACAGAGAGTTTTTATCGTACGCTGCACCATTGGACAATCTTCACTCCATTATACAGGTAAAAGAGTGTTTATCATATGCTGAACCATTGGACAATCTTTTCACTCCATTATACAGGTAAACAGAGTTTGTTTTATCGTACGCTGCACAATTGGACAATCTCTTCACTCCATTATAACAGGTTAACAGAGTGTTTTATCATATGCTGCACCATTGGACAATCTCTTCACCCATTTATACAGGTAAACAGAGTGTTTTTATCGTACGCGCACCATTGGACAATCTCACACCATTTATTCAGGTAAACCAAGGTGTTTTATCATACACTGCACCATTGGAACAACATCTCACACCATTTATACAGTAAACAGAGTGTTTTATCGTACGCTGCACCATTGGACAATCACTTCACTCCTTTATACAGGTAAACAATGTGTTTTATCTTATGCTGCAACCATTGGACAATCTCTTACTCCATTTATACAGGTTAAACAGAGTGTTTTTATCATACGTGCACCATGGACAATCTCTCACTCCATTTATACAGGTAAACAGAGTGTTTTATCGTACACTGCACCATTGGACAATCTCACACCATTTTATCAGGTAACAAAGTTTTATCATACTGCACCATTGGACAATCTCACCACCATTATACAGAAACAGAGTGTTTTTAGTACGCTGCACCATTGGACAATCACTTCACTCCATTTATACAGGTAAAATAGTGTTTATCATATGCTGCACCATTGGACAACTCTCATCATTTTTACAGGTAACAGAGTGTTTTATATACGCTGCATCATTGGACAATCTCACACCATTATACAGGTAACAGAGGTTTTATCGTACGCTGCACCGTTGGACAATCTCTTACTCCAATTTATACAGGTAAACAGAGTGTTTTATTGTACGACAACCATTGGACAATCTCTTCAACTCCATTTATACAGGGAAGCAGAGCGTTTTTATCGTCGCTGCACATTGGACAATCTCTTCACTCCATTTATACAGGTAAACAGAGAGTTAATCGTACGCTGCACCATTGAACAACTCTTCACTCTCATTTATACAGGTAAAAAGAGTGTTTTATTCATATGCTGCACCATTGGACTATCTCTTCACTCCATTTATACAGGAAACAGAGTGTTTTATCATACGCTGCACCATTGGACAATATCCACACCATTTATACAGGTAAACAGAGTGTTTATCATGCGCTGCCACCATTGGACAATTTTTCACTCAATTTATACAGGTAAACAGAGTTTTTATCGTACGCTGCACCATTGACAACTCTTCACTCCTTTATACAGGTTAACAGGTGTTTATCAATGCTGCACCATTGGACAATCTCTTCACTCCATTTCTCAGGTAAACAGAGTGTTTTATCGTACGCTGCCACCATTGGACAATCTCTTCACCCATTTATAGACGGTAAACAGAGTGTTTATGTACGCTGCACCATTGGAAAATCTCACACCAATTATATCAGGTAAACAAAGTGTTTTATATACACTGCACCATTGGACAATCTCACACCATTTAACAGGTAAACAGAGTGTTTTATCGTACGCTGACACCATTGGAACAATCACTTCAATCCATTTATACAGGTAAACATAGTGTTAATCGTATGCTGCAACCATTGGACAAGCTCTTCACTCCATTTATACAGGTAAACAGAGTGTTTTTTCATACGCTGCACCATTGGACAATCTCACACCATTTATACAGGTAAACAAGTGTTTTATCGTACGCTGAACTATTGGACAATCTACACCATTTATACAGGTAAACAGAGTGTTTTAATCGTACACTGCCACCATTGGACATCTCACAAAATTATACAGGTAAACAGAGTGTTTTATCGTACGCTTCCCATTGGACATCTCACACCATTTATACAGTAAACATACTAAACAGAGTGTTTTATCGTACGCTAATCATTGGACAATCTCTTCACTCCATTATACAGGTAAACATCAGATTTTATCGTACCTGCACCATTGGACAATCTTTTTCAGCGTATCAGCGTACGATAAAACACTCTGTTTACCAGTATAAATGGAGTGAAGAGTGCTGCATCATTGGACAATCTCTTCACTCCATTTATACAGGTAAACAGAGTGTTTTATCGTACGCTGCACCATTGGACAATCTCACACCATTTATACAGGTAAACAGAGTGTTTTATCGTACGCTGAACCATTGGACAATCTCACACCATTTATACAGGTAAACAGAGTGTTTTATCGTACGCTGCACCATTGGACAATCTCACGCATTTATACAGGTAACAGATGTTTTATCGTACGCTGCGAGTTGGACAATCTCACACCTTTATACAGGTAAAATACTAAACAGAGTGTTTTATCGTACGCTACATCATTGGACAATCTCTTCACTCCATTTATACAGGTAAACACAGAGTTTTATCGTACGCTGCACCATTGGACAATCTTTTTCGGCGTATCAGCGTACGATAAAACACTCTGTTTACCAGTATAAATGGAGTGAAGAGATTGTCCAATGTTGCAGCGTACGATAAAACACTCTGTTTACCTGTATAAATGGAGTAAAGAGATTGTCCAATGGTGCAGCGTACGATAAAACAATCTGTTTACCTGTATAAATGGAGTGAAGAGATTGTCCAATGGTGCAGCGTATGATAAAAACACTCTGTTTACCTGTTATAAAGGAGTGAAGAGATTGTCCAATGGTGCGTGCAGAGTAACAATAAACACTATTTACCTGTATAATGGAGTGAAGAGAGTGTCCCATGTGCAGCGTCAAAAACACTCTGTTTACCTGTATAAATGGAGTGAAGAGATGTCCATGGTGCAGCATACGATAAACACTCTGTTTAACCTGTATAATGAGTAAAGAGATTGTCCAATGCGGTTGCAGCGTACATAAAACAATGTTTACCTGTATAAATGAGTGAAGAGACGTCCATGATGGTCAGCAGCGTACTGATAAAACACTGTGTTTACTGTACTAAATGGAGTGACGAATCGTCCCAATTGTGCACGTACGATAAAACACTCTGTTTACCTGTATACATAAATTGAGTGCAGAGATGTTCCATGGGCAGGCGTACGATAAAACACTCTGTTTACCTGTATATCAATGGAGTAAAGAGATCGTCCCAATGGTGCAGCGTCGATAAAACACTTCTGTTTACCCACCTGTATAAATGGAGTGAGAGATCGTCAATGGGCAGCGTACGATAAACACACTCTGTTTACCTGTATAAAGGAGTGAAGAGATCGTCCAATGGTGCAGCGTACGATTAACACACTCTGTTACCGTAAAAGGATTGAGAGATTTGTCCAATGGTGGCAGCGTACGATAAAACACTCTGTTTACTGTAATAAAGGAGTGAAGAGATTTGTCCAATGGGCACGTACGATAATAAAACACGCGTTACCTGTAATAAATGGAGTGAAGAGAGTTGTCCATGGTTGCAGCGTACGATAAAACACTCCTGTTTTACCTTATAAATGAGTGAAGAGATGTACAATGGTGGGAAAAACACTTGTACTATGAGTACAGATGTCAAGAGTACAAACCTCTGTTTACCTGTATAAATGGAGTGAAGTGATTGTCCAATGGTGCAGCGTACGATAAAACACTCTGTTTACCTGTATAAATGGAGTGAAGAGATTGTCCAATGGTGCAGCATATGATAAAACACTCTGTTAACCTGTATAAATGGAGTGAAGAGATTGTCCAATGGTGCAGCGTACGATAAAAAACTCTGTTTACCTGTATAAATTGAGTGAAAATATTGTCCAATGGTGCAGCGCATGATAAAACACTCTGTTTACCTGTATAAATGGTGTGAGATTGTCCAATGGTGCAGCGTATGATAAAACACTCTGTTTACCTGTATAAATGGAGTGAAGAGATAGTCCAATGGTGCAGCATATGATAAAACACTCTTTTTACCTGTATAAATGAAGTGAAGAGATTGTTCAATGGTGCAGCGTACGATTAAACTCTCTGTTTACCTGTATAAATGGAGTGAAGAGATTGTCCAATGGTGCAGCGTACGATAAAACGCTCTGCTTACCTGTATAAATGGAGTGAAGAGATTGTCCAATGGTGTAGCGTACGATAAAACACTCTGTTTACCTGTATAAATGGAGTAAAGAGATTGTCCAACGGTGCAGCGTACGATAAAACACTCTGTTTACCTGTATAAATGGTGTGAGATTGTCCAATGATGCAGCGTATGATAAAACACTCTGTTTACCTGTATAAATGGAGTGAAGAGATTGTCTCAATGTTGCACGTACGATAAAACACTCTGTTTACCTGTATAATGGAGTGAAGAGATTGTCCAATGGTGCAGCGTACGTAAAACACATCTGTTTACCTGTATATGGAGTGAAGATTGGTCCCAATGGTGCAGCGTACGATAACACTCTGTTTCACCTGTATAAATGGAGTGAAGAGATTGTCCAATGGTGGCAGCGTCACGATAAAACACTCTGTTTACCTGTATAAATGGAGTGAGGATTGTCCCAATGGTGCAGCGTACGATAAAACACTCTGTTTAACCTGTATAAATGGAGTGAAGAGATTGTCCAATTGTGCAGCGTACGATAAAACACTCTGTTTACCTGTATAAATGGAGTGAAAAGATTGTCCAATGGTTCAGCATATGATAAAACACTCTTTTTACCTGTATAAATGGAGTGAAGAGATTGTCCAATGGTGCAGCGTACGATAAAACTCTCTGTTTACCTGTATAAATGGAGTGAAGAGATTGTCCAATGGTGCAGCTTACGATAAAACACTATGTTTACCTGTATAAATGGAGTGAGATTGTCCAATGGTGCAGTGTACGATAAAACACTGTGTTTACCTGTATAAAGGGAGTGAAGAAATTGTCCAATGGTGAAGCGTACGATAAAACACTCTGTTTACCTGTATAAATGGAGTGAGATTGTCCAATGGTGCAGTGTACGATAAAACACTCTGTTTACCTGTATAAAGGGAGTGAAGAGATTGTCCAATTGTGCAGCGTACGATAAAACACTGTGTTTACATGTATAAATGGAGTGAAGAGATTGTCCAATGGTGCAGCGCATCATAAAACACTGTGTTTACCTGTATAAATAAAGTGAAGAGATTGTCCAATGGTGCAGCGTATGATAAAACACTGTGTTTACCTGTATAAATGGAGTGAAAAGATTGTCCAATGGTGCAGCGTACTTGTCCAATGGTGCAGCGTACAATAAAAACTCTGTTTACCTGTATAAATGGAGTGAAGAGATTGTCCAATGGTGCAGCGTACGATTAAACACCTTGTTTACCTGTATAAATGGAGTGAAGAGATTGTCCAATGGTGCAGCATACGAGAAATAAACACTCGTTACCTGTATAAAGGGAGTGAAGAGATTGTCCAATGGTTGCAGCGTACGATAAAACACTCTGTACTGTATAATGGGTGAGAGTCCAATGGGCATGGTGCAGTACGATAAAACACTCTGTTTACCTGTATAAATGGAGTGAAGAGATTGTCCAATGGTGCAGCATACAATAAAACACTCTGTTTACCTGTATAAAGGGAGTGAAGAGATTGTCCAATGGTGCAGCGTACGATAAAACACTCTGTTTACCTGTATAAATGGAGTGAGATTGTCCAATGGTGCAGCATACGATAAAACACTCTGTTTCTAAAAGTAAGGCTGGGTACACACTGACACATTTTTGGCCCTACCATTCTCCACAAGCGATTGGTCGGCTGGTATGAATCACTGTCAGTTGTGGTGAAAGCTTCTGCGGCCGACACTTCGCCCGACTGATTGTGTGGTCCAATAGGGAACCGCACAATCGGCTGTGATTTACCAGCATGTCCAATCATCTGATTCAGATGAATGGGCGGCCGACATCTGTGGCGGGCACAGCAAAAAACGCCGCTGATTTTTTTGCCCCAACCGACCGATACACAGAAGTATCCGTCGATTGGGACGAAAAATCTGCCTGTGTGTACCCAGCCATAGATAAAACATCTCTACCATGGACCTTTGTACTCTAACATTTAAATTACTTTAGATCACTCCAATACCTTAAAAAATCCTGGACCATGGAATGTAGTTAAGCACAAAATGAATCAGCTTTGTACCGGCTCTACCAAAGTTGTGATCTGTCTTGAAATACCATCAGGGTTATTCAATAAAAGTTCTTATCGTTTAAAATGGTGCAAATTTTGCCCCAACCAATCAGATCTTATTTAACATTTTATTGGTTGGGGCAAAATTAGCACCATTTTAAACGATAAAAACTTTTATTGAATAACCCTGCATGTATTTCCAGCAGGATACTTCTTTTCTTACGTTTTCCACTAAATTTTGTTCAAATAATCAGGAAAATATGGGATTGAAGCCTCCTGGATCCCACAATTTTTTACCTTAAACCCCCCCCCCCGAATTTTTACAGAAATGCAGTGCCAGGTTTTACTGAGGATCTTAAACTGTTCATCCCAAAAATTTCCTGACATGCAACTCAATTACTGATGTTTCCACCTTTTATTAATTTTTTTTTTAAAGGATGAAACTCCCGTAAAAACCTGAACAAACTTTGCACCAGTCAAACAGTGACTTGCTATTTCTAAGGAACAGCGGGGAACCTATTTATCCTGGCGGTATATGTGTCAGGGTTTTTTTTTTTTGAGAGCTAAATGACAGGCCAAGTCTCCATGGACTTATATATGACTTGGCATGTCAGGAGAAGAAACAGGATCCTGGAGATGTAATGTGAGTAATACCTAAGCATCTGATTTGTTTTTGCAGCACTGTACGGAAAGATTTGTATTCGTCATTTCACACCAGTAGTCAAACAATAAAATATCTCCCTTTTACAGTTGAAGTGATTACACTGACAGAGCCCTGAACCGAGATTAAGCAATGATGAATTGTGTCACATCTGAAGCAAGGTGGGTATCATTATCACAGGAACCGTGAGCTCATAGTCGTTCGCTGTTGTTTTATTTCCTTTGACAGGTTCCTACCATATCTCCGATCTAGATTTTTCATGTCTATGACTAGTTTGACTGGGGGGTTAGGAGATAATTTTACATAGAGTGAATGGATACACTGGAACATTCCGTGGTTTTAACAGAACACAAGGCCTCATACTTTCTAATTACTCAGTGTTATAAATGTTAATCTAGGTACACCCAATACCACGATACAATGATTCGGCCCAACAGACCAACTTTTTATTGTTTAAGTCGGTCGGGCCAAATTATTGTATGGCAGCCTTTTGCGGCCGTGATTAATCGCCGACCAGACAGGTGTGAAAATCACAATCAATCGTGTGGTCCTCTATGGCGCCTGTCAGATGCGTCTGCTTTTGCCATGACCGACAGTCCTTCCTCCAGGCCGACCAGTCGAAAGCCACCAACGGTCAGGAGGTAGGATTGTATAGTGAGTACCTAGCTTTAGTGTGTCTTCCATTAAAATGACATCAAATGGATTAAAAATCCTATGCAGGCTCAGTTAATGTTGTAAATGGCTGTTATTTAATGGAATATCTACATAAGCTTAGAAAGGCCTATTGTCAGCCACAGTCCTGTGTTCTTATAAAATGTTGTGGTTACAATTTTATCATTTATCATGCCATACAGTAACCCCCAATACCTTTCTACTATAGGTGGTTGGAAACTACAACTCCCAGCAACTAAAGCATGCTGGGAGTTGTAGTTTCCAAACATCTATAGTGGAAAGGTATTAGGGTATTAGGGTGGGGGACAGTATGCCATACAGTAACCCGCAATACCTTTCTACTATAGGTGGTTGGAAACTACAACTCCCAGCAACTAAAGCATGCTGGGAGTTGTAGTTTCCAAACATCTACAGTGGAAAGGTATTAGGGTTACTGTATACCCACGGCTTATACTCGAGTCAATCATGTTTTTCTAATTTTGGAGGCAAAAATGGGTACCTCGGCTTATACTCGGGTCGGCTTATACTCGAGTATACACGGGTAATATTGCTATGTTTATATATAAAGGACATGTTCACCCCAGAAGGGAATTTCTTACACAAAAGGAGGATGAACCTGGACCAAACCCTAAGACTCCAATACTTAGCTGGGTCCATGGAATTCCTGAACAAAAATATTGTCCCTATTTGATTCGTTCCCACTTCCTCTGACAGCCATGAGCTTGTGTAGTCATTGTCGGTAATGTAGTCGTCATGACTGTGACTTCACCGTCATCATGGACTGCAGACTCTTGTAAGGACTGGAGAAGTAAGAAGATCTGGTGGAGTTGATAGTGAATATCTGTGTCGAGGACCTGTAGTTTTGTGACCTTAGGGTTTGAGGGGGGTCTTTTATTTTACAGGGTATAGATAGTTTTAGAAGAAAACAATGTAGAGGGTCGCAATCCAAATAATAACAATAATAGAGTGCCACCCTCTATGTTGTTTTCTTCTGATATATTCTATCCACCAAAGGTTAGATTGCTGAGGATTAAGCACCCACACTTGGACAGAGTGCAGAGGACTGAATACCTTTTGTATTATAAATAGTTTTAGACCTGAAAATTTTAATTAGCACGGGTTGTTTCTTTTGAATTGGTATGATAATTAAACATTTTCAATACAAAAAGCCTTGATTTAGCTCTTGCATATTACTGGGTGTCAGGAAAGTGTGTAGTGACTTGGCAAGAATGGGTTAACTATTGGTATTAGTTCTTGCAAAGGACCAATAAAAACCATTCCACCCTGGAACAGTCCTATTGTCTATATTACGATCAGGTCTTCTTTTCCAGACAATGTGGGGCCGAAACCGTGTATCTGGAATTCTCTCTAGCTAGGGGTCTGATGGGTACCCTCGGAGGTCATTTTAAGGACAACCATACCTGGAAAATAAATGGTAAATAAATTGGTATGTAAGACAAAAACCAATATTATACTTTTGAATGGAAAGGAAAGGCCCCTAAAATGATACCCAACATGGAGCCCTTATTCCCTTGCCAAGGCGAGTTATTAATATCTTGGGAAATTTGGATTACACACAGGTCTTCTTTGGTATTGGAGGAATTGATAATTAATACAGGAGAGGAATATGTGGTCAATATCCCAGTACAATGTACATATCTACATTTAAATGGAATCTGCCTAACTGAGGGGGAATGAATGTTATTGGCTAGTCGTAAATCTGGACATTCCTAGACACTCCCACCCCATGCATACCCAGGAGGGGGGTGGTTCATCAAATGGTTTAAAAATCCTTGTAGCCCCTATAACTGTGTTCAAACTGAGGGGACATGCTAAAACCGTGTGTATGGACCCGATGTTTCTTCCCGCCCCAGGATACAGGACTTCTCCTAGTGAGTAGGGTCTGTGAATATTTTTATCCTTTCTATTTTCTATAACTGTTGTACCTATTGTATGTCATTTTATTATGACACCATTTTATTTTTGTATTATATGCACTGTCCACCTTTTGGAATATTAAATCTAAAATTTAATAAGTTTTGTCTTTGATGCTCTAAAAGAACTCAGTTAGCCTCTGATAAGTTTATATGTGTTTGAATGGAGTGTGCAGTGTAAATGCTAATTAACTCTGTGACTGCTTGTGAAGGACTGATGCTAATTAACCAGTTAGTTGCTGGAGTGAATGGTGTAGTGTTAACCCTTTAGCTGCCATGACAGGGGTGTGCATAGTCAGTGAGAGTCAAGAGTGTTTTGGGGGCATCTTTAAAGCCATAACTTAAAGTGGTGGCAGCGAGTACCTGGCGTTCGTGACACTGGGGAATAAAAGATGAAACTATTCTTGGAAATAGCATCTTCTTATTTCTCAGGCCACGTATTCATATGTATATACACAGTTCACTATTGCGGAATCAAGACTTTTAATATAATCAGAATCCATGAACTTAAATTAACTGAAATGGAACCTATGGAATAAGACAGCTATTTATGATAATGTTGTTTAGAAATAAACAGGAAGATTTAATAAAGGTTCTTATCGTTAAAAATGGTGCTAATTTTGCCCCAACCAATCAGATGTTAGCTTTCAAATGTTAAATAAGATCTGATTGGTTGGGGCAAAATTAGCACCATTTTAAACGATAAGAACTTTTATTAATTCTCCCTGAAAATATGTTTAAAAGTTCCATTTAAAAATTGACCAATCCAATAGGATCTTTAACGAGCGGCGGTTTAGGTTTACAGCAATTAAAATGGCGTAATTTATAGCATATGAAACATGCAATCCAAGGTTCAGTACGGTCATTTTTCTTTTCTTGTATTTCTCAAGCATTCTTTTGGATTACTAGACTGTGAAACTATTTGATGTCAAAGCCTTTTGGGGTCGAAAGTTATAGGATTTCATGCTGCTTGTTTGACTTTAGCCTGTATTTTATTTTTTTCCTTTTATCCATAAATACATCAGACTGTATTAAAAACAGAACCTTGGGTATACCAGAGGCAGTAGGAGTATCTAACCTTGGTCCCTCTGGTATGAAAAGGCTTTAGCCATTGATTTATATGGCTTCATGTTTTCAGCTTCTGTTTTAGTCATGTGCTGACTTTTCCTCCCTTTAAATCTTTATGTATTTATTTGTGTTATTTGGGATTTAAGGATCTGTTTTCAATGCGATTAAATCTTTCATTCAACATGGGATAAGGAGGCATAAAGGACAACTAAATCCTCAGAACAGAACTGAATTACCTTAATGTAAAAACAGTAATCTGTGTCCTATCTCTCATTTTGATGTGGGTGCTGGGAAATTTACCTTTCTAGCACAAGGTTTGTGTTTTATTTTACAGCATTCCAGTATCACACTGTGTGGTCAATGACCATCATGTTCTTTGCACATGTCCAATTCTAATCTACATCAGGAACTAGTTATAGCAGGTCACACCCTTTTGTAGTCTCTAGCCAATCCTGTTACAGTCTATATTACCAATCCTGTTACAGTCTATATTAGGCAGTGGCACATGTGAATGAAGTAAGAAGTATTTACTTTAATGCTATTTTAATAATGCTGAATCTGTAATTTACAGTTTATTACCACTAATTACCAGAAATATTGTATTTATGCATTAATACCACACTTCCCTACAGTTCCTGCTCCTCCCCTTAGCTCAGTGATTCCAAGCATGCTCAGTGCCTTTCCCCAATCAGCTTTGTGAGTAAAACCAAAAGTGACTTTGTAACTGGACAGCTTTCTGTAATGTATTCCATTGATTTCAAAAAGATTTATTTTTAGCAAAAAGAAGAAATACATAATTACCGGTATTATCAGCAGTTTCAGTTTCCAACTTAGAAAGATTTCAGGTAATCTACTTAATAGTATTTTTCAGTTTTATTGTTGTCATGTCCATATCTCATAATCCATGATATATAGATTCAGAGACATATGCATTTTGTACTATAGCCTATACAAACTGCCACATTTTAATTGTATTTTATTACGACTATAACCTGATTAGGTGTAATAACAAAATGTTTTACGTTTTCTACTATTTAGTGTGCACTGGGTTTTTCTTTCTTTCCTACTTTCATTTTCTTTATATTTATTCTAGTCTGCACCTATACATACCAAGGCAATAACATAATCAGTGCCCTTTACCAGTGTCGGACTGGCCCACGGGGTTACAGGGGAATCCCCCGGTGGGCCGATAGCATGTTTACCTAAATACTGCTGAAAATTAAAGACAAAGTCAAAGGGACAATAAAGGCTGGTACACACTGTACAATCTTTCCTCCTGACCGACCGTTGGTGGATTTCGACCGGTCGGCCAGGAAGAATGACTGTCGGTCATGGCAAAAGCAGCCGCGTCCGACAGTTAGGCGCAACTGATTGAGTGCTCCATAGAGGACCGCACAATCGGTTGTGATATATATAGGGGGAGATGCGATATATTTCACTATCGCAACCTACATGCACTCGTTTCCGCAATGTATTAACCACTTTGCGACCGTTAATACATTTCGAAAACGCTAGCGGTAGGTTGCGACCTTTTGCGCATATTTTAAAGACGCCATTGAAGAGGAGTTAATTGTCGTGCAAAAAACTAGCGCAAAAAACGGCGTGGATTTTTATTAAATTAGATAAACATGGCAAACACCCAGGCCTGAACGGTTGCAGCCTATGAGTAAGGATGTAGAGGCGTCTGAAATGCGTTAGGCAACTATTTGGTTTTTAACCTGTGTGTTTGCCATCTTTATCTAACTTAATAAAAATCTGCTATTTATGGATATCTGGCGAGTCCAATTAGTAACTTCACCGGAGGAGTTTCTTTACTCCTGTTCAGTATTCTTACCCAAGAAAATATCCCATATGAACATATGTTCATACTTTAATTTTAAGTTTAGTGAAAAAAAAATCATTACTTATTAAACTTTTTATCTATATTATACATATCTATGTATTCTAAATATTATCATTTTTTAAAAAATCAATTGATTTAACACCCGTTGCAGTGGACAGGTGAGCTACCATTTCAGGTTCTTCCTTGGACTCCTCCTTGGAATGTTTCTAACAGTAATTTCTACTGGCTGTTGGATGGGTCAAAAAATGGGATTTAACCCAGGGAATCAGACTAAATGCTCGTTCACACTAGAGGACATTTTGATATGATTTCAATAGGTTAAATAACACTAAAACACTTGGCTCATGCAAATAAATGGTACCGATTACACCTATACATAGCGTTGCCTTTGAAATCATAACTCAGGGGCAGGGACGTTTCTTGCCATCTTGGTCACAGTAGTGTGACCTAGTCCTCCAAGAGTATTGCCATTAACACTTTCAGTGCCAGCACTTTCCCAGAATATTGGCATTAACACTTTAAGTGCCAGCACTTTCCCAGAGTATTGCCATTAACACTTCAAAGTCCACAGAGTAATACCATTTACCCTTTAGTGCCAGCACTTTCCCAGAGTATTGCCATTAACACTTCAAAGTCAACAGAGTAATACCATTTACCCTTTAGTGCCAGCACTTTCCCAGAGTATTGGCATTAACACTTTAAGTGCCAGCACTTTCCCAGAGTATTGACATTAACCCTTCAGTGCCAGCAGACTCCCCCAAAATATTGTGATTACCACTTTCAGTGTCAGAAGTCCTTCATACTAATAGTTTCAGTGCCAAAACTTTCCCAGAGTATTGCCATTAATCCTTCAAAGTCAACAGAGTATTACCATTAACCCTTTAGTGCCAGCACTTTTCCAGAGTATTGCCATTAAACCTTTCAGCTGCCAGCACTGACATGATATACAGTATGTACCTGCTTTCCATGTCTCCTCTATTGAATTGTTCACTCCTCACCTACTCAAAGTTCTAATTGGAGAGTTGAGTGGAAGGAAGGAAGAGGCAGGGATAGGGATCTCATGGCTGCTAGTCACAGGGGTCACTGTTATAAAGTCTGCAGCAGCTTTTACCTGGCATTTTAGAACTGTTCTCCTCAGTACTATTAGCTCAGCTCACCCCCCCATCTTTCCTTCACCTTCTGTTTATTTGTAACATTTTATCCAAGTAAAGGGAGCTGAGTTCAGGCTCTCTACTCACTACAAAGTTACAGATTATAGCAGCAGAATAAAAAGCAAGTAAAAGCTGACAGGGAGATGCTATGGAGAACACTGGGCACCCTGGTTTAACATAGGCGTCCTAGTTCTTTGCCTAGGTGGCCTATGCCTAAAAACAGCCCTGCTCAGGGGGAACCTTATGCAACATTGCAATTGTCATGTTCCTTGCAGCAAAAGGGTCCTGCAGACAGGACGTTTGTACTTTGGAAGGATTATTTTCCCTTCAGAGAAAATCACTGGTTGGAAGATTATGGCCAGTAGTTAAGGGGTGAAACCTGGTACACAAATCCAATGGAAGGTCAGGGAGAGAAGACAGAACCAAGCAGGGTGGGTTACAACCTAGAATAATGATTAGTTATTAGTTAGATCCTTGACATACTAGAACCTCTTTTGTTTTTACTATATGCACTAGCACTACCACCATGGAACCCTGGAATGTGCATTATTCAGGTTTTCTTTTCTTTGTACTAATGTCTTAGATTGATAGCAATTCCACTATATGTAATATGTATGTTGTGTTGCCTAAGTTCTCCCACAGTCCCTTTAACTGTCAGAGAAAAAGGATCAGTCACATACCAAGCTTCACAAAACCTGAGCATTGTGATGTATATGTGAGCACGGAAATCCAGTATCCAAGTTAGTTTTTCTTCATTCTGTAATGTTCAATGTTGGACACATGATGGCAGCAGTTGCTAAAGTGTGTTCCTATGAGTTTCATAGCATAGAAAATTATTGTTGTGCCATATTAGTCCAATTTAAATGAACCGGGAAGGATAACCAACCCAGGCCCACTTCTATAAACCATAAAACTCGATTCCCCAGCAGTAGATCAAACTTGAATGCCTACCTCTGTTTTATCAGAGGGCATGTAACTGCTCTTGAATTTTGAGCCCTTGCAAGGGCATACCCGCCATGCTGTAAAAAGTAACCACTTTTGACTTTAATAAAAGAAGGGAGGAGAAACTTGTTTTCTAGCTGCAAATAACTCAGTATGTATATATGTATGTATAGTTTATTTATAAAGCGCCACTTGGGGACTCAGCACTGTACAGTAATAAAATACAATCAAGTCATACAAGGGGGATAAATACATGGATAGTTCAGTACATAAATATATAAATTATATAAATAGAAGTGCTAGAGCTTTGCCACAAGTGGAAAGGAGGTCCCTGCCCCATAGAGCTTACAATCTAGTTAGGTGGGTAACATACAGATACAATAGAATGGGTATAAGTGCTGGAGTGAGACGAATGCAGTGCAAATAAAACAATCAAATGAATGGTGCCCATTCCTTGAGGAGCTCCCACTTATATTCTTTCTGCCCTCCCTCTGAACGTGCTGACATCACCACACCCCTACATCACGGCACTGCTACGTCATGCGGCCACAATCTTATTGGACAATCGCAGCAAGTCTGTCCCTGCAACGCCAGGGCCGAGTTCCTTCAGCCTATTTGTATTGCCTACCACTCCCAGCATCCCTCCCAGGTCAGTTTCTCTGTTCCCTACGCTAGGTAGAGCTTCACAATAGTAAAAAATAAGAGCACTGTGATAGTTTTTCTAAGGACTAACAGTTTGTTTATTTGACAAGCTTTCGAGAGCTAAACCCTCTGATTTTAACAAAGACTTAATTAAATGCAAAGACGGGGGATCCAGAGGGTGAGAGAGGGGGGAGGGCTCCTCTGTAGTGGCGTAAGTAGGAATCACTGGACCCCCCAGCAAAACTATGGTGGGGCCCCTATCCATGCTTCATCCACAGTGGTTTTCTGGGAAGAGGCTATATCTGTCATAGAAAAAATAAGAAGATGGGGGCCCCTTGGCTCCTGAGGCCCCCTGTGGTTGCTCCCCCTGCTCCCCTCTAGTTATGCCCCTGCTCCTCTGTGCATTATAGAGTACTCAGTGACAGGGATAGATACATTTTTACACACTAGAATGCTCCTACTGTTCAGTTTCCTGGACTTTGAATGGGAACTACAGGACAACCATATAGAGCATATAGAGGCAAGGATTTATTTAGCACTACACAGTGGGGCCAGCAGTGTGTTTCATTTTAGTTTTGGGGATGGACATGCCCTTTAAGAGCTCAAAATTCATAAATGAGGCAGCTACAGTGTGGAAAGGGCCCGACAGACTTTAAAGGAAATATCTTGTTCGGGGGAAAAGGTTAAGTATTGTGAAATAGGTGAATGGGATCCAGGTTGAAGGGTTAAAACATTGTTAGGGAGGTGGACATGCCCTATATAATAGTGGTTGCCATTAGGGTGGCCACCTCACCTTAACTGTGGGCATCTTACAGTATATGTATAAGTCACTGTGGGCAACTTATATGTACAAATCACTGTGGTCAACCTATATTTACCAGTCTTTGTTCCACTCTGGTGCATATAATACCACCCTCCATGTGGCATATATACGTCAGCCATTAAAGGGCATGTCCACCCTTCTTAAAAACTTTTCATATAATATTCTCCCTGCTCCCCCAGCCCCAACCACTATAGTTTTAATATCAGAAAGTGCCCCAAATATTACTTACCTTCCCTCTATACACAACACAATGAAAGAGGTCCCTGCCACAGAGCTTATAATCTAGTTAGGTGGGTAAATAATAATTATGTACATTAACCAGGGGTGGATTATGGGCAAGTCAACCAAGGGGGTTGCTGGGTATGTGCCAGGGAGAGAGGTAGGTTGTGTGTTGGTGGTGTACCAAATACGTTGTGTACCAAATAAGTTGTGTACCAATGGTGGATGGTGTGTACTTATGCTATTACAAATATGTATGTGTATAATATGTATGTGTAATCGAAAGTGAGGGCCCACAATTCTGACTTGTCTAGGGCCCTATTTGATCTTAAAGGGTAAGTCCACCCCCCCAAAAAAACTTTATATTTCGATGTCAACCCTCCAAAACCTCGACCTGGCAAGGTTCATAAATTCCAAAGACACTTCTAGCATTACTTAATCAGCCTTTTTCCCCCCCAGTGGGCAACTGCTTGCTTCCATGCACAGAAGCAAGTAAAAGGGGCTGGACCAGCAGCACCTCCTATGATTAGCTGAGACATCGCATCTCAGCCAATCACAGGAGACATTGCCCGTCCAGCCCATTTTACTTGCTTCCGTGCACAGACAAGGCATGGAAGCAAGCAGAAGCATGCTGGGAGAAAGAAGGCTGGGTAAGTACTGTTAGACGCGTCTTTGGAATTTCTTAACCTCATGAGGTTGAGGTTTTGGGGGGTTGTCAACAAAATATAAAACTTTTTTGGGGGGTTGGACATACCCTTTAATCCGGCTCTGAAATTGAAAATTATATAAGTGCTTGGATCTAAAGAAGTTCCTGCCCTGTGGAGCTTATAGTCTAGCTATATGGGTAACATATTATCTATATACATTAAACATTATACTAATCACTATCACTTTTTATAATCATTTTTAATTCCTATTTAAAACATTTTCATTTAACAAAGCTTTCAATCTGGCAACCTTTTTTTCAAGAAAGGCCAGCCTGTCCTTGACAAACAGACATTGATTACAGTCAGGAAAACAATGTGGCTTTGGCTCTGGCTCCAGTTCTTGTACAGCTTCCTCTTCTACTGCCTCTGCCTCTTCTTCTTCCTCTTCTGATTTTTTTTTCTCTTCTTCTGCCTCTGCCTCTTCTGATTCATCATCCTTTTCTACTGGTAAGAAGATGGGTAATCAAGTTAGATTTGTGAAACAAGCCCCAGAAACATAATTACACTCCTTTATTCCTGTGGCTGTCTGCTCCAGGGCCTCTGCTTATCGGAATTTGCAAGCAGGGACAGACCAGGAGCCACATCTGTGATTGACTGAGAATCAGCCACGGGAATGAAAGAGTATGCAAGGTGGGGATTTTTTAACATTACACAGTGGGGCCAGTAGTGGGTTAAATTTTAGTTTTGGGGGTGGACATGCCCTTTAATAAATTACCAAACAGCTAAACAGATTTAAATAATACATTTCCCTTACTGATTTTAACTTCAGCTCTGTCTGTTAGGACGATGTTTTCTGACTTTATATCTCGGTGAACGATATAATTGTCATGGAGGTAGGAAAGACCCTTGGTAAAGAAACAGAAATAAATATAGTTATTACTGTATTTCTTACATTTTATACACATATTTAACAATCAATGTTGCTTTACTACCAGAACTTAGACTTAGTTTATTTGTTCTACTACTACTGAATATTTATATCTCATCTCGGCAGAATGGGAGTGAACGTCTCTTTTGGTCAACATTTCCTCTTACAAAACAATAAAAACTTCTAGCATTTAAATGCGTTTTAAAATCTTATAAACGGATTTCACCAAACTTACCTGTAACACCTCGTATGCTACATACTTGATCCAGTGTTCGGGGAAGCAGCATTTCGATGTTAGTGACATCACAGTTCCACATGCCACACCCGCGGCCGCTTACATTATGAGAACTCAGTAAGTAGGAAATCTAGTGGAGGCCAGAAATCCAGAGGACCATAACACAGGAGGAGGAATCCAGCAAATTTGAAGGGCGGAGAAACCAGAAAAATATTTGCGAACAATACTTTTAAAGCTAACAGCTTCCAACTAAACTAAAGTTGTTTTTACAGCGTTACTTATCCTTTAAATATTTTTATACTAATCCTACTAAGCACTATCACTATTTATAATAATTTTTAATTCCTATTTAAAACATTCTTCATTTAACCAAAGCTTTCAATTGGACATTTTTTCAAGAAAGGCCAGCCTGTCCGTTGACAAAACAGACATTGATCACAGTCAGGCAAAACAATGTGGCTTTGAATCTGAGCTACAGTCTGTACAGCCTTATCTTCTACTGCACCCTGCACCCTCTTCTACTGCCCTCTGCCTCTTCTTCTTCCTCTTCTGATTTTTTTGCTATCTTCTGCCTCTTTCCTCTTCTGATTCATCATCCTTTTACCTGGTTAAGAAATGGGTAATGTCTGTCTCCTGGGGATGTATACTATCATGAGGCGAGTATCCATTTATCTATCATTTCAAATACAGGAGTTCATATTATTAGTTTTTTACATTGCGTAGTAATATGTTACAATATAAAGGAATAGGCGATCTAATGAAATATTATACCAATATCTTACATATATATTATCTATTACTATGGTGATTAGAGAAAATAATAATTCCTAGCTTTCAAGATTTTACTAGGGCATGCGACAGAAAATACATGGACCTACACTAAAGTACAGCATTCAGAACATGTTACTATTAATAATGAGAATTTCCAATTCAGATTAATCTTATGATTATAACCCCCTATATGATAAATTATATATATTGAAAGAAGATTCTGGTTATTTATATAGCAGATAATGCCACCCCCATACTGTAAATTATAAGGATATTAGAGGAGGTGCTTGTTAAAGGGCATGGCGAAATCTAATATTGTTTGTAGGGGCGCCTGCCCCTTATCTCTTATTAATCCGACCCCTCATTAAGTACATCCCTGGCCTCGGTGCAAGTTTCATACAGTCACTTAACAGTCAAGGACCCACTGTCCCCCATAGCATGTTCTTACTCCTAGCCCCCTTACTTCTCTCATCCCCCGTTTTCACCCACCCTTAATGCTCGCATCTTTTGCGGAGGTGGGGAAAGTGAACGAAAGTGAACCAGAGGTAGAGGAAGGGGAAGCTAACTTCGAGAAGTATTATCGCAGCTATGAGTATTGTGTGCCGATTATAATGTAGCTTGTTATTTACAGTTGGATCCTTGCCAGAAACAAATGAAGGGGTGGATTATTATCATATTATTATTTCTATAATGGATATAAATCCCTTTATTTTCTACCTTCATAAGGGGTTCATGCCTTGATAAGTATTTCACACTGGCATTGTGACCATGATTTATACGTGGCTGCCTTAATAAAGAAAATGTGGTTTAGAGCCCTCTACACATGGTGCGACGATTTCTGGCGCTTTTCATAGACATGACATGACAAAGGGTCCGTAAGTCATCTGACCTGTAGAAACACAAAATCCTATAGCCATCGTTACTGACATTGGCTCATGGTTTTAAAAAACAGAAAACAGAAAGTCTTCTGCCAAAATAAGGTATCTTGATGGAATGTAAGTTTTGGATTGTTTGAAGAAGTTTATTTGTGTCAGCAGCCGAAATCCATCCCATCATTCCAAAGAAGATTATCCCTATCATTCAGTTATGCGGAGTACAAACAATTAAAAACATGGTTAGCTTCCCCGAATTAAAACAAATATCCACCCCTTAGAAAAACTTTTAATATAATATGATAGAGCACTTATTAAAACTTTCCACATGGTTTTATAATTATTAAATAAATAATTATTTAATAATAAATTATTAAAAAGTCCATGATCCTCCACCACACCCTCCCTCTCCACTGCTGCTGCTTCTGTTTTTCCCCCATTCCCCACAGCCAATGGCGTAGTGGGGCTGTGCAATGCGTGTCAGCCATTGGACCTGATAACATCACTGATCAGGCAGTGATTGACTGCCCTTACCCAGAAGTGCGAGCAGGAAATGCAAGAGCCACAAAGCGTGGATTGTAAAGTATGCGATCTCTGTACTGCGAGCATATTTAATCAAATTAAATCAAACAGGACTTAGTCCATAGGTGTGGCCTGCCCACTCATATTAAAGTTTTTACCGCGTGATGGACCCACAACCTTTACTAAGGGCTCCATTTATAAAGAGACGCCCCCCTTCAGAGCTCTCTCTCCACCCCTCATACACCAGATCATGACACATAGCCTGGAATTGCAGAGGATCCTTCCTTTCAGTGGAAACTATGTTCTCCCCTATAATCCCAACGTCATGTGTTATGACTATAAAAGTAAAATAGCGAGAGATCTACCAGTCAGTCAATGGCAGACAGGAATGACTCCTTTGGCATCAGAACCTGTGAATATATTTCGGAAAATGCTGAATCAACTAAAGGTTATGAAACAAAATGTGAGAAAATACAAATAATTAACATAACATTTATAAGAACATGCCAGTGGCACAGTTGTTTGTGCCGTGTCAACTGCTATTTTGTCTTTACCTAGATATTCTGTAAAGATTCGATGGTGCTAATAAACTTTCATGAAAACCCCCAATAATGTAGATGTAATATAAATCTACAATATTTCTCAATGGGTGTACAATGTACATAGAGCATAGAGATGATTTATTAATTAACATGTTTCTTTTATAGTTTTTTTTTTTTTTTACCAGCTCGATAATTGTTATTCCAAAACGACCAGA
Organism: Hymenochirus boettgeri; assembly: GCA_019447015.1. NCBI lineage: Eukaryota > Metazoa > Chordata > Amphibia > Anura > Pipidae > Hymenochirus > Hymenochirus boettgeri. The sequence goes on along the minus strand of CM033473.1, from coordinate 266,816,822 downwards.
TGCACCACGGCAAACAGAAAAAACTTGATAAACTGCTACCGGTAGAGTAAAGCCTTTGTATACAGTCCAACGCAAATGGGCGATACAAGTTCCCGAGCGCGTCAGCGTGGTACAAACGGTTGTTCATTTGTCGGTCCATGCGTTGGATGTCGCTGTACGAGGCTTTAGGTTCACAAGTGCCTATAGGAGTGAAAATTCATTTTAAAGTTTTTTTACTGAATTAAGGATCATGTAGATGCGAAAGGTAGATAGAATTAATATGATCGTTGAAATAATTAAAATATATTATAAAGCGCGCTATTCACCTTTACTACTTCAATCATATCAATGAAATACATTAAAAGATAAATAAATGTACTATTATGGTAATATAATATACCTTTGAATTGGCTATCCCAGAGTCATTTTTACTGATGGTAATAAAAGGCAAGAGCTCTGGTGCATGCCCATCTAAAGTGCGCCAATGCGTTTGTACTCTTGTCTTAGGCCCTTCTAGCTGAAACAGCAATCCAAAATCAGCTGACACACTGAAAGTACAATTGTAAATGTCATCAGTGACTTATAGGAAAGATTTCAGTTCCTGATATTTATTCATTTTAAGGATATGTCCACCCCAAAACAAAAAAAATTGATAGTGTAGGATACCCCAGCCCACGCCCAACCCACCCAGTTAGATTTTGAAACAAGCCCCAGAAACATAATTACACTCCTTTATTCCTGCGGCCTGTCTGCCCTCTACGAATCTGCTTGCCGGAAGTTGCAAAAAAGCGGGACCAGACTAGACAGCCCACATCGGATTGACTGAGAATCAGCCACGGGGAATGAAAGAGTTGTAAGTATGTTTCTGGGGATTGTTTTACAAATCTAGCATGGCGGATAGTGTAGTGCTAGGGCTGGGGCCTGCCCTACACATACTGAAAAAAGCCCATAATAAAGCTAGGGGTGATGAAAGGCCTCTTGAGGAAGGCGAGGGAGGCTCCACTGGGCAGCCAGTACTCAACAAGGAAAGAAGAAGCAGGCACGGATGACACCCTCACAGACACCTCCTACTCTTCACTCCGTTCTGAAACTTTGATCCAAGCCACTGCCAGTGAGAACCATTTGGAAGCAGAGATGCAAGGTGGGGATTTTTTAACATTACACAGTGGGGCCAGTAGTGGGTTTTTGGTTTTTTTTTGTTTTTTTGCTTAAATTTTAGTTGGGCGGTGGACAGCCCTTTAATAAATTACCAAACAGCTAAAACAGATTTAAATAATTAATTTCCCTTAATGATTTTAACGTCAGCTCTGTCTGTTAGGACGATGTTTTCTGACTTGTATATACCCGGTTGGACGATATAAGTTGTTGTGGAGGCTAGAAAGAACCTTGGATAAAGAAGCAAACAGAAATAAAATAGTTATTACTGGATTTCTTACATTTTATACACATATTTAACAATCAATCGTTACTTTATTACCCGAGACCTTAGACTTAGTTTTATTGTTTCTACTACTACTGAACTTATTATATCTCATTCTCGGCCAATGGGAGGTGAATGTTCCTTTAGTCAACATTTCCTCTTACAAAACAATAAAAACTTCTAGCATTTAAATGCGTTTTAAAAATCTTATTGAAACGGATTTCACCAAATCTTACCTGAACATCTCGCGATGCTACATATCTGATCCAGTGTTCGCGGGAGGAAGCCAGCATTTCGATGTTTGTTATTATAGAATTACAGGGAAGGCCACCTGCCACAGAACTCCATTGCCAAACTCATCATAGAATGAAAATAGCACAATAGATTATAAACAGCACCATTTCATATAGATAAAAAGATAGTTATACGCATATGGGAAATATAAAACTAATACATCTACATAAAGACTGATCAATTTCCGTGTGATTTTTAATAACCATTGTAAGAGGAGACAATATGTAAAATATGTATTTTTTTTAGTTTTCCCAAACAAAGACCGGAGGTTAACAAGCCCTTTATAGGAGTCCAGGATCACCTGGTTGCTCAAATAAGAAAGCGTGCTTCCTGCCCAGGTGCATCTTTCATTGATTTATTTGGCGAGCCTGAAAAATGGACTATGGAGTAAGACCAGCACTAGAAAACAAGTCTATATATAGAAACCCCTGGTCCAATTTAATGGCACACTCACTCCAACCCTTAATGCCTAGTATGCTATCATAAAAAGATGTTGGCTGATAAAGTTCCATTTTGCACCAGTTCTTATTATTACAGGTTAATGTACATATCTAAAAAAGGGCAATATAAACCAAGTCCAATGAAAAATGTCCTACCCATAGATGATCGGATTTATCCTGACTCTTTGAAGAAGGAGCACACCAAAGAAACAATGTTCTTGTGCTGGCCGCGAACTGGCTAAAATGTCGACACTCCTGTAATCCTTACACAATGTCCTGAATACAGAGAACAAGAAAGAATTAATGTTTAGTAGACGATAATAAATAAACAGCATCACAAGAGAAAGTACCCCAGTCTAGTTAAGGGCAGAAACTAACAGCAGATTCAATAAAGGTCGTATCGTTTAAAAATGAGCTGCCCCTAATTTTGCCCCCAACCACTCAGATGTTAGCTGTTAAATGTTCATATGATTGGATGAGTTGCGGGCACCAAAATTAGACCCACCATTTTTAACAATAAGAACTTTTATGAATAACCCTGATAGAATCTAGTTATTCGGCTAGAGCGAAATATATTCTATTCTATGTGATTCCAGGATAACAGACACATTAATGCCAACGAACCATAAAAATAAAACCTCCTGTGATATATCACATTTCGCATTTTTCAATGAAAACTATTATACCGTAATGTTACTATATAGGAATAAGATCCATTACCAAATGACTTTACGACCTTTGCTGCCACATACGTGCGATTCTCCTCTCCTGAGTGCGTCTTGTAATAGAGAAAGTTTTAGATACAAATTCACCCGGGCTGAAATGTATTGGTTCTATAGCGGAGGGGAAATCTCAGTACCTTATTTCCTCTAAAATTAAGTTCAATAGAATTGTTATATTGTGGAATATGGAGGTAACATGGACCAATTGGCGTAAAAGGCCGAAAGAAGAAAAATGTGTTTTAGGAAGCACTGTACATGTTTTGTGGTGAATCAGACAGTTAAACCATCTGACTATCTCCAATGTTGCGGGTGATGGTTAAATCAAGTTACATAAACAATACAGTGGCATGTTGTCACTGACGTCGTGACCGCTCAAAAAATGCCTGGTAATCCTAAGAAAACTCTAAGTTAGTGGAAACATGAGCGAACTTGTTGAAAAAATAGCCTAAACTATTTCATTTAATATAACGTTTATAAATGCCTCCCTTATAGACTTCTCCAAATACGCCTCTCTTCCATAAACTGAAAATTTTCAAACACAGTTGATGGATCCTAAACAACATCACAAATAAAACCATGTACAGAATAATGCTAATGTACAAGTCTTGGTTACTCAGGTTGTATCAGATGGCTGAGGGGAAACAGGGATCTATAGACAGTCGCTATTTTCACCAGTAAAATCCAATGATAAAGGACCAGGACCCCCCCCGGAGCGAGAATAATGGCCTCGAGGAGAATATAAACAACGTACAGACAATTTCTTTTTTACTTACTTTGAATTTCGAGAAATCTCTTCTAAAAAATAAAGAGATAAACCAATAAGATGGCCGTAACTTGTACTGGTTATTTGTTTTTATTACGTCCTTCCTTGATGATCCTGATCCGTTTCCTTAAATACAAATAGCATTTGGGCCCAACTCACAGCCACAAGTGGCAGTTTTTAAAAATAAAATGTGCTGCCCATGGGTGTTGGGATGCCGCGCCGTACTATAGGTTGGGCCATGGAAGGAATAGACAAAATAAAAACAAACTGTAGAATAGGTACCTAGACACGCGCGCCACATGTGGCCTGTTAAAATGTAATGTCTGAGGGCCACGTGGTGGCCCGTACTATAGAGGGGATACAGGGAAGGATGGGCAAAAAAGTAATAAATTTGTACATTTGCTTTCTACTTAGCATTCCTTGATGAATCCTGTTTCTGTTTCATAAATATAAAAAATGCTTGTTTTAGTTTATCTATATCATGCGATTACCAACCTGTGCCCACATGGTTGCCGTTGGAATACATTTTTGGCCCGTGGGATCTGTCTTTTGGGGGGCCGAGGGCTATAGGTGGGGCCATAGGTGATCATGGATCGGACTTGGACAGCTGATGGGTCTAGGCCCAAGACAAGTGAACCCTTAACTAGCTGGGAGGCTGGTCTCCAGCTCAGCAAGGTGGGCACCCCTAATCTATAGTAAAATTACCACAGATTCCCAGTCCAAAGTTGCGAAAGTATTTTGTTAAAAAAAATTGGATTATAAATAAATAATATTTATTTGATTGTCAGATTTACTTACTTTTCCTAGGACTCCTCGTCGCCAAAGTGAATCTCACAGCTTTAGGTTTTGCCCCCTCAATGTTTGCTTAAGAAAAGGAAAGGAAGAACAGTTGTCATTTTCAGATTGTTTGAGTTTATTAATTAACAGCCACTCATACAAATTAGATACAAATGATCAGGAAAAGAAAACCCTTATAATCAAATAAAGAAGAGTGAGGAGTTTAAATTTCTAATAAGAATTGACATGGGTGGAAATGAATATCAATGAGTTCTCAGTTCTAGTGGTGCATGGTTCTGGAGGGGTTGATTGGTTGATAGAATTAATAAAAATCTCCTTCCTTATCTCTTACCGGAGAGAGGCTTTCCACCTTCTATCCGCCATATCATTTGGGCAAACGTCAGCAGGAATCCTATAAACAGATAGTGTAGGAGAAACTGCACTTAAGAGATGTACTAATTGACCAGAAATAATAACTGTTCATGCTTCTGCCCCACACAAGACTAAGAGGGACGAGAGGGGCCAATATTATAAATGTACAGGTAGAGGTAACAGTAAATACAGTAGAATGCGTTATGTTCATTCTATCTGTTTCCCAATACTGGAATTTGCCACAAGAGAAGAGCGACAGAGAGGCGCCAATATATAAAGCGCCTACAGTAGCCGCTACAATAAATACAGTAGACAGGGTTAATGTCCTTCTCTTATGTTTCCCAATACTGGAATTTGCCACAAGATAAGAGACAGAGAGCGGGCAATATATAAGGTACAGTAGCGCCCCTACAGTACATACACTTAGAATGGTTACTGTTCCTTCTTCGTTCCCAATCCGAATTGCACAAGACCTACGAGTGGCCAGAGAGCGCGACAATATATAAAGGCTACAGTAGGCTACAGTAAATACAGTCGAAGGTTAATGTTTATTCTCTCTGATTTCCCAATACTGAAATGCCACAAGACTAAGATGGACAGAGAGGCGGCAATATATAAGAGGACAGTTAGGCCACAGTAAATACATTTAGATGAGTTAATGTTCCTTCTCTCTGGTTCCCAATACTGGAATTTGCACATAGACTAAGCAGGACAGAGAGGGGCCAATATATAAAGGTACAGTGAGGTACAGCTAAATACAGTCCCCCCCCAACCCCCCCCCCCCCCCCACCCCCCCACTAGAAGGTTAATGTTCCTTCTCTCGTTCCCAATATGGAATTTGCACAAGAGTACGAAGCAGAGAGGGGCCAATAATAAAGGTACAGGAGGTACCAGTAAGATACAGTAGGATGCGTCTAATGTTCCTATCTCTGCTTTCCCAATACTGGAATATGCAACAAGATAAGAGAGACAGAGAGAGGGGCAATAATAAAGGTACAGTAGTAAGGTACAGTAAAACAGTCTAGAGATGGTTAATGTTCCTTCTCTATGTTCCCAATACTGGAATATACACAAGACTAAGAGGGCCAGAGAGGGGCAATAGCAGTAAAGTAACAGTAGGTACAGTAAATACGTTAGAATGGCTTAATGTTTCCTTCTCTCTGTTTCCCAATACTGGATTTGCACAAGACTAAGAGGGCAGAGAGCCGGGCAATATATAAAGGATACAGTAGGCTACAGTAAATACAGATAGAAGGTTAATGTTCCTTCTCTCTGTTTCCCAATACGGAATATGCCACAAAGACTAAGAGGGCAGGAGAGGGGCAAATATAAAAGGACAGTAGGTACGTAAAATACGTAGGATGACGTTAATGTTCCTTCTCTCTGTTTCCCAATACTGGAATATGACAAGACTAAGAGGACAGATAGGCGGCAATATATAAAGACAGTAGGTACCGTAAGTAAATACCGTTAGAAGGTTAATGTTCCTTCTCTATGTATTCCAATACTGCGAATATGCCCACAAGACTAAGAGGACAGAGAGGCCCGGCCAATATATAAAGGCCTAACAGTAGGTACAGTAAATACAGTAGAATGTTAATGTTCCTTCTCTCTGTTTCCAATACTTGCCGAATATGACACAAAGACTAAAGAGGACAGATGAGGGGCAATATATAAAGGTTCAGTAGGGACCCTTAAGCTAAATACAGTAGAATGGTTAATGTTCCTTCTCTCTGTTTCCCAATACTGGAATATGCACAAGACTAAGAGGACAGAGAGGCGGCAATATATAAAGGTACAGTAGCGCTACAGTAAATACAGTAGCCGAGGTTAATTGCTTCCTTCTCTCTATTTCCCAATACTGGAATTTGCCACAAGACTAAGAGGGCAGGAGGTGCCAAGTATATAAAAGGCCTACAGTAGGTACAGTAAATACAGTAGCGATGGTAATGTTCCTTCTCTCTGTTTCCCAATACTGGAAATAGGCCCACAAGACTAAGAGCGACAGAGACGGCCATATATAATGCCTACAGTAGGTACGTAAATACAGTAGAATGGTTAATGTTCCTTTCTCTCTGCTTTCCAATACTGGAATATACACAAGACTAAGAGGACAGAAGGCGGCAATATATAAATGACAGTGCTACAGTAAAATTACAGTCTTTAGAATGGTTAAGTTCCTTCTCTCTGTTTCCCAATACTGGAATTTGCACATTGCCACTAAGACTAAGGGGCCAGAGAGGTGCAATATATAAAGGTACAGTAGGTACGTAAATACAGTAGAATGGTTATTAATGCTTCCATTCTCTCTGTTTCCAATATGCGAATTTGCACAAGACTAAGAGGGCAGAGAGGGGCAATATATAAAAGGACAGTACGGATACCGTAAAATACAGAGAATGGTTAATGCTCCTTTCTTGTTTCCCAATACTGGAATCGAATTGCACAAGACTAAGAGGGCAGAGAGGGGCCCACAGGGCCCCTTACAATCTAGTGTAGGTGGGTAAAAATTAATTATGTACATAACAGGGGGGATTAAAGGCAAAGCAACCAAAAAAAAAAAAAAACAACTTTAGCTAGAAAGCGGTATCTGTAAAAGATTGTGACTCAATTTATTTCTGCCTCTATCTCCCCTTAGAGCCTTCTATTGTTCAAAGTTTGCCAGATTCCTCCTCTAGTTATGCCTTGGAGTTCTGCCCCACGACAAACAAAAAAAAAACCCAAAAAAAGCAAAAACCCCCCCCCCCCCCAAAAAAGAGATTTCCATAATTACTGCCTCAGGTCCCATAAGTTAAGCGTCTTTAGGTAGCGAGTGTACGCGGGGCATGCCATCTTGATGTAATGCCGCCGTGACACGTCCCACAGCCACACCCGGCCACGCTACTTATGGAACTCAGTAAGAGGAAATCTCGTGGCGGCAGAACCAAGAGGCCAAGAACAAGGCAGGAGGAATCCAGCAAATTTGAAGCGGAGGATAATAAACAGAGAAAAAACATTTGCCAACAATACTTTTAAATGATACGACCTTTCTACTAAACTAAGTTGGTTTTACAGGTACTTATCCTTGTTAAACATTATAGATGTGAGGAACATACTATATCATTTGCTATCACCTTTTTATACTAATTCCTTTTTAAAATATTCAGCTAATCAAAGCTTCCATCTGGCAACCTTGTTTTTGAAGAAAGGCAGCTTCGTTTGACAAACAGACAATCGTTCCTCTATTCTTCCATCTTCCTCTTCTCATTCACATCCTTTTCTATGGTAAGAAGATGGGTAATGTCTGTCTCCTGGGTGATGTTACTATCCTGGGCGAGCTATCCAAATTTATTATCATTTCAATTATACAGGAGTCAATTATTAGGTTTTGACATTAGTAGTAATATGTTACAAATATAAAAGGAATAGAGGTATCTAAGAAAATATACCAATATCTTTACATCTATATTATCTATACATGGTCCGGTTAGAGAAAAAATAATAATTCCTAGTTTCAATACGGGATGCACAGAAAATACACATGGCCACCTAAAGTACAGATGGCCTACACTTTGTTACTATCTAATAATGAGATTTCCAATTCAGATAATTCTCCTGATTATATATTTGTACTATAGGTATAATATTATATATATGATAAGATTCTGGTTATTATTATAGCAGTAATGACACCCCCCTACTGAAATTATAGAGATATTAGAGGAGTGTTTGATAAAGGCATGGCGTGAAATCTAATATTTTTGATAGGAGGGTGCAAATTATCTATTTAGAATCCGATCCCTCTAATTTAAGTACATCCCTGGCCTATGTGCAAGTTCATACAGTCACAAAAGTCAATGACCACAGTCCCCCCAGCCATGTACTTACTCCTAGCCCCCTTACTTCTCCCAGCCCGTTTCACCCCCTCCTTAATGATCACCATCTTTTGCGGAGGTGGGGAAAGTGAACAGAGGTAGAGGAGAGGGAGAATAACATTTCCGAGCAAGTTATTAATCGGCACGCTTTATGTATTAGTGTGCCGATATAATGTATTATTTACAGTTGGACTCCTTGGAAACCAATGACAGGGGTGGATCTATATCAATATTTATTATTCCTATAAGGGAATAAATCCCTTTATTTTCTCCCCCCCTTCATAAGGGTTCATGCCTTTGTAAAGTATGTCCATCTGGCATTGTGCCTCGCGATTTATACGTGGCTGCTTAAATAACAGAAAATGTGCGTTTAGCAGCTTACACATGGATGGACGATTTTCTGGGTTGTTCAATTTAGACATGACATGACAAGGTCCGTAATTCATCTGACCTGGAGAAACACAAAATCCTATATCAATCTTTACTTGACATTGGCCTCATGCTAAAAAACAGAAACAGAAAGTCTTCATAGCAAAATATATCTTTGATGGAGGTAAGTTTTGGATTCTTTGAAGTATTGTGCAGCACCCAGCCTGAAATCCCATACCCATCATTCCACAGAAGACATTTCCCTATCATCAGTTTGGCGATACAAACAATAAAAACATGGTAGTTCCAGGAATTAAAACAAATATCCACCCCTTAGAAAAACTTATAATATGATATGTAGGAGCACTTAAAACTTTCCAAATTGGTTATAATTATTAAATAAATAATTATTTAATAATAAATTATTAAAAAGTCCATGATCCTCCACCACACCCTCCCTCTCCACTGCTGCTGCTTCTGTTTTTCCCCCATTCCCCCCAGCCAATGGCGTCGTTCCATGGCATTCCATGGCTGACAGCCAATGGTGTCAGCCATTGGCTGTAACATCACTGTCCAGACAGTAATGACTGCCCTTACCCAAGAAGTGGAGACAGGAAAATGCCAGAGCCACAAAGGTGGATTGTAGTATGAGATCTCGTCTGCGAGCCCATATTTAATCAAATTTAAACAAACAGAATAGTTATAAGCGTTGCTGCCACATCATATTAAAAGTTTTTCAAAGGGCTGGACATACCTTACTAAGGACTCAATTAAAAGAGGGTAGGCTTCTTATTATACAAAGACCATTCCTGACCATGTAAATTAGAGGATACCTTTCTTTCAGTGGAAAGTATGATTCTCCCTCTCATACCAACGTCATGTGTTTTATGTATAAAAGTAAAATTAGCAGGGCTCCATTGAGACCTTACCAGTCCTTCAATGGCAGACATGAATGACTCCTTTTTGCCCATCAGAACCTTGAATATTATTTCGCGAAATTGCCTGACAAGCTAAAGGTTATAGAAACAAAATGTTTTTATCTGAGAAAATACAATAATATAAATTAACATTTATAAGAAACATGGGTGCACAGTGTGCGTGTCAACTGCTATTGTGTCTTTACTTAGATATGCTGTAAAGATTGATGGGTAATAAACCTTTCATTGAAACCCCCAATAATTGTAGTACTATGTCATATAAATCTAAATATTTCAATGGGTTACAATGTACATAGAGATAGAGATGATTTATTACTTACGGGTTTAGTTTTGCCATCTCGATAATTGTTTATTCCAAAAGGCCAGATGCACACTGGAAAACAGAAAAAACTTTGATAAACTGCTACGGTAGCTTAGAGGTAAAGCCCGTATACACGTCCAACGCAAAATGTCGATACAATTCCCGCGAGAGCGTCACGTGGGGACAAACGTTGGGTCGTTGTTTCATTTGTCGGTCCATGCGTTGGATGTGTGATACGAGACTTAAGGTTCACAACGTGTATAGGGACAAATCATTTAAAGTTTTTACTGAATTAAGGACATGTAGATGCAAAAGTAGATAGAATAATTATGATGTTGAAATAATTAAAATATATATAAAGCTGGGATACCCTTTAACTATTCAATCAATCAATAAATACATTAAAGATAAAATAAATGTACTATATGGCTAATATAAATATACCTTTGAATTGTATCCCAGGTCATTTTTAGGAATAACAGGCAAGAGCCCTCTGTGCCTGCCCAATCTAAAGTGCCGCAATGCGTTTGATAATCTTGTCTTCAGGCCCCTTACTAGATGAACAGCAATTCCAAATCAGCTGAAAGTACACAATTGTAAAGTCAATCAGCTGACTTATAGGAAAGATTTCAGTTTCATGAGATTCTATTCATTTTAAAGGCACACCCCCAAAAACAAAAAAAATCTGTAGTAGTGTAGAGAACCCCAGCCCACCAGCCGACCGCCAAGTTAGATTTTTGAAACAAGCCCAGAAAAACATAATTACACTCTTATTCCTGAGGCTGTCTGCTCCTACGACAGGGACCAGACTAAGAGCCAAATCTGTGATTGACTGAGAACAGCCAGGAATGACAGAGTGTAAGTATTGTTTCTGGGGATGTTATTTACAAATCTAGCATGGCGGCTTAGCTGTAGTGTAGCTGGGGTGTTGCCCTACACATACTGCAAAAAAGCATAAGCTAGGGGTATGAAAAGGCTCTTGAGGAAGGGAGGGGGCTCCCTCCGGGGCATGCCAGATACCTCAACAAGCGAAAGGAAGAGCAGGACCATTCCGGAGACACACAGACACCTCTACTCTTCACTTTCTGAAACTTGATCAAGCCACTGAGGAGAACCATTGGCAGACCAGAGATGCAAGGTGGGGATTTTTTAACATTACACAGTGCGGGCCAGTAGTGGGTTAAAGTTTAGTTTTGGGGGGGACAGGCCCTTAATAAATTACCCCACACAACAAGCTAAACAGAGTTTAAATAATACATTTCCCTTTAATGCATTTTAACTTAGCTCTGTCTGTTTAGGAAGATGGTTTCTGACTTTATATCCCGGTGCAGACGATTCATAATTGTCGTGGGGTAGGAAAGACCCGTGCGTAGAAGAAACCGAATAAATATAGTTAGTTACTGTATTTCTAATTTTATACCACATATTTAACAATCAATTGTGTACTTTATTACCAGAAACTATAGACTTAGTTTATTTTCTACTACTATTGAATATTTATAATCTCATCTCGCGCAGAATGAGGAGGAATGTCTCATTGTAGTCAACAGTTCCTCTTACAAACAATAAAATTCTAGCCCATTTAAAGCGTGTTTTAAATCTTATAAAAGGATTTCACCAAAAAACTACCGGTAACATCTCGGATGACCACAATACTGATCCAGTGTTCGGGGATAGAGAAGCGCATTTCGATGTTTGTTTTAATTATAGAATACAGGGAGCCCCACCTGCACAGAACTCCATTGCCAAACATCATAGAATGAAAATAGACACCAATAAATTATAAACAGCATTTCATATAGATAAAAAGATATTTATACGCATTATGGGAAATATAACACTAATACATCTACATAAAGAATGATAAATTTCCCGTGATTTCTTAATAACCATTTAAGGGCAGACAATATGTAAAATATGTATGTTTTTTTAGTTTTCCCAAAGACCAGAAGTTAATCCAGCCCCTTATAGGAGTCCAGGACTCCACCTGGATTGTCCAATAGGAAAGTGTGCTCCTTGTAGAGTACATCTTTCTATTGATTTATTTTGGGAGCCTGAAAATGGGCACAGTAAGACCAGCACTAGAAACCAGTCTATATATATATATATAAAGCCCTTGTCCAATTTAATGGCACACTCCACTCCAACCCTTATATGCCCTAGTGCTATCATAAAAAGCTGTTGGCTTGATAAAGTTCCATTTTGCACCATTTCTTATTACAGTATATTTACACATCAAAAAAAGGGCAATATAAACCAAGTCCAATGAAAAATGTCCTACCCATAGATAATCGGATTTATCTGCTCTTTGGAAGAAGGAGCACACAAAGAAAACAATGTTCTTGTGCTGGCAGCGCTTTAAAATTTCGACCTCCTGTAATTCCTTATCATAATTATCCTGAATACAGAGAACAAGAAAGAATTTAATGTTTAGACGTATATAATGAGTACAGAACGCGGAGGCTCATGGAAACTCCAGTGTGCCGCAGAACAAATACGTTAAAATCGTGTTAACTGTGTGCTTGCCGGTGACACGGACAACAACTATTCAAGCCATTGAACCATTACATCGACCGATGTGCAATATACAATACAGTCAACATTATGGTTACACCTGCATATTTTCCCTTTAAACACGTTTAAATAATAACATATTTTATAAATTTTTTATATGAGCCATCGCTTCACTCATTTATAAGTAAAACAGAGTGTTTTTATTGTACGCTGCCCATTGGACAATCTCTCACTCCATTTAACAGGTACACAGGTTTTTATCGTACACTGCACCAATGGGAACCCAATCTCATTCACTCACATTTAACAGTAAAACCGGTGTTTATTCGTACCTGCACGATTGACAATCTCACTCCATTTATACAGTTACAGAGGTTTTACGTCTCGCAACCACTGGACCATCTCTTCCCTCCATTTATCCAGTAACCGGTGTTTTCTCGTAATGCACCTTGGACAATCTCACTCCTCCATTTATACAGGTAAACAGATTTTTAAATCGTATGCTGCACCATTGGAACAATCTCTTCCCTCCATTTATACTGGTAAACCGAGTGTTTTATCGTACGCTGCACCATTGGACAATCTCTTTCACTCCATTTATACAGGTACACAAGTGGTTTATTGACGCTGCAACTGCAACCATTGGACAATCTCTTCACTTCACCTCCATTATGCATGTAAACAGGGTGTTTTGAATTGTACGCCTGCACCATTGTACAATCTCATCCCTCCCTTTATACGGTAACCAGAGTGTTTTTATCGTAACGCTGCCCATTGGACAATCTCACTCCATTTAATACAGGTAAAATAGTGTTTAATTGTACTCTGCACCATTGGACAATCTCTTCACCTTCCATTTATACAGGTCAAAACAGATTTTTTAAAAATCGTACGCTGCACCATGGGACAATCTCCTTCACATCCATTTATACCGTTTAAACGAGTGTTTTATTGTACGCTGCAACCATGGCAATCTTTCACTCCTTTATCCATTTAAACAAAGTGTTTGAATCGTACGCTTCACCATTGGACAATCCTCACTCCATTTATCCAGCTAAACAGAGTGTTTTATGTACGCTGTCAACCATTGGACAATCTCCTTCCCCATTTATACAGTTAAAAGCAGAGGTTTTTATAACAATAAATCGTACTCTTCAACCATTTGACAATCTCTTCACTTCCATTTATACAGGTAAACAGAGTGTTTTTAATGGTAAAGGCTGCACCATTGGACAACTCTTCACTCCATTTAGTACAGGTAACCAGATTTTTTATCGTATACGCGCACCATTGGACATCCCACATCATTTATACAGGTAAATCGTGTTTTATCGTACGCGCACCCTTGGACACTCTCGTCATCCATTTATACCGTAACATAGTGGTTTATAGTACGCTGCCCATTGGACAATCTTCTTTCACTCCATTTATACAGGTAAACAGAGTGTTTTTATTGTAACCTGCACCACCATTGACAATCTCTTCCACTACATCCATTTATACAGGTAAACAGAGTGTTTTAATGTACACTGCACATTGGACATCGCTTCACTACTCCATTCTACATGTAACAGAGTTTTTTTATCGTACGCTGCACCATTGGACATCTCTTCACTCCATTTATACAGGTAAACAGAGTGTTTTTATAATCGTACGGCTGCACCATTTTGGACAATCTCTTCACTAGTTATCAGGTAAACAGAGTGTTTTTAATCGTACGCTGCAACCATGGACAATCTCTTCACTCCAATTAATACAGTAAACATAGTGGTTTTATTAAATCGTACGCTGCACCATTGGACCTCTCTTCACTCCATTTCTACAGTAAAAGAGTGTTTTATCGTACGCGCATCACCATTGGTACAATCTCTTCACGTCCATTTATAACAGGTAAACACGAGTGTTACTCGTAACCTGCACATATTGGAGCAATCTCTTCACTCCAGTTATAAAAAACAAATTTTTAACCAAGGTTTAAACGAGTGTTTTATCGTACGCTGCAACCATTGGCCAATCTGTTCCTACACTCCATTTATACAGGTAAACAAGTTTTTAATCGTACGCTGCACCATTGGGACAATCTCTTCACTCCATTTATACAGGTTCAACATCGTGTTTTTAATCGTACTCTGCAACATGGAACATCTCTTCTCCATGTATACAGGAAAACATAGTGTTTTAATCGTACGCTGCAATGCACCATTGGACACTCTATCACTCTATTTATAAAATACAGTCAACAGAGTGGTTTATCGTACGCTGCACCATTGGACAATCTCTTCCTCCATTTATCATGTCAAAAACAGAGTGTTTTTAAAATCGTACGCTTCACCATTGGACATCTCTCTCACCCATTTATACAGTTAAAACAGAGTTTTTTATTGTACGCTGCAACCATGGACAATCTCTTCATCCAGTTATACAGTACAGAGTGTTTTATGTACGCTGCACATTGGACATTCAAAAAAAAAAAAAATCTTCCCTCCCTTTAATACATGTGAAACAGTGTTTATCGTACGCTGCAGCCATTGGAAAATCTCTTCACTCCTTTTATACAGGTAAAACATAGGGTTTTTATCGTACGGCTGCCCATTGGTGACATCTCTTCAACTCCATTTATACAGGTAACTAGTGTTTATCGTACGCTTTGCAACATTGGGACGATCCTTCACATCCTTTCATACAGGTAACAGAAGTGTTTTAATCGTACGCTGCACACCATTGGACGATCTCTTCACTCCTTTATAATTACAGGTCACATAATGTTTATCGTACGCTGCACCCATTGGCACCGATCTCTTCACTCCATTGATACAGGTAACATAGTGTTTTATCTACGCTGCAAAACCATTTGAACGATCTCTTCACTCCATTTTATACAGGTAAACAGAGTGTTTTAATCGTACCTGCACCATTGGACGATCTCTTCACCTCCATTTATACAGGTAAACACAGTGTTTTAATCATACGCTGCACCATTGGACTGATCTCTTCACTCCATTTATACAGGTAAACAGAGTGTTTTATTGTACGCTGCAAACCATTGGACAAATCTCTTTACTTCCATTTATACAGGTAAACAGAGTGTTTTAATTATCGTATGCTGCCCCATTGGACATCTCTTCACTCCATTTTACAGGTAAACAGAGTGTTTTGTACGCTGCCAAATGCACCATGGGACCACTCTCTTCACTCCATTTATACAGGTAATATGTTTTATTGTACTCTGCACCATTGTACAATCTCTTCACTCTCATTTAATGACAGGTAAACGAGTGTTTTATCTACGCTGCACCAATGGACAATCTCTTCACTTCCATTTATAACCAGTAAACATATTGTTTACTCGTACGCGCACCATTGTACAATCTCTTTAACTCACTACCTTCCATTTATACAGGTAAACAGAGTGGTTTTTAATCGTATCGCTGCAACATTGGACAATCTCTTCACTCCATTTTACTGGTTAAATATAGTGTTTTAATCGTACGCTGATAAACGGCGAAAAAGAGTGTCCAATGGTGCAGCGTACGATAACTCTGTGTTTACCTGTATAAATTGGAGTGAAGAGATTGTCCAATGATTAGCGTACGATAAAACACTCTGTTTAGATGGGTTTACCTGTATAAATGGTGTGAAGATTGTCCAATGCTGCAGCGTACGATAAAACACTCTGTTTACCTTATAAATGCTGGTGAGATTGTCCAATGGTGCATCGTAACGATAAAACACTCTGTTTACCTGTTATAAATGGTGTGTAGATTGTCCAAATGGTTCAGCGTACGAAAAACACCTGTTTTACCTGTAAAAGTGTGAGAGGTTGTCCATGGTGCAGCGTATCTAAAACACTCTGTTTACCTTTATAAATGGAGTGAATAGATTGTCCAATGATGCAGCACTCCTTCGCCCATTTATCTACTGGTAAACAGAGTGTTTTATCGTACGCTGATACGCTGAAAGATTGTCCACATGGTGCAGCGGACGATAAAACTCTGTGTTTTACCTGTTAAATGGAGTGACGAGAGTTCCAATGATGAGCGTACGATAAAACCTCTGTTTAGTATGTTTACCTGTATAATGGTGTGATATTGTCCAATGGTGCAGCTACGATAAACACTCTGTTTACCTGTATAATGTCTGTGAGATTTCCAATGGTTGCAGGTAACGATAAACACCTCTGTTTACCTGTATATTGTGTGAGATTTCCAATAGTTCAGCGTACGATAAACACTCATGTTTTACCTGTATAAATGGGTGAGATTGTCTCTGGTGCAGTCGTGATGATAACACACTCTGTTTACCTGTATAAATGTAGTTGAAGAGATTGTCACATGGTGGCAGCATACGATAAAACACTATGTTTACCTGTATAATGATTGAATGATTGTCCAATGTGCAGAGGAGTGGCGTACTATAAAACACTCTGTTTCCTTTTTTAAATGGTGTGAAGATTTGTCCCAATGTGCAGTGTATGTAAAACAACTTTGTTACCTGATAAATGTGTGAGATTGTCAATGGTGCAGCGTACGATAAAAACGCTGTTTCCTGTATAATGGAGTGCAGAGATTGTCCAATGGTGCAGCGACGAGAAAACACTCCTGTTACCTGTATAAATGAGTGAAGATATTGTCCAATTGTGCAGCATATGAACAACACTCTGTTAACCTGTATAAAAGGGAGTGAAGAGATTGTCCAATTGTGCAGCGTACGATAAAAAACTCTGTTTACCTGTTAATATTTAGTTAAATATTGTCCAATGGTGCAGCGCTGAGAAAACCGCGTTACCTGTTAAATGGTGGGTGAATTGTCCAATGGTTGCAGTCGTAATGATCAACACTCGTTTTACCTGTATACAATGTAAGTTAAGATAATACATCCAATGGTGCAGCAATAGTAAAACACTCTTTTATTAAACCTGTATAATGAAGTGAATAGATTGTTCAATGGTGCAGCGTACATTAAACTCTCTGTTTACCTTTAATAAAATGGAAGTGAAGAGATTGTCCAATGGTGCAGCGTACGATAAAACGCTTCTGCTTTACCTGTATAAATGGATTGAAGAGATTGTGTCCAATGGTGTAGCGTACAATTAAAACACTCTGTTTACCTGTATAATGGAGTACAGAGATTGTCCAACGGTGCAGCGTACGATAAAACACTCTTTTTTACCTGTATAAATGGTGTGAGATTGTCCAATGATGCAGCGTAGATAAAACACTCTGTTTACCGTATAAATGAGTGAAGAGATTGGTCCAATGGTGACAGCATATGAAAACACTTGTTACCTGTATAACGGAGTGAAGTGATTGTCCAATGGTGCGCGTACGATAAAACACTCTGTTCTTACCTGTATAAATGGGGTGTAATTGTCCCATGGTGGCAGTGTATGTAAACACTTTGTTTAACCTGAAATAAATGGTGTGAGATTGTCCAATGGTGCGTGTACGATAAACACTACGCTGTTTTTACCTGTATAAATGGAGTGAAGAAGATTGTCCAATTGTGCACAGCTTATGTAAACACACTCTGTTTACCTGTATAAAGGAGTGAGAGGGGTCACAATGGTGCAGCATACGAAAACACACTAGTTTACCGTGTATAAATGGAGTGGGTGGAAGTGATTGTCGCAATGGTGTCAGCGTACATAAAACACTCTGTTTAGCCTGGTTAAGGGTGTGAGATTGTGGTTCCAATGGTGCAGGTGTAATGATAAAACACCTTTTTTCCCTGAATAAATGGGTGTGAATTGTCCAATGGTCAGCGTAGATAAAACCCTCTGTTTTACCTGTTAAAATGGAGTGAAGAGATTGTCTCAATGTCAGCATATGATAAAACAAACACTCTGTTACCTGTATAAATTTGAGTGAGAGATTGTCCATTGTGCAGCGTACGATAAAACACTCTGTTTTACCTGTATAAATGGAGGTGAAAGATTGTCCATGGTTCAGCATATTATAAAACACTCTTTTTACCTGTATAAATGGATTGAATAGATTGTCCAATGGTGGCAAGCGTAACGATAAACTCCTTTTACCTTAATAATGGGAGTGAAGAGATTGTCCAACCCAATGGTGCAGCTACGATAAACACTATGTTTATACCTGTATAAATGGAGTGAGATTGTCCCATGAGTGCAGCGTACTTATAAAACAGCTGTGTTTTTACCTGTATAAAGGGCGTGAGAATTGTCCCAATGGTGGGAAAAGCGTACGATAAAACACTCTGTTACCTGTAAAATGGAGTGAGATTGTCAATGGTGCAAGTGTAACGATAAAACACCTGTTTACCTGTGATAAAGGGAGTGAAGAGATTGTCCAATTGTGCAGGCGGACGATAAAACCACTGTGTTACATGTAATAAATGAGTGGAAGAGATTGTCCAATGGTGCAGCGCTCATAAAACACTGTGTTTTACCTGTATAATAAATTGAAGAGATTGTCCAATGGTGCAGCGTATTGATAAAACCTGTGTTTACCTGTATAAATGTGAGTGCAAAGATGTCCTGGTGCAGCGTACGATAAAACACGCGTTTACCTCGTATAAATGGCGTGAGATTTGTCCAATGTTGCAGCGTACGATAAAACACTGTGTGTTTTACCTGTGTAAATAGATTGAAGAGATTGTCCAATTGTGCAGCGACGATAACACACTCTGTGTACTTTATAAATGAGTGAGATTGTCCCCCAATGGTGCAGCTTACGAGAAAACACTCTGTTTACCTGTATAAAATGGAGTCAAGAGATTGTCCATGGTGCAGCTCGAATAAACACTCTTTTACCTGTATAAATGGAGTGAAGAGATTGTCCAATGGTGCCCTTACGATAAAACCCTGTTGTTTACCTGTATAAATGGAGTGAGAGATTGTCCACTGTGCAGCGTACAATAAACACTCGAAAACTGCCGTTTCCTGTATAATGGAGTAAGGCAAGTTGTCCATGGTGCAGCGTACGCATAAACACTCTGCTTAACCTTGGGTGATAATATGGAGTGAATAGATTTGTCCAATGGTGCAGCATACGATAAAACCCTCGGGGGGTTATTTCAATAAAAGTTCTTATCATTTTAAATGGTGCTAATTTTGCCCCAACCATCAGAATTTAATTACTTTCAAATGTTACATAAGTTCTGATTGGTTGGGGCAAATTACACCATTTTAAACGATAGGACTTTTTTGAATCTCCAATGCCTGGCAGCTTTGATACAACATCTGTTTACCTGTAGAAATGGAAGTGAAAGAGATTGTCCAATGGTGCAGCTTACATAAACACTCTGTTTACCTGTAAATAAATGGAGTGAAAGATTGTCCCAATGGTGGCAGCATACCGATAAACACTCTCTGTTTACCTGTATAAAGGGAGTGAAGAGATTGTCCATGTGCAGCGTACGCTAAAACACTCTGTTTATTCCTTTAAAATGGAGTAGATGTCCATGGTGCAGTTGGGGGGGGGGGGGGGGGGGGGGGGGGGTTTTAGATAAAACACTCTGTTTACATGTTCAATGCGAGTTAGATATTGTCCCATGGTGCAGCGTACGATAAAAAACACTCTGTTTAACCTTGTATAAATGGAGTGAAGAGATTGTCCAATGTGCATGCGTACATAAAACAAACTGTGTTTAGCCTGTATAAATGGAGGTGAAGAGATTGTCCCCCATGGTGCATCGTACAATAAACACTGCGATTTACCGTATACATGGAGTACGGAGATTGTCCAATGGTGCCAGCGTTACGATACCAACCTCTGCTTACCTGTATAAATGGAGTGAAGAGATTATCCAATGGTGCAGCATACGATAAAACACTCTTGGGTTATTCAATAAAATTCTATCATTTTAAATGGTGCTATCTTTGCCCCAACCATCAGATATTGCTTTCAAATGTTACATAAGTTCCTGATTGGTTGGGGCAAATTAGCACCATTTTTACACAATAGACTTTTATTGAATCTCCAATTGCTGGCAGCGTAATTGATAAACAATCTGTTTTTACCTGTATAAAGGAGTGAGAGATGTCCTGGTGCAGCGTACGATAACACCACTCTGTTTCCCTGTATATGAGTTAAGAGATTTTCCAATGGTGCAGCATACGATAAAACCTCTGTTTCCTGTATAAAGGGAGTGAAGAGATTGTCCAATTGGTGCAGCGACATAACACATTCTTTTCCTTGTATAAATGGAGTTGAGATTGTCCAATGGTTCAGTGTACGCTAAACACTCTGTTTACCTGTATACATGGAGTTGAAAGATATTGGTCCAATGGTGGCCGCATACAATAAACCACTCTGTTTACCTGTAAAAGGGAGTGAAGAATTTTTCCAATGGTGCAGCGTACGATAAACACTTCTGTTTACCTTTATAATGGATTGAGATTGTCAAATGGTGTCAGCGTACGATAAAAACTCTGTTTCTAAAGTAGGCTGGTACCACTGACCATTTTTTGGGCCCGACCATTCTCCACAAGCGATTGTCGGCTGGGTATGAATCACGTCAGTTGTGGTGAAAGCTTCTGCTGCCCGACACTTCGCCCGACTGATTGTTGTGGTCCCAATGGGACCTCACAATCTTCTGTGATTTACTCAGCATGTCCAATCATCTGATTCAGAGGATGGGCGGTCCACACCTGGGCGGGCAAGCAACAAACGCCGCTTTATTTTTTGCCCCAACCGACCGCTACACAGAAGTTCCGTCGATTGGGACAAACTCTGCCTGTGTGTACCCAGCCAATAGATAAAACATCCTCTACATGGACCGTTGTACTCTAACAGTTAATTACTTTAGAATCACTCCATCCTTAAAAAATCTGGACCATGGAATGTATTACGCACAAAATGAATCAGCTTTGTACCGGCTCTACCAAAGTTTGTGATCTGTCTTGACATACCATCAGGTTCTTCAATAAAAGTTCTTATCGTTTAAAATTGTGCAAATTTGCCCCAACCAATCAGATCGTATTTAACATTTAAAATTGGTTGGGGCAAAATTAGCACCATTTTAAACGATAAAAACGTTTATTGAATAACCCTGCATGTATTTCCGTTCATAAGTGCTTTTCAGCAGATCTTCTTTTCTTTTACTTTTTCCACTAAATTTTGTGTCAAATAATCAGGAAAATATGGGTTGAAAGCCATCCTGGATCCCCATTTTTTCCATTAAACCCACACCCCGAATTTTTACAGAATGCAGTGCCAGGTTTTTACTGAGGATCTTTAAACTGTTCCTCCCCAACAAAAATTTCCGACATGCAACTCAATTACTGATGTTCCACCTTTTATTAATTTTTTTTTTAAAGGATGAAACTCCCGTAAAAAACTGAACAACTGTGTCAGCCAGTCAAACAGTGACTGCTATTTCTAAGGAACAGCGGGGAACCTATTTTATCCTGGGCGGTATATGTGTCCAGGGGTTTTTTTTGTTTTGAGACTAAATACAGTGGCCAATTCTCCATGGACTTAATATATGACTTTGCATGTCATGGGATAAGAAACAGGATCCTGGAAGATGTATGTGAGTAATACCTAAGCATCTGATTGTTTTTGCAATCACTGTACGGAAAGATTTTGTATGCGTCATTTTCAAACACCACCAGTAGTCAAACACTAATATCCTCCTTTTACAGTTAAGTGATTCCACTGACGAGCCCCTGAACCGAGATGAATCCATGAATGAATTGGTGTCCACGCTGAAAGCAAGGGGGGTATCATTATCACAGGAACGTGAGCTCATAGTCGTTCGCTGTTGTTTTTATTCCTTTGACAGGTTCCTACCATGATCTCCGACTAGATTTGTTCATGTCTATGACGAGTTTTGACTGGGGGGTTAGGAGATAATTTTCATAGAGTGAAATGATACACTGGAACATTCCTTGTGTTAAAAACAGAACACAAGGCCTCATACTTTCTAATTACTCAGTGTTATAATGTTAATCTGGTACATTAAAAAAACACAACCCAATAACCAACGATACAATGATTCGGTCGGCCCAACAACCAACTTTTTATTGGTTTCAGTCGGGATCGGCCAAATTATTGTATGGCACCTTTTGCGGCCTTGAATTAATCGACCGACCAGACAGGTGTGAAAATCACATCAATCGGTGTCCTCTATGGCCGCCTGTCAGATGCGTCTGCTTTTGCCATAGACCGACAGTCCTTCCTCCCAGTTCCGACCAGTCCGACGCCACCCGGTCAGGAGGTAGGGATTGTATAGTGAGTACCTAGCTTTAGTGTGTCTTTCATTAAAATGACATCAAATGGATTAAAACTCCGATGCAGGCCTCCGTTATGTTGTAAATGGCTGTTATTTAATGGGAAATCTACATAAGCTTAGAAAGGCCTATTGTCAGCCACATCCTGTGTTCTTATAAAATGTTGTGGTTTACAATTTTTCTCATTTATCATGCCATATACCGTAACCCCAAACCTTTCTACTATAGGGTGGTTTGGAACTACAAACTCCCAGCAACTAAAGCCATGCTGGGGAGTTGTCGTTTCCAAACTCTATAGTTGGAAGGTATTAGGGTTATTAGGTGGGGGACAAGTTGCCATAGTAACCCGCAATACCTTTCTCCTTAGGTGGTTGGAACTAACAACTCCCAGCAACTAAAGCATGCTGGGAGTTTTTAGTTTTCCAACATCCTACAGTGGACGGTATTAGTGTTTACTGTATACCCAAACGCTTATATCTAGTCAATTCATGTTTTTCTAATTTTGAGGCAAAAATGGGTACCTCGGCTTTTACTCGGGTCGGTTATACTCGAGTATCACGGGTATATTGCTAGTTTATATATAAAGGACATGTTCCCCCAGAAGGGAATTTCTTACACCAAAGGAGATGAACCCCGTACCAAACCCTAATACTCCATACTTAGCTGGGTCCATGGAATTCCTGAACAAAAATAATTGTCCCTATTTGATTCGGTTCTTCCGCACTTCCGCTGACAGCCGGAGCTTGGGTTAGTCATGTCGGTAATGTATCGTCATGACTGTGAACTTCATTCACGTCATCAGGGACTGCAGACTCTTGTAAGTACTGGAGAAGTAAGAATATCTGGTGGAGTTGATAGTGATATCTGTGTCGAGGACCTGTAGTTTTGGTGACCGTAGGGTTTGAGGGGGTCTTGTTTTTACAGGGGTATAGATGTTTTTATATTAAAACAATGTAGATGGGTCTCAATCCAACTACTAACCATAATATAGTCCACCCTCTATGTTGTTTTTCTTGCTTGATATCTTCTATCCACCAAAGGTTAGATTTGCTAGGATTAAGCACGCCACACGTGGACAGATGCGAGGACGAATACCTTTTGTATTATAACTAGTTTTTTTATACCTGAAATTTTAATTAGCAACGGTTGTTTCTTTTGACTTTGGTAATGATAATTAAACATTTTCCAATACAAAAAGCCTTGATTAGCGCTTGCATATTACTACTAGGGTGTCAGGAAAGTTGTAGTGACTTTGGCAGAATGGGTTAACTATTGGTATTAGTTCTGCAAAGGACGCAATAAAAACCATTCCCCCCTGGAACAGTCCCCTATTGTCTTATATTACGATCACTGTCTTCTTTTCCAGACAAGTGTGGCCGAAAAACCGTGTATCTGGAATCTCTCGAGCTCGGGGTCTGATGGTTACCGCTCGGAGGTCTTTTAGACAACATGACCTGTACATAAATGGTAAATAAAATTGGTATGTAAGACAAAACCAATATTATAAACTTTGGAATGGAAAGGAAATGCCCTAAAATGATACCCAAATGTATCCCTTTTCCTTGCCAAGGCGAGTTTTAATATCTTGGGAACTTTGGATTACACACACACGTCTTCTTTGGTATTGGGAAGGAATTGCTCATTAATACATGAAGGAATATGTGGTCAATTCCCATTACAATGTACTATCTACATTTAAAAAATGGATCTGCCTAACTGAGGGGAATTGAATTTATTGGCTAGTCCGTAAATCTGGACTTCCTAGACACTTCCCACCCCATGCATACCCAGGAGGGGGTGGTTCCATCAAATGGTTTAAAAATCCTTGTAGCCCCCTATAACTGTGTTCAAACTGAGGGGACTTCTAAAAAAAACCGTGTGTATGGAACCGATGTTCTTTCTTCCCGCCCCAGGATAACAGGAACTTCTCCTAGTGAGGTAGTCCTGTGAATATTTTTATCCTTTCTATTTTCTATAACTGTTGTACCTATGTATTCATTTTATTATGACACCATTTTATTTTTTGTATTATATGCACTGTCCACCTTTGGGAATATTAAATCTAAAATTTAATAGTTTTTGTCTTTGATGCTCTAAAAGACTCAGTTAGCCCTCATGATAAGTTTATAATGTTGTTTGAATGGAGTGTGCAGTGTAAATGCTAATTAATCTGTGACTGCTTGTGAAGACTGATGCTAATTAACCAGGTAGTTGCTGGAGTGCATGGTGTAGTGTTAACCCTTAGCTGCCATACAGGGGTGGGCATAGTCAGTGAGAGTCAAAGAGTGTTTTGGGGGTGCATCTTTAAAGCCATAACTTAAAGTGGTGGCACGAGTACCTGGCGTTCGTGACCTGGGAATAAAAGATGAAACTATTCTTCATTCTTGAAATAGCATCTTCTTATTTCTCCAGGCCACGTATATATGTATATACCAGTTCACTTTGCGGATCAAGACTTTTAATATAATCAGAATCCATGACCTTAAATACATGACATGGAACCCTAATGGAATAAGACAGGCTTATTTATGATAATGTTGTTTTAGAAATAAACAGGAAGGATTTAATAAGGTGCTTATCGTTAAATGGTGCTAATTTTGCCCCAACCAATCGTGTTAGCTTTCAAATTGTTAAATAAGAATCTGATTGGTTGGGGCAAAATTAGCACCATTTTAAACGATAAGAACTTTTATAAGTCCCCCTGAAAATATGGTTAAAAAAGGTCCCATTTAAAATGACCACTCAATAGGAATCTTTAAAACGAGCGGCGGTTTTAGGTTACACAGCCATTAAAATGGCGTAATTTATAGCATATGAAACATGCAATCCAGGTTCAGTACGGTCATTTTTTTTCTTTTCTTGTATTTCTCAATCATTCTCTTTTTGGATTCCAGACTGTGAATATTTGATGTCAAAGAAACCTGTTTTGGGGTCGAAAGTTATAGGATTTCCCATGCTGCTTGTTTGACTTTAGCCCTGGAGTTTATTTGTTTCCTTTATCCATAAATACAATCAACTGTATAAAAACAGAACCTGGGTATAACCAGAGCGTGGAGTAGTCTAACCTTGGTCCCCTCTGGTATGAAAAGGCGTTACCTTGATTTTAAAAATGCTTCATGTTTTCAGCTTCTGTTTGAGTCATGGGCTTGACTTTTCTCCTTTACAATCTTATGTTTTATTTGTGTGATTTGGGATTTAAGGATCTGTTTCATTTCAATGCGATTAAATCTTTTCATTCAACATGGGATGAAGGAGGCATAAAGGACAACTAAATCCTCAGAACAGAAACTGAATTACCGTCATGTGGAAACTATCTGTGTCCTATCTTCTCATTTTAAAGTGGGTGCTGGGAAACTTTACCTTTCTAGCCACAAGGTTTGTGTTTTTATTTTACAGCATTCCAGTCATCACACTTGTGTGTCAATTACCATCATGTTCTTTGCACATGTCCAATTCTAATCTACTCAGGAACTAGTTTAGCCAGTCACACCCTTTTTAGTCTCTAGCCAATCCGTTACAGTCTATATATTACCATCCGTTACATTCTATATTAGGCAGTGGCACATTTGAATGAAGTAAGAAGTATTACGTAAATGCTATTTTAATAATGCTGAATCTGTAATGACATGTTATTCCCACTAATTTACCAGAAAATTTATTTACTGCATTAATACCACACTTCCCTGCTAATTCCTGCTCCTCCCCTTAAAACAGCTCAAGTGATTCCATCATTCTCAGTGGCCTTTCCCCAATCAGCTTTGTGGAGTAAAACAAAAAGTGACCTTTGTAACTGGACACGCTTTTTTCTGTAATGTATTCCATTAGTCAAAAGATTTTTTTTAGCCAAAAGAAGAAAATACATATTACCTACCGGTATTATCACAGTTTTCACGTTTTTCCAACTTAGATAGAAAGATTTCAGGTAATCTACTTAATGTATTTTTTCAGTTTTATTGTTTCATTCCATAATCTCATATCCATGATATATAGATTCAGAGACATTGCTTTTGTACTATAATGCCCTATACAAACTGCACAATTTTAAATTGTTTTATACGACATATAACCTGATTGGTTTACTAACAAAATGTTTTACGTTTTCTACTATTTTAGTGTGCACTGGGTTTTTCTTTTTTCTTCTACTTCCTTTTCTTATATTTATCTAGTCTGGCACTTACATAACCAAGGCAATACATATCATTGCCTTTACCATGTCTGACTGGCCCCGGGGTTACAGGGAATCCCCGGTGGCCTTAGCATTTACCTAAATACTGCTGACAATTAAAAGACAAGTCAAAGGGACAATAAGGCGGTACACACTGTACATCTTTCCTTCTTCTCCTGACCGACCGTTGGTGGATTCGACCGGTCGGGCCATGAAAATGACTGTCGGTCATGGCAAAAGCACCGCGTCCGACGTTATGGCGCAACTGATTGAGTGCTCCATCGAGGACGCACATCGGTTGTGAAGATATTCAAGGGGGGATGCGATATATTTCACTATCGCCCTACATGCACCTCGTTTCCGCATGTACTTAACACTTTGCGACCGTTAATACCTTTCGAAAACGCTAGCGGTAGGTTGCGACTTTTGCGCATATTTTAAAGACGCCATTGAAGAGGATTTATTGTCGTGCAAAAAAACTAGCGCAAAAAACGTCGCTGGATTTTATTAAAATAGATAACATGGCAAACACCCCAGGCCTGAAACGGTTGCAGCCTATGATAATGAGGTAGAGTCGTCTGAAATGCGTTAGGCAAACTATTTGGGTTTTTAACCTGTGTGTTGCCATCTTTATTAACTTATAAAATCTGGTTTAGCTATTTATGGATATCTGGCGAGTCCAATTATAACTAACTTCACCGGAGGAGTTTTCATTTACTCTGTTCAGTATTCCTTACCCACGAACATATCCCCTTGAACTATGGTTCAACTTTAATTTTAAGTTAGTGAAAAAAAATCATACTTATTAAACTTTTTATCTATATTATACATATCTTGTCGTCTAAATATTAAATCATTTTTAAAAAATCAATTGATTAACACTCCGTTGCAGTGGACAAGGTGAGCAACCCATTTCAAGGGTCTTTTCCTTGGACTCCTCCGTGAAATTTTTCTAACAGTAATTTCTACTGGCTGTTGGATGGGTCAAAAAGGGGATTTAACCCCGGGAATCAACTAAATGCTCGTTCACACTAGAGGACCCTTTTGATATGATTCATAGGTTAATAACACTAAAACATTGCTCATGCAAATAAATGGTAACCGATTACAACCTAATACTAGCGTTGCCTTGAATCATAACTCAGGGGCGGGTGTTCTTTCTTGCCATCTTGGTCACAGTTAGTGTGCCCTAGTCCTCCAACGTAGTGCCAATTAACACTTTCAGTGCCAGCACTTTTCCCAGAATATTGGCATTAACACTGGTTAAGTGCCAGCATCCGTTTCCCAAAGAAGTTCAAACAATTGCCATTAACACTCAAGTCAAACAGAGTAATACCATTTACCCTTTATGTGCCAGCACTTTCCCATAGTATTGCCATTAACACTTCAAAGTCCAACAGAGTAATTACCCTTTACCCCTTTCGTGCAGCACTTTCCCAGAGTATTGGGCATGAACACTTTTAGTGCCAGCACTTTTCCCAGAGTGATTGACATAACCCTGCAGAGTGCCAGCAGACTCCCCCAAAATAATTGTGATTACCCTTTCAGTGTCCGAAGTCCTTCATACTATAGTTTTCAGTGCCAACTTAAACTTTCCCCAGAGTATTGCCCATTCATCCTTCAAGTCAACAGAGTATTACCATTAACCCTTTAGTGCCAGCACTTTTCAGAGTATTGCCATTAAACCTTTCAGCTGCCATCACGACATATTACAGTATGTTACCTTGCTTTCCATGTCTCCTCGATTGAATTGTTCACAATCCTCACCTACTCAAGTTCTAATTGGATAGTTTAGTGGAGGAAGGAATAGGGCAGGGAATAGGGATCTCATGGCGCTAGTCACAGGGGTCACTGTAGAAAGTCTGCAGCAGCTTTTACCGGGCATTTTTAGACTTTTTCTCCTCGTACTATTGCTCAGCTCACCCCCCCATCTTTCCTTCACTTCTGTTTATTTGTAACATTTTATCCAATAGGTAGCTGAGTTCAGGCGCTCTACTCCCTACAAAGATTACAGATTAATAGCAGCAGAAAAAAAGCAGATAAAAGCCTGACAGGGAGATGCTAGGGGAGAACACTGGGCCCCCCTGGTTTAACATAGGCGTCCTAGTTTCTTTTGCCAGGTGGCCATGCCCTAAAACAGACAGCCCTGCTCAGGGGAACCTTTCGCCACATTGCAATTGTCCATGTTCCTTGCAGCAAAGGGTCCTTGCAGACAGGATGGCGTTTGTACTTTGGAAGGATATTTTTCCCTTCAGAGAAAATCACTGGTTGGAATATTATGGCCAGTAGTAAGGGGTGAAACCTGGGTACACAAATCCATGGAAGTCAGGGAGATATGACAGAACCAAGCAGGGGGGTTACAACCTAGAATAATGATTAGTTATGAGTTAGATCCTTGACATACTAGACCCCTCTTGTTTTTACTATAAATGCACTAGCACTACCACCATGGAACCCTGGAATGTGCATATTCCTGTTTTCTTTTCTTTTACTAAATGTCTTAGATTGATAGCAATTCCACTATAATGTACTAGGTATGTTTGTGTTTGGCCTAAGTTCTCTCCCACAGTCCTTTAACTGTCAGATACAGATCAGTCACATACCAAGCTTCCACCAACTTAGCATTGTGATTTAGTGAGCACGGAAAATCCAGTATCCAAGTTAGTTTTTCTTCATTCTGTAAATGTTCAATGTTGGACACATGATGGCAGCAGTTGCTAAGAAAGTGTGTTTCCATGAGTTCATAGCATAGAAAATTATTGTTGTGCCATATAGTCCAATTAAATGAACCGGGAATGATAACCAACCCAGGCCCACTCTATAAACCATACTAACTCGATCCCCAGCATTAGATCAAACTTGAATGCCTACCTCTGTTTTATCAGAGGGCCTGTAACTGCTCCTTGATTTGAGCCCTTGCAAGGGCATAATAACCCGCCATGCCTGTAAAAAGTAACCACTTACTTTTGACTTTCTAAAAGAAGGAGGAGAAACTTTGTTTTTTTCTCGCTGCAATAACTCAGTATGTCTATATGTTGTATCATTTATTTATAAAGCTCACTTGGGGACTCAGCACTGTACTAATAAAATACATCAAGTCCAACAAAAGAACTACAAGGGGGATAATACATGGAAGTTCAGTACATAATAATATAAATTATTATATCACTAGAATGCTAGAGCTTTGCCACAAGTGGCAGTAGTCCCTGCCCCATAGAGCTTACAATCTAATTTATTTGGTAACTACGATACATAGAATGGGTATAATGCGGCAGTGAACGAATGCCGTGCACTCAAACAATAAATGATGGTGCCCGTCCTGAGGAGCGCTCCCACTTATATTCTTCTGCCCTCCCCCCTCTGAACGTTCTGACATCACCACAGACCCCCTACATCACGGCAATGCTACGTCATGCGGCCACACTACTTATGGACAATCGGTCAGCACGTCTGCCCTGCAACGCAGTGCCGATTCCTTCAGCCTATTTGTAGTTGCCTACCACTCCCAGATCCCTCCCAGGTCAGTTTCTCTGTTCCACGCTAGGGAGAGCTTCACATGTAAAAATAGACACTGGATGTTTTTCTAAGGACTAACAGTTTGTTTAATTGACAAGCTTTTCGAGAGCTAAAAAACCCTCTGATTTTAACCAAGACTTAATTAAATGGCACAGACTGGGATCCAGAGGGTGAGAGAGGGGGGAGCTCCTCTGTAGTGGCGAAGTAGGAATCCTGGACCCCCCATCAAACTATGGTGGGGCCCCTATCCATGCTTCATCCAAGTGTTTCTGGGAAGAGGCTATATCTTCATGAGAAACCATAAGAAAATGGGGGCCCCTTGGCTCCTGAGCCCCCTGGGTTTTCTCCCCCTGGCGCCCCTCTAGTGATGCCCTCTCCTCTGTGCATTAATGGAGTACTCATTGACAGGATAGATCACATTTTTACACACTAGAGAATGCTCCTCCTGTTCCGTTTCCTGGACTTGGAATGGGAACTACAGGACAACCTTAGACATATAGAGGCAAGGATTTATTTAGCACTACACAGTGGGGCCAGCAGTGTGTTTCATTTTAGTTTGGGGATGGACCTGCCCTTTAAGAGCTCAAAATTCATAAATGAAGGCAGCTACAGTGTGGAAAGGGCCCACATACTTAAAAAGGAAATATCTTGTTTCGGGGAAAGTTTTAAGTATTGTGAATAGGTGACTGGATCCGGTTGAAGGGTTAAAACATTTGTTAGGGAGGTGGACATGCCCATATAATAGTGGTTGCATTAGGGTGGCCACCTCACCTTAACTGTGGCTCTTCAGTATATGTATAAGTCACTGGTGGGCAACTTATATGTACAAATCATGTTGTCAACCTATATTTACCAGTCTTTTGTTCCACTCTGGCATATATACCACCCTCCATGTGGCATATATATCAGCCCTTAAAGGGCATGTCCACCCTTCTTTAAAAACTTTTCATCTCATATTCTCCCTGTTCCCCGCCCCAACACTATATTTTATATCAGAAAGTGCCCCAAATATTACTACCTTCCGCTATACCAACACAATGAAAGAGGTCCCTGCCATATGCTTAGAACTAGTTAAGGTGGGTAAATACTAATTATGTACACTTAACATGGGTGGATTATGGGCAAGTCACCAAGGGGGTTGCTGGTATGTGGCCAGGGAGAGAGGTGGTTGTTGTTGGTGGTGTACCAAATACGTTGTTTACCCAAATAGTGTGTACCAATGGTGGATGGCATGTGTACTTATGCTTTACAAAATATGTATGTGTATAATATTGTATGTTGTAATCGAAAGTGAGGCCCACATGTCTTGACTTGTCTAGGGCCCTATTGATCTTAAAGGGTAAGTCCCCCCCCCAAAAAAACTTGTATGATTTCGATTCAACCCCAACCCTCCAAAACCAAACCACCTCGACTGGCAGGTTCATAAATCCAAATACCACTTCTAGCATTTACTTAAATCAGCCTTTTTCCCCCCCAGTTGGCACCTGCTTGCTCCATGCACAGAACAAGTAAAAAGGGCCTGGACCACACACCTCCTATGATTAGCTGAGACATCGCACTCAGCATCACATTAGACATTGTCCCGTCCAGCCCATTTTACTTGCTTCCGTCACAGACAAGGCATGGAGCAAGCAAGAAGCATGCTGGTAAAAAAGGCTGGGTAAGTACTGTTAGACCGCTCTTGGATTTCTTAACCTCATGATGTGAGGTTTTGGGGTTTTGTCAACAAAATATAAAAATTTTTGGGGGTTGACATACCCTTTAATCGCTCTGCAAAATTGAAAATTATATAAGTGCTTGGATCTAAAGAAGTTCCTGCCTGTGGAGCTTATATTCCTAGCTATATGGTAACATATTATCTATAATACAATAAACATTATCCTAATCATATCACTTTTTTAATAATCATTTTTAATTCCTATTTAGAAAACATTTTCAATTTAACAAAGCTTTATCTGGCAACCTTTTTTTCAAGAAGGCCAGCCTGGCCTTGACAAACATACATTGATTACAGTCAGGAAAACAATGTGGCTTTGGCCTGGCTCCAGTTCTTGTAACAGCTTCCTCTCTACGCCTCTGACTCTTCTTCTCTCTCTTCTGATTTTTTTTCTCTTGCTTCTGCCTCTGCCTCTTCTATTCATCATCCTTTTTCCTACTGGTAAGCAATGGGTAATGTCTGTCTTCCTGGGTGATGTTACTATCCTGGGCGAGCTAGCCAATTTATCTACATTTCAATATACAGGTTCATATTATTAGATTGTTACATTGATAGTAATATGTTACAAATAAACGGAATAGTTATCTGATTAAATATTATACCAATATCTTACATCTATATTATCTCTTACTATTGTTTAGAGAAAATATAATTCTAGCATTCAAGATACGGGATGAACAGAAAATACAATGCACACTACAGTACAGATGGCCTACACTTTGTTTACTATCTATAATGAGATTTTCCATTCAGATAATCTTATTATTATAATATATGTTAATAATTATATATATTTAAAGATTCTGGTTCTTATATAGCCGATATGCACCCCCTACTGTAAATATAAGGTATTATATTGCACAGAGGAGTGCTTTTATACAGGGCAATTGGTGACATCTAATATGTTTGTATGGGGTGCTTATCTATTATATACCGACCCCTCGTTTAAGTACATCCCTGGCCTCTGTTCAGTTCATACAGTCCACTTAACAGTCAATGAACCACTGTCCTCCTCTCGCATGTACTTACTCCATGCCCCCCTTTTTTTTTTTTTACTTCTCCCCACCTCCTATTTCACCCCCCTTAATGCTCAACCTTTTTTTTCCAGAGTTATGAAAAATGAGCCAGAAGTAGAGGAGAAGGGGAAACTCACTTCCGGGAATTATACTTGGGTGCGCTTCTACCTAGTAGTAACGCTGATTATATAAGGGATAATATGCTACCTACAGTTGTAAAAAATTATATTGTAAACGCCACCGGAGGATTTTCCTGACCATATACAAACACGAACAGTCAAAAAGAAAAAACCTTCCTCCATCACAGACACTCTCTGTCTCCCCTCCCTGTATTAGAAATGTAAATAACAGCCCCGTTTTTTTGTACAGTACAAATAGTTAACTGCCATTTCTATCAAAACAAAAACTTAAAGAGACGACTAAACCTCGTCTTTCATCCGGTGCTGTTCCAGTTCGTTACACTGACTGACTGAATTTACGTGCTGATAAGTGAAGCGAGCACATTCTGTGATTCATAATTGACTTGAGACGCTCTTCTCTTCCTTATCAGCACAGTATTCAGTCAGTCAGTCTGTGTACAAAAACAGGCTTGTTATCTACATTACTAATTCAGGAGGGAGAGAGATGGGGAGGGGATGGAATACGGAATCATCAGTGACACCACTGAGTGACTGATTCTATAGATTCTTGTCAAGGACTGCACTCTCCTTGAAAATGCAGAGCCTTATTTATTATAGGTTATTATTTAGCAGATGGACTCCATTGGATCCAGTGAATGGGTGGATTATACATATATTATGTCCTATAAATGGATAAATCCCTTTATTTGTTCTCACCTTCATAGGATTCATGCCTTTGATAAGTAATTTCCATCTGGCATTGTGCCTGATTTATACGGGGCTGCTAATAAAGCAAAATGTGCGTAGCAGCTCTACACATGGTGGACATTTCTGGGTTTTCAATAGACCATTACATGTGACAAGGGAGGAGGTTTTTTTCCCGAATTCATCTGAACTGTAGAAACACAAAATCCTATATCAATTTTACTTGACATTGGCTCATTTAAAAACCAAAGTCTTCGAGCAAAATAATATCTTGATGGAATGTAAGTTTTTGGATTGTTTGGAGTTAAATTGATTGTAGCCTTCTAGTTCACTTGGCATACAAAAATGAGCGTAAGTATAATCTGTGATACTCTTTTATTTCACTAACAATAGTTTTCCCTTAGAAAAACTTTTAATATGATATAGAGCACTTACACTTTCCCAAATTTGTTTATTATTAAATATGCTCTCATCCTTACAAGTCCCAATCCAACCGCCATGTCCTCCTTTCCCTGCTGCTGCTTCATTCTTTTTCCATTCTCGACATAGCAGTGTAGCTCGTCCGGGCAATGGCAGTCAGCCATATGGCTGTACCATAATTGTTCCCCCCCACTGCGTGACTGACTGCTTACCCAAAGTGGGGCGCGAGTGCAGAGCGTTGGATCGGTGCAGAGCTTGTAGTTTGAGATCTCTGTTCTACGAGCATATTAATCAATTTAAACTAAAAGAAACTTAGGTTATAAGAGTGTGACTGCATATAACATTAAAAGTTTTTCGAAGAGTAAACAACCTTTACTAGGGCTCATTATACAGAAGGTAGAGCTCTTCTTATACAAAGAGCATTCCTACTGGAGTTAGAGGATCCCTTTCTTTCAGTGGAAATATGTTCTCTCCCCTGTCATACCAACGTCATGTGTTATGTAATAAAGGTAAAATTAGCGAGAGACCTTACCAGTCATTCAATGGCATACATGAAGATCCTTTTTTGTCATCAGAACCTTTGCATATATTCCGGAAAATTGCCTGTCAGCTAGGTTATAGAAACAAAATGTGAGAAATACAAATAATATAAATTGAACATTTATAAGAACATGGAAAAAGCAAAAATAAGAATCCTTCACACCTTTACCCCACAAGTAACCAGTGATAAAAAATGCTGTGCAACCAGTGTGCTGTCAGCGCAACAGTCCAGTAAAATTTCCTGAATACATACTGGGCACACCAGTCTTTACCACAGTAGTTTATTAAGTGACGTTTCGGGCAGTACGTGGCAACCCTTTCCTCATACAACCACACAGTTGTTTGTCTAGGAAGGTGTCCTACTGCAACCAAAACGTCACTTAATAACTACTTTGTTGGTTAAGACGGTGTGCCAGTATTTTCAGCAATGTTATTTATAAGCAAATGCGTGCACAGTGTGTGCCGTTGTCACACTGCTATTTGTCTTTTACCTAGATATTCTGTAAAGATTCGATGTGTAATAAACTTTCATATTAAACCCCCAATAATGTAGTGTACATATAAATCTACAATATTTCTCAATGGGTTACAATGTACATAGAGCATAGAGTGATTATTAATCTAACATGTTTCTTATGTTTTTTTTTTTTGCCAGCTCGATAATCTGTTATTCAAAACGACCAATGACCACGCTAAAACAGAAAAAACTTTGATCAACTGCTACGGTAGAGTAAAGCCTTGTGATACGGTCCAACGACAAATGGTGATAACAAGTTTCCCCGAGCGCTCAGCGTGGTGACAACGGTGTGTTTCATTGTCGGTCATGCGTTGGATGTCGCTGTACGAGGCTTTAGGTCACACTGCTATAGTGACATTCCATTTTAAAGTTTTTTACTGAATTAAGTGTCATGTAGATGGAAAGTAATAGAATTAATATGATGTTGAAATAATTAAAATATATTTATAAAGCGGATATTTCACCTCTTACTATTCAATCATATCATGAAATACATTAACAGATAAAATAATGTAGACTATTATGGTAAATATAAATATACCTTTGAATAATACCAGAGTCTATTTTATGATGGTAATAAGCAAGAGCCTCTGGTGCTGCCCACTCTAAAGTGCGCGCAATGCGTTTTATCTTGTCTTAGGCCCTTCTAGCTGAAACAGCAATTCCAAAATCAGCTGACAAGTACAAATTGTAAATGTCATCAGTGCTTATGGAAGATTTCAGTTCCTGATATTTATTCATTTTAAGGATAGTGTCCACCCCAAAACAAAAAATCCTGTTAGTGTAGGATACCCCAGCCCACCCCACCCGACCCAGTTAGATTGTGAAACAAGCCCCAATAACATAATTACACTCCTTTATTTCCTGCGGCCTGTCTGCCTTCGCAGTCTGCTTATCGGAAGTTGCAAAAGCGGGACAGACAGACAGCCCACATCGTGATTGACTGAGAATCGCCACGGAATGAAAGAGTGTAAGTATGTTTCTGGGGATTGTTTTTTACAAACTAGCATGGCGGATTAGTGTAGTGTAGGGCTGGGCCTGCCCTACACATACTGGAAAGCATAACTAAAGCTAGGTGGTATGAAAGGCATCTTGAGGAAGGAGGGAGGCTCCCCTGGGCATGCCAACCTCAACAAGGAAGGAAGAAGCAGTGCACCGATGACACCCACAGACACCTCCTACTCTTCCTCCGTTCTGACAACTTTGATCCAAGCAGCACTGCCAGTGAAACCTTTGGAGCAGAGAGGCAAGGTGGGGATTTTTTAACATTACACAAAGTGGGGGCCAGTATGGTTTTGGTTTTTGTTTTTAAATTTTAGTTTTGGGTGCGGTGGACGGTGCCCTTTAATAAATTACCAAACAGCTAAAACAGATTTAAATAATTAATTTCCCTTACTGATTTTAACGCTTCACTCTGTCCGTTAGACGATGTTTTCTGACTTTATATCTCGGTGGACGATATAATTGTTCTGTGAGGTAGAAAGACCTCTGATAAAGAAATCAGAAATAAAATAGTTATTACTGTATTTCTTACATTTATACACATATTTTACAATCAATCGTTGCTTTACTACCCGAGACCTTAGACTTAGTTTTATTTGTTCTACTACTACTGAATTATTTATATCTCATTCTCGGCCAAATGGGAGGTGAATGCTTCCTTTTGGTCAACATTTCCTCTTACAAAACAATAAAACTTCTAGCATTTAAATGCGTTTTAAAAATCTTATGAAACGATTTCACCAAATCTTACCTGTAAACACCTCGATGCTACATTCTTGATCAGTGTTCGGGAGAGCAGCATTTCGATGTTTGTTATTATAGAATACAGGAGGCCACCTGCCACAGAACTCCTTGCAAACTCATCATAGAATGAAAATAGCACACATAGATTATACATCACGCATTTCATATAGATAAAAGATATTATACGCATATGGGAATATAAAACTAATACATCTACATAAAGACTGATAATTTCCTGTGATTTTTAATAACCATTGTAAGAGGAGACAATATGTAAATATGGTATTTTTTTTTAGTTTTCCCAAACAAGACCAGTTTAACCAAGCCCTTATAGGAGTCCAGGACCCACCTGGTTGTCAAATAAGGAAGCGTGCTTCCTTGCCAGAGTCATCTTTCATTGGATATTATTTGGGAGCCTGAAAATGGACTAGAGTAAGACCAGCACTAGAAAACGTCTATATATAATAAGCCTGGTCCAATTTAATGGCACACTCCACTCCAACCCTTATATGCCTAGTTGCTATCATAAAAAGACTGTTGGCTGATAAAGTTCCATTTTGCACCATTTTACTTATTCAGGTAATTACAAACATCTAAAAAAGGGCAATATAACCAAGTCCAATGAAAAATGTCCTACCCATAATTATCGTATTTATCCTTGACTCTTTGGAAGAAGGAGCACACGCAAAGAAACAATGTTCTTGTGCTGGCGCGACTGGCTAAAATGTCGACACTCCTTAATTCCTTACAAATTATCCTGAATACAGAGAACAGAAAGAATTAATGTTTGTAGACGATAATTATAATAAACAGCATCACAAGCAGAAATGTACCCATCAGTAAGGCGATAACAGTTCAAAAAGGTGACGAAAAGCTGCCCTAATGCCCCAAACTCAATTTCTGTTAATTTCATGTGTAGTTCGGCACCAATAGACCTTTTAACAGAATGTACGATAAATCTAGTTATTGCTAAGCAATATTTCTTCTGTGATTTCCAGATAACAGACCACATTAATGCAACTCAACCATAAAATAAAACCTTCCTGTGATATATCCTTTGCATTTTCAATGAAACTATTATCTTAATGTTACTATATAGGAATAAGATCCAGATTACCAAATTGACTTTACGACCTGTGCTGCCACATACGTGCGATTCACTCCTCTCCTGATCGTCTGGTAATAGAGAAAGTTTTAGATACAAATTCACCAGGTTGAAATGTATTGGATTCTATGGTAGGGGAAATCTCAGTACCCTTATTACCACCTCTAAATGAATTCATAGCATTGTTTATATTAGCTGGAATATGGGTATTGGTAACATGGACCAATGGGTAAAAGCGAAAAAAATGTTTTTTTAGGAAGCCACTGGTCCAATGTTTTGTGGGTGGCAATCAGCAAGTAAAACATCGCTATCTCCAATGTTGCGGTTAAGGTTTAAATCAAGTTACAGAAAAACAATAACATTGCTTTTGTCACTGGTGACCGCCTCAAAATGCCTGTAATCCCTAAGGAAACTCTACGTGAGTGGAAACATGCGCTTGTGTGGAAAATAGCCTTACACTATTTCATTTACTATAACGTTATAATGTACCTTATAGACTTTCTCCAAATCCTCCTCTCTCTTCCAATCAACTCAAATTTGCAAACACAGTTGATGGATCTAAAACATAACAAATAAATACCATTGACAGAAATAATGTAATGTAAAAGGTCTTGGGTTACTGGTGTAATCATATGGCTGAGGAACAGGGGACAGGATCTATAGACAATGTCGTATTCACCATTAAAATCCAATGATAAAGGACCCAGGAGAAAAATGGGAGATAGAAACAACTTACCGACCATTTCTTTCTATTACTTTGAATTTTCGAGAAACTATGTCCTAAAAACTAAAGATATAAAACCAATCAGATGGTAACTTTTTACTGGTTATTTGTTTTTCTACTTACGTCTTCCTCTGATGAGCCTGATTCCGTTTCCTTCAATTAAAAATCGTCATTTGGCCCACTCACAACCCACAGTGGCCTTTAAAAATAAAATGTGCTGCCCATGGTCTGTTTGTGGGCCGTACTATAGGTGGGCCATGTGAATAGACATATAAAAAAATCTGTAGGCATAGGTACTACCCTCGGCCCACATGTGCCTGGGGTTAAAAATGTACTGTCTAGGGCCACGTGGTGGCCGTACTATAGGTGGATACCAGGAGGTGGGGCAAAAGACATTTTGTACCATTGCTTTTCTACTTACGTCTTCCTCTGATGATCCTGTTTCTGTTTCCTTAAATATAAAAATGCTTGTTTTAGTTTAATCTATATCATGGATTACCACCTGCTTGTCCCACCTGTGCCCGTGGAATACATTTTTGCCCATGGATCTGTCTGGTGGCGGGCTTATAGGTGGGGCCCGAGTGGATCATGGCTCGACCTGACAGCTATGGGAGGCCCATCAAGTGCACCCTTAACTAGCGGGGTGTGGTCTCCAGCCTCAGCAAGGTGGGCAACTCCCTAATCTATAGAAAATTACCACAGATTCCCAGTCCAAATTTTTTTGAAAGTATTCTTTATCTGTATTATAATACTAATATTTATTTGATTGAGATTTACTTACTTTTTTTCCTAGCCTCTTCTACCACGTGAATCTCACGCGTTTTAGGTTTTGCCATCAATGTTTTGGTTATAAAAGAAGAAAGACAGTTGTCATTTTCACAGATTGGTTTGAGTTTTATTACCAGACCCTCATAACAAATTAATTACCAAATGATAGGAAACGAAAACCATCTTAATCAATAAAGAAGAGTAGAGTTTAAATGTCTATTAACAATTGACATGGGTGGAAATGGAATATCAATCATTTCTCGTGGGTTATTTGTTTCTGGGGGTTTGATTGGTGTATAGAATTAATAAAAAACCTCCTTCCTTATCTTAACCGGAGAGATGTTTTCCACCTTCTTATCCTCAATATCATTTGGGGGCAAACGTCAGCAGAATCCTATACACAGATAGTGTATGAAGAACTGTAAGAGATGTCACTAATGGACAGAAATAATATAACTGTCCTGGTGCACAAGACTAGAGGGCAGAGAGGGGCAATATATAAAGGTCCAGTAGGTACAGTAAATACATTAGAATGGTTGAAATGTTCCTTCTCTTCCTGTTTCCCAAATACTGGAATATCACAAGACGAAGAGGGCAGAGAGGGGCAATATATAAAGGTACCGTAGGTACAGTAAATACAGTAGAATGTTAAGTTCCTTCTCTCTGTTCCCAATACTGGAATTGCACAAAGACTAAAGGACCAATAGGGGCAAATATATAGTACAGTAGGTACATAATACAGTGAATGGTTAATGTTCCTTCTCTCTGTTCCCAATACTGGAATTTGCACCAGACCTAAAGAGGGCAGAGAGGGGCAACATATAAAGGTACAGTAGGTACAGTAAATACAGTAGGATGGTTAATTTTCCTTCCTTTCTGTTTCCAATACTGTAATTTGCACAAGACTAAGAGGACAGAGAGGGGGCAATATATAAAGGTACAGTAGGTACAGTGAAATACAGTAGAATAAGACTGTTTAAATGTCATTGTTTAATGGTCCTTCTCTCTGTTTTTCCCAATAACTGAATTTGCACAATACTAAGAGGGAGGGCAGAGAGGGGCAAATATATAAAGGTACGTAGGTACGTAAATACATAAGAATTGCTAATGTTCCTTCTCTCTGTTTCAATACTGAATTTTTGCATACAAGACTAAAGGACCGAGAGGGGGCATATATAAAGATACATTAGGTACATTAAATACAGTAGAATTGTAATGTTCCTTCTCTCTGTTTCCCATACTGGAATTATGCACAAGACAAGAGGACAGAGAGGGGCCAAATATTAAAGGACAGTAGGTACAGTAATACCGTAGAATGGTTAATGTGTCCTTCTCTTCTGTTTTCCCAAACGGAATTTTGCAGAAACTAAGAGGCAGCGAGGGGCAATATTAAAGGTACAGTAGTGTACAGTAAATACAGTAGAATGGTTATGTTCCCTTCTCTCTGTTTCCCATACTGGAATATGCACAAGGACTTAGGGCAGAGAGGGGCAATATATAAAGGTACAGTAGGTAACGTAAATACAGTAGAATGGTTATGTTCCTTCTCTTGTTTTCCCAATACTGGAAAATGCCAATACTAAGAGAACAGAGAGGGGCAATATAATAAAGGTAACAGTAGGTACAGAATACATAGAATGGTTAATGTTCCTCTTCTCTCGTTTTCCTACTACTGGAATTTTTGCACAAGACTAAGAGGACAGAGAGGGCAATATATAAAGATACCGTAGTACAGTAAATACAGTAGAATGGTTATGTTCCTTCTCGTCTGTTTCCCAATACTGGAATTTGCACAAGACTCAAAACGAAAGAGAGGGCACTAAATAAAGGTACAGTAGGTACAGTAAATACAGTAAGAATGGTTTAATGTTCCTTCTCTCTGTTTCCCAATACTGGAATTTGCAGAGACTAGAGGACAGAGATGGGCAATTATCAAGGTACAGTAGGTACAGTACATACAGTTATAATTGTTAATTTTCCTTCTCTCTTGTTCCCACTACTGGAAGTTGCACAGACTAAGGGGCATAGAGGGGCAATATATAAAGGTACAGTAGGTACAGTAAACAGTAGAATGGTTAATGTTCCTTCTCTCTGTTTCCCAATACGGCATTTGCAACAAGACTAGAGGACAGAGCTGGCCAATAGATAAATGTCAGTAGGTACAGTAAATACAGTAGGATGGGTTTAATGTTCCTTCTCTCTGTTTCCCACTACTGGAATTTGCACAAGACTAAGAGGGCAGAGAGGGGCAATAATAACGTACAGTAGGTACAGTTAAATAACAAGTTAGGATGGTTAGGTTCCTCTCTCTCTGTTTCCCAATACTGGAATTTGCACAAGACTTGAGGGCAGAGCGGGGCAATATATAAAGGCCAGTAAGGTAAGTAAATACAGTGGAATGGTTATGTTTCCTTCTCTCGTTTCCCAATACTGGAATTTGCCAAGACTAAGAAGGAACGAGAGGGGCAATATTAAAGGTATCAGTAGGTACAGTAAGACATTAGAATGGTTAATGTTCCTTCTCTCTGTTTCCCAATACTGTTTCTGTGCACAAGACTAAGAGGGCAAGAGGGGCAAATATATAAAGGTACAGTAGGTACCGTAAATACAGTAAGAATGGTTATGTTCCTTTCTCTGTTTTTTTCTCCCACTACTGGGAATTTGCACAAGACTAAGGAGGGCAGAGAGGGCTAATAAAGGGTACAGTAGGTACCAGTGAAATACAGTAGAATTGTTTACTGTTCCTTCTCTCTTTTCCCCATCCTGGAATTTGCACAAGACTAAGAGGAAGAGAGGGGCAATATATAAATGTAACAGTAGGTACAGTAAATCAGTAGAATGGTTAATGTTTCCTTCTCTCTGTTTCCCAATACTGGAATTTGCAACAAGACCTAAGAGACAGCGAGGTGCAATATATAAATGTATCAGGTAGTTACATTAATACAGTTAGATGTTAAATGTTCCTTCTCTCTGTTTCCCAATCTGGAATTTGCCACAAGATCACCGACAAGAGGGCAAGAGGGGCCCCAGATCTTTACATCTATTTAGGTTGGT
The DNA here is from genome assembly GCA_019447015.1 of Hymenochirus boettgeri. Classification (NCBI taxonomy): domain Eukaryota; kingdom Metazoa; phylum Chordata; class Amphibia; order Anura; family Pipidae; genus Hymenochirus; species Hymenochirus boettgeri. The sequence continues at coordinate 266,773,766 of CM033473.1, read as the reverse complement.
AAATCATAATTTGTACATTAACAGGGGTGGATTAAGAAAGCAACCCAAACTTTATAGAAAGCGTATCTGGAAAAGTTTGGTTACCTAATTTTTTTCTGTTCTATCCCCCCCCAGAGCCTTTATTGCTTCACAAAGTGCCAGATTCCCTCCTCTATGTTATGGCCTCTGAGTTCTGCCCCACGAGATTTCCTACTTACTGGGTCCCCATAATTAAGCGTTAGGAGTGCAGCGGGCAACGCATTTGAATGTAATTGGCGCCGTGACACGTTGGCGTCATGTTTGGCCGGGCAGTTGACATCACACTTCCACATGTCACACCCGCGCTTACATTATGGCACTCATTAAGTAGGAAATCCTCGTGGGGCAGAACTCCAGAGGCCATAACACAGGAGGAGAAATTTTGAAGGGGGAAAACCAGAAAAACATTTGCCAACAAATCTTTTAAAGACAGCTTCCAACTAAACAAAGTTTGTTTTTACCGGTTCTTAATCCTTAAAATATTATACGAATCCACTATCACTTTTATCATCAATTTTTAATTCCTATTTAAACATTTTCCATTTAACAAAGCGTTCAATGCTGGCAACCTTATTTTCAAGAAGGCAGTCTGTCCTTGACAAACAGACATTGATCACAGTCAGGAAAACATGTACCTTTGTGCTCCGGTTTCCCGTTTTTGTAACATGTACAGCTTCTCTTTATCTTCCTCTTATGATTCTTTTTCTCTTCGTTCTGCCTCTTCTCTGCCTCTTCCTCTTTATCTCCTCTCTTATTCATCATCCTTTTCTACTGTAAGAAGTGGGTAATGGTCCCCTCCTGGTGAATGTTCCTTCCTCTGAGCGATCCACTTTATCTAGCATTTCAATATACAGGATTCATATTATTAGATTTTTACATTGAGTAGTAATATGTACAAATAATAAAGGATAGTGTCATCTGATGAAATAATTATACCAATATCTTACATCTATATTATCCGATTACTAGTGGTTTTAGATAAAATAATAATTCCTAGGCTTTCAGATACGGGATGAACAGAAAAATACATGGCCTAACACTAAAGTACAGATTCAGACTTTGTTACTATCTAATAATGAATTTCCATTCCAGATATCTTATTGTTATAATATATGTATAATTTTAAAAAACAATAAAAATTATATGTAAAGATCTGGTTATTATATTAGCAGAACTCACCCCCTACTGTAAATATAAGGATCCTGGAGCAGAGATGCAAGGTGGGGATTTTTTAACATTACACAGTGGGGTCAGTAGGGGGTTAAATTTTGGTTTTGGGGGTGGACATGCCCTTTAATAAATTACCAGCTAAACAGCTTTAAATAATAAATTTCCCTTACTGATTTTAACTTCAGCTCTGTCTGTTAGGACGATGTTTTGTGACTTTATATCCCGGTGGACGATATAATTGTCGTGGAGGTAGGAAAGACCCTTGGTAAAGAAACATCCTGTGATTTCTTAATAACCATTTAAGAGGAGACAATATGTAAAATCTATACTTTGTGTATTTGTAACAATGTGAATGATGAATGGAATATTTCATATTTATTTAGAGGGAGATGATTTATTATTTCTCAAAGTCTTTCGGCAAAAAGTTGTTTTACAATAAATTATTAAGTTATTAAATGGCAAAAAATCACCCTCTAAATCACTATCCCTTCCCTATAATATTGACCTGAACCGCTAGTTCCTCATTCCTGTTTTTTTAGTTTTCCCAAACAAAGACCGGAAGTTAATCCAGCCCCTTATAGGAGTCCAGGACTCTACCTGGATTGTCCAATAGGAAAGCGTGCTCCTTGCAGAGTGCATCTTTCTATTGATTTATTTTGGGAGCCGGAAAATGGGCAGAGCAAGACCAGCACTAGAAACCAGTCTATATATATATATATAAAGCCCTTGTCCAATTTAATGGCACACTCCACTCCAACCCTTATATGCCCCAGTGCTATCATAAAAACCTGTTGGCTTGATAAAGTTCCATTTTGCACCATTTGTTATTACAGTATATTTACATATCTAAAAAAGGGCAATATAAACCAAGTCCAATGAAAAATGTCCTACCCATAGATGATCGGATTTCTTTGCTCTTTGGAAGAAGGAGCACACAAAGAAAACAATGTTCTTGTGCTGGCAGCGCTGTAAAATGTCGACCTCCTGTAATTCCTCATCACAATTGTCCTGAATACAGAGAACAAGAAAGAATTTAATGTTTAGACGTATATATAAATAAACAGCATCACAAGCAGAAATCTACCCACAGTCAAAATTCTGAATTGAGAAAGCCAGTCGGATGACTAGCAAAACGTCTTCAAGAACTAAACTTCAAGTCCAGTTGATCTAATTGAATACAACAGATATACCCACAGTCTAGTTAAGGGGAAACTAAGAATCTAGTTTATTAGGCAATGTCACTATGATACGGTTTTTCTTCCAAAGTAAGCAATGCAGAATGTAGGTGATGATCCTGATTCAGTTGTGATGATCCTGATTCAGTTTCCTTAAATTAAAAATAGCATTAGGGCTCAACTCACAGCCCACTAGTGGCCAGTTTGAAGACTCACAGCCCACTAGTGGCCAGTTTGAAGGAAAAAAATGTGCTGCCAATAGGTCTGTTGGGTAGGCGGGACTATAAGTGGGCCATGGGTGGATGGGCGGGACTATAAGTGGGCCATGGGTGGATGGCCAATAGTGAATTTATAATGTTTGCTTTTCTACTTACGTTGTCCTCTGATAATCCTGATACCATGTCCTTATATAAAAAAATATATATATTTGCTTTAATTTGTTTTGCTTTAATATTTGCTTTAATTCATCTACAGTATAAGTGCCTAGCCCTCCGCCCATATGTGGCCTGTTTAAAAATGTTCTGTCTAATCTGTTACCACTCTAAAAGGAATGGGTATCGATGAAATATTATACCAATATTTACTCATATTATAATACTATTGGTGTTGAGAAACTAATAATTTCCCGGCTTTCAACTACGGGATGAACACGAACATACCATGGCACCACATAAAGTACAGATTTCAGACTTTCGGTTACTATCTATCATGATGATTTCCAAACTTCAGTTAATCTTATTGTTATAATATATGATAATATTATAGATATGTAACGATTCTGGTTATATATAGAAGGTTAATGACCCCTACTGTAAATGATAAGGATATTAGCTGTCAAAGATGGAGTGCTTTTATAAAGGGTATGGTGAGATTCTACGATTTTTTGTAGTTGGTCACCCCCTTCATCTATTTATTATATATGACCCCTCATTTAAACAGGACATCCCCCTGGCACCTTGTGCCAAACCATCCCAGTAATACCCCCATCCCCCCCCCCCCCCTCCCCCCCCCCCCCCCAATGCCACTGTACCACACACCCCCCACCCCACCTCACACGCCCCTGTCACTTACGATAGCCCCCTTACTTTCCTCACTTCCTGATTACAGATGAAGGGGTGGATTATTTTATCAATTATTATTCTTATAATGGAATAAATCCCTTTATTTTCTCACCTTCATAAGGATTTCATGCCTTTGATAAGTTATTTCCAGCTGGCATTGTGCTGATTTAACGTGGTGATCATAAAGAAAATGTCGGTTAGCAGCGCACACATGGTGGACGATGGTTTGGTTTTCCAATTAGACATGACATGCCAAGTTCCCGTACATTTCAATCTGACCGTAAAACACAAAAATCGTATATCAATTCTTACTTGACATGGCTCCTGTTCACCCACAAAAACAGACACAGGCAAAGTCTCAGCACAAATAATCCTCTTGATGAATGTACACAGTTTGATTGTTTTGGAAGTTTTGTGTCAGCAGCTGAAATCAATCCCCTCATTCCAAGAAGCATTTACCTATCATTCAGTTCTGGGATACAACCATAAAAACTAAGACAAAAAATGGAGTCCAGGACATTAAAACCGATGTCCTCCACCCCTTCTTAACCGCCCACCTAATATGTAGGAAGCCACTTAAATCCCTTCAATGTTCAAATGGTTGTACTTATTAAAGATGGCCTTGCCCACAGAGACAGGATATCATACTTACAAGTCACGAATCCACCTGTCGTCCATTACTCCCTTTCAACTTGCTGACTGCTAATTGTTTTCATTTCCCGAAGCCCCCCGGGGGAGTGGGCAGTGGAGGCTCGTTCGGGAATGGCAGTCAAACATGGCTGTAACATCACTGTTCGACGGACAGGACTGACTGCTTACCCCAAGTGGAGCGTGAAGTGCAGGCATTGGGGATCGCAGGAGCTTGTAAGTAGAGACTCTGTTTGGCGAGCTGTATTGTAATCAATTTAAACTAAAACGAACTTAGGTTCCCCCTATAAGGCTCGTGCTGCCCCGAAGTAGTTACAAAGTTAGAGAAAGTGTTATGTCGCGACAGAGAGGTGTGACGATCACCCTTTATAGAGTTTTAGGGGTCTATTATAAAGAACCTTGTATGCATGACATACGGACCGTGGAGCGAGTGCTCTTCTTATACAAAGATCTAATGCTGGATGTTTAGTTGAAGTTATGAAGAAATATGTCCATTTCACGGCTTAGTGTGCTGTGTGCACGTTAGTGACCCCCCCACACCGACCCGGGCACGTCCAGCTGGCCCCGGTACCCAGATATGACTGTGTGACCTACGATGCACTGTCTAAAAAGTAAAATTAGAGAGGATACTACCAGTCCATTCAATGGCCAGACATGAGGACTCCTTCTTGCCAATCAGAACCTTTGATATTATTTCAATTATTGCCATGACAGCTAAAGGTTATAGGAACAAAATTGACGAAAATACAAATAATATAAATTAAAATTTATAAGAGCACCATGGTGGACCACAGTGGTCTGCCCGTTGTTCAACTGCAGTTGTCTTTGTACCTAAGATATTTGTTAAAGATTGGGTGTAATAAACTTTCATTGAAACCCCCAATAAGGTAGTGAGTCATATAAACTACAATATTTCTCAATGGGTACACATGACATAGAGCATAGAGATGATTATACTACGGGTGGCTTTAAGTTCTGCCATCTCGAGTAATTGGTATCCCAAACGACCAGATGTGTCACACTGAGAAAACAGAAAAAACTTTGATAAGATGCTACAGGTAGGTAAAGCCTCGTTTACACGTCAACGCACAATGGTGATACAAGTTCCTGAGCGAGGGTCCATGGGTGATAAACGGGTGTTCATGTCGGCCAATGCGTTGGGTGGTGTGTACGAGGCTTTATTGGTTCACAACTTGTATAGGTGACAATTCATTTAAAGTTTTACTGAATTAAGATTATGTAGATGGAAAGTAGATAGAATAATATGATGTGAAATAATTAAAATATATATAAAGCTGGATATTCACCTTTACTATTCAATCATATCAATGAAATACATTAAAGATAAAATAAATGTACTATTATGGTAATATAAATATACCTTTGAATTGTATCCCAGGTCATTTTATGGTAATAACAGGCAAAAGCCTCTGGTGCTGCCCAATCTAAAGTGCCGCAATGGTTTGTAATCTTGTCTTCAGGCCCTTCTAGCTGAACAGCAATTCCAAAATCAGCTGAAAGTACAAATTGTAAATGTCAATCAGTGACTTATAGGAAAGATTTCAGTTTCCTGATATTTATTCATTTTAAAGGATATGTCCACCCCAAAAACAAAAAAAATCTGTAGTGTAGGATACCCCGCGCCAACCCCGACCGCCAAGTTAGATTTGTGAAACAAGCCCCAGAAACATAATTACACTCCTTTATTCCTGTGGCTGTCTGCTCCAGGGCCTCTGCTTATCGGAAGTTGCAAACAGGGACCAGACTAGCAGCCACATCTGTGATTGGCTGAGAATCAGCCACGGGAATGAGGGAGTGTAAGTATGTTTCTGGGGATTGTTTTCAAATTTAACTTAGCGTGATTTTATATTACCCTGTTGAGTCTGGTGCAATCCGTATGTTAAGGAAAAGAAGCAGTTAAAGATGAGGGGTAAGGCGCCATGAAAGGATCTTGAGGAAAGGAGAAGGCGTCCCCGGCATGCCAGAAACAAGGAAAGGAAGAAGCAGGCATACGGGATGACACACAGACCACCCCTACTCGTCACTTCGAAACTTTGAACAAGCACGGCAGGAGAACCACTTGGAGCAGAGATGCAAGTGGGGATTTTTTAACATTACACAGTGGGGTCAAGTAGGGGAGTTTTTCAATTTTGGTGTGGGGGTGGACATTTGCCTTTAATAAATTACCAGCTTAAACAGCTTTAAATAATAAATTTCCGTACTGATGTTACTAGCTCTGTCTGTTAGGACGAGTTTTGTGACTTTATTCCCGGTGGACGATATTAATTGTCGTGGAGGTAGGAAAGACTTGGTAAAGAAACAGAAAAAATATAGTTCTTACTGTCCTTCTTACATTTATACACATATGTAACAATCAATGTTACTTATTACCAAAACTTAGGGACTTAGTTGTTTGTTTAATACTACTGACTATTTAATCTCATCTCGGCAGAATGGGAACGTGGGCGAAGAGTGTCTCTTTTAGTCAACATTCCTCTTACAAAACAATAAAAATTCAGTGAGCGCAAGCTTGTGAAAGTGCGTTTTCAAAATCCTTATAAACGGATTCACAAACTTACTGTAACATCTTTCGGATGCTACATACTTGCTCCAGTGTTCGGGGAAGAGCATTTCGATGTTTGTTTACTTATAGAATACAGGGCACCACCTGCACAGAACTCCATGAAACTACATAGAAATGAAACTAGACAACAATATATATGATAAACAGCATTTGCATATAGATAAAAAGATTATTTATCCGGCATTTTATGGGAATATAAAACTAATACATCTAATTGTAAAGGATATGATCCAATTTCCTGTGATTCTTAATAACATTTAGAGGAGACCAATATGTTAAAAATCTATACTTTGTGGTATTTGTAACAATGGGAATGATGAATGAATATTTCATATTTATTTAGAGGGAGATGATTTATTATTTCTCAAAGTCTTTCGCAAAAAAGAGTAGAGTTGTTGTAGCGAAATAAAACTTAAGGTAACGGGATAGTGAGTAAATGGCAAAAAAAATCACCCTAGAGATAAATCACGCTATCCCTTCCAATAAGATTGACCTGAACCGCTAGTCCTCATTCCTGTTTTTGTAGTTTTCCACAGAACAAAAGACCGGAAAGTTATCCAGCCCCTGATAGGGTCAGGACTCTACTGGATTGTCAAAGGAAAGCGTGATCCTTCAGAGTGCCATCGTTTATTGATTTATTTTGGGAGCCGGAAAAATGGGCGCAGAGCAAGAGGAGACCAGAACTAGAAACCAGTTATATCTATAGATATAAAGCCCTTGTCCAATTTAATGGCACACTCCAATCCAAACCCTTATATGCCCACCCAGCCGGCTATCAATAAAAACCACCCTCTGTTGGCTTGATAAAGTTCACATTTCCCTGCACAATTTGGTATTACAGTATAATTTACATATTTCTAAAAAAGGGCCCATATTAAACCAAGTCCAACGCCCGAAAAATGTCTACCTATAGATGGATCGGATTTCTTTGCTCTTTGCGAAGGATAGGAAGAACACAAAGAAAACAATGTTCCCCCTTGTGCGGCAGCGCTCGTAAAATGTCGACCTCCTGTAATTCACTCACACAATTGTCCGAAACAGAGGGAGACAAGAAAGATTTAGAATTTAATGTTCTTTTAGACGATATATAAATAAACACGGCATTCACAAGCAGAAATCTACCCACAGTCAAAATTGATGAATTGAGAACGAAAGCCAGTCGGATGACTAGCAAAAGTCTTCAAAGAACAAACTTCCAAGTCAGTTGAGCTAATGGAATACAAAGATATACCCACAGTCTAGTTAAGGGGTAAACTAAGAATCTAGTTTATTAGGCTAGAGGAATATATATTTCTATATCTATATGTGATTCCAGGATAACCCCAGCCACATCTATGCAAGCGTACCATAAAATAAAAACCTTCCTATGATATATCACATTTTATTTTTCAATGAACTTATTAACTTAATGTTACTATATCGGAATACGATCTAATATCCCAAGAAAAGAAACAAAATTACTTTTAAAACCTTGCTGCACACACAAAAAAAAAAAAAAATAACGGGGTGGATTCTGCTCTCGCTGCGGTCTGTAATAGAGAAGTTTTTAGATACAAATTCACCGGTGAATGTATTGGATTCTATGGGAGGAAAATCTCAGTACCTTATTACCTCTAAAATTCAATTCAATAGCATGTGTATAATTGCTGAGAATATTCGTATTGGTCACTGAGACCAAGGGTAAAAGGCAGAAAAAATTTTTTGTTGTAGCTCAGTGTTTAGGTAGATACTGATGCCTTGCAGCACTGAAGTCGCTAGACTTTAATTCTACCACTTGGAACACATAGCAAGACGTTTGTATGATCTCCCAACGGCTTGCGTTGGGTTTCCTCCTCCGGGCCATCCGGTTTTCCCCCACCAGGATCATAAAACGACATAACGATAGTGTTGTAATGTGTCAAAATAATATCTTATATTGTAAGCTCTTTTGAGAACAGGGCCGATTGTGAACTGTAAAATACTGTAATGTTAAAGCACTACGGAATAGGCTGAAGTATGTTACGCTATAGGGGGGGTAATCCACAATAATAATAATAATAAAATAATAATAATAGGAAGCACTGTCCATGTTTTGTGGTGAAATCAGCAAGTTATACCATCTGCTATCTCCAATGTTGCGGTGAAGGTTAAATCACGTTACAGAAAAACAATACATGTGGCATTTTGTCACTGGTGACCGCTCAAAAAATGCCTGGTTATCCCTTAGAAACTCTACGTTAGTGGAAACATGGCGCTTGTGTGAATAGCCTTACACTATTTCAATTTAATATACCGTTATAAATGTACCTTATAGACTTCTCCTATCAGCCCCTCTTCCAATCAACTGCAAATTTTCAAACACAGTATGGATCCTAAAAAAACATAACAAATAAACCATTGTACAGAAATAATGTAATGTAAAAGGTCTTGGTTACTGGTGTAATCAGTTGGCTGAGGGGAACAGGATCTATAGACATGTCGTATTTCCACGTAAAATCCAATGATAAAGGACCAGAGAAAAATGGGAGAATATAAACAACTTACAGACAATTTCTTTTTCTACTTACTTTGAATTTCAAATTTCGAATTTTTTCCTAAAAAAGGAAGAAAAAAAACTTTTATAAATAAGACCCAAACCCTGTATTTACCAAACAAATAAATATATATAGAGATGACAGAAGAACTGGCTGATCCCAGTTATCGGCTGATTATCACCCCATTTCTGGTGTCAGATCAGACAGATTTTGTTATTGAGCTGGAAGTAATTTTGCCTGATCAATATTATCAGCTTGTGATCAGACAATAATATTTATAGGTCTATGGCCACCATTAGGACTTGTACACATTGGCAATCCCAGCCAGCATATTCCTGCCTAACAGAGCACGGATAATCCTAAGGTAGTCTGTTGTCAGTAAAAAAATATTGGCCAGTAGATTGTGTGGTGTATTGATCATTTGGACCAAGAAATCTATATTAAATAAAATCAGAGTTCTTCAGTAAAGTCCTAAAATATAGGATAAAAGAAATATAATAAATGCTCTATTGTAGGATTATTTTTTATATGAAAGTTTTAGTGGAAAATCATTTAACTATGGATGAATAATTAATGATAAAGAAAATACATTAAACCAATGTCACTATGATACGGTTTTTCTTCCAAAGTAAGCAATGCAGAATTTAGGTGATGATCCTGATTCAGTTCCTTAAATTAAAAATAGCATTAGGGCCCAACTCACAGCCCACTAGTGGCCAGTTTGTAGAAAAAATGTGCTGCCAATAGGTCTGTTGGGTAGGCGGGACTATAAGTGGGCCATGGGTGGATGGCCAATAGTGAATTTATAATGTTTGCTTTTCTACTTACGTTGTCCTCTGATAATCCTGATACCATGTCCTTATTTATAAAAAAAATATATATTTGCTTAATTTGTTTTGCTTTATATTTGCTTTAATTTAGTTACAAGTATAAGTGCTCGCCTCCCTCACGCCCATATGTGGGAGAAGGAACATTAACCATTCTACTGTATTTACTGTACCTACTGTAAATACAGTAGAATGGTTAATGTTCCTTCTCTCTGTTTCCCAATACTGGAATTTGCACAAGACTAAGAGGGCAGAGAGGGGCAATATATAAAGGTACAGTAGGTACAGTAAATACAGTAGAATGGTTAATGTTCCTTCTCTCTGTTTCCCAATACTGGAATATGCACAAGACTAAGAGGGCAGAGAGGGGCAATATATAAAGGTACAGTAGGTACAGTAAATACAGTAGAATGGTTAATGTTCCTTCGCTCTGTTTCCCAATACTGGAATTTGCACAAGACTAAGAGGACAGAGAGGGGCAATATATAAAGAACTGGCTGATCCCAGTTATTGGCTGATTATCACCCCATTTCTGGTGTCAGATCAGACAGATTTTGTTATTGAGCTGGAAGTAATTTTGCCTAAATTATAAGGATATTAGATGTCACAGAGGAGTGCTTTTATAAAGGGTATGGTGACATCTAATATTTTTTGTAGTTGGTACATTATCTATTATAATCTGACCCCTCATTTAAGTCAAATTCCTGGCCTCTGTGCAACCCTCAGTACATACACTCAATGACCACTGTCCCCCCTAGCATGTACTTACTCCTAGCCTCCTAGCCCCCCTTACTTCCCTTCACTTCCTGATTACAGATGAAGGGGTGGATTATATCAATATTATTATTTCTATAATGGAATAAATCCCTTTATTTTCTCACCTTCATAAGGATTCAGGCCTTTGATAAGTATTTCCAGCTGGCATTGTGCCTGATTTATACGTGGCTGCTCAATAAAGAAAATGTGGTTTAGCAGCTCTACACATGGTGGACGATGTTCTGGGTTTTCAATTAGACATGACATGACAAGGTCCCGTAATTCATCTGACCTGTAGAAACACAAAATCCTATATCAATCTTTACTTGACATTGGCTCATGTTAAAAACGGAAACAGAAAGTCTTCTAGCAAAATAATATCTTGATGAAATGTAAGTTTTGGATTGTTTGGAAGTATTTGTGTCAGCAGCCTGAAATCCATCCCATCATTCCAAGAAGCATTATCCCTATCATTCAGTTCTGGGATACAAACAATAAAAACTAAGACAAAACATGGTAGTCCCAGGAATTAAAACGAATGTCCTCCCCTTTTAATATAATATGTAGGAGCACTTAAAATTTAATTTTCAAATTGGTTATTATTAAATATGCTCCCAGACAGAGATCTCATACTTACAAGTTCACGATCCACCTCCACTTCCTCCCTTTCCACTGCTGCTGCTTAATTGTATTTCCATTCCCGAGCAGTAGCAGTGGAGGCTCGTCCGGGAATGGCAGTAAACCATTGGCTGTAACATCACTGTCACGGCCATGACTGACTGCCTTACCCAGAAGTGGAGCGTGAAGTGCAGAGCATTGGATCGCAGAGCTTGTAAGTATGAGATCTCTGTTTGCGAGCATATTTAATCAATTTAAACTAAACGAAACTTAGGTTATAAGGTGTGCTGCCGATAAAATTAAAAGTTTTTCGAAGAGGTGGACATACCCTTTACTAGGGGCTCATTATAAAGAGGTAGAGCTCTTCTTATACAAAGATCATTAATGCTGGAGTTAGAAAGTCCTTTCTTTCAGTGGAAATATGTTCTCCCCTGTCATACCAATGTCATGTGTTATGTATAAAAGTAAAATTAGCGAGAGACTTACCAGTCATTCAATGGCAGACATGATGGACTCCTTTTTGCAATCAGAACCTTTGAATATATTTCATTATATTGCATGACAGCTAAAGGTTATAGAAACAAAATGTGAGAAAATACAAATAATATAAATTAACATTTATAAGAACATGGTGCACAGTGTGCCGTGTCAACTGCTATTGTGTCTTTACCTAGATATTCTGTAAAGATTGCTGGTGTAATAAACTTTCATTGAAACCCCCAATAATGTAGTATGTCATATAAATCTACAATATTTCTCAATGGGTTACAATGTACATAGAGCATAGAGATGATTTATTACTTACATGTTTCTAGTTTTGCCATCTCGATAATTGTTATTCCAAACGACCAGATGTCACACTGGAAAACAGAAAAAACTTTGATAAACTGCTACAGGTAGTAAAGCCTCGTATACACGTCCAACGCAAATGGTGATACAAGTTCCTCGAGCAGGTCCATGGGTGATAAACGGTTGTTTCATTTGTCGGTCCAGGCATCGTTGGTGTGTGTACGAGGCTTTAAGGTTCACAACTTGTATAGGTGAAAATTCATTTAAAGTTTTTACTGAATTAAGTGTCATGTAGATGGAAAGTAGATAGAATAATATGATGTTGAAATAATTAAAATATATTATAAAGCTGGATATTCACCTTTACTATTCAATCATATCAATGAAATACATTAAAGATAAAATAATGTACATTATGGTAATATAATATACTTTGAATTGTATCCAGGTCATTTTGATGGTATACAGGCAAGAGCCTCTGGTGCTGCCCAATCTAAAGTGCCGCAATGGTTGTAATCTTGTCTTCAGCGCCTTCTAGCTGAACAGCAATTCCAAAATCAGCTGAAAGTACAAATTGTAAATGTCATCAGTGACTTATAGGAAAGATTTCAGTTTCCTGATATTTATTCATTTTAAAGGATATGTCCACCCCAAAACAAAAAAAATCTGTAGTGTAGGATACCCCAGCCCACCCCCCGACCGCCAAGTTAGATTTTTGAAACAAGCCCCAGAAACATTATTACCACTCCTTTATCCTGCGGCTGTCTGCTCCAGGGCCTCTGCTTGCGGAAGTTGCAAAACAGGACCAGACTAGCACCATCTGGATTGGCTGAGAATCAGCCACGGGAATGAGGGAGTGTAAGTATGTTTTCTGGGGATTGTTTTACAATCAAACTTGGCGGTTAGTGTAGTGTAGGGCTGGGGTGCCCTACACATACTGGAAAGAAGCATAAAAGCTGGTAGGGATGAAAGGATCTTGAGGAAGGGAGAGGCTCCCCTGGGCATGCCAGAAACAGGAAAGGAAGAAGCAGGCATCCGGAGGACCACAGACACCTCCTACTCTTCACTTTCTGAAACTTTGACAAGCACTGCAGGAGAACCATTTGGAGCAGAGATGCAAGGTGGGGATTTTTTAACATACACAGTGGGGCCAGTAGGGGGTTAAATTTTGTTTTGGGGGTGGACATGCCCTTTAATAAATTACCAAACAGCTAAACAGCTTTAAATAATAATTTCCCTTACTGATTTTACTTCAGCTCTGTCTGTTAGGACGATGTTTTTGACTTTATATCCCGGTGGACGATAATAATTGTGTGGAGGAGGAAAGACCCTTGGTAAAGAAACAGAAATAAATATAGTTATTACTGTATTTCTTACATTTTATACACATATTTAACAATCAATGTTACTTTATTACCAGAACATAGACTTATAGTTGTTGTTCTACTACTACTGAATATTATATCTCATCTCGGCAGAATGGGAGTGAATGTCTCTTTAGTCAAATTTCCTCTTACAAAACAATAAAAACTTCTAGCATTTAAATGCGTTTTAAAATCTTATAAACGGATTTCACCAAACTTACCTGTAACATCTCGATGCTACATACTGATCCAGTTTCGGGGAGAGCAGCATTTCGATGTTTGTTATTATAGAATACAGGGAGGCCACCTGCACAGAACTCCATTGCAAACTATCATAGAATGAAAATAGACACAATATATTATAAACAGCATTATTCATATAGATAAAAAGATATTATACGCATTATGGGAATATAACTAATACATCTACATAAAGACTGATCAATTTCCCTGTGATTTTTAATACCATTTAGAGGAGACATATGTAAAACTATCTTGTATTTACAATTGAATGATAGGTTGCATATTTATTAGGGATGTTTTTTCTCAAGTCTGAAAGTTACAAAATATAAGTATAGAAAATCCCTTATCTCCATTGCTGACCGTTTCTCATTCGTTTATTTAACAAAGACCGGAAGTTAATCCAGCCCCTTATAGGAGTCCAGGACTCTACCTGGATTCCAATAGGAAAGCGTGCGTCCTGCAGAGTGCATCTTTCTATTGATTTATTTTGGGAGCCTGAGAAAATGGACACGAGTAAGACCAGCACTAAGAAACCAGTCTATATAATATATATAAAGCCCTGGTCAATTTAATGGCCACTCCCTCCCAACCCTTATATGCCCCAGTAAGCTATCAAAAAAGCTGTTGGCTGATAAAGTTCCATTTTGCACCAGTTCTTTATTACAGTAATATTCATATCTAAAAAAGGGCAATATAAACCAGTCCAATGAAAAATGTCCTACCCATAGATGATCGGATTTTCTGCTCTTTGGAAGAAGGAGCACACAAAGAAACATGTTCTTGTGCTGGCAGCGCTGTAAATGTCGACCTCCTGTAATTCCGATCACAATGTCCTGAATACAGAGAACAAGAAAGAATTTATGTTTAGACGTATATATATAAACAGCATCACAAGCATATCTACCCAGCAAAGTACCAGTCGAGCTAGAAAAAGCTTTCGACTAACTTAAGCCGTTGATCTAATTGAATACAAATAACCCACAGTCTAGTTAAAAACTAAAATCTAGTTTATTCGGCTAGAGGAAATATATTTCTATTCTATGTGATTCCAGGATACACACCACATTAATGCAACGTAACCATAAAATAAAAACCTTCCTGTGATATATCACATTTGTATTTTTCAATGAAACTATATCTTAATTTTACTATATAGAATAAGATTAATTACCAAATTGACTTTACGACCTTTGCTGCCACATACGTGATTCTCCTCTCCTGCGGGTCTGTAATAGAGAAAGTTTTAGATACAAATTCAACCGGTGAAGTATGGATTCTATGGGGGAAATCTCATACTTATTCTCTAAAATAATTCAAAGCTTGTTATATAGCTGAATATATTGGTCATGGACATAAAGGAATGTTTAGCAGTGGTGCGTAGTTGAGCTGCAGACTGATTCTCTAACTTGGCCTAGCAGTTTTAGACTTCCCTGTGTTTGGCACTCTTTCCCCAATCATAAAACATACTAAGGTTAGGCAATACGCTAATTGCTCTTAACGGGTATGCTAGCTGCTGAATCATGAGGTAAATGGAAACTCTGCGTAAAAGGCGAAAAAGAATACAATATATGATGAATATTATAGGAAGCACTGTCATGTTTTGTGGTGAAATCAACAAGTTAAACCATCTGCTATCTCCAATGTTGCGGTGAGGTTAAATCAAGTTACAGAAACAATACAGTGGCATTTTGTCACTGCGCGTACCGCTCAAAAAATCCTGGTAATCCTAGAAAACTCTAGTTAGTGGAAACATGTGCGCTTGTGTTGAAAAAATAGCCTAAACCTATTTCATTTAATTAACGTTATAAATGCCTCCTTATATGACTTCTCCAAATATCCGCGCCTCTTCCATAACGGAAATTTTCAAAAAACACAGTTGATGGATCCTAAACAAACATCAACAATAAACCATTGTACAGATAATGCTAATGTACAACGGTCTTGTTACTAGGGTGTATCATATGGCTGAGGGGAACAGGGATCTATAGACATGTCGTATTTTCACCAGTAAATCCAATGATAAAGACCAGGAGAATAAATGGGAGAATATAAACACTTACGACAATTTCTTTTTTTCTACTTAACTTTGACATTTGATGAATCTATTTCCTAAAAAAGGAAGAAAAAAACCTTTTATAAATTAAAGACCCAAACCCTGTATTACCAAACAAATAAATATATATAGAGATGACAGAAGAACTGGCTGATCCCAGTTTATCGCTGATTATCACCCCATTTCTTGGTGTCAGATCAGACAGATTTTGTTTATTGAGCTGAACTATTTTTGCCTGATCAATATTATCAGCTGTGATCAGACAATATATTTATAGGTCTATGGCCACATTAGGACTTGTACACATTGGCCAATCCCAGCAAGATATTCCTCCTAACAGAGCACGGATAATCCTAAAGGTAGTCTGTTGTCAGTAAAAAATTTTGGCCAGTAGATTGGTGGTGTATTGATCATTTTGGACCAAGAAATTATCTATCAAAAATCTAGATTCTTCAGTAAAGTCCTAAATATAGGATAAAGAAATAAATAATAAATGCTCTATTGTCGGATTATTTTTTATATGAAAGTTCTTTAGTGGAAAATCATTTAACTTGAGGATATAATTAATGATAAAGAAAATACATTAAACCAATGTCACTATGATACGGTTTTTCTTCCAAAGTAAGCAATGCAGAATTTAGGTGATGATCCTGATTCAGTTTCCTTAAATTAAAAATAGCATTAGGGCTCAACTCACAGCCCACTAGTGGCCAGTTTGAAGGAAAAAAATGTGCTGCCCATAGGTCTGTTGGGTAGGCGGGACTATAAGTGGGCCATGGGTGGATGGCCAATAGTGAATTTATAATGTTTGCTTCTCTACTTACGTTGTCCTCTGATAATCCTGATACCATGTCTTATATAAAAAAATTATATATTTGCTTAATGTGTTTGCTTAATATTTGCTTTAAATTCATCTACGTATAAGTGCCTAGCCCTCGCCCATATTTGCCCTGTTTTAAAAATGTTCTGTCTGCAGGCCACGGTGTGGCGTACTATAGTGGGTCATGGAGGATGGCCAAAAGTGAATTTTGTAACATTTCCTTTTCTACTTACGTCATCCTCTGATGATCCCGATTCTATTTCCTGAAATAAAATACTTGTTTCAGTATTCCTTTATATTGATTATAAATACATAATATTTATTTGATTGAGATTTACTTACTTTTTTCCTAGGCTCTTCAACCAACGTGAATCTCACCATTTTAGGTTTTGCCTCAATGTTTGCTTAATAAAGAAAGAAAGAACAGTTGTCATTTTCAGATTGTTTGAGTTTATTAACAGACCCTCATACAAATTAATTACCAATGATCAAAAAGAAAAGGAAAAGAACTTATTAATCAAATAAGAAGATGAGGAGTTTAAATTTCAATAACATGACATGGTTGGAAATGGAAATATCATAGTTCAGTGGTGATTGTTCTGGGGGTTTTTTGATTGGTTTATAGAATAAAAAAACTTCCTTCCTTATCTTACCGAGAGATGTTCCACCTTCTAATCCGCATATCATTTGGGCAAACGTCAGCAAATCCTATAAACAGATAGTGTAGGAGATCTGTAAGAGATGTACTAATGGACAGAATAATATACTGTCATGTGCACAAGACTAATAGGGCAGAGAGGGCAATTTAAATGGTACAAGGTAATGTAAATACAGTAGAATGGTTTAATGTTCCTTCTCTCTTTTTCCCAATACTGGAATCATGTGCACAAGACTAGAGGGCAGAGGGGAACAATATATAAGGGTACAGTAGGTACAGTAATACAGTAGAATGGTTCATGTTCCTTCTCCTCTGTTTCCCAATACTGGAATTTGCACAAGACTAAGAGGGGCATGAGAGGGGCATATATAAAGTTACAGTAGGTACAGTAAATACAGTAGAATGGTTAAGTTCCTTCTCTCTTTTCCCAATACTGGAATTTGCACAAGACTAAAGAGGCAGAGAGGGCAATATATAAAGGTACATAGGTACAGTAAATACATAGAATGGTTAATGTTCCTTCTCTCTGTTTCCCAATACTTGGAATTTGCACAAGACTAGAGGGCAGAGAGGGGCATATATAAAGGTCCAGTAGGTACAGTAAATACAGTATCATGGTTTAATGTTCCTTCTCTCTGTTTCCCACTACTGGAATTTGCCACAGACTAAGAGGACAGAGAGGGGCAATATATAAAGGACTGGACAGTATAGTAGAATGGTAAACCCTTTTATCTGATACAAGCTAGAGGGCAGGGATATCAAATGTCCAAGATAACAAGTAATGTCTAATGCTTCTGTTTCAATCAGCGGATATTTGTTAATTAGAGCTGAAGAGGGATTATAAGTAACTCTGCGCTGATCCCAGATGGCTTATTACCATTCTGTGATCAACAATTGTATTGACTGGAGTAATTTTGAAATCATATTGATCAGCTCAATCATAATTTATAGGTCTAGGCCCCATAGGATTGTACACATTTGAATCCCGCCAGATATCCTGCCTAAAGACGCACGGAATAATCCCTAAGGTGTCTGTTGGTCAGTAAAAAAATATTGGGCCCGTAGATTGTGTGGTGTTATCTTACCAATATATAAAAAAATCACATCCTACGTCCGATAAGAAAGAAAATAATATAATGCTCTATTGTAGATTATTTTTTATATGAATTCTTTAGTGGAAAATCATTACACTATGAGAATAATTAAGTGAATCAAAAAATACATTAAACCAATGTCATCTATGATACGTTTTTCTTCAAAGTAAGCAATGCAGAATGTAGGTGATGATCCTGATTCAGTTCCTTAAATTAAAAATAGCCATTATTAGGGCCACTCACAGCGACTAGTAGCCATTTGAAGAAAAAATTGCGGCCCATATGGTCTGTTGGGTGGCGGGACTATGTGGGCCCATGGTGGATGGCCAATAGTGAATTTATATGTTTGCTTTTCTACTTCACGTTGTCCTCTGCATAATCCTGACTACATGTCACTTATCTAAAAAAATATATCTATTTGCTTTAAATTTGTTTTGCTTTAATCTTTGCTTTATTCATCTACAGGTAATAGGTGCGAGCCCTCCCGCCCATAGTTGGGCCTGTTTTAAAAAGTGTCTCTGTCCTGCGGCCACGTGGTGGGCCGTACTATAGGTTGGGTCATGGAGGATGGCCAAAGTGATTTTTGTAACATTTCCTTCTACTTACGTTCATCCTCTTGATGATCCCGATTCTATTGTCCTAAATAAAAAAAAACTTGTTCAGTATTCTTTTATTGGATTATAAATACATAATATTTATTTATTAGATTTACTTACTTTTTTTCCTAGGCTCTTCAACCAACGTGAATCTCACCAGTTTAGGTTTTTGCCTCATGTTTTGCTTAATAAAAGAAAGAAAGAACAGTTGTCATTTTCAGATTGTTTGAGTTTATTAACAGACCCTCATACAAATTAATTACCAAGGATCAGGAAAAGAAACCATTATTAATCAAAAAAGAAGAGTAGGAGTTTAAACTTTAATACAATTGACATGGGTGAAATGGAAATATCAATGAGTTCTAGTGGTGATTTGTTCTGGGGGTTTGATGGGTTTAAAGAATTAATAAAAAACCTCCTTCCTTATCTTACCGGAGAGATGTTTCCTCACCTTCTATCCGCATATCATTTGGCAAACGTCAGCAGAATCCTATAAACAGATAGTGTAGGAGAACTGTAAGAGATTACTAATGGACAAATATATACTGTCATTGCACAAGACTAAGAGGCAGAGAGGGGCAATATATAAGTACGTAGGTACAGTAAATACAGTAGAATGGTTAATGTTCCTTCTCTCTTTTTCCCAATACTGGATATGCACACAGACTAAGAGGCGCGAGGGGCAATATATAAAGGTACAGTAGTACAGTATACAGTAGAATGTTAATGTTCCTTCTCCCTGTTTCCCAATACTGGATATTGCACAGACTAAGAGGGCAGAGAGGGCATATATAAAGGTCACAGTAGGTACAGTAATACAGTAGATGGTTAATGTTCCTTCTCTCTGTTTCCCAATACTGAATTGCACAAGACTAAGAGGCAGAAGGGGCAATATATAAGTAAGTAGGTCCAGTAAATACAGTAGAATGTTAATTTCCTCTCTCTGTTTCCCAATACTGGAATTTGCACAAACTAAGAGGACAGAGAGGGGCAATATATAAAGTACAGTAGGTACATAAATACAGTAGAATGGTTAATGTTCCTTCTCTCTGTTTCCCAATACTGGAATTGCACAAGACTAAGAGGACAGAGAGGGGCAATATATAATGTACAGAGGTACATAAATACAGTAGAATGGTTAATGTTCCTTCTCTCTGTTTCCCATACTTGAATATTCACAAGACTAAGAGGCAGAGAGGGGCAATATATAAAGGTACAGTGGGTACAGTAAATACAGTGAATGTTTAATGTTCCTTCTCTCTTGTTTCCCAATACTGGAATTGCACAAGACTAAGAGGACAGAGGGGCAATATATAAAGGTACAGTAGGTAACAGTAATACAGTAGATGGTAATTTCCTTCTCTCTGTTTCCCAATACTGGAATATGCACAAGACTAGAGGACAGAGAGGGGCAAATATAAATGTACAGTAGGTACAGTAAAATACAGTAGAATGGTTTTGTTCCTTCTCTCTGTTTCCCATAACTGGAATTTGCACAAGACTAAGGAGCAGAGAGGGCAATATATAAGGTACAGTAGGTACAGTAAATACGTAGAATGGTTAATGTTCCTTCTCTCTGTTTCCCAATACTGGAATTTCACAAGACTAAAGAGGCAGAGAGGGGCAATATATAAAGGTACAGTAGGTACAGTAAATACAGTAGAATGGTTAATGTTCCTTCTCTCTGTTTCCCAATACTGGAATTGCACAAGAACTAAGAGGACAGAGAGGGGCAATAATAAAGGTACAGTAGGTACAGTAAATACAGTAGAATGGTTTAATTTCCTTCTCTCTCTGTTTCCCAATACTGGAATTTGCACAAGACTAAAGGAGAGAGGGGCAATATATAAAGGTACAGTAGGTACAGTAAATCAGTAGAATGGTTAATGTTCCTTCTCTCTGTTTCCCAATACTGGAATTTGCACAAGACTAAGAGGGCAGAGAGGGGCAATATATAAAGTACAGTAGGTACAGTAAATACAGTAGAAAGGTTAATGTCCTTCTCTCTGTTCCCATACTGGAATTTGCACAGACTAAGAGGCAGAGAGGGGCAATATATAAAGTACAGTAGGTACAGTAAATACAGAGAATGAATGGTAATGTTCCTTCTCTCTGTTTCCCAATACTGGAATTTGCACAAGACTAAGAGGCAGAGAGGGGCAATATATAAGGTACAGTAGGTACAGTAAATACAGTAGAATGGTTAATGTTCCTTCTCTCTGTTTCCCAATACTGGAATTGCACAAGACTAAGAGGACAGAGAGGGGCAATATATAAAGGTACAGTAGGTACAAATACAGTAGATGGTTAATGTTCCTTCTCTCGTTTCCCAATACTGGAATTTGCACAAGACTAAGAGGACAGAGAGGGGCAATATATAAGGTACAGTAGGTACAGTAAATACAGTAGAATGGTTAATGTTCCTTCTCTCTGTTTCCCAATACTGGAATATGTGCACAAGACTAAGAGGGCAGAGGGGGCAATATATAAAGGTACAGTAGGTACGTAAATACAGTAGGATGGTTAATGTTCCTTCTCTCTGTTTCCCAATACTGGAATTGCACAAGACTAAGAGGGCAGAGAGGGGCAATATATAGGTACAGTAGGTACAGTAAATACAGTAGAATGGTAATGTTCTTCTTCTCTGTTTCCCAATACTGGAATTGCACAAGACTAGAGGGCAGAGAGGGGCAATATATAAAAGGTACAGTAGGTACAGTAAATACAGTAGAATGGTTAATGTTCCTTCTCTCTGTTTCCCAATACTGGAATTTGCACAAGACTAAGAGGACAGAGAGGGGCAATATATAAAGGTACAGTAGGTACAGTAAATACAGTGAATGGTTAATGTTCCTTCTCTCGTTTCCCAATACTGGAATTTGCACAGACAACGAGGACGAGAGGGCAATATATAAGGTACATAGGGACAAGTAAATCAGTCAATGTTACTGCCCTCTTCAGTCTTGTGCAATTCCAGTCTGGGAAACAGAGTAGGAACTTACCATCCTACTTTTATTTACTGTACTGACTGGTCTACGCTTGATATATTGCCCCTCTCTGCCTCTTATTCTGTGCAAATTTCCAGTATTTGGGAAACAGGAGAGAAGGAACATTACCATGCTACGTATTTTACTGTACCTCTGTACCTTTTATATTTGCCCTCCTCTGTCCTCTTAGTCTTGGCAAATTCAGTATTTGAACAGAGAGAAAGGAACATTAACCATTCTACGGTATTTCTGTACCGACTGTACCTTTTAATATATGCCCCGCTCTGTCCGCTTAGTCTTGTGCAAATCCCGTATTGGAACAGAGAGAAGGAACATTAAAACCCATGCTACTTTCTTGACTGTACCTACTTGCACCGGTAGATATGGCCCCTCTCTCCCGCTAGCTTGGGGGCAACTTCCAGGTATGGGGAAAAAGAGAAGGAACAATTACCATTCTACTGTTATTACTGGCCTACGTACCTTTATATATTGCCCCTCTCGGCCTCTTATCTTGTGCAATCCACGTATTGGGAACGAGAGAAGGAACATTAACATCCTACTGTATTACTGTCCTACTGTACCTTGATATGGCCCCTCGCTGCCCTCTTAGTCTTTGTGCAAATTCCAAGTATTGGGAAACAGGAGAAGGAACAGTAACCATTCTACTGTATGTACTGTACCTACTGTACCTTTCTATATTGGCCCCTCTTGTCCCTCTTATCTTGTGAAATTCCAGTATTGGGAAACGAGAGAAGGAACATTCCTCTACTGTATTTACTGTACCTACTGTACAGTTATTATATTGCCCCTCTCTGGCCCCTCTTAGTCCTTGTGCATATTTCCAGTATTGGGAACACGAGAGAAGGAACACTATACCATTCCTGTTTTACTGTAACCCCACTTACTGACCTTTATATATTCCCCTCTCCTGCTCCTCTTAGTCGTCTCTGCCCTATGTGCATCCATTCTTTGCATATCCCATATTGGGGAAAAGAGAGAAGGAACATTACCATCTACTGCTATTACTCGTACCTACTGTACCTTTCTATTTGCCCCTCTCTGCTCCTCTAGTCTTGTGCAAATTCCAGTATTTGGGAAACAGAGGAAGGAACATTACCATTCTAACTGTATTTACTTGTACCTAACTGTACCTTTAATATTGCCCCCTCTCTGCCCTCTTGTCTTGTGCAATATTCCATCGTATTGGGAAACAGAGAGAAGGACATTAAACCCATCCTACTGTATTACTGTACCTACTGTAACCTTATATTTGCCCTCTCTGTCCCTCTAGTCTTGTGCAATATTCCAGATTGGAAACAGAGAGAGGAACTTACCATTCTACTGTATTTACTGTACCTACGTGTACCTTTTAATATATTGCCCCTCTCTGCTCTCTTAGTCTTGTGCAATTCCAGTATTTTTTTTGGGAAACAGAGAGAAGGAACTACACCTATCCTACTGCTTCTGTACCTACTGTACTTTATATATTGCCCCTCTCTGCCCCTTAGTCTTGTTGCAATATCCAGTTATTGTGAAACAGAGAGAAGGAACTATTAACCATTACTACGTAGTTTACTGGTACCTCTGTAACCTTTATATATTGCCCCTCTCTGTCCTCTTAGTCTTGTGCAATTCCCAGTATTGGGAAACCAGAGAGAAGGACATTACCATCCTACTGTATTTACTGTACCTACTGTAACTTATATAT
The DNA here is from genome assembly GCA_019447015.1 of Hymenochirus boettgeri. Classification (NCBI taxonomy): domain Eukaryota; kingdom Metazoa; phylum Chordata; class Amphibia; order Anura; family Pipidae; genus Hymenochirus; species Hymenochirus boettgeri. Next base: position 266,750,084 of record CM033473.1, on the reverse strand, counting down.
GCCCCTCTCTGTCCCTCTTAGTTCTTGTGACATATTCCAGTATTGGTGATCAATTTGACAGAGAGAAGGAACCATTAACCATTCTAACTGCTTTACTGTACCTACTGGTACCTTTATATATTGCCCCTCTCTGTCCTCTTAGTCTTTGTGCATATTCCAGTATGGGAAACAGAGAGAAGAACATTACACCAGTTACTGAATTTACTGTCCATCTGTACCCTTTACTTATTGCCCCTCTCTGCCGCTCTTAGTCCTTGTGCAAATTCCAGTATTGGGAAACACAGAGAGAAGGAACATTAACCATTCCTACTGTAATTTTACTGTACGCCACTGTAAGCATTTATATATGCCCCTCCCTCGTCCCTCTGTCTTGGCTATTCAGTCTTGTGCAATCATTGCTTCCAGTATTGGGAAACCAGAGAGAAGTGAACATTACCATCTACTGTTTTACTGTACCTACTGTACTTTATATATTGCCCCTCTCTGTCCTCTTAGTTCTTGTGCATATTCCAGTATTGGGAACAAGAGAAGGAACATTACCACCTTCCTACTGTATTTTACTGTACCTACTGTACCTTTATTATTATTGCCCTCTCTGCCTCTTAAGTCCTTGTAGGCCTTCCAGTATTGGGAACAGAGAGAAGGAACATTACCATACTAACTGTATTTACTGTCCTACTGTACACTTTATATATTTGCCCCTCTCTGCCCTCTTAGTCTTGTGCAATTCCAGTATTGGGAAACAGCGAAAGGAACATTAAAAACCATTTACTCTGTATTTACTGTATTACTGTTATACTACTGTACCCGTTATATATTGCCCCCTCTCTGGCCCTCTTATTCTTGTGCATATTCCTACAGTATTGGGAACATAGAGAAGAACATTAACCATTCTAACTGATTTACTGTACCTACTGCTGTACATTTATATATTGCCCCTCTCTGCCCTCTTAGTCTTGTGCACATGACAGTATAATTATTTCACTGTCCTTAGTACATCTCTACGTTCTCCTACACTATCTGTTTATAGGATCTGCTGACGTTTGCCAAAGATAGCGCATAGGAAGGTGAAACACTCCTCCGGTAAGATAAGGAAGGAGGTTTTTTTTATTACTTCTATAAACCAATCAAACACCCCCAGAACAATCACCACTGAAACTCATTGATAGTTCCCATTTCCACCCATGTCATTGTTATTAGAAGTTTAAACTCCTCACTCTTCTTTATTTATTAATAATGGTTTCTTCCTGATCATATGGGTAATTGAATTTGTATGAGGGTCTGTTAATAAACTCAAAACATCTGACAATGACAACTGTTCTTTTTTCTTTATTAAGCAAAACATTGAGGCAAAACCTAAACTGGTGAGATTCACGTTGGTTGAAGAGCCTAGGAAAAAGTAAGTAATACTCAATCAAATAAATATTATGTTATTTATAATCCAATAAAAGAATAACTGAAACAAGTATTTTTTTATTTCAGGAAATAGAACGGGATCATCAGAGGATGACGTAATAGAAAAGGAAATGTTACAAAATTCCTTTGGCCATCCTCCCATACCCACCTATAGTAACGGCCCACCACGTGGCCTGCAGACAGAACATTTTTACACAGGCCACTATGGGCGAAGGCCTAGGAGGCCTCCTTACTGTAGATGAATGAAGCAAAATTAAAGCAAAACAAATTAAAGCAAATATATATATTTTTTTATATAAGGCACATGTATCCAGGATTTATCAGAGGACAACCATAAGTAGAAAATACAAACATTATAAATTTCACTATTGGCCCATCCACCCATGGCCCACTTATAGCCCCCCCTAACCCACAGACCCTATGGGCAACACATTTTTTTTCTTCAAACTGGCACTAGTGGGCTGTGAGTTGGCCCTAATGCTATTTTTAATTTAGGAAACTGAATCAGGATCATCACCTAACTTCCAAAGTAAGCAATGCAGAATGTAGGTGATGATCCTGATTCAGTTCCTTAAATTAAAAATAGCATTAGGGCCCAACTCACAGCCCACTAGTAGCCAGTTTGAAGAAAAAAAATGTGCTGCCCATAGGTCTGTTGGGTAGTGCGGGGACTTATAGTGGGCCACTGGGTGGATGGCCAATAGTGAATTTATAAGTTTTGCTTTTTCTACTTAACGTTACGCTTGTCCTCTGATATTCCTGATAACAATAGTCCTTATATAACAATATATATATTTGCTTTATTTGTTTTGCTTTAATATTTGCTTTAATTCATCTACAGTATAGGTGCCTAGCCCTCCGCCCATATGTGGCCTGTTTAAAAATGTTCTGTCTGCAGGCCACGTGGTGGGCCGTACTATAGGTGGGTCATGGGAGGATGGCCAAAGTGAATTTTGTAACATTTCCTTTTCTACTTACGTCATCCTCTGATGATCCCGGTTCTATTTCCTGAAATAAAAAAATACTTGTTTCAGTATTCTTTGTATTGGATTATAAATACATAATATTTATTTGATTGAGATTTACTTACTTTTTTCCTAGGCTCTTCAACCAACGTGAATCTCACCAGTTTAGGTTTTGCCTCAATGTTTTGCTTAATAAAAGAAATAAAGAACAGTTGTCATTTTCAGATTGTTTGAGTTTATTAACAGACCCTCATACAAATTAATTACCATATGATCAGGAAAAGAAACCATTATAATCAAATAAAGAAGAGTGAGGAGTTAACTTCTAATAACAATTGACATGGGTGGAATGAAATATCAATGAGTTCTAGTGGTGATTGTTCTGGGGGGTTTGATTGGTTTATAGAATTAATAAAAAAAACCTCCTTCCTTATCTTACCGGAGAGATGTTTCCACCTTCTATCCGCATATCGTTTGGGCAAACGTCAGCAGAATCCTATAAACAGATAGTGTAGGAGAACTGTAAGAGATGTACTAATGGACGAAATAATATACTGTCATGTGCACAAGACTAAGAGGGCAGAGAGGGCAATATATAAAGTACAGTGGTACAGTAAATACAGTAGAATGGTTAATGTTCCTTCTCCTGTTTCCCAATACTGGAATATGCACAAGACTAAGAGGGCAGAGAGGGGCAATATATAAAGGTACAGTAGATAAGTAAATACAGTAGAAGGTTTAATGTTCCTTCTCTCTGTTTCCCATACTGGAATTTGCACAAGACTAAGAGGGCAGAGAGGGGCAATAATAAAGGTACAGTAGGTACAGTAAATACAGTAGAATGGTTAATGTTCCTTCTCTCTGTTTCCCAATACTGGAATTTGCACAAGACTCAGAGGACAGATAGGGGCAATATATAAAGGTACAGTAGGTACAGTAAATACAGTAGAATGGTTAATGTTCCTTCTCTCTGTTTCCCAATACTGGAATTTGCACAAGAACAGAGGACAGAGAGGGGCAATATATAAATGTACAGTAGGTACAGTAAATACAGTAGAATGGTTTTAATGTTCCTTCTCTCTGTTTCCCAATACTGGAATTGCACAAGACTAAGAGGACAGAGAGGGGCAATATTAAATGTACAGCAGGTACAGTAAATACAGTAGAATGGTTAATGTCCTTCTCTCTGTTTCCCATACTGGATATGCACCAGACTAAGAGGACAGAGAGGGGCATATATAAAGGTACAGTAGGCAGTAAATACAGTAGAATGGTTAATGTTCCTTCTCTCTGTTTCCCAATATGGAATATGCACAAGACTAAGAGGACAGAGAGGGGCAATATATAAAGGTACAGTAGGTACAGTAAATACAGTAGAATGGCTAATGTTCCTTCTCTCTGTTTCCCAATACTGGAATATGCACAAGACTAAGGGACAGAGGGGCAATATATAAATGTACAGTAGGTACAGTAAATACAGTAGAATGGTTAATGTTCCTTCTCTCTGTTTCCCAATACTGGAATTTGCACAAGACTAAGAGGACAGAGAGGGACAATATATAAAGGTACAGTAGGTACAGTAAATACAGTAGAATGGTTAATGTTCCTTCTCTCTGTTTCCCAATACTGGAATTTGCACAAGACTAAGAGGGCAGAGAGGGGCAATATATAAAGGTACAGTAGGTACAGTAAATACAGTAGAATGGTTAATGTTCCTTCTCTCTGTTTCCCAATACTGGAATTTGCACAAGACTAAGAGGACAGAGAGGGGCAATATATAAAGGTACAGTAGGTACAGTAAATACTAGAATGGTTAATGTTCCTTCTCTCTGTTTCCCACTACTGGAATTTGCACAAGACTAAGAGGACAGAGAGGGGCAATATATAAAGGTACAGTAGGTAAAGTAAAACAGTAGAATGGTTATGTTCCTTCTCTCTGTTTCCCAATACTGGAATTTGCACAAGACTAAGGGCAGAAGGGGGCAATTATATAAGGTACAGTAGGTACAGTAAATACAGTAGGATGGTTAATGTTCCTTCTCTCTGTTTCCCAATACTGGAATTTGCACAAGACCAAGAGGCAGAGAGGGGCAATATATAAAGGTACAGTAGGTACAGTAAATACAGTAGAATGGCTAATGTTCCTTCTCTCGTTTCCCATACTGGAATTTGCACAAGACTAAGAGGGCAGAGAGGGGCAATTATAAGGTACAGTAGGTACAGTAAATACAGTAGAATGGTTAATGTTCCTTCTCTCTGTTTCCCAATACTGGAATTTTGCACAAGACTAAGAGGACAGAGAGGGGCAATATATAAAGGTACAGTAGGTACAGTAAATACAGTAGAATGGTTAATGTTCCTTCTCTCTGTTTCCCAATACTGGAATTTGCACAAGACTAAGAGGGCAGAGAGGGGCAAATATAAAAGGTACAGTAGGTACAGTAAATACAGTAGAATGGTTAATGTTCCTCTCCTGTTTCCCAATACTGGAATTTGCACAAGACTAAGAGGGCAGAGAGGGGCAATATATAAAGGTACAGTAGGTACAGTAAATACAGTAGGATGGTTAATGTTCCTTCTCTCTGTTTCCCAATACTGGAATTTGCACAAGACTAAGAGGGCAGAGAGGGGCAATATATAAAGGTACAGTAGGTACAGTAAATACAGTAGAATGGCTAATGTTCCTTCTCTCTGTTTCCCAATACTGGAAATTGCACAAGACTAAGAGGGCAGAGAGGGGCAATATAAAAGGTACAGTAGGGACAGTAAGTAAATACGAGTAGAATGGTTAATGTTCCTCTCTCTGTTTCCCAATACTGGAATTTTGCACAAGACTAAGAGCAGAGAGGGGCAATATATAAAGGTACAGTAGGTACAGTAAATACAGTAGAATGGTTATGTCCTTCTCTCTGTTTCCCAATACTGGAATTTGCACAAGACTAGAGGACAGAGAGGGGCAATATAAAGGTACGTAGGTACAGTAAATACAGTAGAATGGTTAATGTTCCTTCTCTCTGTTCCAATACTGGAATTTGCACAAGACTAAGAGGGCAGAGAGGGGCAATTATAAAGGTACAGTAGGTACAGTAAATACAGTAGGATGGTTAATGTTCCTCTCTCTGTCCCAATACTGGAATTTGCCACAAGATAAGAGGGCAGAGAGGGGCAATATATAAAGGTACAGTAGGTACAGTAAATACAGTAGAATGGCTAATGTTTCTCTCTCTGTTTCCCAATACTGGAATTTGCACAAGACTAAGAGGACAGAGAGGGGCAATATATAAAGGTACAGTAGGTACAGTAAATACAGTAGAATGGTTAATGTTCCTTCTCTCTGTTTCCCAATACTGGAATTTGCACAAGACTAAGAGGGCAGAGAGGGGCAATATATAAAGGTACAGTAGGTACAGCAGTAAATACAGTAGAATGGTAATGTTCCTTCTCTCTGGTTCCCAATAATGGAATATGCACAAGACTAAGGGGCATCTATTGTAAAGGTGCAGTATAGCTTTTAGCGATACTGCGCTTTAACGATCGGTTTAACGATCGTTAAACGGATTGTTAATTTATGATCATTATCGTTAATTAATTATAACTATCGTAAATTAATGATAAAAATCGTAAATAGATTTATGATCCCCATAGAATAAAGTAGTGGTAGTTTATACTGCATGGTATTCTATGACCGAACGTTCATTAAAACCTTCAACGTAAATGTACCACTGTGGCTGTATGTTTATGGCGTGGTCGACATTATTGATAACGTACAGTATCGCTAAAGTGGTACCACACATTTATAAATAGGGCCCAAGGGGCCAGGGTGTGCTACAAAAACACTACAAGTGCGAACCATAGAGAACCATAGGACAGGAAATGAACCTTTAGAAGGACCAGACAATCATTCGGTTTGGCTCTTCATGAAGTACATAGATCAGGTAACAGTTTATATCTAATTCCCATTTGTTACAAATTACGTTACGAAAAGCAGCCTTACCCTCTTCAGGCATTTATTAAAGATATTAAAACGGCTAAATCGTCGTCTGTGTCCTTTGGTTGTTTCTAAGATAAGAGAAAACAAAGTTAGATTTTGTTTGAGCACAAAAAAACCAACAGTTTAAAATGTCACCCCAATGAAAAGGAGCGAATGTGTTCCAGAATGGACGATATAGATCCGTGTTAACGACAAACTTTCCTAAATTAGATTATAGAACTGTGAATTGGAAAGATATAACATTTTCCATTTTAAATGTTCTATACAAAGATAAGTTCTGGCCATAGACTATTAATACATAGATTAAAGGTTGATTGTGAAATCTATCAGGGGTGAATAGTTGCTGTGGTACCTTCCAATGTTTCCATAACATTGCCTGGCCTGGCCCATTCATTTACTATCAGAGGTCAAAATTTATTGAGCCAGACAGATGATGGTTGAACATTTTGGAAATATTTGAGGTGAAAACCATAGTGGTGACCAGCTTATAAAGGGTGTTACTGTGTTTTTCATAGGCAACCAATTTATAAAAATAACCTTTTAGCTGTTTAGACCCCTCGCATTCTTCAGATGAATTCTGAAAAAGGGCAAAAACAAAATGAAAGAAATACACTGATGGATATTAATGATATAGCTCTTGTTCATGAAAAAGGAAGGCAGGGAGGGGATAGTCAACCACTTGGATTTCTCATAATGATTTCAGTTTCTACAAGATGAGGGTTATATCATTATTTGCATGAAGAATCAACCATTGGGATAAGGACAATAATCAGGATGTTTCATTCCTTATTATCTAAATCTAATCTTGGGTTTATATCATAAAGCTATTGTTCTGTAATGGGATATTGGATGGATACCTAAGGCAAACCTAGAGGTGAGGTTTTGGTGTTCACTATGAGGGAAGGGATGGTTTAGGGCGGTATAATTGCTCTTAAATTATATATAATATTTGCCCTTAAATGAAAATGAATGGTTTGTAATAAATGAATATCGTTTAAAAAAATATTTAATAGTTAAAATCTCTTGAAGGGCAAGTACACTGAAAAAAGTAAAGGAATAGTTTTTAAACTAATCCTGTTTTTGTAAGATATAAAGAATGTTTGGAAAGTTCACATTGATCTGGGTTAGTCTAATAAGTCATGTTTTCAGTGTACATGCCCATTAAGGAGAAAAAGAGACTATGAGGAATGACACATAATGTAATAAGGAACCATAATAATACCATTAGACATAATTTATACCTGATGTATAAGACTAAAGAATGGGAACTATTCATTGTAAATTTATGGATATCAGGGCCAAGTCTTATCTGTGAACTTCCCAAGATTTTCCAACCGGACCAATCATTTGCTAGTTAGAACATTGTGCTCTAAAATCAATGCAAATGAAAGGTCCAGACTGGAATCATGGGACGGTAGCAGGTTTGTCCACTGGGAGGTGTATGGACAGCATTATACAAAATAGGAACAAATTACAATTACTGTAAAACAGCAGCCTTACGTTCTTGGTGCATCCTCTAAAGAAATTAAGGCAACTGAAAAATCTTCGGAATCGTTGAGAACCCATTTTTTGATAGAGAATTAAACAGAAACAGATTAGATTAGTTTAGCTCAGTATTCATTTCTATATAGTGTGATTGTTGTAACGTCTCCCTAATGGGGCAGTATGGTCATTGGCTTCTTCATATGTACTCTGCAATGTATTTGAAAGGTGCAGTGTAATGAAATATGATTGGGTATTTTCTGTATTATTTATCTATCATGTGATGCTTTCCATTCTAGATGTTTCTACACAATGAAATGTGTGAAATCTTTCCCTACAATACTTCTCTCTTCCTCTAGCGATACCTTGTGTTGGGAAGCCTTGAAATACAGGGTGATAAACTGTTAAGCAGTATGTGACTACCGAACTGATACTACTGTAATGATGTATTTAACATTGTATAAAGGGGTCAATTCCTACATCTGTTTTTGACGTATCTGTAATACTAGTAAATAAAACACATTATTATGGTGCTGATCACAATGAGAAGTGCAGTTTGCCTGCTCTGTTACCGGTAATTTGCGAGCTCAGGAGAGGGAATTCCCCATAATGCATTTTACACACCAACTGCACCTCTAACTGAACACAGCAAGAGACTTTATAATTATAAGGCAGCTGAAATGTAAGATACTTCAGATTCATAGTATGAAATAGGGGCAGATGAAACAAAAGGCAGTACAGTGGCAGTGGGGAATTATAGTTCCCAGTAACCGGCAATTTAAAAAGAAAAAATCCCCCAGTTACATACTGAAGCTGATTCTATTTTGTATCTATAGACCTTGTATATAGCTAATATGGTTATAAAAAAGTTGCTCATGATACTTCACATTCAATATCTAAAGAAATAGGGAAAACCAGTACAGTGGCGGTTGGGAATTATAGTTTCCAGTAGTGGGCAAATAAAAAACCATTTTTTCAGTTTACATACTTTACATACTTTAAAGCTGATTCTATTTTTGATCTATAGACCTTGTATATAGTTTAATATGGATAAAAATCATTCTATATCAATCCAAATGAATATTTCTGGCAAAGTGCTCCTGTTTTTGAGTGGAAATATTGAAATCAGAGAGACCATAAAATGTTTACTCACCTCTTCTGAGCTCAAAACAACTGTGAAAACAATTTCTAGGATTGCAAGGCTTTTATGCTAATATCTTGATGACATCACAATACAATTTTTTACGATGTCACATATGCAAATTTCCCACACAGGACATGGGATGTGTGTTGCCATGGGAACCAATATGCTGCATTGGTATAGGTAACAAAGTGGCCTGATAAGAAACTTGACCTGGTGATATTTAAAAAGGGTTTTTTTAAATGGAAAAAATTACTTTACCTCATCTTAATCCATAAATAAATACACACAAGCACACATACTATCAGGTGTGTGTGTTGCTGCATGCCTTTTATCCAGTACTTGTTTTTCTTAGGCTAAATTCATACATCCTTCTATTCTTAACGAAAGCCTAGTGATGGACTAGAACTCGAACCCGAGTTCAACCCGAACTATTCGAGTTCGAACGGATTCGGACTTTTCAAACTATCCCGGACCCGGATTTCTCAGACTTTCGATATTTTCCAGACTTTCGATAATTATTGAATGTTCGAACGTTCGAGGCGTGCGAATATGCGAGTAAAATGTCTATTATACTTATACGCGAGTATCAAATCGGCGAGTAAAATGTCTATTATACCTATACGCGAGTATCGAATCAGCGATTATAATGTCTATTATACCTATACGCGAGTAAATATTGAATCTGTGAGTAAAATGTCTATTATACCTATTCGGGAGTATCAAATCGGCGAGTAAAATGTCTATTATACCTATACGCGAGTATCGAATCGGCGAGTATAATGTCTATTATACCTATTCGCGAGTATCAAATTGGCGAGTAAAATGTCTATTATACCTATACGCGAGTATCAAATTGGCGAGTAAAATGTCTATTATACCTATACGCGTGTATCAAATCGGCGAGTAAAATGTGTATTATACCTATACACGAGTATCGAATCGGCGAGTATAATGTCTATTATACCTATACGCGAGTAAATATTGAGTCTGTGAGTAAAATGTCTATTATACCTATACACGAGTATCGAATCCGTGAGTAAAATGTCTATTATACCTATACGCGAGTATCAAATCGGCGAGTAAAATGTGTATTATACCTAAACGCGAGTATCGAATCGGCGATTATAATGTCTATTATACCTATACGCGAGTAAATATTGAATCTGTGAGTAAAATGTCTATTATACCTATTCGCGAGTATCGATTCCGTGAGTAAAATGTCTATTTTACCAATATGCGAGTAAGTAACAAATTATCGAATCTGCGAGTCGTTCATGGGATAATTATCGAGTGTTCGAACGCAAGAGCTCGAAAGTAGCGCACGTGAGAGTAGTCCTGGAAGTCCTGGATATTCGAACATGTTCCCCAGACCATTTCCCAGGTCCCACAGCCATTTACATTAAGTTACCATTGATATTTTAATTGTATTTCATTCTAACTTTTCAAACTATTCGACTCCCATTGACTTTAATGGGTCCGTTTTCGAACTTTCAAACTTTCCATATAATTCGAAGGTTAGAAAACGGACCGAAAGTTCAGCCATCTCTACTAAAGCCCTTTTATCAAACACGACTCTCTATGAGAGCAAGCATGCTCTAAGCACTTTAAGCCAGCACTAGTAAAAGGAATTTCCCAAAATGCATTTTACACACACAACTGTCATCTCTGACTGAACACAGCAAAAGAGTTTATAATTTTAAAGGACAATTATACTTACCTTCTCCCCGCTCCTTTTCTTATATCTATGCTTTGTACCCAAGGTGAGGACCTAAACCGCTAGCATTCAGTCATTGGCTTAATGTCATTTGTTACACCCATGACAGACATCTGCTATGTGTAAGGAGCAGGAAGCAGAAAGAGGGATTAAAAAAAAAACTGGGCAGTTTTTCCAGGTTAGACTTACATATCTCATTGGATGATTTACCTATATGCAATTTTTTATTTGAGGAACTTGTCCTCTAAAGATATTATACTAATACAACATTTTCCCTGACCTAAAGGCCCAAAACTAGTAGAGATGGCATAGAACTCGAACTCGAACCCGAGTTCGAGCCGAACTTTCGAGTTCCAGACGGACCCGGACTTCTCGAACTATCCCGGACTCGGACTTTCGATATTTCCCTTTCGATGATTTATCGAATCTTTGACTGTTTGAACGGTTGAAGATTCGATAAATCATCGAATTAAAAAAAAAATGCCCACATGTCCAAAATCACCCAATGGCAGCTAATTTGAGCATTGCCAGCCCCCTGGGTATAAAAGGTCAAAGAGAAGGAGCAGTACTGGGTGGCCACCCTTATAGATCCCCGCTATAAGGGTAAAGTGTCGGAGTTCATTCCCGCATCTCAGAGGGAAAGCAGAATGCAGCCGTACAAGGCGATACTGCTATGTTGCCTCTGTTCTGCTTTCGCAGGTGCTGGCAGGCCTACAGCACCTGATGGTGGGAATGAGCAGGGCTCACGTCCTCCTGTGCCTGAGAGGAGGGGCAGCAGCTCTGGAGGCGGCCTTGCCGCTAACTTCAGCCTGTTCTTCCAACCACAGTTGTCAGGCACATCTACTGGCAACTCTACCAGGCAATACCAGGTCACCGACAAAATTGGATCCAGGGCCGATGTAGTCACCTCAGAGACTGAGGATCCACTGGACTACTGGGTGGCGAGGCTGGATATATGGAGCGAGTGGGCACAGTACGCCATCGAGGTCCTTTCATGCCCGGCATCCAGTGTCCTTTCGGAGAGGGCCTTTAGTGCAGCAGGGGGTGTTGTAACGGAGAGGAGGACCTGTCTCTCCACTGAGAATGTGGACCGCCTTACACTCATCATGATGAATGAGGCGTGGATCACATCTCAGCACAGCACCCCTATTGCTGATGCCCGAGACTGAAGGCCTCTTGCCCCTGGCCACCCGTACTGCTCCTTCTGCCTGATTTTCCACCTAGAGGCTTAGCTGATGCCAGTTTAGCTGGCAAATGGCTAATTTTTTCTATTGGTAGGGCCATTTATGGTGCTACCTTGCTCTACAGCATTCAAGTTGTAAAATTACATATGCTCTACCTCAACATCTACTCTGTTGCTAATTTTTCTATGTTTGGATTGATCCTACTTGGCCCAATGCAATAATCCATACTTGCTCTCCTATCTCCCTCTCCATGAGGCACCTTTGTGGTGTCACCTACTCTGACCATGTCATACTCAACAACTCATACAGATCTTTTCATGAAGTGTAACCCCCTTCCCCGCTTTCCCTTGCACGAAGCATACTCTGAGGGAGAGAAGCCAATGGGGTGTGGGGTCTGTCTGGTGGGGCCAAGCCTGCCTGGCTCCGCAATAATATTTCAAATTGCAGTGGGTCTACTGTTACTCAATGGTGCTGTTCCTACAAAGTGTATCCCCTTCCCCGCTTTCCTTTGCATGAAGCATACTCTGAGGGAGAGAAGCCAATGGGGTGTGGGAAAAGCCTAAATAATTATGTTTGTAGACATTTGTAAAGATAAAACACAAAGATTTGTTTGGTTCAACTTTTATAGTAAATGTAAGCAGTAATAAGCACCTGTTGCTTCAGTGCAATAATAATAATAATAATAATAACAAATGTGGTGCTAAATGCACCTATTTATTTTTTTAACAATAAAATTTCGCGCTTAATGCGCTGGATGTCTTTGTGCATTGGGATCATGCGCCTCTCCATGCGCCTCATCCTCTGCGCCAATTCATCCAGCCGGCACTGGCATGCTGGTCCCTGCCGGTGCTGGCGCTGGCGCTGGTGGTGGTGGAGGGGAAGGGGAGACTGGAGGTCGCACCTGGGGCCTTGGTGGGGGTGTTGCTGTGGGCGACACACCCGCCTCCTCAGCCTCACTGCCAGAAACAGATCCCACATCTGCAAATTTATATATAAAAAAGTAAATTTTAATAATAAATAATAATAAAAAATATTAATAACAAATAAAAAATAATAATGTAAATATTGTGAATATTTTTCGGGTGTACTTGTCCTTTAACTAACATTTTCTCAACATTAACTAACAGTTACATTTACTAATAGTAACACTAACTAACATTAACTAACATTTAAAAAAATATACTTTGAGTCGTTTAGGAAAAAGGAGCTTTCGAATTTTGTATTATATGTAAATAATGTAAATATTTTTCGTGTGTACTTGTCCTTTAACTAACATCTACTAACATTAACTAACAAATACATTAAAACTTACTAACACTAACTAACACTAACATATGCACTGTGATTAGAGTGGTGCAAAAGGTGGTGTTTTATACAACTCAATCACAGTTAAAATTTAATATATAAATGTGAGACTTGTCTTGGACAATCTGCTGTATGCCTAGGACGTAGTTTCGCCGCTGCTGCTTGAGGTTTTCAACTCTTTTGGAGTTGAGAGGTGGTCAGATCGATGCAAAACTGCGGATTTCTTCTGCAGTTTCTTCTGCAGGTGGTGCATTATGTGCCGTTTGCGCTCCTTAACATGTAGGGTGCCAATTGGCATCCAATCATATGACCGCCTGGTCAGATATTCGACCACCAACTGTTGCCAATCATTGATGGCCATGTTGTCTGCAGATAAGCTAGTAGTTGAATAATCCACACCCACTTTCCAGGCTCGGTTTTAGATCCTGTATTGCAAATAGAAGTCAATGGGAAGAGTGGATATAATCGAATGCAGAAAAATCAAATATGCGGGTAAAATGTCTATATATACCAATACGTGAGTAAATACCAAATAAACGAATATGAGAGTAAAATGTCCATGTAAGTACGAGTAAATATCGAATTTGTGAGTAAATTGTCCATTATACCTATACACAAGTAAATACCAAATCCGCGAGTAAAATGTCCATTAAACCTATACGCGAGTATCGAATCCACGAGTAAAAGGTCTGTTATACCTATACGCGAGTAAATATTGAATTATCGAATCCGTGAGTCGTTCATGGGATAATAATCGAATGTTCGAACGCGAGAGCTCGAAAGTAGCACACGTGTAAGTAAAATCTATTTTTGGAAAGTCCTGGATATTCCAATGTGTTCCCCAGACCATTTCCCAGGTCCCACAGCCATTTTCCTTAAGTTATTATTGATATTTTAATTGTATTTCATTCGAACTTTTCAAACTATTTGCCTCCCATTGACTTTAATGGGTCTGTTTTCGAACTTTCGAACTTTCCAAATAGTTTGAACATTCGAAAATGGACCGAACTTTCGAAAGTTCGGCCATCTCTACTACAGAGTAATATAATGTATCACTTATCATTCTATCTTATACCTCTGCCCCAAGTAAAAAGGCATGCCCGGCTTTTCAAACCTTTTACCTTAAAGGGCATCTCCACTTAACTTTTAACACAGCTTAAAGGGTATCTCCACCTAATGCTCCAAATTTGTTTGCAAATATAAAACAACAAAAAGGTACTTAAAGAGGTTCGTTCCCCCGGCATACAGACCTGGCCCTCCGCTTGCAGGAAATTGCAAGCAGGGGGCCGAAGCGGCAGTTACGTCTGCGATAGGCTGAGAGGAAACCAATCACAGGCACGGCAGCTGGCAATGCAGAACACCAGGGAACGAGGCTCTGTAAGTACATTACCGACACTTTATTTTGCGAACAAATATGGTGGTTGGGATAAGGTCCACTACATTACAGCAAGAGTATTTAAAGCTAGGGCACCAGGCAGAAAATAGGGATCGAGAGGGGGGAAAGGGCTCCAGTGGGCAAGCCAAAAGCCTCTCAGAGGAAAGGTAAGAGGCAGAAACCTTTTCACTCACAGCCAGACATTGCAGGAGAACCATTTGGTGCAGAGAGGTAAGGTAATAATTTTTAAACACGGCACAGTGGGACCAGTAGTGGGGGAGATTTTAATTTTGGGGGTGGACATGCCCTTTAACAGAAAGTAAAAAAAAGCTAATTCCAAAAGATAACAAGGTAAGCTAAAAATCAAGGGGGGAGAGAAGGCAAGGGGAAAAACTAGTTGAAAGCAAAATGTGCCAAGGAAAGTGTAGAGGTAATAAAATGTAAGAAGAGAAAAATGTAAAAAAACTGTTTAAAAACAGTTATGACTTCAGTATCATTGTAATGATGTCAATTTAAAAGTAAATAAGAAACTTACCATGATTTACTTTCTTTTCCAACCCCTTTAATTCTCCTTTAAAGGGTATGTCCACCCTTAAAAAAAATTTTCCAGCAAAGATTCCCCCTGTCCCTTCAGCCCCAACCGCTATGTTAATATTATTAGAAAATGCCCCAAACTTTACTTACCTTCCCTCTTGCCTCCGCCGCGCTGCCAGGCCCTCTGCTTGCGAGTAAATGCAAGCAGAGGGGTGGGACCGGCAGTCGCGTCTGTAATTGGCTGAGCGGCAGCCAATCACGGACGCGGCTGCCGGGAGTTCAGTGCGGCAGAGGCAAGAGAGAAGGTAAGTAATGTTCTGGGCATTTTCTAATAATATTAACATAGCGGTTGGGGCTGGGGGGACAGGGGGAATCTTTGGTGAAAAGGCATTTACACTAGGGGGAGGGAATCCTAATCGGGAGGGAGGGGGAGGGAGAGGGAGGGAGGGGGAGAAGGGCTGCAGTACGCATGCCAAACTTCTCCCGGAGGCCAGGTAGGAGGCAGAGTCCTATATTTCCTAAGATGGAAATTTCACTTGGTCGGCATCGGCCCCCTTTACTTTAATAGTGGAAGCCAATAACGATCGTGCGGTGTATGGACGCACGGCCATCCGACCCCCATAACCCGCTCATTTATTTAGTATTGTGTTTAGGAGAAAGTAAATAAAGTAATATAATTAACCTTTGTCTGGAATAAATTCCATTTTTTATGGCCTTCTAGTATGGTAATATAAAAAATAAATGTAAAAAATGACATTCACTTCTACTAATCCAAAATAATGTTATCTACCGCTCATACAAAGTATCTACTATGCTTTGTAAATGGTTTCACCTGGTGAAACTTGTTTAATGTGTCAAACTCTCAGCTATCTTGCCACCTAAAGAATGCTTGTATCTCCTCCACCAAAACGCAATTGCTTGAAGGTAAGAATAGGGAATGGAGTTTCTTGATCAGAGCCATATGAAGTGTGGCAGATACATTGCCTCCTAAATATAAAGGATTCCAGGCAGTTATTTCTGCTAAATAAAAAAAACATACAGGGTTATTCAACAAAAGTTCTTATGGGGCGATTTACCCAGAAGCGCTCCTGCCCCTTCATAACGTCGCGGTAACTGATTTACGCTCAGTTAGCGCGACGTTAAGGCTTGCTTTGCGGCGGCTATGTGAGATCCAGAACAGGAACTTGTGCAGTCGGCGCAAACCTATTTACCAGAGGCTGTGTGGCTCTTAAGACGTCAGTATTTAATGCCACTAATAGCTTCCATTAAATACTTACGTCAGGGTGAGATTCACCCAGTACCACGCAGCCCCGTACGGGAGATGGATCTGGGTGAATCTCCCCACTTATCTTTAAAAATGGTGCTAATTTTGCCCCAACCAATCAGATGTTAGCTTTCAAATGTTAAATAACATCTGATTGATTGGGGCAAAATTATCACCATTTTTAACGATAAGAACTTATATCGAATTTCCCTGATAGTTCGTCACTTTTCTTAAACCAAATGCACCAATGTCTTGGTCAATGTATGCAAGATCCGTATCTGGAATGGAGAACAAAAGGAAAAGACGGGCTGTAGCTAGACGAGCCCAAAGTTGAAGATGTGTAAAAATCCTTTATTCAAAACAACTTGAGAATACAACTTGAAAACATGCCTGACGCATTTCATGTCAGGCATGACACATCATCAGAGGCCTGACACACATTTGATACGAAACGCAAAATCACAAGCAGATTTTTCAGCCTAACCAACTAATATCTCTGTATATTGGTCGGTCAGGCAAAAAAATCTGCTGTGATTTCGATGGCGGATCGGACAAGTGGACGGTTGAACATGCCGATGAATCACTGCCAATCGTGCAGTCTCCTATGGACCACAAGAATGGTTGTGGCAAACTGTCAGCAACAGCAACATTTAATGCATCCAGCAGTGATTCGACCTGGCTGACCACTTGGTAATGCCGAACAGCAGGTCAGGACAACAGAATCCTACTTTGTGTATCCAGCCTTAGAGATATTATCAGCCAATTGGCTGATTGGAGCAATAATTTTCCAGAATGCCCAATAATGAAAACTGATTGCTTTTAATATATTTAACACAATTAGGCTCAAAGTGAATCGAAAACAATATTATGTTGTAGACAATTCTAGACTGGATCTAAACCCAGGCTTCCTGTTCCAGAATAAATCTAGGAAATAGAGTTAGTGTACACCATAGGACTAATTGTAATTAAGTATTATAATTATTATTGTGGACTTAGTGCCAACATCTTCCGTAGCGCTTTACAATTACATGTATACATTCACATGAGGCCTTACAATCTAAGCACAATTATTTGACACATACAACCTATCAGTATGTCTTTGTATTTGTGGGGGAAACCGGAGTGCCCGGAGGAAACCCACGCAAGCACGGGGAGAACATACAAACTCCTTTCAGATGTGCCCAAGGGTGGATTTGAACTCAGGAATTCAGCGCTGAGCCACCACCAAGTATAAAAGCAAAATAGCTTTATTTAGTATGTATGTGTGGTACATATTGAATAAAGTTATATTTAAATTAATAATTGCCATTTCTCCTGTGGTGTACCCTGATCCTCTACCATTTTATTTCTAAAAATCTGATTGCACGCACCTTTATTAACATATGAGCGATTGGTACCTTTCCAGGGAAGGGGTGTGTGTTAGGTGCCTGCCATAAAATTTGCAGTGGGGCCTGGGCCCTTGCAGTTTCACTAGTGGTAATTACTTGCCCTCATAGAAAGACTGGTCATTTGGAAGGCATTGGTTGTTAAGAGAGGGTAAGGGCTACTTAGAGATTAAAATGAGGCTAAGTATTTTTTTTATTATAGTTGCCCTTTAACTGTACTGTATATATTAGCGTTGTTTGAGGTTAAAGGACTATTGTATTGTCTAAGTTCTGCCCCCACCTCAGTGTTTGGGATCTGTCCAATAGAAAGAAAAGCTTCCTTCAGATTGTGTCTCCCCATTGGTTAGGCTCTAAGCAAAAAGGTGGGAGGAGCAACAACCATATAGTTATCATTTGCAGGGGGATCTAGATATATTGTCACATTGGGCTGCTAAGTGGCAGATGAGATTCAATGTTGATAAGGTGATGCATTTGGACTTAAAAATCCTTGTGCTGCTTATACTATAAATGGCTCTGTGTTAAGTGAATCCCTGTTGGAAAGGGATCTTGGAGTTTTGGTGGATAACAAAACTAAAGGTAGCAAGCAGTGCCAGGAGGCAACAGCCAGAGCCAGCATGGTATTATCATGGTATTGGCATTATCTTGTATAAAGAGAGGTATGGATTCAATGGAGGAAAATTACAAAGCATTGGTAAGGCTCATTTGGAATATGCAGTGCAATTTTGGAATCCTGTGTACAAAAAGGACATCTTTGAAATGGAAAGGGTTCAGAGAAGGGCAACTAAATTAATAAGGGGATTGGGGGAGCTTGAATATGAAGTGAGACTGGATAAGTTACAGTTATGTACGCTGGAGAAAAGGCGCTTGCGTGGGGATATGATTACTGTGTATAAATACATTAACGGGCCATACAATAAACTATCTGGGGCATTGTTCACCAATAGAACATGTCAGAGGACACGTGGACATCCCTTAAGACTTGAAGAAAAAAGGTTTAGGCTTCAAGTTCGGAAAGGGTTTTTCACTGTTAGAACGGTAAAGCTATGGAACTGTCTTCCAGTGGACGTTGTTATGGCAGGTTCATTGGTCAGTTTCAAAAAAAATCTGGATGAGTTTCTGCAAACAAGGAATGTTGCAAGTTACTGGTATTGATACATAAAGTAGAGTTGATCCAGGGAAATTTCCAATTGCCACTTCGAGTCAGGAAGGAATATTTTCCCCTTCATAAATTTGGTGGGTTTTTTTGCCTTCCTCTGGATCAACAGTTAGGTAGGAGATGAGGATATTGCTAGATGGGTTGGACTGGATGGACATATGTATTTATTCAACCTCAAATTCTATACTATACTATTTAAGTGTCAGAATTTTTCATTTTATTTAATGGAACCTTTATGGAGAACTATAATATAATCTTGAAATGCTCTTACATTAGTAAATAAATAGTTTTTTTTTCCCACTTGACCATTTTATTTGAATGTACTGCTAATCATAGTAGCAATACAGTACTTAGCAATGCGCTAAGTACTGTATCGCGGCGAAAGAAGCTGAAACTCAAATTACGGATCAGGGGGCTGGGAGGGGCTGCTGGAAAAGGTGGTCGCATCTGCCCCCAGCGGGAAGGGCGTACACCCACCCCACCCTCACCCACCGCCGCATGACCCCTTCCCAGCAGCCCCTCCAAGCCCCCACCCCGTACGTTCTCGGGGAAGGGAAGGGCCCCCTGGGGCGAAGTCAAACGGCCGAGAGTAACGCCGTGCATTAGTTACTGCCACTTTATAAACAGAAGCGAGCGGTAACTGATGCGAAGTTAACATGGTGTTAACTTTTCCCAGCCAGGTTTCACCCTTTAATAAATCGCGTTAATAGCGATCTTGGCGAAAACAGCGGGAAACTTGCCCACGAAAATTTAACAACGTTTATGAATATGCCCCTTAGTGTTGCCTTCTCTTTGAAGACCTGCTGCTTCCTACTCTTTGCCTGGTTTTGGTCCAGTGGTCTCCCTATTTTCTTCTGGAGCCAAAAGTTCTAGTTGGCTTTAAAGTCCTTGAAAAAAACATGTTCAGTACCAGCAACTAAACTGAGAAAACCAGATAGCAGATAGATCAATGAAATTACTATTTTTTTCTAAAAAGTCATTATAACCTCATTAGAGGTGTATACCCCAAGGAAGTGTTTGGGAAACTGCATGCTTGATCACATTTCTGCATTTAACTGAATCATGAATGGGCACTGGAGCCAATGGGTTATTAATTGAAGTTTTACCTTACATAATGGACCACATGATGGTCTCTGTATTTCCTGTCATAAGAGAATTCAAATTGGTGATGGATTTTTTCAGTGTCTGGAGTTATTATACACACCTAACTGAAGTTTAGCTGTTCAAGGTTCTATTGATGTACTTTATATTTTAAAATGTTGCATTATTATGTTCCAAAGATTTTATCACATTTTCAGTATAACTTCATCCTATAGTAGGGAGTCTCCTCCCAATGGATTTCACCCTATAGTAAGGAGTCTCCTCCCAATGGATTTAATTCTATAGTAAGTAGTCTCCTCCCAATGGATTTCATCCTATAGTAGGGAGTCTACTCCTAATGGATTTCATCCTGTCGTAAGGATTCTCTCCCAATGGATTCCTTCCTTTGTAAGGGTCTCTTCCCAATAGATTTCATCCTATAGTAAGGAGTCTCCTCCCAATGGATTTAAATCTTATATAAGGATCTCATCCCAATGGACTTCATCTTATAGTAAAGATTCTCCTACAATGATTTCATCCTATAGTAAGGAGTCCCTCCTCCCAATGGATTTCATCCTATAGTAAGGAGTTTCCTCCCAATGGATTCACACTCTTAGTAGTAGGATTCTCCTCCCAATAATTTCATCCTATAGTAAAAGAGTCTCCTCCTAATGGATTTCATCCTATAGTAAGGAGTCTCCTCCCAATGGATTTAATCTTATAGTAAGGATTCTCATCCCAAGGACTTCATCTTATAGTAAAGATTCTCCTACCAATGGATTTCATCCATAGAAGGTGTCTCCTCCCAATGGATTTCATCCTATAGTAAGGATTTCCTCCCAATGGTTCAACTCTTTAGTAAGGATTCTCCTCTCCAATAATTTCATCCTATAGTAAAGAGTCTCCTCCCAATGGATTTCATCCTATAGTAGGGAGTCTCCTCCTAATGGATTTCATCCTATAGTAAGGATTCTCCTCCCAATGGATTTCCTCCCTTTGTAAGGAGTCTCTTCCTAATGGATTTCATCCTATAGTAAAGATTCTCCTCCCAATGGATTTCACCCTATAGGAGTCTCCTCCCAATGGATTTCATTCTATAGTAGTAGTCTCTCCTGCCATAGATTTCATCCTATAGTAGGGAGTCTACTCCTAATGGATTTCATCCTGTTAGTAAGGATTCTCCTCCCAATGGATTTCCTTCCTTTGTAAGGAGTCTCTTCCCATAGATTTCATCCTATAGTAAGGAGTCTCCTCCCAATGGATTTAATCTTATATTAAGGATCTCTCTCCAATGGACTTCATCTTATAGTAAAGATTCTTCTACCAATGGATTTCATCCTATAGTAAGGATCTCCTCCCAATGGATTTCATCCTATAGTAAGGATTTTTCCTCCCAATGGATTCAACTCTTTAGTAAGGATTCTCCTCCCAATAAATTTCATCCTATAGTAAAGAGTCTCCTCCCAATGGATTTCATCCTATAGTAGGGAGTCTCCTCCTAATGGATTTCATCCTATAGTAAGGATTCTCCTCCCAATGGATTTCCTCCCTTTGTAAGAGTCTCTTCCTAATGGATTTCATCCTATAGTAAGAGTCTCCTCCCAATGGATTTCCATCTTATAGTAGAATTCTCATCCAATGGATTTCATCCTATAGTAAAGATTCTCCTCCCAATGGATTTCACCCTATAGTAAGGAGTCTCCTCCCAATGGATTTCATTCTATAGTAAGTAGTCTCCTCCCAATGGATTTCATCCTATAGTAGGGAGTCTACTCCTAATGGATTTCATCCTGTAGTAAGGATTCTCCTCCCAATGGATTTCCTTCCTTTGTAAGGAGTCTCTTCCCAATAGATTTCATCCTATAGTAAGGAGTCTCCTCCCAATGGATTTAATCTTATAGTAAGGATTCTCATCCCAATGGACTTCATCTTATAGTAAATTCTTCTACCAATGGATTTCATCCTATAGTAGGAGTCTCCCCCCAATGGATTTCATCCTATAGTAAGGAGTTTCCTCCCAAGGGATTCAACTCTTTAGTAAGGATTCTCCTCCCAATAAATTTCATCCTATAGTAAAGAGTCTCCTCCCTCCCAATGGATTTCATCCTATAGTAAGGATCTCCTCCCAATGGTTTCCTTCCTTTGTAAGATCTCTTTCCCAATGGATTTCATCCTATAGTAAGGAGTCTCCTCCCAATGGATTTCATCTTATAGTAGAATTCTCATCCCAATGGATTTCATCCTATAGTAAAGATTCTCCTCCCAATGGATTCATCTTATAACAAGGATTCTCCTCCAATGGATTTCATCCTATAAAGGAGTCTCCTCCCAATGGATTTCATCCTATAGTTATGAGTTCTCCTCTTAATGGATTTCACCCTATAGTAAAGAGTCTCCTCCCAATTGATTTCATCCTACTAGAGGAATCTCCTCCCAATGGATTTCACCCCATAGTTAGGAGTCTCCTTCCAATGGATTTCATCTTATAGTCAGGATTCTCATCCCAATGGATTTCATCCTATATAAAGATTCTCCTCCCATTGATTTCATTCCATAGTAAGGATTCTCCTCCCAATGGATTTCTTCCTGTATAAAGGAGTCTCTTCCCAATGTTTCATCCTATAGGATTAGGATTTTCCTCCCAATGGATTTCATTCTATAGTAAGGAGTCTCCTCCCAATGGATTTCATCCTATAGTAGGGAGTCTCCTCCTAATGGATTTCATCCTATAATAAGGCATCTCCTCCCAATAGATTTCATCCTATAGTAAAGATTCTCCTCCCAATGGATTTTTCATCCTATGTAAGGAGTCTCCTACCAATGGATTTAATCTTATAGTAAGGATTCTCATCCCAATGGACTTCATCTTATGTAAGATTCTCCTACCAATGGATTTCATCCATAGTAAGGAGTCCCTCCTCCAATGGATTTCATCCTATAGTAAGGAGTTTCCTCCCCCAATGGATTCACTCTTTAGTAAGGATTCTCCTCCCAATAAATTTCATCCTATAGTAAAGAGTCTCCCCCAATGATTTCATCCTATAGTAGGATCTCCTCCTAATGGATTTCATCCTATGTAAGGATTCTCCTCCCAATGGATTTCCTTCCCTTGTAAGGAGTCTCTTCTCCCCAATGGATTTCATCCTATAGTAAGGAGTCTCCTCCCAATGGATTTCATCTTATAGTAAGGATTCTCATCCCAATGGATTTCATCCTAGTAAAGATTCTCCTCCCAATGGATTTCATCCTATAACAGGATTCTCCTCCCATGGTTTCATCTATAGAAAGGAGTCTCCTCCCAATGGATTTCATCCTATTGTAATGAGTTTTCCTCTTAATGGATTTCACCCATAGTAATGAGTCTCCTCCCATTGATTTCATCCTACAGTAAGGAATCTCCCCTCCAATGGATTTCACCCATAGTTTAGGAGTCTCCTTCCAAGGATTTCATCTTATTAGTCAGGATTCTCATCCCAAATGATTTCATCCTATAGTAAAGATTCTTCTCCCAATTGATTTCATTCCACAGTAAGGATCTCTCCCAATGGATTTCTTCCTGTAGAAAGGAGTCTCTTCCCAATGGTATTTCATCCTTAGTAGAGTTTCCTCCCAATGGGATTTCATTCTATAGTAAGGAGTCTCCTCCCAATGTATTCATCCTATAGTAGGGGTCTCCTCCTAATGGATTTCATCCTATAGTAAGGAATCTCCTCCCAATAGATTTCATCCTATAGTAAAGATTCTCCTCCAATGGATTTTCATCCCATAGTTAAGTAGTCCTCCCAATGGATTTCATCCTATATAGGGTCTATTCCTAATGGATTTCATCCTGTAGTAAGGATTCTCCTCCCAATAGATTTCCTTCCTTTGTAAGAGTCTCTCCCAATAATTTCATCCTATAGTAAGGAGTCTCCTCCCATGGATTTAATCTTATAGTAGGATTCTCATCCCAATGGACTTCATCTTATAGTAAAGATTCTTCCTACCAATGATTTTCATCCTATAGGTAAGGAGTCTCCTCCAATGGATTTCATCCTATAGTAGGATTTTCCTCCTCCATGGATTCAACTCTTTAGTAAGGATTCTCCTCCCAATAAATTTCATCCTAGAAAAGAGTCCTCCTCCCAATGATTCATCCTATAGTAGGGAGTCTCCTCCCAATGGATTTCATCTTATAGAATGGATTCTCATCCCAATGGATTTCATTCTATAGTAAGATTCTCCTCCCAATGATTTCATCCTGTACAAGGATTCTCCTCCCAAATGTTTCATCCTATAGAAAGGAGTCTCCTCCCAATGGATTTCATCCTATTGTAATGAGTTTCCTCTTAATGGATTTCACCCAATAGTAATGAGTCTCCTCCCAATTGATTTCATCCTACAGTAAGGAATCTCCTCCCAATGGATTTCACCCCATAGTTAGGAGTCTCCTTCCAATGGATTTCATCTTAAAGTCAGGATTCTCATCCCAATGGATTTCATCCTATAGTAAAGATTCTTCTCCCAATTGATTTCATTCCACAGTAAGGATTCTCCTCCCAATGGATTTCTTCCTGTAGAAAGGAGTCTCTTCCCAATGGATTTCATCCTATAGTAAGGAGTTTCCTCCCAATGGATTTCATTCTATAGTAAGGAGTCTCCTTCCAATGGATTTCATCCTATAGTAGGGAGTCTCCTCCTAATGGATTTCATCCTATAGTAAGGAATCTCCTCCCAATAGATTTCATCCTATAGTAAAGATTCTCCTCCCAATGGATTTCATCCCATAGTAAGTAGTCTCCTCCCAATGGACCTATTAGATTTCATCCTATAGTAAAGATTCTCCTCCCAATGGATTTCATCCCATAGTAAGTAGTCTCCTCCCAATGGATTTCATCCTATAGTAGGGAGTCTATTCCTAATGGATTTCATCCTGTAGTAAGGATTCTCCTCCCAATAGATTTCCTTCCTTTGTAAGGAGTCTCTTCCCAATAGATTTCATCCTATAGTAAGGAGTCTCCTCCCAATGGATTTCATCTTAACCATACAATAAACTATCTGGGGCATTGTTCACCAATAGAACATGTCAGAGGACCCGTGGACATCCTTAAGACTTGAAGAAAAAAGGTTTAGGCTTCAAGTTCGGAAAGGGTTTTTCACTGTAGAACGGTAAAGCTATGGAACTGTCTTCCAGTGGACGTTGTTATGGCAGGTTCATTGGTCAGTTTCAAAAAAATCTGGATGAGTTTCTGCAAACAAGGAATGTTGCAAGTTACTGGTATTGATACATAAAGTAGAGTTGATCCAGGGAAATTTCCAATTGCCACTTCGAGTCAGGAAGGAATATTTTCCCTTCATAAATTTGGTGTTTTTTTTGCCTTCCTCTGGATAACAGTTAGGTAGGAGATGAGGATATTGCTAGATGGGTTGGACTGGATGGACATAGTATTTATTCAACCTCAAATTCTATACTATACTATTTAAGTGTCAGAATTTTTCATTTTATTTAATGGAACCTTTATGGAGAAAATAATATAATCTTGAAATGCTCTTACATTAGTAAATAAATAGTTTTTTTTTCCCACTTGACCATTATTTGAATGTACTGCTAATCATAGTAGCAATACAGTACTTAGCAATGCGCTAAGTACTGATCGCGGCGAAAGAAGCTGAAACTCAAATTACGGATCAGGGGGCTGGGAGGGGCTGCTGGAAAAGGTGGTCGCATCTGCCCCCAGCGGGAAGGGCGTACACCCACCCCACCCTCACCACCGCCGCATGACCCCTTCCAGCACGCCCTCCAAGCCCCACCCCGTACGTTCTCGGGGAAGGGAAGGGCCCCCTGGGCGAAGTCAAACGGCCGAGAGTAACGCCGTGCATTAGTATATGCCACTTTATAAACAGAAGCGAGCGGTAACTGATGCGAAGTTAACATGGTGTTAACTTTTCCCAGCCAGGTTCACCCTTTAATAAATCGCGTTAATAGCGATTGGCGAAAACAGCGGGAAACTTGCCCACGAAAATTTAACAACGTTTATGAATATGCCCCTTAGTGTTGCCTTCTCTTTGAAGACCTGGCTGCTTCCTACTCTTTGCCTGGTTTTGGTCCAGTGGTCTCCCTATTTTCTTCTGGAGCCAAAAGTTCTAGTTGGCTTAAAGTCCTTGAAAAAAACATGTTCAGTACCAGCAACTAAACTGAGAAAACCAGATAGCAGATAGATCAATGAATTACTATTTTTTTCTAAAAAGTCATTATAACCTCATTAGAGGTGTATACCCCAAGGAAGTGTTTGGAAACTGCATGCTTGATCACATTTCTGCATTTAACTGAATCATAATGGCACTGGAGCCAATGGGTTATTAATTGAAGTTTACCTTACATAATGGACCACATGATGGTCTCGTATCCTGTCATAAGAGAATTCAAATTGGTGATGGATTTTTTCAGTGTCTGGAGTTATTATACACACCTAACTGAGTTTAGCTGTTCAAGGTTCTATTGATGTACTTTATATTTTAAAATGTTGCATTATTATGTTCCAAAGATTTTATCACATTTTCAGTATAACTTCATCCTATAGTAGGGAGTCTCCTCCCAATGGATTTACCCTATAGTAAGGAGTCTCCTCCCAAGGATTTAATTCTATAGTAAGTAGTCTCCTCCCAATGGATTTCATCCTATAGTAGGGAGTCTCTCCTAAGGATTTCATCCTGTAGTAAGGATCTCCTCCCAATGGATTTCCTTCCTTGTAAGGAGTCTCTCCCATAGATTTCATCCTATGTAAGGAGTCTCCTCCCAATGGATTTAATCTTATAGTAAGGATTCTCATCCCAATGGACTTCCTCTTATAGTAAAGTTCTCCTACCAATGGATTTCATATAGTAAGGAGTCTCCTCCCAATGGATTTCATCCTATAGTAAGGAGTTTCCTCCCAATGGATTCAACTCTTTAGTAAGGATTCTCCTCCCAATAAATTTCATCCTATAGTAAGAGTCTCCTCCTAATGGATTTCATCCTATAGTAAGGAGTCTCCTCCCAATGATTTAATCTTATAGTAAGATTCTCATCCCAATGGACTTCACTTATAGTAAAGATTCTCCTACCAATGGATTTCATCCTATGTAAGGTGCTCCTCCCAATGGATTTCATCCTATAGTAAGGAGTTTCCTCCCAATGGATTCAACTCTTTAGTAAGGATTCTCCTCCCAATAAATTTCATCCTATAGTAAAGAGTCTCCTCCCAATGGATTTCATCCTATAGTAGGGAGTCTCCTCCTAATGGATTCATCCTATAGTAAGGATTCTCCTCCCAATGGATTCCTCCTTTGTAAGAGTCTTTCCTAATGGATTTATCCTATAGTAAAGATTCTCCTCCCAATGGATTTCACCCTATAGGAAGGAGTCTCCTCCCAATGGATTTCATTCATAGTAAGTAGTCTCCTCCCATGGATTTCATCCTATGTAGGGAGTCTACTCCTAATGGATTTCATCCTGTAGTAAGGATTCTCCTCCCAATGGATTTCCTTTCTTTTAAGAGTCTCTTCCAATAGATTTCATCCTATAGTAAGGAGTCTCCTCCCCTGGATTTAATCTATAGTAAGGATTCTCATCCCAATGGACTTCATTATAGTAAAGATTCTTCTACCAATGGATTCATCTATAGTAAGGAGTCTCTCCCAATGGATTTCATCCTATAGTAAGGAGTTTCCTCCCAATGGATTCAACTCTTTAGTAAGGATTCTCTCCCAATAAATTTCAATCCTATTGTAAAGAGTCTCCTCCCAATGGATTTCATCCTATAGTAGGGAGTCTCCTCCTAATGGATTTCATCCTATAGTAAGGATTCTCCTCCAATGGATTTCCTCCTTGTAAGAGGCTCTTCCTAATGGATTTCATCCTATAGTAGGAGTCTCCTCCCAATGGATTCACTTATAGTAAGGATTCTCATCCCAATGGATTCCTCATATAGTAAAGATCTCCTCCAATGGATTTCACCCTATAGTAAGGAGTCCCTCCCAATGGATTTCATTCTAGTAAGTAGTCTCCTCCCAAGGATTTCATCCTATAGTAGGAGTTTCTACCCTAAGGATTTCATCCTGTAGTAAGGATTCTCCTCCCAATGGATTTCCTTTGTAAGGAGTCTCTTCCCAATAGATTTCATCCTATAGTAAGGGTTCTCCTACCAATGGATTTAATCTTATAGTAAGGATTCTCATCCCAATGGACTTCATCTTATAGTAAAGATCTTCTACCAATGGATTTCATCCATAGTAAGGAGTCTCCCCCAATGGATTTCATCCTATAGTAAGGAGTTTCCTCCCAATGGATTCAACTCTTTAGTAAGGATTCTCCTCCCATAAAATTATCCTATAGTAAAGAGTCTCCTCCCAATGGATTTCATCCTATAGTAGGATCTCCTCCCAATGGATTTCCTTCCTTTGTAAGGAGTCTCTTCCCAATGGATTTTTCCTATAGTAAGGAGTCTCTCCCAATGGATTTCATCTATAGTAAGATTCTCATCCCAATGGATTTCATCCTATAGTAAAGATCTCCTCCATGATTCATCTATAACAAGGATTCTCCTCCCAATGGATTTCATCCTATAGAAAGGAGTCTCCTCCCAATGGATTTCATCCTATAGTTATGAGTTCCTCTTAATGGATTTCACCCTATAGTAAAGAGTCTCCTCCAATTGATTTCATCCTACAGAAAGAATCTCCTCCAATGGATTTCACCCCATAGTTAGGAGTCTCCTTCCATGGATTTCATCTTATAGTCAGGATTCTCATCCCAATGGATTTCATCCTATAGTAAAGATTCTCCTCCCATTGATTTTTCCATAGTAGGATTCTCCTCAATGGATTTCTTCCTGTAGAAAGGAGTCTTTCCCAATGGATTATCCTATAGTTAGGAGTTTCCTCCCAATGGATTTCATTCTATAGAAGGAGTCTCCTCCCAATGGATTTCATCCTATAGTAGGGAGTCTCCTAATGGATTTCATCCTAAATAAGGAATCTCCTCCAATAGATTTCATCCTATAGTAAAGATTCTCCTCCAATGGATTTCATCCTATAGTAAGGAGTCCTACAATGGATTAATCTTATGTAAGGATTCTCATCCCAATGGATTCATCTTATAGTAAAGATTCTCCTCCAATGGATTTCATCCTATAGTAAGGAGTCTCCTCCCAATGGATTTCATCCTATAGTAAGGAGTTTCCTTCCTCCCAATGGATTCAACTCTTTAGTAAGGATTCTCCTCCCAATAAATTTCATCTATAGTAAAGAGTCTCCTCCCAATGGATTTCATCCTATAGTAGGAGTCTCCTCCTAATGGATTTCATCTCATAGTAAGGATTCTCCTCCCAATGGATTTCCTCCTTTGTAAGGAGTCTCTTCCCAATGGATTTCATCCTATAGTAAGAGTCTCCTCCCAATGGATTTCATCTTATAGTAAGGATTCTCATCCCAATGGTCATCCTATAGTAAAGATTCTCCTCCACATGGATTTCATCCTATAACAAGGATTCTCCTCCCAATGGTTTCATCCTATAGAAAGGAGTTCCTCCCAATGGATCATCCTATTGTAATGAGTTTCCTCAATGGATTTCACCCAATATAATGAGTCTCCTCCCAATTGATTTCATCCTACAGTAAGGAATTCCTCCCAATGGATTTCACCCCCTAGTTAGGAGTCTCCTTCCAATGGATTTCATCTTATAGTCAGATTCTCATCCCAATGGATTCATCCTATAGTAAGATTCTTCTCCCATTGATTTCATTCCACAGTAAGGATTTCCTCCCAATGGATTTCTTCCTGTAGAAAGGAGTCTCTTCCCAATGGATTCATCCTATAGTAAGGAGTTTCTCCCAATGGATTTCATTCTATAGTAAGGAGTCTCCTCCCAATGGATTTCATCCTATAGTAGGGAGTCTCCTCCTAATGGATTTCATCCTATAGTAAGGAATCTCCTCCCAATAGATTTCATCCTATAGTAAAGATTCTCCTCCCAATGGATTTTATCCCATAGTAAGTAGTCTCCTCCCAATGGATTTCATCCTATAGTAGGGAGTCTATCCTAATGGATTTCATCCTGTAGTAAGGATTCCTCCCAATAGATTTCCTCCTTTGTAAGGAGTCTCTTCCCAATAGATTTCATCTTAGTAAGGAGTCTCCTCCAATGGATTTAATCTTATAGTAAGGATTCTCATCCCAATGGACTTCATCTTATAGTAAAGTTCTCCTACAATGGATTTATCACTATAGTAAGGAGTCTCAAGGATTTCATCCTATAGTAAGGTGTCTCCTCCCAATGGATTTCATCCTATAGTAAGGAGTTTCCTCCCAATGGATCAACGTCCTTTAGTAGGATTCTCCTCCCATAAATTTCATCCTATAGTAAGAGTCTCCTCCTAATGGATTTCATCCTATAGTAAGGATCTCCTCCAATGGATTTAATCTTATAGTAAGGTTCTCATCCATCCCAATGGACTTCATCTTATAGTAAAGATTCTCCTACCAATGGATTTCATCCTATAGTAAGGTGTCTCCTCCCAATGGATTTCATCCTATAGTAAGGAGTTTCTCCCATGGATTCAACCTTTAGTAAGGATTCTCCTCCCAATAATTTCATCCTATAGTAAGAGTCTCCTCAATGGATTTCATCCTAAGTAGGGAGTCTCCTCCAATGGATTTCATCCTATAGGATTCTCCTCCCATGGATTCCTCCTTTGTGGAGTCTCTTCCTAATGGATTTCATCCTATAGTAAAGATTCTCCTCCCAATGGATTTCACCCTATAGAAGGAGTCTCCTCCCAATGGATTTCATTCTATAGTAAGTAGTCTCCTCCCATGGATTTCATCCTATAGTAGGGAGTCTACTCCTAATGGATTTCATCCTGTAGTAAGGATTCTCCTCCCAATGGATTTCCTTCTTTAAGGAGTCTCTTCCTCCAATAGATTTCATCCTATGTAAGGAGTCTCCTCCCAATGGATTTAATCTTATAGTAGGATTCTCATCCCAATGGACTTCATCTATAGTAAAGATTCTTCTACCAATGGATTTCATCCTATAGTAAGGAGTCTCCTCCCAATGGATTTCATCCTATAGTAAGAGTTTCCTCCCAATGGATTCAACTCTTTAGTAAGGATTCTCCTCCCAATAATTTCATCCTATAGTAAAGAGTCTCCTCCCAATGGATTTCATCCTATAGTAGGGAGTCTCCTCCTAATGGATTTCATCCTATAGTAAGGATTCTCCTCCCAATGGATTTCCTCCCTTTGTAAGGAGTCTCTTCCTAATGGATTTCATCTATAGTAAGAGTCCCCTCCAATGGTTTCATCTTATAGTAGGAATCTCCATCCCAATGGATTTCTCCTATAGTAAAGATTCTCCTCCCATGGATTTCACCCTATAGTAAGGAGTCTCCCTCCAATGGATTTCATTCTATAGTAAGTAGTCTCCTCCAATGGATTTCATCCTATAGTAGGGAGTCTACTCCTAATGGATTTCATCCTGTAGTAAGGATTCTCCTCCCAATGGATTTCCTCCTTTGTAAGGAGTCCTTCCAATAGATTCATCCTATAGTAAGGAGTCTCCTCCCAATGGATTTAATCTTATAGTAAGGATTCTCATCCAATGGACTTCATCTTATAGTAAAGATTCTCTACCAATGGATTTCATCCTATAGTAAGGAGTCCCTCCCCCAATGGATTTCATCCTATGTAAGGAGTTTCCTCCCAATGGATTCAACTCTTAGTAAGGATTCTCCTCCCAATAAATTTCACCTATAGTAAAGAGTCTCCTCCCAATGGATTTCATCCTATAGTAAGGATTCTCCTCCCAATGGATTTCCTTCCTTTGTAGGAGTCTCTTCCCATATTTCATCCTATAGTAAGGTCTCCTCCAATGGATTTCATCTTATAGTAAGAATTCTCATCCTGGATTTCATCCTATAGTAAAGATTCTCCTCCCAATGGATTTCATCTTATAACAGGATTCTCCTCCCAATGGATTTCATCCTATAGAAAGGAGTCTCCTCCCAATGGATTTCATCCTATAGTTATGAGTTTCCTCTTAATGGATTTCACCCTATAGTAAAGAGTCTCCTCCCAATTGATTTCATCCTACAGAAAGGAATCTCCTCCCAATGGATTTCACCCCATAGTTAGGAGTCTCCTTCCAATGGATTTCATCTTATAGTCAGGATTCTCATCCCAATGGATTTCATCCTATAGTAAAGATTCTCCTCCCAATTGATTTCTTCCATAGTAAGGATTCTCCTCCCAATGGATTTCTTCCTGTAGAAAGGAGTCTCTTCCCAATGGATTTTCCTATATTAGGAGTTTCCTCCCAATGATTTCATTCTATAGTAAGGAGTCTCCTCCCAATGGATTTCATCCTATAGTAGGGAGTCTCCTCCTAATGGATTTCATCCTATAATAAGGAATCTCCTCCCAATAGATTTCATCCTATAGTAAAGATTCTCCTCCCAATGGATTTCATCCTATAGTAAGGAGTCTCCTACCAATGGATTTATCTATAGTAAGGATTCTCATCCCATGGACTTCATCTTTAGTAAGATTCTCCTACCAATGGATTTCATCCTATAGTAAGGAGTCTCCTCCCAATGGATTTCATCCTATAGTAAGGAGTTTCCTCCCAATGGATTCAACTCTAGTAAGGATTCTCCTCCCAATAAATTTCATCTATATAAAGAGTCTCCTCCCATGGATTTCATCCTATAGTAGGGGTCTCCTCCTAATGGATTTCATCCTATATAGGATTCTCCTCCCAATGGATTTCCTTCCTTGTAAGGAGTCTCTTCCCAATGGATTTCATCCTATAGTAAGGAGTCTCCTCCCATGGATTTCACTTATAGTAAGGATTCTCATCCCAATGGATTTCATCCTATAGTAAAGATTCTCCTCCCAATGGATTTCATCCTATAACAAGGATTCTCCTCCAATGGTTTCATCCTATAGAAAGGAGTCTCCTCCCAATGGATTTCATCCTATTGTTGAGTTTCCTCTTAATGGATTTCACCCAATAGTAATGAGTCTCCTCCCAATTGATTTCTCCTACAGTAAGGAATCTCCTCCCAATGGATTTCACCCCATAGTTAGGAGTCTCCTTCCAATGGATTTCATCTTATAGTCAGGATTCTCATCCCAATGATTTCATCCTATAGTAAGATTCTTCTCCCAATTGATTTCATTCCACAGTAAGGATTCTCCTCCCAAGGATTTCTTCCTGTAGAAAGGAGTCTTCCCAATGGATTTCATCCTAGTAGTAGGAGTTTCCTCCATGGATTTCATTCTATATAAGAGTTCTCCTCCCAATGGATTTCATCCTATAGTAGGAGTCTCCTCCTAATGGATTTCTCCTATAGAATCTTTCCTCCATAGATTTCCTCCTATATTAAAATATTCCTCTTCCCATGTATTTCATCCCATAGTAATATCTCTCCTCCCATGGATTTCTCCTTAGTAGGGAGTCTATTCCTAATGGTTTCATCCTGTAGTAAGGATTCTCCTCCCAATAGATTTCCTTCCTTTGTAAGGAGTCTCTTCCCAATAGATTTCATCCATAGTAAGGATCTCCTCCCAATGGATTTATCTTATAGTAAGGATTCTCATCCAGACTTCATCTTTTAAAGATTCTCTCTACCAATGGATTTCATCCTATAGTAAGGAGTCTCCTCCCATGGATTTCATCCTATAGTAAGGAGTTTCTCCCAATGGATTCAACTCTTTAGTAAGGATTCTCCTCCCAATATTTTCATCCTATAGTAAGAGTCTCCTCCCAATGGATTTCATCCTATAGTAGGGAGTCTCCTCCCAATGGATTCATCTTATAGTAAGGATTCTCATCCCAATGGATTTCATTCTATAGTAAGATTCTCCTCCCAATGGATTTCATCCTGTAACAAGGATTCTCCTCCCAATGGTTTCATCCTATAGAAAGGAGTCTCCTCCCAATGGATTTCATCCTATTGTAATGAGTTTCCTCTTAATGGATTTCACCCATAGTAATGAGTCTCCTCCCAATTGATTTCATCCTACAGTAAGGAACTCCTCCCAATGGATTTCACCCCATAGTTAGGAGTCTCCTTCCAATGGATTTCATCTAAAGTCAGGATTCTCATCCCAATGGATTTCATCCTATAGTAAAGATTCTTCTCCCAATTGATTTCATTCACAGTAAGGATTCTCCTCCCAAGGGATTTCTTCCTGTAAAAGGAGTCTCTTCCCAATGGATTTCATCCTATAGTAAGGAGTTTCTCCCAATGGATTTCATTCTATAGTAAGGAGTCTCCTTCCAATGGATTTCATCCTATAGTAGGGATCTCCTCCTAATGGATTCATCCTATAGTAGGAATCTCCTCCCAATAGATTTCATCCTATAGTAAAGATTCTCCTCCCAATGGATTTCATCCCATAGTAAGTAGTCTCCTCCCAATGGATTTCATCCTATAGTAGGTAGTCTATTCCTAATGGATTTCATCCTGTAGTAAGGATTCCCTCCAAGATTTCCTTCCTTTGTAAGGAGTCTCTTCCCAATAGATTTCATCCTATAGTAAGGAGTCCCCTCCCAATGGATTAATCTTATAGTAAGGATTCTCATCCCAATGGACTTCATCTTATAGTAGATTCTCCTACCAATGGATTTCCTCTATAGTAGGAGTCTCCTCCCAATGGTTTCATCCTGTAGTAAGGAGTTTCCTCCCAATGGATTCAACTCTTTAGTAAGGATTCTCCTCCCATAAATTCATCCTATAGTAAAGAGTCTCCTCCCAATGGATTTCACCTATAGTAGGGAGTCTCCTCCCAATGGATTTCATCTTATAGTGGATCTCATCCCAATGGATTTCATTCATATGTAAAGATTCTCCTCCCAATGGATTTCATCCTGTAACAAGGATTCTCCTCCCAATGGATTTCATCCTATAGAAAGGATTCTCCTCCCAATGGATTTCATCCTATAGTAATGAGTTTCCTCCCAATGAATTTCATCCTATAGAAAGGATTCTCCTCCCAATGGTTTCACCCAAGAAATGAGTCTCCCCCAATTGATTTCATCCTACAGTAAGGAATCTCCTCCCAATGGATTTCCCCCCATAGTTAGGAGTCTCCTTCCAATGGATTTCATCTTATAGTCAGGATTGTCATCCCAATGGATTTCATCCTATAGTAAAGATTCTCCTCCCAATTGGTTTCATTCCATAGTAAGGATCCTCCTC
Source organism: Hymenochirus boettgeri (assembly GCA_019447015.1). NCBI lineage: Eukaryota > Metazoa > Chordata > Amphibia > Anura > Pipidae > Hymenochirus > Hymenochirus boettgeri. Next base: position 266,714,867 of record CM033473.1, on the reverse strand, counting down.
CAATGGATTTCTTCCTGTAGAAAGGCGTCGTCCCAAGGTATTTCATCCTTTAGTAAGGAGTTCTCCTCCCAATGGATTTCATCCATAAGAGCTCATATGGCCTATTAGGTTCATTCTTACAAGCTCCCCAATGGATTCATCCATAGGGAACTCCTCCCAAAGATTCATCCTATAGAGGAGTCCCTCCAAAGGGATCATCCAAAGGGAGCTCTCCTATGGATATCACCTATACTAAGGAGTCTCCCCAAGGTGTTTACCGAGTAAGGAGTCATTCCCAATGGTCACCTATAGTATGAGTCTCCTCCCAATGGCGTTCACCCTATAGTAAGGATTCCCCTCCCAATGGATTTCACCCTATAGTAAGAAGTCTCCTCACAATGGATTTCATCCTATAGTAAGGAGTCTCCTCCCACTGGATTTCATCCTATAGTAAATAGTCTCCTACCAATGGATTTTTATCCTATAGTAAGGAGTCTCCTCCCATGGATTTCATCCTATAGTAAATAGTCTCCTGCCAATGGATTTTATCCTATAGTAAGGATCTCCTCCCCTGGATTTCATTTAAATAGTCTCCTACCAAAGGAGTCTCCTCCCAATGGATTTCACCCTATAGTAAGGAGTCTCTCCAACTAGATTTCATCCTATAGTAAGGAGTCTCCTACCAATGGATTTCACCCTATGTAAATAGTCTCCTCCCAATGGATCTCCCCTATAGTAAGGAGTCTTTTCCCACTGGATCACTAATTAATTAAGTAAAATAGTGAGAGAATAAAGCTTTGCAGCTCTCCTTCAGTATATGCAAATACAGAATTGAGACTTCTGGGTAATTTCCATGGCGCTCTCAGGAAAGCTATACTTTTTGAAAGGTTTTTACAGCATTGCACAACCTAAATGCGTTTAAATGCTGGTCTGTAGTTGGCCTGTGCTAGATATGGCTGCCATTCATCACTTTGTATATAAAATACTAAATTTTATTTGCCAGGACAGCACTGTGTGTTTTTCACAGTGGAACACACACCCTTTGTAATTATTGGAGGTTATTGGAGGTTGGCTCACTTGGCTGTTGAATTATAATGTTTGACCATGGAGCTTCTCTAGTCTGTAATAACTTATTATACTGACAGCCTTTCACAAGAAGCATTACTGTGTGGGGTCCATATAAGCAAATTATCTCATATTGGCCTGTGCCAGGATTTTTACTTGTAACAACTTGTGCCCGCATTTGTCAATCCTTAGTCCTTCATTTGATGACATATCATCTGTTAAAAGTCCTTAAAATCTGCAAACATCCATCCGTATCTTTGGCTTCAATTTATTCTGGAACTCAGGTGATACTGTCTACGATTTCAATAGTTGCAGAAAATTTGGATTTTGGATTCAGAAATGTTCGATTTCTAAGCCTTCCTGCTTGTGAAGGTTCTTATTCATCCAGGTCATGGTATATCTGTTGTATTCAATTAGATCAACTGGACTTGAAGTTTAGTTCTTGAAGACGTTTCGCTAGTCATCCGACTGACTTTCTCAATTCAGAATGACTTGTACAAGAATCTGTGGCAATTATATACCCTGGAAAATCCCAATTAGCATATCACAGCCAAGTGTTAAGGGCGTGATTGCATAGTGGCTAAGAGGTGTTATAGGAACGCCCAGAGTAAGGTGTCAAAACAGCATTGTACATGGCAGACAAGCATGAATAGAGGTGGGGGGGGGGGTTCGACACCAACTGTTCTGTCATGTACAATGCCTTTTAGTCGGAAGACTAGCAAAACGTCTTCAAGAACTAAACTTTAAGTCCAGTTGAACTGAATACCAACAAATATCTCTTATCTCTTGCACCAATATCATCACCTTCTAATTCAAATGTGCTGATAAAATTGGAGTTCGTGGCATCCCATGCACACAGAGAGACAGATAGTTTTAAAATGTTTCAAGAGCATAAATGTGTCTCCTTCAGGTATCCTGGTGAAGGGGGCACATGTCCCCGGAAATGTTGTTATTGATGTGTGGTCACTAATGAACACGCTATTCTCATTTGGAGTGCGACCCTCGATATATGGTGGCACAATCCCGCAAAATCCTGAGGTATGATTAAACAGCGTCATTTCTCTAATGTATGTTATGTACTAAACATAACCTTTCCATTGATAGCCTATGTCTTTTCATATGATAATAAACTTTGACAATGAAAGTTGAACAATAATAATGTTATTTCCAGTCAACTTAACCCACTACTATATAGCAAATAAATTAGGGTTTTGAAAAATGTGTAAACCCTAAATAGGGAGGAGGTGCAAAACTCTTTTTAATACTCAGTCTTAAAAAGTGATTTATTTCTTGATGATTATAAATATAGAGATATAAACCATTAAGAGATACAGGGTGTATCCTTGTATAATGTCTGTCTATATGATATAGGCACAACTTCACAACAGTAGAGTAAATATAAAACACTACAGGCACACGTAGAAAAATTTAACACTGTATAGACCAAACACTCAAAGACCAAATGCATTCAGTCATAGTAACTAGTGCTAGTCTAGTAACGTCCTTCAGTCAGTGTAGGTAGGTACGTCTGGTCTTCCTATTTTGCTCATAGTCCACAGTCATCTAAAGCTGTCAATTGTCAATATGGAAATTAAAGGTCATGTTCACCCCCAAAACTATAATTTAAACCCACTACTGGTCCCACTTTGTAGTTTAAATAAACCTTACATCTATGCTCCTTATGGTTCTCCAGCTATGCATTTACAAAGACTCCAAGCTGTCTGTGAGCCATTGTTCCATGCTGATTCCTCGTCCTCATCAGGTCTGAGGCATGCACAGTATCCCCACCCCCACACACCATCCGGATCCATCCTCAGGCAACGTTACACCTAGTGTGAAATCCTTTGGAGGTAAGGTAAGTAAACCCTGCCCACCCCCAACCGCCTCAATATTTCTTAAAAACCCCTCCCGATCCATTCTTGCAGAGCCTTCTCTCCCTCCGTGGCATTTCCAGTGACGACAGCCGTGTCTGTGATTGGCTGCCTTGCAAGCAGGAGGCCGGATCGAACGCCTCGGGGAAGAAGGCTGTGTAAGTAGAATGTGGGGATTTTTTTAAAAGAATTATGGTGGCGGTTGGGGGTGGGTAGGGGTTACCTACCTTACCCCCAAAATTGGTTTTGGGGGTGGACATGTCGTTAAGCTTTCCAAAATCAACGACCCATGACTATCTCGTTTTTTGAGATGATCAGCTTGGCGGATTCGTTCTGACAATTATCGTACATTTGTGCATAGTCGGCAGATCATCAGTAGACTGTGACATAAGATTGAATGAAATGCGCATGTGCAACATTTGCAAACAAGCAATATTACGAATGTCACGTCACATAATACCTTACAAACAAACATTATCTATGCACAATCATTGATGATGTACAGGCGTCATTGGCAGAATTAGTGTATAGCGACGCGGTAGCTGAACGTTTGCCGGGCATATGTGCAAAAATGATCTGACTTGTGTACAAATAAAAACCCTAATGAGAAGTAGGGATGGACTAGAACCAAACTCGAACCCGAGTTCAAGGCGAACTTTTTGAGTTTGGACGAACTCAAACTAATTAAAATAGTTAGATTTTCCGACTCGCGGGACTATTTTAGAAAATCCCGAACATTTGAGAATTCTCAAATGTACGAGGATTTTCGAATGTTTGGCAGGCCGCTTTCGAAAACCTTCGAATGGCCGGAGATTCTCAAAAACGTCCGCTCGCGATGCCGAAAGGCCGAAATCCCACGGCCGTACGTTCGGGGGTCCCACAGCTCAATGCCTGGACCCCCTCCCGGGTACTTACAAGGGCCCTGACAAGGGCCCTTTGGGGCTTAAGGGGTCCCGCAGCTCGAACCAGGAACCCCCCCCCCCGGCCCTATCAGGGCTCTTGTGACACTAAGAAGTGCCCTTTTGGCCATGACAAGGGCCCTTTTGGGCTTAAGGGGATCTGCAGCTAGACCCGGGACCCCCCTCCCCGGCTCTTGTAAGTGCCCTTGCAGCACTGATGAGTGCCTCTGTTGGGGGTCCCGCAGCTCAAACCGGGACCCAAGTCGGCTCTTAAAAGAGCAGTTGGGCGGGGTCTTCTGTCTTCCATCCGGTGACACCAGCTCCGCTGAGGCCACCGATCCTGAGAAATACCCCTGCGGCCGGGTACCTCCGGCACCGGTGGCAACCAGGCCATGTTATGCGTCTTGATCCGGCATCTTAATCCGACGTCTTCTTTCTTCTGCCATCTACTGCGATGACTTCTGAGCTCCGTGGAGGTTTGCACCTCTTTATTAGGTTTGCAGAAAACCCTAATCTGTTTCTGATTGGTCAATTTTTTCTATGCTTGGTTTACATGGTTTCATTAGCCAATCCGATTTCGGGAAAATAGGAAAATTTGATTGGTTAATGTAAAATTGACCAATCAGAAACGGATAAGGGTTTTCTGCAACCTATAGAAAAGAAAGGAAAAGAAGGCTAGCAACATCGGCTCTCTGATAGGGCCGGGGAGGGGTCCTGTTCGAGCTGTGGGACCCCTTAAACCCAAATGGGCCCTTGTTAGGCCACAAGGGCACTTATAAGTGCCGGGGGGGGGTCCCGGTTTGAGCTGCGACCCCTTAAGCCACTTGTAGGGACCCAGGAGGGGGTCCTGGTTTCGAGCTTTTTTACCAAATGTTCGGAAATTCGTCGAACGTTCAGGATTACCAAAATCGGCACACACAGAAACAGGAAAGTTACCTTTTAGGTCCACAACATCACTTGGCAAAAGAATTGTTAATATTTATTCACCAATAGTGCAAGAAAAAAAGCCAACGTTTTGGACAGTACCCCACCCTTTCTCAAACCTGAAATCCAAGTGACCACTTTTACAGTAGTGTATCACACCCACAATGGGTGGGACTTCATTAACAAAGTGCAGACATCCAGAATAAATGTCAGTGCTAAATTACTAGGCTAAAAAACATCTGTATACCAATCTGGTTGTTTTAGTCACTCCTTAAATTAAAAGATGAAAAGTTGACACATCCTCTTTCTGATCCAGAAACTGGATATAGATTGAGTTTAGTGAGTCAATGAGACGAATCCTAAAGCTATTGTATTACAGCTGTCTATCAGCCCAGTGTACCTGTAGCATTCTCATGTCATGTCTCATTTAATCAGATTTAATCAGATCTAGACCAAAGCAGTAAGGGCCAGTAGATGAACCTGTATGTTCATGTGAAAAGTGCATAGCTATGTTGGTAACTTGCCCGCCATTTCTCCAGATTCCTTCTACCAGTCTACTGTCTTAGAAGTGTTTTCCTTAGAAGGGCTTTTAACTTCTGTTCCATTTTCCCCACCTATAGCTATTACTGGACATGTTATGAGTAAATCGATTTCTGATTTTACAGTTAATTTTTTTTATCCTATATGGCCTACAGTGTACTTTGATCACTCATACATTCTTATTCCATAAAAACTTAAAGAAAGGACTGTCGCTACAGGGATAGGTACCAGTCAGCTGAATTACTTTCAGTGCATCTAGCAAAATGACTACAAGTCAGGATATCAGAAATATTTTACGTCTTCTACTCATCATAGGTAGTCTTGTGAAAATTTACTGTAAGAGAACAGAATCATTTAGATTTGCCAATTTTTGTTTTAAATTTCTCTAATGCCCATTAGAGCATGGTGGCTCGTGGTTAGCACTGATGCCTTGCGGCGCTGAAGTCCTGAGTTCGATTCCACCCTTGGACACATCTGCAAGGAGTTTGTATGTTCTCCCCGTGCTTGCGGGGTTTTCCTCCGGGCACTCCGGGTTGCCCCCACAATTATAAAGACATACTGATAGGCTGTATGTGTCAAATAAATGTGTGTAGATTGTAAGCTCTTCGGGCAGAGCCTGATGTGAATGTATACATGAAATTATAAAGCGCTACGGAAGATGTCGACGCTATATAAATCCACAATAATAATAATAATCTTACTTCATGTGTAGGGTTAATACTTCAACTGCTTCCTTGGACCCTTACTTCATAATCTCCTTCTTTGAATCTGGGTCTGAGAAGGTTTTCTTGTCTTGATAGGAACATAGTCCTTGTGGAGACCCTCTGGTTCTAAATATTATTTTGTTTTTGAGCTTTAGCATTTAATTCCGACAGTCTATGTCACTTGTACAACTTGTCCTCACCCTCAGGAGCTGCCCTGAGGGTCTAACAATGAGTTAGTAGCTGAAAAGAATGGTGACATTTTTTGTATGGCTAATTTTATTTTGAGGTGTAAGAAGTTTTTTGGTCTGCTAGTTTTTTAGGTATGTATATATTGAAAGTGTTCTTAATGATAATATGTAGGAATACTTCAATGCTTCCTTGGACCCTCCCAAAGATTAAAATGTCCTCAATAAAATGCAGCCACAGTTCCACATGTTTGGTAAATCTGCCTAAGTTTTCTGAAAATATGTTCAAGTTCCCACCAGTAAAAATAGATTAACATACAATGGGGCATTGTTCCTAAAAAAATATTATCAATGATAAAATAGTTATTTGTCAAGATAATTCCAATAGTCTAGAATCAAGTCTATTTCCCACATGTCTAGTATTGAGGAGGATTTCACTGCATTGACACCATCCTGGTTTCTGATGTATAACGATTATACATCACATGTGGCTGTAGACAGATGTATCTGTCACTGACCTCTGTATTGAAGTTTAGAAATAAAGGGGGAGATACAATAAATTTTGCATAGTAACCTACTAGCACCCATCCTGAGATGTAGTAACCCTTTTGCAACCATTAATACTTTGCGAAAACGCTAGCGTTAAGTTGTGAACTTTTTGTGGAGCTTAAAAGACAATTCAAGAGACATTTATTTTTGTGCAAAAAAATAGAGCAAAAATGTATGAAAACTTTATAGCATCGCTTGATGAAATGGCGCAGGCAGCACAAAACCTTGCTAACCCGTTAGTACATTGGTTAGTCTGAGTTTGGCGTTTATTTTCCCGTTTGTGCGGGATATTGCATCTCCCTGAAAGTCTGCGGATTTATACCAGCTCTTGGAATTGTAGATCTATAAAGATACAAGCCGGTTCAGATAATCTTCATATTTGGAAAACTATTAGTCTGCAAGGTGGTTTGGTCAGATTTTTAATTTTTTAGCATCTAAAAAGTGGGGCAGTTGGATTGTTTATAGAAAGAAATTTTAGTTTATTATATGGAATTTTTTCCCATTTCATTCCCTAGTGGAAGCGCGTGGTCTGTTGGTAAATGTCTGTTGGTCCTGATGATAATCTTTGATAATTATTATTATATATATATATAAGTTTGGTGTAGGTTTTTGGGCAAATACTACATTTCCTTTTAATCAAATCTCTTAATCTCAACGTCCACATAATTAGGTTAGTTAAGAGTTTAATGCTCTTCTGCAGATAGGTTGAAAGACTAAAGGCTCGTACACTTTGGCACCAACCCACAACCGCCGACCACGACTCCACACACCCGTGATGTTTCGGGCCCATAATCACACATGTGTATGCGTTCTGTTGGAGGTTGTTCGTTGATCTTCACGGACCGAACGCATACGCACGTGCAATTATCTTCTGAAATGGACCGTATGCCGCGCGCGTGAACGCGTTTTGCGGCGGTGCTGGGTCGGTGCCAAAATCGTACATGTTTAGAGGCACGGCGATCACGTGCTCCAATTAACAGATCACAGTGTAGCAACATCACAACGGCAGTATTATTATTTAGTATTATAAAGATACGGTAATTCGATATTTCTATTACAACAGATATCGCTAATTAAAATAAATGGGTTATTCATAATCTGCATTCGACTGCTAAATGAAAACAGAACATGGGGGAAAATAGAGCCAAACATTTTATAACATCATGAAATACAGTGGGCACTGAGATGTATTAATGTCCAGAGTTATTCACATGTCTGAAAGCCTATATCTGATTTATTATTTAACATTTACTTTTTTATCCTTTTGTTAGGGTCTAAATTTTTCATTTTTTTTTAAATTACTAAAAAGATTTTTTTTTTGAAAAAAAAACCCTGTATAATCATATGGGTTGTGTTTTAAATTTAAGAATAACTAAAATAAGCCAAAAATGTGATCATTCACTGTGTAATAAGATCAACTTCTACACATTACATTATCCAATCAAGATAAAATTTTCCTCCTCTGCTCATTCTTTCTGCCATTGGACCACAATCCTTAAATTAACCTCTTTCATTTATAGGTGTCCATACAAGCAAATAATCTACAACTTTTCACAACATGATGATTTCCCCCCTTTTTTTCTATTGTATAAGGCTGGTTTCACCTGGGGAACAAAACCTTTCGTTCCATGCAAAGTCTTAGACTGGTCAGTTCCTGAATTCAGACTTGATTTGCAGAATATGTAATTGTTTCATAAATGTTCTGTACTCATTATTGTTATTAGTTTTCCATTACACTAGTTATAATCGGATTTCATTTTCCCTGAAGGGGATTCTGAGGTTTCATAGCAAATGTAGGAGTCAGGGGGCAAAGCAATACCCAGATCAATCAACTAATGCAACTTGCTGAGTCTGGTCCTTTTAATCCTTATGTGAACAAAATGGAGAATCTCAAGATAAGCTGTGGAGCTGGGGATAACTTTCTCTCCTCCATATGCCGCTTATTACTAGGCTTATGATATATCAATTTATTAACTATTACTGACTTCCTTACTCGGGTAGGATACACTTACAATTATTTGCGGTGTGTTACCTTGGCTTCCTATGCAACCACCTCAAATGTTGCGGAGACCCAAACCGCTAGGTCCTCACCCCTGGTCCTCACCCCTGGTTCCACCCCTGGGCACTTTGTTGTTATGTCAGTATACTCTGCTGATTTGGTCTGATTTTAGATTTTCGATCTTCTGAAAAAGTTTAAAAATGGTCTAAGGAACACGTACAAATTCCAGTACTTCAAGTCACCCCTTCACCTGCGCTATTTCCAAGCTTCTGCGTTTATATCATTCGATATTCTAACAAGGATTCTCCTCCCAATGGTTTCATCCTATAGAAAGGAGTCTCCTCCCAATGGATTTCATCCTATTGTAATGAGTTTCCTCTTAATGGATTTCACCCAATAGTAATGAGTCTCCTCCCAATTGATTTCATCCTACAGTAAGGAATCTCCTCCCAATGGATTTCACCCCATAGTTAGGAGTCTCCTTCCAATGGATTTCATCTTATAGTCAGGATTCTCATCCCAATGGATTTCATCCTATAGTAAAGATTCTTCTCCCAATTGATTTCATTCCACAGTAAGGATTCTCCTCCCAATGGATTTCTTCCTGTAGAAAGGAGTCTCTTCCCAATGGATTTCATCCTATAGTAAGGAGTTTCCTCCCAATGGATTTCATTCTATAGTAAGGAGTCTCCTCCCAATGGATTTCATCCTATAGTAGGGAGTCTCCTCCTAATGGATTTCATCCTATAGTAAGGAATCTCCTCCCAATAGATTTCATCCTATAGTAAAGATTCTCCTCCCAATGGATTTCATCCCATAGTAAGTAGTCTCCTCCCAATGGATTTCATCCTATAGTAGGTTAGTCTATTCCTAATGGATTTCATCCTGAGAGGATTCTCCTCCCAATAGATTTCCTTCCTTTGTAAGGAGTCTCTTCCCAATAGATTTCATCCTATAGTAAGGAGTCTCCTCCCAATGGATTTAATCTTATAGTAAGGATTCTCATCCCAATGGACTTCATCTTATAGTAAAGATTCTCCTACCAATGGATTTCATCCTATAGTAAGGAGTCTCCTCCCAATGGATTTCATCCTGTAGTAAGGAGTTTCCTCCCAATGGATTCAACTCTTTAGTAAGGATTCTCCTCCCAATAAATTTCATCCTATAGTAAAGAGTCTCCTCCCAATGGATTTCATCCTATAGTAGGGAGTCTCCTCCCAATGGATTTCATCTTATAGTAAGGATTCTCATCCCAATGGATTTCATTCTATAGTAAAGATTCTCCTCCCAATGGATTTCATCCTGTAACAAGGATTCTCCTCCCAATGGATTTCATCCTATAGAAAGGAGTCTCCTCCCAATGGATTTCATCCTATAGTAATGAGTTTCCTCCCAATGAATTTCATCCTATAGAAAGGATTCTCCTCCCAATGGATTTCACCCTATAGAAATGAGTCTCCTCCCAATTGATTTCATCCTACAGTAAGGAATCTCCTCCCAATGGATTTCCCCCCATAGTTAGGAGTCTCCTTCCAATGGATTTCATCTTATAGTCAGGATTGTCATCCCAATGGATTTCATCCTATAGTAAAGATTCTCCTCCCAATTGGTTTCATTCCATAGTAAGGATCCTCCTCCCAATGGATTTCTTCCTGTAGAAAGGAGTCTCTTCCCAATGGATTTCATCCTGTAGTAAGGAGTTTCCTCCCAATGGATTTCATCCTATAGTAGGGAGTCTCCTCCTAATGGATTTCATCCTATAGTAAGGAGTCTCCTCCCAATGGATTTCATCCTATAGTTAGGAATCTCCTCCCAATAGATTTCATCCTATAGTAAGGAGTCTCCTCCAAATGGATTTCATCCTATATTAGGGAGTCTACTCCTAATGGATTTCATCCTATACTAAGGAGTCTCTTCCCAATGGTTTTTATCCTGTAGTAAGGAGTCTATTCCCAATGGATTTCATCCTATAGTAATGAGTCTCCTCCCAATGGCGTTCACCCTATAGTAAGGATTCCCCTCCCAATGGATTTCACCCTATAGTAAGAAGTCTCCTCACAATGGATTTCATCCTATAGTAAGGAGTCTCCTCCCACTGGATTTCATCCTATAGTAAATAGTCTCCTACCAATGGATTTTTATCCTATAGTAAGGAGTCTCCTCCCATGGGATTTCATCCTATAGTAAATAGTCTCCTGCCAATGGATTTTATCCTATAGTAAGGAGTCTCCTCCCACTGGATTTCATTAGTAAATAGTCTCCTACCAAAGGAGTCTCCTCCCAATGGATTTCACCCTATAGTAAGGAGTCTCCTCCAACTAGATTTCATCCTATAGTAAGGAGTCTCCTACCAATGGATTTCACCCTATTGTAAATAGTCTCCTCCCAATGGATCTCACCCTATAGTAAGGAGTCTTTTCCCACTGGATCACTAATTAATTAAGTAAAATAGTGAGAGAATAAAGCTTTGCAGCTCTCCTTCAGTATATGCAAATACAGAATTGAGACTTCTGGGTAATTTCCATGGCAGCTCTCAGGAAAGCTATACTTTTTGAAAGGTTTTTACAGCATTGCACAACCTAAATGCAGTTTAAATGCTGGTCTGTAGTTGGCCTGTGCTAGATATGGCTGCCATTCATGGCACTTTGTATATAAAAATACTAAATTTTATTTGCCAGGACAGCACTGTGTGTTTTTCACAGTGGAACACACTCCTTTGTAATTATTGGAGGTTATTGGAGGTTGGCTCACTTGGCTGTTGAATTATGGAATGTTTGACCATGGAGCTTCTCTAGTCTGTAATAACTTATTATACTGAACAGCCTTTCACAAGAAGCATTACTGTGTGGGGTCCATATAAGCAAATTATCTCATATTGGCCTGTGCCAGGATTTTTACTTGTAACAACTTGTGCCCGCAGTTGTCAATCCTTAGTCCTTCATTTGATGACATATCATCTGTTTAAAAGTCCTTAAAATCTGCAAACATCCTATCCGTATCTTTGGCTTCAATTTATTCTGGAACTCAGGTGATGACTGTCTACAGATTTTCAATAGTTGCAGAAAATTTGGATTTTGGATTCAGAAATGTTCGATTTCTAAGCCTTCCTGCTTGTGAAGGTTCTTATTCATCCAGGTCATGGTATATCTGTTGTATTCAATTAGATCAACTGGACTTGAAGTTTAGTTCTTGAAGACGTTTCGCTAGTCATCCGACTGACTTTCTCAATTCAGAATGACTTGTACAAGAATCTGTGGCAATTATATACCCTGGAAAATCCCAATTAGCATATCACAGCCAAGTGTTAAGGGCGTGATTGCATAGTGGCTAAGAGGTGTTATAGGAACGCCCAGAGTAAGGTGTCAAAACAGCATTGTACATGGCAGACAAGCATGAATAGAGGTGGGGGGGGGGGTTCGACACCAACTGTCTGTCATGTACAATGCTCTTTTAGTCGGAAGACTAGCAAAACGTCTTCAAGAACTAAACTTTAAGTCCAGTTGAACTGAATACCACAAATATCTCTTATCTCTTGCACCAATATCATCACCTTCTAATTCAAATGTGCTGATAAAATTGGAGTTCGTGGCATCCCATGCACACAGAGAGACAGATAGTTTTAAAATGTTTCAAGAGCATAAATGTGTCTCCTTCAGGTATCCTGGTGAAGGGGGCACATGTCCCCCGAAATGTTGTGTATTGATGTGTGGTCACTAATGAACACGCTATTCTCATTTGGAGTGCGACCCTCGATATATGGTGGCACAATCCCGCAAAATCCTGAGGTATGATTAAACAGCGTCATTTCTCTAATGTATGTTATGTACTAAACATAACCTTTCCATTGATAGCCTATGTCTTTTCATATGATAATAAACTTTGACAATGAAAGTTGAACAATAATAATGTTATTTTCCAGTCAACTTAACCCACTACTATATAGCAAATAAATTAGGGTTTTGAAAAATGTGTAAACCCTAAATAGGGAGGAGGTGCAAAACTCTTTTTAATACTCAGTCTTAAAAAAGTGATTTATTTCTTAGATGATGATAATATATAGAGATATAAACCATTAAGAGATACAGGGTGTATTCCTTGTATAATGTCTGTCTATATGATATAGGCACAACTTCACAACAGTAGAGTAAATATAAAACACTACAGGCACACGTAGAAAAATTTAACACTGATTAGACCAAACACTCAAAGACCAAATGCATTTCAGTCATAGTAACTAGTGCTAGTCTAGTAACTAGTCCTTCAGTCAGTGTAGGTAGGTACGTCTGGTCTTCCTATTTTGCTCATAGTCCACAGTCATCTAAAGCTGTCAGATTGTCAGATATGGAAATTAAAGGTCATGTTCACCCCCAAAACTATAATTTAACCCACTACTGGTCCCACTTTGTAGTTTAAAATAAACCTTACATCTATGCTCCTTATGGTTCTCCAGCTATGCATTTACAAAGACTCCAAGCTGTCTGTGAGCCATCTGTTCCATGCTGATTCCTCGTCCTCATCAAGGTCTGAGGCATGCACAGTATCCCCCACCCCCACACACCATCCGGATCCATCCTCAGGCAACGTTACACCTAGTGTGAAATCCTTTGGAGGTAAGGTAAGTAAACCCTGCCCACCCCCAACCGCCTCAATATTTCTTAAAACCCCTCCCGATCCATTCTTGCAGAGCCTTCTCTCCCGTGGCATTTCCAGTGACGACAGCCGTGTCTGTGATTGGCTGCCTTGCAAGCAGGAGGCCGGATCGGAACGCCTCGGGAGAGAAGGCTGTGTAAGTAGAAATGTGGGGATTTTTTTAAAAGAATTATGGTGGCGGTTGGGGGTGGGTAGGGGTTACCTACCTTACCCCCAAAATTGGTTTTGGGGGTGGACATGTCGTTTAAGCTTTCCAAAATCAACGACCCATGACTATCTCGTTTTTTTGAGATGATCAGCTTGGCGGATTCGTTCTGACAATTATCGTACATTTGTGCATAGTCGGCAGATCATCAGTAGACTGTGACATAAGATTGAATGAAATGCGCATGTGCAACATTTGCAAACAAGCAATATTACGAATGTCACGTCACATAATACCTTTACAAACAAACATTATCTATGCACAATCATTGATGTATGTACAGGCGTCATTGGCAGAATTAGTGTATAGCGACGCGGTAGCTGAACGTTTGCCGGGCATATAGTGCAAAAATGATCTGACTTGTGTACAAAGATAAAAACCCTAATGAGAAGTAGGGATGGACTAGAACTCGAACTCGAACCCGAGTTCAAGGCGAACTTTTTGAGTTTGGACGAACTCAAACTAATTAAAATAGTTAGATTTTCCGGACTCGCGGGACTATTTTAGAAAATCCTCGAACATTTGAGAATTCTCAAATGTACGAGGATTTTCGAATGTTTGGCAGGCCGCTTTCGAAAACCTTCGAATGGCCGGAGATTCTCAAAAACGTCCGCTCGCGGATTGCCGAAAGGCCGAAATCCCACGGCCGTACGTTCGGGGGTCCCACAGCTCAATGCCTGGACCCCCTCCCGGGTACTTACAAGGGCCCTGACAAGGGCCCTTTGGGGCTTAAGGGGTCCCGCAGCTCGAACCAGGAACCCCCCCTCCCCGGCCCTATCAGGGCTCTTGTGACACTAAGAAGTGCCCTTTTGGCCATGACAAGGGCCCTTTTGGGCTTAAGGGGATCTGCAGCTAGACCCGGGACCCCCCTCCCCGGCTCTTGTAAGTGCCCTTGCAGCACTGATGAGTGCCTCTGTTGGGGGTCCCGCAGCTCAAACCGGGACCCAAGTCGGCTCTTAAAAGAGCAGTTGGGCGGGGTCTTCTGTCTTCCATCCGGTGACACCAGCTCCGCTGAGGCCACCGATCCTGAGAAATACCCCTGCGGCCGGGTACCTCCGGCACCGGTGGCAACCAGGCCAATGTTACTGGCGTCTTGATCCGGCATCTTAATCCGACGTCTTCTTTCTTCTGCCATCTACTGCGATGACTTCTGAGCTCCGTGGAGGTTTGCACCTCTTTATATAGGTTTGCAGAAAACCCTAATCTGTTTCTGATTGGTCAATTTTTCTATGCTTGGTTTACATGGTTTACATTAGCCAATCCGATTTCGGAAAATAGGAAAATTTGATTGGTTAATGTAAAATTGACCAATCAGAAACGGATAAGGGTTTTCTGCAAACCTATAGAAAAGAAAGGAAGAAGAGGCTAGCAACATCGGCTCTGCTGATAGGGCCGGGGAGGGGGGTCCTGGTTCGAGCTGTGGGACCCCTTAAACCCAAATGGGCCCTTGTTAGGGCCACAAGGGCACTTATAAGTGCCGGGGAGGGGGGTCCCGGTTTGAGCTGCAGGACCCCTTAAGCCACTTGTAGGGACCCAGGAGGGGGTCCTGGTTTCGAGCTTTTTTACCAAATGTTCGGAAATCGTCGAACGTTCAAGGATTACCAAAATCGGCACACAGAAACAGGAAAGTTACCATTTTAGGTCCACAACATCACTTGGCAAAAGAATTGTTAATATTTATTCACCAATAGTGCAAGAAAAAAAGCCAACGTTTTGGACAGTACCCCACCCTTTCTCAAACCTGAAATCCAAGTGACCACATTTTACAGTAGTGTATCACACCCACAATGGGTGGGACTTCATTAACAAAGTGCAGACATCCAGAATAAAATGTCAGTGCTAAATTACTAGGCTAAAAAACATCTGTATACCAAGTCTGGTTGTTTTAGTCACTCTCTTAAATTAAAAGATGAAAAGATTGACACATCCTCTTTCTGATCCAGAAACTGGATATAGATTGAGTTTAGTGAGTCAATGAGACAGAATCCTAAAGCTATTGTATTACAGCTGTCTATCAGCCCAGTGTACCTGTAGCATTCTCATGTCATGTCTCATTTAATCAGATTTAATCAGATCTAGACCAAAGCAGTAAGGGCCAGTAGATGAACCTGTATGTTCATGTGAAAAGTGCATAGCTATGTTGGTAACTTGCCCGCCATTTCTCAGATTCCTTTCTACCAGTCTACTGTCTTAGAAGTGTTTCCTTAGAAGGGCTTTTAACTTCTGTTCCATTTTCCCCACCTATAGCTTATTACATGGACATGTTATGGAGTAAATCGTATTTCTGATTTTACAGTTAATTTTTTTTTATCCTATATGGCCTACAGTGTACTTTGATCACTCATACATTCTTATTCCATAAAAACTTAAAGAAAGGACTGTCGCTACAGGGATAGGTACCAGTCAGCTGAATTACTTTCAGTGCATCTAGCAAAATGACTACAAGTCAGGATATCAGAAATATTTTACGTCTTCTACTCATCATAGGTAGTCTTGTGAAAATTTACTGTAAGAGAACAGAATCATTTAAGATTTGCCAATTTTTGTTTTAAATTTCTCTAATGCCCATTAGAGCATGGTGGCTCAGTGGTTAGCACTGATGCCTTGCGGCGCTGAAGTCCTGAGTTCGATTCCACCCTTGGACACATCTGCAAGGAGTTTGTATGTTCTCCCCGTGCTTGCGTGGGTTTCCTCCGGGCACTCCGGGTTGCCCCCACAATTATAAAGACATACTGATAGGCTGTATGTGTCAAATAAATGTGTTTAGATTGTAAGCTCTTCGGGGCAGAGCCTGATGTGAATGTATACATGAAATTATAAAGCGCTACGGAAGATGTCGACGCTATATAAATCCACAATAATAATAATAAATCTTACTTCATGTGTAGGGTTAATACTTCAACTGCTTCCTTGGACCCTTACTTCATAATCTCCTTCTTTGAATCTGGGTCTGAGAAGGTTTTCTGTGTCTTGATAGGACAATAGTCCTTGTGGAGACCCTCTGGTTCTAAATATTATTTTGTTTTTGAGCTTTAGCCTTTAATTCCGACAGTCTATGTCACTTGTACAACTTGTCCTCACCCTCAGGAGCTGCCCTGAGGGTCTAACAATGAGTTAGTAGCTGAAAAGAATGGTGACATTTTTTGTATGGCTACATTTTATTTTGAGGTGTAAGAAGTTTTCTTGGTCTGCTAGTTTTTTAGGTATGTATATATTGAAAGTGTTCTTAATGATAATATGTAGGAAATACTTCAACTGCTTCCTTGGACCCTCCCAAAGAATTAAAATGTCCTCAATAAAATGCAGCCACAGTTCCACATGTTTGGTAAATCTGCCTAATGTTTTTCTGAAAATATGTTCAAGTTCCCACCAGCCTAAAAATAGATTAACATACAATGGGGCATTGTTCCTAAAAAATATTATCAATGATAAAATAGTTATTTGTCAAGATAATTCCAATAGTCTCAGAATCAAGTCTATTTCCCACATGTCTAGTATTGAGGAGGTATTTCACTGCATTGACACCATCCTGGTGTCTGATGTATAACGATTATACATCACATGTGGCTGTAGACAGATGTATCTGTCACTGACCTCTGTATTGAAGTTTAGAAATAAAGGGGGAGATACAATAAATTTTGCAATAGTAACCTACTAGCACCCATCCTGAGATGTAGTAACCCTTTTGCAACCATTAATACTTTGCGAAAACGCTAGCGTTAAGTTGTGAACTTTTTGTGGAGCTTAAAAGACAATTCAAGAGACATTTATTTTTGTGCAAAAAAATAGAGCAAAAATGTATGAAAACTTTATAGCATCGCTTGATGAAATGGCGCAGGCAGCACAAAATCCTTGCTAACCCGTTAGTACATTGGTTAGTCTGAGTTTGGCGTTTATTTTCCCGTTTGTGCGGGATATTGCATCTCCCTGAAAGTCTGCGGATTTATACCAGCTCTTGGAATTGTAGATCTATAAAGATACAAGCCGGTTCAGATAATCTTCATATTTGGAAAACTATTAGTCTGCAAGGTGGTTTGGTCAGATTTTTAATTTTTTTAGCATCTAAAAAGTTGGGGCAGTTGGATTGTTTATAGAAAGAAATTTTAGTTTATTATATGGAATTTTTTCCCATTTCATTCCCTAGTGGAAGCGCGTGGTCTGTTGGTAAATGTCTGTTGGTCCTGATGATAATCTTTGATAATTATTATTATATATATATATAAGTTTGGTGTAGGTTATTTGGGCAAATACTACATTTCCCTTTTAATCAAATCTCTTAATCTCAACGTCCAATAATTAGGTTAGTTAAGAGTTTAATGCTCTTCTGCAGATAGGTTGGAAAGACTAAAGGCTCGTACACATTTTGGCACCAACCCACAACCGCCGACCACGACTCACACACCCGTGATGTTTCGGGCCCATAATCACACATGTGTATGCGTTCTGTTGGAGGTTGTTCGTTGATCTTCCACGGACCGAACGCATACGCACGTGCAATTATCTTCTGAAATGGACCGTATGCCGCGCGCGTGAACGCGTTTGGCGGTGCTGGGTCGGTGCCAAAATCGTACATGTTTAAGAGGCACGGCGATCACGTGTGCTCCAATTAACAGATCACAGTGTAGCAAACATCAACGGCAGTATTATTATTTAGTATTATAAAAGATACGGTAATTCTGATATTTCTATTACAACAGATTATCGCTAGATTAAAATAAATGAGGTTATTTCAATAATCTGCATTCAGACTGCTAAATGAAAACAGAACAGATGGGGGAAAATAGAGCCAAACATTTTATAACATCATGAAATACAGTGGGCACTGAGATGTATTAATGTCCAGAGTTATTCACATGTCTGAAAGCCTATATCTGATTTATTATTTAACATTTACTGTTTTTATCCTTTTGTTAGGGTTCTAAATTTTTCATTTTTTTTTTTAAATTACTAAAAAGATTTTTTTTTTGAAAAAAAAACCCTGTTATAATCATAATGGGTTTGTTTTAAATTTAAGAATAACTAAAATAAGCCAAAAATGTGATCATTCACTGTGTAATAAGATCAACTTCTACACATTTACATTATCCAATCAAGATAAAATTTTCCTCCTCTGCTCATTCTTTCTGCCATTGGACCAACATCCTTAAATTAACCTCTTTCATTTATAGGTGTCCATACAAGCAAATAATCTACAACTTTTCACAACATGATGATTTCCCCCCTTTTTTTCTATTGTATAAGGCTGGTTTCACCTGGGGAACAAAACCTTTCGTTCCATGCAAAGTCTATAGACTGGTCAGTATCCTGAATTCAGACTTGATTTGCAGAAATATGTAATTGTTTCATAAATGTCTGTACTCATTATTGTTATTTAGTTTTCCATTACACTAGTTATAAGTCGGATTTCATTTTCCCTGAAGGGGATTCTGATGTTTCATAGCAAATGTAGGAGTCAGGGGGCAAAGCAATACCCAGATCAATCAACTAATGCAACTTGCTGAGTCTGGTCCTTTTAAATCCTGTATGTGAACAAAATGGAGAATCTCAAGATACAGCTGTGGAGCTGGGATAACTTTCTCTCCTCCATATGCCGCTTATTTACTAGGCTTAATGTATATATCAATTTATTAACTATTACTGACTTCCTTACTCGGGTAGGATACACTTACAAATTATTGCGGTGTGTTACCTTGGTCTTCCTATGCAACCACCTCAAATGTTGCGGAGACCCTAAACCGCTAGGTCCTCACCCCTGGTCCTCACCCCTGGTCCTCACCCCTGGGCACTTTGTTGTTATGTCAGTATACTCTGCTGATTTGGTCTGATTTTAGATTTTCGATCTTCTGAAAAAGTTTAAAAATGGTCTAAGGAACACGTACAAACTTCCAGTACTTCAAGTCACTCCCTTCACCTGCGCTATTTTCCAAGCTTCTGCGTTTATCATTCGATAATTATCCTGGAAATTCTATATTTTTTGAAAAATCAAAATTTATAGAATCTACCTCTGAATCTGTCTCTAAATCTCTTAGAAGGGGGTGTTCATTATTACACCAGAGGAATCATGTCCAGCGTGGAAAGGCAAAGCTGAAAATTAAAACGTCCCCGTTTATTTTTAGTAATTGAGAGCCAAAATGATTGCAAATCCTAATATATTCCCTAGGCCTATTAATTATTACACTACTGTGTAGGTTGGTAGAGTTCAGTTGCACAGTGTGTGACCAGTCATCTGCAGACCTGAATAAGAGCTGAAATGTGGGGATCAAAACTGCTAAGCCATAGGGCTGAATAAGAGAACAGGTGAAGAGGGAGCTAAAGTAATAAAGTGAATGGGAAAAGGGTTGTGAAGTAGAGTGGAATAAATTAGGAGGAGACAGGAGAAGTTTAAGGAATAATAGAGAGGACAGGAGTGGAATGGGATTAGGTGGCAAGGAGACAGCAGAATGGAACAGGGTGTTAAAATTCTAGAGATTAAAGGTAAAAGATAGAAATGGAATAATGTTAGAAGGGAGGAGAGAGAATAATGGGGAAAAAGATGGAGAAAGGAAGGTAACATGACCTCTAGGTGGAGTATGTGCAGAATGTTTGTATATGGAAAGGGTGGTAGGGATACAATGATACAGGACCCCCCTTTTAGACATTTTCCACTTTGTTATTTACCCTTTGTATGGTTTATATGCACTCACTGCACTCACTACATTCCCTGTATGGTGTTAGCTCTCACTGTTGTATGTGTAGTCACTGCTATCACTGCACAGTGGTTTTACACACTGTATATTACTGACTGTTATATTGCCCTTAACTGTACATATAATTGTTCATCTACTGAATACTGGCAAAAATGTACAAAAGGTAAATTGTAGTAGAGGGGGAGACCTTTAATTAAGATTCGTTTTGAGAAGTAGGAGGGATCCACATTTGTGCCACACCGTGTGCGGCTGTGGTCTCCGTTTCCCTGTTCCCACCAATGAAAAGTATTTTTCAGACCCCTGAAACCTAGTGAGAAATAATCTTCTCTCCTCAACATTAATCAAATACACTGTTACACGTTAAAGTGAACATGGTAAACATTATGGTAGAATGACTGTTGATTACACAACGTATTTACTTTTAACTTTTTATCTGTGGGGACCCCTTGAAACAATTTTCATGTCTCCGGGAACCCCTACATAAAATAACGATTATATATTATTATTTATCTTTTTCTTTCTCGCCATCAAATCCAAAATACTAATTCACACAAATATAATAATAGATCTATAATATATATTTCTGTTTTATAAATGCACTTCCTGGAAGGGTTGGGTCTATACCAGTGTTCTTCACCTTTTTACCTAATGGAACCCTGGAAAAATGTTATATCTCAGGATCCCTTACATAAACATTATTACTTATTTTTATTCAACTCTCAGACAACAATACACCAAGCACATAATACATCAAATATAGAACATTGATAAATATATTTATTAAGTATATTAGAAATATGGGCCCCCATATTCCATTTTGCCTAGGGCCACATTTGGACATTATCAAGATCTGAATGTGTGTATGGATTGCCATGGGGAAAAAAGGGTGGGGCAGGTGTTAGGGTACCTCAGTAGGTGTGTGTACCTGTGTGTTGTTAGGAGTATTTTGTTTTGGTTGCGCTCCAATAACATAAAAGATTTAAAAAAAAAGATCAGTTGTTTTAATAGTTCTATCTACATTAATAGCTATAAGACATATAAAGAACCCACTTACTTTGGCTATTATATTAATGTTGAGGAGAGAAGATTATTTCTCACTAGGTTTCAGGGGTCTGAAAAATACTTTTCATTGGTGGGAACAGGGAAACGGAGACACAGCAGCACCGGTGTGGCCACAAATGTGGGATCCTCCACTTCTCAAAACAGACTCTCATTAAAGGTCCCCCCCTCTACTACAATTTACCTTTTGTACATTTTTTGCCAGTATTCAGTAGATGAACAATTATATGTACAGTTAAGGGCAATATACAGTCAGTAATATACAGTGTGTAAAACCACTGTGCAGTGATAGCAGTGATACTACAATACAGTGAGAGCTAACACCATACAGGGAATGTAGTGAGTGCAGTGAGTGCATAATACCATACAAAGGGTAAATACAAGCAAAGTGAAAATGAAAGGGGTCCTGTATCATTGTATCCCTACCACCCTTTCCGTATAAACATTCTGCACATACCTCCACCTAGAGGTCATTGTTACCTTCCTTTCTCCATCTTTTCCCCATTATTCTCTCTCCTCCCTTCTAACATTTATTCCTTTTCTATTCTTTTACCTTTAATCTCTAGAATTTCTTAATCACCCTGTTCCATTCTGCTGTCTCCGTGCCACCCCATCCCATTCCACTCCTGTCCTCCTATTATTCCTTAATACTTCTCTGTCTCCTCCTAATTTATTCCACACACTCTACTCACAACACCTTGTCCTTCACTTTATTACTTTCAGCTCCCTCTTCACCTGTTCTCTTTCATTCAGCCCTATGGCTTAGCAGTTTGATCCCCACATTTCAGCTCTTATTCAGTCTGAAATGACTGGTCACCACTGTGCAACTGAACTCTACCAACCTACTACAGTAGTGTATAATTAATAGGCCTAGGGAATATATTTAGGATTTGCAATCATTTTGGCTCTCAAATTACTAAAATAAACGGGGACGTTTTTTATTTTCAGCTTTGCCTTTCCACGCTGGACTTATTCCTCTGGTGTAATAATGAACACCCCCTTCTAAGATTTAGAGACAGATTCAGAGGTAGATTCTATAAATTTTGATTTTTCAAATTGCCTTTTATACCCAGGGGGCTGGCAATGCTCAAATTAGCTGCCGTTGGGTATTTTGTACATGTGGGCATTTTTGTTAAATTCGATATTTCGAATGTTCGATCGTTCGAGTTACGACACCCGGACTTCTCGAAACCATCTCGGACGCGGAAATTTCGATATTTCCCGGACTTTCGATTTATCGAACGGTTCGAACATTCGATAAATCGAAGTCCGGGAAATATCGAAGTCCGCGTCCGAGAATAGTTTCGAGAAGAATCCGGGTCCGTTCGAACTCGAACAGTTCGGCTCGAACTCGGGTTCGAGTTCGAGTTCTATGCCATCCCTAATGCTAATATATAATCAGGGAGATTCAATAAAAGTTCTTATCGTTTAAATGTCTATTGGTTTGCCCCAACCAATCAGATCTTATTAACATTTGAAAGCTAACCTCTGATTGGTTGGGGCAAAATTAGCACCATTTAAACATAAGAACTTTATTGAATAACCTGAATATATTTATCAATGTTCTATATTTGTATGTATTATGTGATTTTATAAATAATATATATAATCAATATTTTATGTAGTGGTTCCCGGAGACTGTGCCCTCCATGGTCTTTTTGTAAAACTTTTATCGTGCAAAACAAATTCACATGTTTAAACAGATTTGGTTTGTCTACAGGATGCCAATACTTCATTCCACTCTTCTTAAAGGTCAGTGCCTGCCCCTACTCTACTTCATTGGGTTAACCCTTCATACCCCATAAATATCCAATACATTAACAACACATTAAACCTAGATGCCCTCAAATCCATACAATTAACTAAAGTGACAGGAATCTTAACCTCTACTCAAAGTAAAGTTTCTCTTGTGTCAAAGTCACAAAGTGCAGTATGTTAAAAACAGTGATTGAAGAATAGTACTTAAAACAAAATATTGCAAGAACAATGTATTACAACGTGGATACCAGTGTAGCGATCTAAGTTTCAGGCCAGGTTCCATGTAAGTAGAATGTCTTGTATCCACGTTGTAATACATTGTTCTTGCAATATTTTGTTTTATAGTACTATTCTTCAATCACTGTTTTTAACATACTGCACTTTGTACATTTGACACAGAGAAACTTTACTTTGAGTAGAGGTTAAGATTCCTGTCACTTTAGTTAATTGTATGGATTTGAGGGCATCTAAGGTTTAATGTGTTTAATGTATTGGATATTTATTGGGGTATGAAGGGTTAACCCAATGAAGTATGAGTAGGGGCAGGCACTGACCTTTAAGAAGAGTGGAACACTCTTCAAGTGATTTTTTTTAAAAAACCTTTATGAATTACCATTTAGGTTTATGAGTAAATGCCATATACAAATAATCACCTTTACAAATACATTAAGTGTACTGTGCCTTTAAATAAAAATCGTAGAACACACACTGGCACCCATATGCAAGGGGCCCTGGTAGGTGTGTCAAAGAGGGTTCAATGCTTATAACTGCTTAGCTGTGTGCAGCTTCCTCAAATCTAAATCTGAAGGACTCTAAGCCTCTAGTGGCTTCTCTTTTATCACGGGTTCCGTCAAACTGAACAGGAAGTACGTCATTGCTTTTCCACCATCATTCCAGCTCCATGTTGGAATCGCGTCTTACAATTAAAGGATTAACATCTGTCCGTCTTGCTCCTTTTCTTTCTCCCCTTCTTTCTATCTCTTCTTCCTCCAAATCCTCCGCTTCTATTTTTTGTTCTCACTTCTGCTTTCTTCTTTTACTTTGTCCTCTTAATTTTTTTCTTCTTTTGTTCTTCTCTTATTCACTTCTTTTTTTTTTTTTATTATTATTATTATTATGGATTTAATGGTGCCAACATTTTCCGTAGTGTACTTTTTCTCTCCTTGTTCTCCTCTTCTTCATCTTTTACCTCTTCCTCTTGTTCCTTCTTGTTCTTCATAATTTCATACTTCTCCAGTTCCTTTCTTTCCCCTTGTTCTGCTCCTTGTTCTCATCCTTTTCTTCTTCTTGTTCTCTTCTGGCTCCCTTGGCCTGGGACCCTTCAAACTTTCCCCACATGTTTTTTTGTGTGCCTTGACCAACTTTCCTTGTATGAAGGTGCTGCCGGTTTTGTTGCTCTCTCACATCTTCCTTGCAGGGACCGTCACATTGCCACCATTAGCGCTTGATTGTCTCTAATTCATTGTGAAAACGGTGGTATACCTAATATGTAATATTAGAATATATATATGAACCAAATAGCACTTGCAATCAAACTATTTTACCATAGAAATGCCAATCAAATTGTGCAGGAATTCTAAAATAAAGTACTTACCGTTATGTTAGCCCCATCAGTCTATTAATTCTCTTCATTTATTTTACTTTGTCCTCTTATTTTCTTCTTTTTGTTCTTCTCTTATTCTACTCCTTCTTATCTTCTTTTACTACTTGTCTTCCTCCTCTACTTCTTCTCCTTGTTCTTCTCTTCATCTTTTACCTCTCTCCTCTTTTCTCCTTTGTTCTTTATATATTTCTACTTCTCCATGTTCCTCTCTTTCCCTTGTACTGCTCCTTGTTCTCATCCTTTCTTCTTCTTTCTTCTTTTTCTTCTGGCTCCCCTGGCCTGGCGACCCTTTCAAACTTTCCGCCACATGACTTTTTGTGTGCCTTGTAACCACTTTCCTTGATGAAGGGGCTCGGTTTGTTGCTCTCTTCACAACTTCCTTGCAGGGACCATCACATTGCCACCATAGCAGCGCTTGATTGTCTCTAATTCATTGTGAAAACGGTGGTATCCCTAATATGAAAATAGAAATATATATATGAACCAAATAAAGCTTCCGTCATACTACTCCTTTAACCATAGAAATAGCCAAATCAAATTGTGCAGGAATTCTAAAATCAAGCACTTACCGTTATGTTAGTGCCCAGTCAGTCATTAATTCCTCTCATTTCTTTTAAAACTCGTGCCCGCGTGATGGTCGTATTCATCATGTTTGTTATTAGCAATCAGATACAGATGAATCATTTCATGTAGCAAGGTCTGGAGTGTAAACGAACATATTTACTTTCTAGGTTTTCTAATCCTTTAAACGTTTAGTTTGTAATGCACCTTTATTAATTTTCTGAAAGCATCATCCCTTACTATCACTTTACAATGGACAACGTCTCCCTTGTCATCTGCAAAATATCCTGAAATACATCAGGATCAAACACACACTCAATACTTACTTCCACTGTGTCTTTCCTTGGGCGTAATCAAGGATGGGTTTGCTCAAGCCATCTTGTAATGTAGAATTCCGCGGGCGTCCTTAAAATGATGAACGTGCCCACCGATCTGTAGAAATATATGAGTTTAGAGTTATTTTATATTTCCTGCACACAAACAGGATTTACTGTTGAAACTGTTGATTTCTAATGTAATTTCATGTTAAGGTGGTAACCACCTGGCCAGTAAATCCTAACAGTGAGGGGGAAATAGTACATTGTCTTGTCCCATGCCACCCCAGGCTGGTATTTGAAAGTGGGTAAGGTGAAAATGAAAAGGTATTTTTCATTCTAATCACAATCTTCAATATTACTTTTGGTGGTTCAGTTAATCAGGAGATTAGCATTTGATATGGGCAAGTGTCCGCGTTTTCTATGCAGGGTTTATAAATACTGAATTATTTTGGATGTAAACTTTATGTCCCAATGCAGTGACGTAACTAGGAGCCACTGGGCCCCCATTAAAACACTATGATGGGGCCCCTATCCGTGCTTCATCCACAGTGGTTTTCTGGAGGAGGCTATATCTGTCATAGGCTCCTGGTCCCTGCTCCCCTCTAGTTTCTTCCCTGTCCA
Source organism: Hymenochirus boettgeri (assembly GCA_019447015.1). Classification (NCBI taxonomy): domain Eukaryota; kingdom Metazoa; phylum Chordata; class Amphibia; order Anura; family Pipidae; genus Hymenochirus; species Hymenochirus boettgeri. The sequence goes on along the minus strand of CM033473.1, from coordinate 266,688,692 downwards.
GATGCTGGTACTTACACGGTCATCCTTTTGTTCCATTTGACTTCCACATTTGGCAATTTCCCTCCAAAAATCTCACATTAAATTCCCCAAAAAGTTTATTGATGTCCAGGTTTGGGCCCCGGGTCCCCCATATGGGATCAACAACTAATAATAGTGATTTATTCATCTTTTATCAGAGTAATACCAAATGGCTGTTTGAGGTTAAAATTTGTCACCAACTGAAACTGCAGTGTGGAGATGCTGCAGATATTGTGCTTTACAATTGTGATGTCACAGTTAAGTGGAAGAAACCATTCTGCCACAGGGGGTTCGGTTTATTTTATGGTGGGAGAAACCATTCTGCTTCAGGGGGTTCAGTTATGTTTTATGTTTTAAAACCATTTTTTTCTGGGGAGGGGGCTTTTAACAATTTTAAAATAAAATTATAGGCAATGCAGAGTAGAAAAGAACATAAAAAGGATAATCACCTGGTTAAAAGAATGAGCTATATATTAAATATATAGAGTTAAACTTTAATATACTTTCCCACGGTCATTTATATCCAAATATATGTCATTAAAAGCACAGAAAGGCAGTTCCATAAATATTGATTGAATGTCACGGGATTGGTCAGCAGGTAGTTCTAATGTATGGGCACCTTACAATGAAAAGGTTCAAGCATTGAATGCAATGAAGACTATATAACCTGTGTTATATAACTATAATAACCTGTGCTCTTAAATATTGAAAACCAGGGAATAAAATCCATTTGGGGTGAATTTCACATTGAAAACAGATGATGTGCATTTGCTGCAGGCAGATCTAGACAGATTGTCAAAGGGCAATGTTAATAAATAGAAGGAGATGCATTTGGGTTGACAATCCTTGTGCTGCCTATACTGCTTTACAATCTGTAACGACAGGCGCCTTTGCAGGTACCTTACCTAATAAATCTAGAGACAAAGCCCATTTTAAGTGCTTAAACAGAAAAGTTTGTAGTTGGTAAATCACTCCATGACAGCATTGAGACTCTTTATTTGAGAAAGTTACTTCAGTTTTTATAGATATTATCCTCACTGTTATATCAGTAACACATGTCATACATGCATTTTATTGGATACATTAAATGGTACATCAATAATCACTTTATGATTGGTGTTAATTCTCCTCCATACCTTTTTACCCAATATCAGACACACTTGATCGCCAATATCTAAGGGTAGGCCACACGCAACGCACAGGAATCGCGCACCAAATCGCGAGCGTTATCGCACCCGATTGTGTGCGCGATTCTTGCATGCGTTACCAAAACGCGAACGGACGCGCAATCGCATGCGTACCGGAAATCACGGAATTTTCCGTTCCCGTGATTTCCATTTTAGCGTGCAAACGTGCGAAAAACCGCTATTGTGGCCTAGCCCTTAGAGTAATAGCTCGAGACTTTTCTAAATTCTAAATTTTCGAAATTTAGTATAAAAAATCCCCTAACTTATTTCACAATAATCACAATTTATAAAGACAACAACGATTCTGTCTATGACACCAACACATTGAGAAGAAATATTGATTTCAAAACCAGACAAAATGTTTCTGACCCAGGTCCAAGCCTATAAGCCAATTCTGGATTTAGCACATGAAATATAATATACCATCCAAATAAGGCACCAAAACACAAGTGTATTGTATTACCATCTGCTACACAAGGGGAATAGTGTATCTTTTAAATGCCGTGTGGAGGGATATGTGTGCAAGACGGACTGTGAAGCAAGAATAAGAAAAATGGGAACATAAAGAGACATGATGAACTGTAAGAGAGCACAGAGCAGATACTTTTTTTAATACAAACACCAAGGATACACTTGTTGATACCACTGGTACTCGTTTCTATATTTTCACCCAGGTAATACTGCCATCTATGATAAAAGATGAGAGTCAGCACTTAATGTTGGATAAGATAAAATGAACACACATTTTTATTGAAATTTATGCAATAAAATAGTTTTATGAGGATTATGTATATATATTGATTATAGCACAGACAGCATTAAAGGGCATGTCAACCCCCCAAATCTAAAATTTGCCCCAGTGCAGCCCCACTGTGTAGTTTTAAAAAAATCCTAACCTTACATACCTGCTCCTTATGTGTCTCCTGCAGTGCTTGTCCAAAGTCCAGGTAACTGACCAATAGGAGCTGTCTTTTCCGCCAAAAGGTTTCTGCCTCTGATCTGTCCTCTGAGATGAAAGTGGCATGTGCAGGACCCTTTCCCCCTCCCTCACTCCCTCCATATCCCATCTGTCTGACCTTCTTACCTAGCATAAAACCCTTTTAATATAGTGTTCTTCTGCTTTGCCCACCCCCACGCGTATCTTCACAGCACAGGCAGTCGTGTCTGTGATTGGCTGACAGGCAGCCAATGACAGGCAGCCAATTACAGGCGTGCCTGCCAGTCCGGCCCTCTCTGCTTTTTCCAGTGAGCAGAGAGGGGGATAAGATAGCCTTGGGAGTGAAGGGACTATAAGTATGAATCGGAAAGTTTTATTTTAGTTTTAACACGGTTTGGGTTGGCAAGGCAGAGGACAGTGGATTAAAAGTTGTATTTTTGGTGGACATGCCCTTTAACCCTATCCTAGGTTTTATTGATACTAACATTGTTGTAATGTTCACATAATATGAATTTTAGGCTTAATAGCCTCACTTTGATTTGTTCTCAATATATCACTGTCACACCAATTGTAAGTGGGATTTATGGGTATTTAATCAATGTTTTTGAGTAGAGTTGGTTATACCTGAAGAAGGAGACAGTTGATCCCCGAAACGTTGTATGTTTGCTAATGAATATTAACATCTGCAACATTTTTGTAGTGTGCTCCTCTCCTTTTTTGCAAATATTGACTGTAAATAGTACCATGTTACACGTGTAGCGATCTAAGTTTCAGGCCAGGTTCCATGTAAGTAGAATGTCTTGTTCCACGTTGTAATACATTGTTTCTTGCAATTTTGTTTTATAGTACTATTCTCAATCACGTGTTTTTACACATACTGCACTTTGTACATTTGACCACAGAAAACTTTACTTTGAGTAGAGGTTAAGATTCCTGTCACTTTAGTTAATTGTATGGTTGGAGGGCATCTAAGGTTTAATGTGTTTAATGTATTGGATATTTATTGGGGTATGAAGGGTTACCCAATGAAGTTAGAGTAGGGGCAGGCACTGACCTTTAAGAAGAGTGGAAGTGACGTATATGGCATCCTGTAGACACACCAATCTTGTTTAAACATGTGAATTTGTTTGCACGATAAAAAGTTTTACAAAAAGACCATGGAGGGCACATGTCTCCGGGAACCACTACATAAAATATTGATTATATATTATTATTTATAATAATCACATAATACATACAATATAGAACATTGATAAATATATTCAGGGTTATTCAATAAAGTTCTTATTGTTAAATGGTGCTAATTTTGCCCCAACCAATCAGAGTTAGCTTTCAAATGTTAAATAAGATCTGATTGGTTGGGGCAAAATTAGCACCATTTTAAACGATAAGAACTTTTATTGAATCTCCCTGATTATATATTAGCATTAGGGATGGCATAGAACTCGAACTCGAACCCGAGTTCGAGCCGAACTGTTCGAGTTCGAACGGACCCGGACTTCTCGAACTATCTCGGACGCGGACTTTCTATTTTCCCGGACGTTCGATTTATCGAATGTTCGACCGTTCATAAATCGAATGTCCGGGAAATATCGAAATTCCGCGTCCGAATGGTTCGAGAAGTCCGGTCCGTTCGACTCGACGATCGAACATTCGAAATATCGAATTTACAAAAATGCCCACATGCACAAATCACCCAATGGCGCTAATTTGACGCATTGCCACCCCCTGGGTATAAAGGCAATTTGAATCAAAATTTATAGAATCTACCTCTGAATCTGTCTCTAAATCTCTTAGAAGGGTGTTCATTATTACACCAAGGAATCATGTCCAGCGTGGAAAGGCAAAGCTGAAAATTAAAACGTCCCCTTTATTTTTAGTAATTTGAGAGCCAAAATGATTGCAAATCCTAAATATATTCCCTAGGCCTATTAATTATTACACTACTGTAGTAGGTTGGTGTAGAGTCAGTTGCACAGTGTGTGACCAGTCATCTGCAGACCTGATAAAGCTGAAATGTGGGGATCAAAACTGCTAAGCCATAGGGCTGAGAAAGAGACCAGGTAAGAGGGAGCTGAAAGTAATAAATGAATGGGAAAGGGTGTGAAGTAGAGTGGAATAAATTAAGAGAGGACAGGAGAAGTATTAAGGAATAATAGAGAGGACAGGAGTGGAATGGGATTAGGTGGCAAGGAGACAGCAGAATGGAACAGGGTGATTAAGAAATTCTAGAGATTAAAGGTAAGAATAGAAAAGGATAAATGTTAAGGAGGAGAAGAATAATGGGAAAAAGATGGAGAAAGGAAGGTAACAATGACCTCTAGGTGGAGGTATGTGCAGAATGTTTGTATAAAAGGGTGGTAGGATACAATGATACAGGACCCCCCTTTTCACTTTGCTGTATTTACCCTTTGTATGGTTATATGCACTCACTGCACTCACTACATCCCTGTAGGGTGTTGAGCTCTCACGTATTGTAGTAGTCACTGCTATCACTGCACAGTGGTTTTACACACTGTATATTACTGACGTTTATATTGCCCTTAACTGTACATATAATTGTTCATCTACTGAATACTGGCAAAAATGTACAAAAGGTAAATTGTAGTAGAGGAGGGGAGACCTTTAATTGAGAGTCTGTTTTGAGAAGTAGGAGGATCCACATTTGGCCACACCGTGTGCTGCTGTGTCTCCGTTTCCCTGTTCCCACCAATGAAAAGTATTTTTCAGACCCCTGAAACCTAGTGAGAAATAATCTCTCTCCTCAAATTAATCAAATACACGTACACTGTTAAGTGAACATAGGGTAACATTATGGTAGAATGACTGTTGATTACACAACGTATTTACTTTTAACTTTTTATCTTGGGGACCCCTTGAAAACATTTTTCATGTCTCCGGGAACCCCTACATAAATAACGTTATATATTATTTTTATCTTTTTCTTTCTCGGCCATCAAATCTATCAAAATACATAATTCACACAATATAAATAATAGATCATAAATATATTTCTGTTTTATAAAATGCACTTCCTTGGAAGGGTTGGGTCTATACCATGTTTCTCAACCTTTTTATCCTAATGGAACCCTGGAAAAAATGTAATATCTCAGGGATCCCTTACATAAAACATTATTACTTATTTTTATTCAACTCTCAGACAACAATACACCAAGCACATAATACATACAAATATAGAACATTGATAAATATATTATATATAAGTATATTAGAATATGGGCCCCCAGAATTCCATTTTGCCAGGGCCACATTTGGACATTATCAAGATCTGAATGTGTGTATGGATGCCATGGGGAAAAAAGGGTGGGGCAGGTTTAGGGTACCTCAGGTGTTGTGTACCTGTGTGTTGTTAGGAGTATTTTGTTTTGGTTGCGCTCCAATAACTAAAAAGATTTAAAAAAAGATCAGTTGTTTTAATATTGTCTATCTACATTAATAGCTTATAAGACATATAAGAACCCACTTACTTTGGTAATGATATTTGAAGGTCCACTCTTCAAGTGTATTTTTTTAAAAAACCTTTATTAATTATTACCATTAGGTTATATGAGTAAAGTGCAATATAACATAAAATTCACCTTTACAAATACATTAAGGTGTACTGTGCCTTTAAATAAAAATCTAGAACACACACTGGCTACCCATATGCAAGGGGCCCTGGTTAGGTGTGTCAAAGAGGGGTTCAATGCGTATACTGCTTAGCTGTTGTGCAGCTTCCTCAGGAATCTAAATCTGAATGACTCTAAGCCTCTATGTGGCTTCTCTTTTATTCACGGGTTCCGTCAACTGGAACAGGAAGTACGTCATTGCTTTTCACCATGCATTCCACTCCATGTTGGAATCGCGTCTTACATTAAAGGATTAACATCGTCCTCTGCTCCTTTTCTTTCTCCCCTTCTTTCTATCTCTTCTTCCCTCCAAATCCTCCGCTTCTATTTTTTTCTCCACTTCTGCTTCTTCTTTTCTTGGTCCTCTTAATTTTTTTTTTCTTTTTTGTTCTTCTCTTATTCTACTTCTTTTTTTTATTATTATTATTATTATGGATTTAAATGGTGCCAACATCTTCCGTAGTGTACTTTTTCTTCTCCTTGTTCTCCTCTTCTTCATCTTTTACCTCTTCCTCTTGTTCTCCTTCTTGTTCTTCATATATTTCTACTTCTCCACGTTCCTTTTCTTTCCCTTGTTCTGCTCCTTGTTCTCATCCTTTCTTCTTCTTGTTCTTCTGGCTCCCTTGGCCTGGGGACCCTTTCAAACTTTCCGCCACATGTTTTTTTGTGTGCCTTGTACCAACTTTCCTTGTATGAAGGTGCTCGGTTTGTTGCTCTCTTCACAACTTCCTTGCAGGGACCATCACATTGCCACCAGTAGCGCTTGATTGTCTCTAATTCATTGTGAAAACGGTGGTATACCTAATATGTAAATATAGAAATATATATAGAAAAATAGCACTTGCAATCAACTAATTTTACCATAGAATAGCCAAATCAAATTGTGCAGGAATTCTAAAATAAAGCACTTACCGTTATGTTAGCCCCAGTCAGTCTATAATTCTCTTCATTTATTTTACTTTGTCCTCTTAATTTTTCTTCTTTTTGTTCTTCTCTTATTCTACTCCTTCTTATCTTCTTTTACTTACTTGTCTTCCTCTACTTCTCTCCTTGTTCTTCTCTTCATCTTTTACTCTTCCTCTTTGTTCTCCTTGTTCTTATATATTTCTACTTCTCCATGATCCTCTTCTTCCCTTGTACTCTCCTTGTTCTCATCCTTTCTTCTTCTTGTTCTTCTGGCTCCCCTGGCCTGGCGACCCTTTCAAACTTTCCGCCACATGACTTTTTGTGTGCCTTGTACCAACTTTCCTTGTATGAAGGGGCTCGGTTTGTTGCTCTCTTCACAACTTCCTTGCAGGGACCATCACATTGCCACCAGTAGCGCTTGATTGTCCTCTAATTCATTGTGAAAACGTGGTATACCTAATATGTAAATATAGAAATAAATATGAACCAAATAGCTTACAGTCATACTCCTTTAACCATAGAAAGCCAAATCAAATTGTGCAGGAATTCTAAATCAGCACTTACCGTATGTTAGCCCCAGTCAGTCTATTAATTCTCTTTCTTTTCTTTATAACTCTGCCCCTGGATGGTCGTATTCATCATGTTTGTTATTAGCAATCAGATACAGGAATCATTTCATGTAGCAAGGTCTGGAGTGTAAACAGAACATATTTACTTCTAGGTTTTCTAATCCTTTAAACGTTTATTTGTAATGCCCCTTTATCTAAATGTTCTGAAAGCATCATCCCTTACTATCACTTACAATGGACACGTCTCCTTGTCATCTGCAAAATACCTGAAATACAGATCAGGATCAAACACACACTCAATACTTACTTCCACTGTGTCTTTCCTTGGGCGTAATTCAAGGTGGTTTGCTCAAGGCCATCTTGTAATGTAGAATTCCGCGGGCGTCCTTAAAATGATGAACGTGCCCAGCCGATCTGTAGAAATATAATGAGGTTTAGAGTTATTTTCATATTTCCTGCACACAAACAGGATTACTGTTTGAAACTGTTGATTTTACTAATGTAATGTCATGTTAAAGGTAAGGTAACCACCGGGCCAGTAAATCCATAACAGTGAGGGGAAATAAATACATTGTCTGTCCCATGCCACCCCCTGGTATTTGAAAGTGGGTAAGGTGAGAAATAAAAAGGTAGTTTTTCATTCTAATCACAATCTTCAATACAGTTTGGTGGTTCAGTTAATCTGGAGATTAGCAGTTTGATAATGGCAAAGTGTCCCGGTTTTCTATGCAGGGTTTATAAATACTGAATTATTTTGGATGTAAACTTATGTCCCAATGCAGTGACGTAACTAGGAGCCACTGGGCCCCCATTAAAACTATGATGGGCCCCTATCCGTGCTTCATCCACAGTGGTTTTCTGGGAGGAGGCTATATCTGTCATAGGCTCCTGGGTCCCTGCTCCCCTCTATTTCTTCCCGGTCCAGATGACTGGTACTTACAACGGTCATCCTTTTGTTCCATTTGACTTCCACATTTGGCAATTTCCCTCCGAAAAAATCTCACATTAATTCCCCAAAAATTATTGTGTCCAGGTTTGGGCCCCCGTCCCCATATGATCAACAACGTATATAGTGATTTATTCATCTTTTATCAAGTAATACCAATGGCTGTTTGAGGTAAAATTTGTCACCAAACTGAAACTGCAGTGGTGAGATGCTGCAATATTGTGCTTTACAATTGTGATGTCACAGTTAAGTGGAAGAAACCATTCTGCCACAGGGGGGTTCGGTATGTTTTATGGTGGAAGAAACCATTCTGCTCAGGGGGTTCAGTTATATTTATGTTTTTAAAACCATTTTTTTCTGGGGCTTTTAACAATTTTAAAATCAAATTATAGGCAATCAAGTAGAAAATGAACTAAAAAGATAATCACCTGGTTAAAAGAATGAGCTAGTTATAAATATATAGAGTTAAACTTTAATATACTTCCCACGGAGCATTTAATCCAAATACATGTCCATTAAAAAGCCAGAAAGGCAGTTCCATAAATATGATTGAATGTCACGGTATTGGCCAGGCAGGTATTCTAATGTTGGGCACCTTACATGAAAAGGTTCAAGCATTGAATGGCATGGAGACTATATAACCGTGTTCTATAACTATAATAACCTGTGCTCTTAAATATTGAAAACCAAGGGGAATAAATCCATTTGGGGTGAATTTCACATTGAAACAGTGATGTTGCATTTGCTCAGGCAGATCTAGACAGATTGTCAAAAGGGGCAATGTTAATAAATAGAAGAGAATGCATTTGGGGTGAACAATCCTTGTGCTGCTATACTGCTTTACATCTGTACGACAGGCGCCTTTGCAGGTACTTACCTAAATAAATCTAGAGACAAGCCCATTTTAAGTGCTTAAACAGAAAAGTTTGTAGTTGGTAAATCACTCATGACAGCATTGAGAGCTCTTTCTATTGAAAAGTTACTTCAGTTTTTATAGATATTATCCTCACTGTTATATCAGTAACACCATGTCATACATACATTTATTTGGATACATTAAATGGTACATCATAATCACATTTATGATTGGTTGTTAATTCTCCTCCATACCTTTCCCAGATATCAGACAACACTTGATCGTCCAATATCAAAGGGTGAGGCCACACCGCAACGCACAGGAATCGCGCACCCAATCGCGAGCGTTATCGCACCCGATTGTGTGCGCGATTCTTGCATGCGTTACCAAAACGCGAACGGACGCCAATCGCATGCGTACCGGAAATCACGGGAATTTTCGCGTTCCCGTGATTTCCATTTTAGCGTGCGCAAACGTGCGAAAAACGCGCTATTGTGGCCTACCCTTAGATGTAATAGGCTCGAGACTTTTCTAAATTCTAAATTTTCGAAATTTAGTATAAAAATCCCCTAACTTAATTCACAATAATCAGCATATTATAAAGACAAACAACGATTCTGTCTAGGACACCAACACATGAGAAGAATATATGTATTTCACAAAACCAGACAAAATGTTTCTGACCCCGTCCAAGCCTATAAGCCAATTCCTGGTTTCAGCACATGAAATATAATATACCATCCAAAAGGGCACCAAAACACAAGTGTATTGTATTACCATCTGCTACACAAGGAATAGTGTATCTTTTAAATGCCGTGTGGATGGGATATGTGTGCAAGACGGACTGTGAAGCAAAAAGAAAGGGGAACATAAAGAGACATGATGAACTGTAAGAGAGCACAGCAGATACTTTTTTTAATACAAACACCAAGGATACACTTGTTGATACACTGGTACTTCGTTTCTATATTTTCAACCCAGGTAAAATACTGCCATCTATGGATAAAGATGAAGTCAGCACTTATGTTGGATAAAGATAAAATGAACACACATTTTTATTGAATTTATGCAATAAAAATAGTTTTATGAGGATTATGATATATGATTATAGCACGACAGCAATTTAAAGGGCATGTCAACCCCCAAATCTAAAATTTGCCCAGTGCAGGCCCCACTGTGTAGTTTAAAAAAATCCTAACCTTACTACCTGCTCCTTATGGTTCTCCTGCAGTGCTTGTCCAATTCCGGTAACTGCGCAATAGGAGCTGTCTTTCTGCAAAAAGGTTTCTGCCTCTGATCTGTCCTCTGAAGATGAAAGTGGCATGTGCAGGGAGCCCTTTCCCCCTCCCTCACTCCCTCCATATCCCATCCTGTCTGACCTCTACCTAGCATAAAACCCTTTTAATATAGTGTTCTTCTGCTTGGCCCACCCCCACGGCTATCTTCACAGCACAGGCGTGTGTCTGTGATTGGCTGACAGGCAGCCAATGACAGGCAGCCAATTACAGGCGTGCCGCCAGTCCGGCCCCTCTCTGCTTTTTCCAGTGAGCAGAGAGGGGATAAGATAGCCGTGGGAGTGAAGGGACTATAAGTATGAATCGGAAAGTTTTATTTTAGTTTAAAAACACGTTTGGGTTGGCAAGGCAGAGGACAAGTGGATTAAAAGTTTGTATTTTTGGGTGGACATCCCCTTTAACCTATCCTAGGTTTTATTGATACTACCATTGTTGTAATGTTCACATAATATGAATTTTAGGCTTAATAGCCTCACTTTGATTTGTTCTCAATATTCACTGTCACAACCAATTGTAAGTGGATTTATGGGTATTTAATCAGTGTTTTGAGTAGATTTGGTTTATACCTGAAAAGGAGACAGTTGATCCCCCGAAACGTTGTATGTTTGCTATATGATTAACATCTGCACATTTTGTAGTGTGCTCCTCTCCTCTTTTGCAATATTAGACTGTAAATAGTAACATGTCATCGGTAGCGATCTAAGTTTCAGGCCAGGTTCCATGTAAGTAGAATGTCTTGTATCCCGTTGTAATACATTGTTTCTGGCAATATTTTGTTTTATGAGTACTATTCTTCAATCACTGTTTTTAAACATACTGCACTTTGTACATTTGACACAGAAAAACTTTACTTTGAGTAAGGTTAAGATTCCTGTCACTTTAGTTATTGTATGGATTTTGAGGGGCATCTAAGGTTTAATGTGGTTTAAGTATTGGATATTATTGGGGTATGAAGGGTTAACCCACTGAAGTAGATAGGGGCAGGCACTGACCTTTAAGAGAGTGGAAGTGACGTATATGGCATCCTGTAGACAACCAATCTTGTTTAAACATGTGAATTTGTTTGCACACGATAAAAAGTTTACAAAAAGACCATGGAGGGCACAGTCTCCGGGAACCTACATAAATATTGATTATATATTATTTTATATAATCACATAATACATACAAATATAGAACATGATATATATTCAGGGTTATTCAATAAAAGTTCTTATTGTTTAAAATGGTGCTATTTTTGCCCCCCCATCAGAGGTTAGCTTTCAAATGTTAAATAAGATCTGATTGGTTGGGCAAAATTAGCACCATTTTAAACGATAAGAACTTTTATTGAATCTCCCTGATTATATATTAGCATTAGGGATGGCATAGAACTCGAACCGAACCCGAGTTCGAGCGAACTGTTCGAGTTCGAACGGACCCCGGACTTCTCGAACTATCTCGGACGGCGGACTTTCGTATTTCCCGGACGTTCGATTTATCGAATGTTCGACCGTTCGATAAATCGAATGTCCGGAAATATCGAAATTCCGCGTCCGAGATGGTTCGAGAAGTCCGGGTCCGTTCGAACTCGAACGATCGAACATTCGAATATCGAATTTACAAAATGCCCACATGTACAAATCACCCAAGGCAGCTAATTTGAGCATTGCCAGCCCCCTGGGTATAAAAGGCAATTTGAAAATCAAAATTTATAGAATCTACCTCTGAATCTGTCTCTAAATCTCTTAGAAGGGGTGTTCATTATTACAACCAGAGAATCATGTCCAGCGTGGAAAGGCAAAGCGTGAAAATTAAAAACGTCCCCGTTTATTTTTAGTAATTTGAGAGCCAAAATGATTGCAAATCTAATATATTCCCTAGGCCTATTAATTATTACACACTACTGTAGTAGGTTGGTAGAGTTCAGTTGCACAGTGTGGTGACCAGTCATCTGCAGACCTGAATAAGAGCTGAAATGTGGGGATCAAACTGCTAAAGCCATAGGGCTGAATGAAAGAGAACAGGTGAGGGAGCTGAAAGTAATAAATGTAGATGGGAAAGGGTGTGAAGTAGAGTGGAATAAAATTAGGAGGAGACAGGAGAAGTATTAAGGAATAATAGAGAGGACAGGAGTGGAATGGGATTAGTGTGGCAAGGAGACAGCAGAATGGAACAGGGTGATTAAGAATTCTAGAGATTAAAGGTAAAAGAATAGAAAGGAATAATTGTTAGAAGGAGGAGAGAGAATAATGGGAAAAGATGGAGAAAGGAAGGTAACAATGACCTCTAGGTGGAGGTATGTGCAGAATGTTTGTATACGGAAGGGTGGTAGGGATACAATGATACGGACCCCCCTTTTCACTTTGCTGTATTTACCCTTTGTATGGTTAATGCACACTCACTGCACTCACTACATTCCCTGTATGGTGTTAGCTCTCACTGTATTGTAGTAGTCACGCTATCACTGCACAGTGTTTTACACACTGTATATTACTGACTGTTATATTGCCCTTAACTGTACATATAATTGTTCATCTACTGAATACTGGCAAAAATGTACAAAGTGTAATTGTAGTAGAGGAGGGAGACCTTTAATTGAGAGTCTGTTTTGAGAAGTAGGAGGGATCCACATTTGTGCCACACCGTGTGCTGCTGTGTCTCCGTTTCCCTGTTCCACCAATGAAAAGTATTTTTCAGACCCCTGAAACTGTGAGATAATCTTCTCTCCTCACATTAATCAAATACACTGTACACTGTTAAATGGAACTAGGGTAAACATTATGGTAGAATGACTGTTGATTAACACACTTATTTACTTTTAACTTTTTTATCTGTGGGGACCCCTTGAACAATTTTCATGTCTCCGGGAACCCCTACATAAAATAACATTATATATTATTATTTATTTTTTCTTTCTCGGCCATCAATTCATCAAATACATAATTCACACAAATATAAATAATAGATCTATAAATAATTTCTGTTTTATAAAATGCACTTCCTTGGAAGGGTTGGGTCTATACCAGTGTTCTTCAACCTTTTTATCCTAATGGAACCCTGGAAAAAATGTTAATATCTCAGGGATCCCTTACATAAAACTTATTACTTATTTTTATTCAACTCTCAGACAACAATCCACCAAGCACATAATACATACAAATATAGAACATTGATAATATATTATATATAAGTATATATAGAAATATGGGCCCCCAGATATTCCATTTTGCCAGGGCCACATTTGGACATTATCAAGATCTGAATGTGTTATGGATGCCATGGGGAAAAAAGGGTGGGGCAGGTGTTAGGGTACCTCAGTAGGGTGTTACCGTGTGTTGTTAGGAGGTATTTTGTTTTGGTTGCGCTCCAATAACATAAAAAGATTTAAAAAAAGATCATTTTTTTAATAGTTCTTATCTACATTAATAGCTTATAGACATAATAAGCCCCACTTACTTTGGTAATGATATTTGAAGTCCACTCTTCAAGTGTATTTTTTAAAAAAACCTTTATTAATTACCATTTAGGTTTATATGAGTAAAGTGCAATATACAAAAATTCACCTTTACAACCATTAAGGTGTACTGTGCCTTTAAATAAAAATCTTAGAACACACACTGGCTACCCATATGCAAGGGGCCCTGGTTATTGTGTCAAAGAGGGTTCAATGCGTATACTGCTTAGCTGTGTGCAGCTTCCTCAGGAATCTAAATCTGAATGACTCTAAGCCTCTAGTGGCTTCTCTTTTATTCACGGTTCCGTCAAACTGGAACAGGAAGTACGTCATTTGCTTTTCACCATGCATTCCGCTCCATGTTGGAATCGCGTCTTACATTAAGTAGTAAACATCTCCGTCTGCTCCTTTTTCTTTCTCCCCTTCTTTCTATCTCTTCTTCCTCCTCAAATCCTCCGCTTCTATTTTTTTTCTCCACTTCTGCTTCTTCTTTTACTTTGTCCTCTTAATTTTTTTTTCTTTTTGTTCTTCTCTTATTTCTACTTCTTTTTTTTATTTTATTATTATTATGGATTTAAATGGTGCCAACATCTTCCGTAGTGTACTTTTTCTTCTCTTGTTCTCCTCTTCTCATCTTTTACCTCTTCCTCTTGTTCTCCTTCTTGTTCTTCATATATTTCTACTTCCCACCGTTCCTTTTCTTTCCCTTGTTCTGCTCCTTGTTCTCATCCTTTCTTCTTCTTGTTCTTCTGGCTCCCGGGCCTGGGACCCTTTCAACTTTCCGCCACATGTTTTTTTGTGTGCCTTGTACCAACTTTCCTTGTATGAAGGTGCTCGGTTTTGTTGCTCTCTTCACACTTCCTTGCAGGGACCATAACATTGCCACCAGTAGCGCTTGATTGTCTCTAATTCATTGTGAAAACGGTGGTATACCTAATATGTAAATATAGAAATATATATATGAACCAAATAGCACTTGCAATCAAACTAATTTTACCATAGAAATAGCCAAATCAAATTGTGCAGGAATTCTAAAATAAAGCACTTACCGTTATGTTAGCCCCAGTCAGTCTATTAATTCTCTTCATTTATTTTACTTTGTCCTCTTAATTTTCTTCTTTTTGTTCTTCTCTTATTCTACTCCTTCTTATCTTCTTTTACTTACTTGTCTTCCTCTACTTCTTCTCCTTGTTCTTCTCTTCATCTTTAACCTCTTCCTCTTGTTCTCCTTGTTCTTTATATATTTCTACTTCTCCATGATCCTCTTCTTTCCCTTGTACTGCTCCTTGTTCTCATCCTTTCTTCTTCTTGTTCTTCTGGCTCCCCTGGCCTGGCGACCCTTTCAAACTTTCCGCCACATACTTTTTGTGTGGCCTTGTACCAACTTTCCTTGTATGAAGGGGCTCGGTTTGTTGCTCTCTTCACAACTTCCTTGCAGGGACCATCACATTGCCACCAGTAGCGCTTGATTGTCTCTAATTCATTGTGAAAACGGTGGTATACCTAATATGTAAATATAGAAATATATATATGAACCAAATAAAGCTTACAGTCATACTCTCTTTAACCATAGAATAGCCAAATCAATTGTGCAGGAATTCTAAAATCAGCACTTACCGTTATGTTAGCCCCCAGTCAGTCTATTAATTCTCTTCCTTTCTTTTATAAACTCTGCCCCCGTGATGGTCGTATTCCATGTTTGTTATTAGCAATCAGATACATGAATCATTTCATGTAGCAAGGTCTGGATGTAAACAGAACTATTTACTTCGGTTTTCTAATCCTTTAAACGTTTAGTTTGTAATGCACCTTTATCTAAATGTTCTGAAAGCATCATCCCTTACTAT
Organism: Hymenochirus boettgeri; assembly: GCA_019447015.1. NCBI lineage: Eukaryota > Metazoa > Chordata > Amphibia > Anura > Pipidae > Hymenochirus > Hymenochirus boettgeri. The sequence goes on along the minus strand of CM033473.1, from coordinate 266,673,066 downwards.
CACTTTACAATGGACAACGTCTCCCTTGTCATCTGCAAAATATCCTGAAATACAGATCAGGATCAAACAACACACTCAATACTTACTTCCACTGTGTCTTTCCTTGGGCGTAATTCAAGGATGGGTTTGCTCAAGGCCACTTGTATGTAGAATTCCGCGGCGTCCTTAAAATGATGAACGTGCCCAGCCGATCTGTAGAAATATAATGAGGGTTTAGAGTTATTTTCATATTTCCTGCACACACACAGGATTTACTGTTAAACTGTTGATTTTACTAATGTAATGTCATGTTAAGGTAGGTAACCACCGGCCAGTAAATCCATAACAGTGAGGGGGAATAAATACATTGTCTGTCCCATGCCCACCCCAGGCTGGTATTTGAAAGTGGGTAAGGTGAGAAATAAAAGGTATTTTCATTCTAATCACAATCTTCAATATTACAGTTTGGTGGTTCAGTTAATCGGAGATTAGCAGTTTGATAATGGGCAAAGTGTCCGGCGTTCTATGCAGGGTTTATAAATACTGAATTATTTTGGATGTAAACTTTATGTCCCAATGCAGTGACGTAACTAGGAGCCACTGGGCCCCCATTAAAACTATGATGGGGCCCCTATCCGTGCTTCATCCACAGTGGTTTTCTGGGAGGAGGCTATACTGTCATAGGCTCCTGGGTCCCTGCTCCCCTCTAGTTTCTTCCCCTGTCCAGATGCTGGTACTTACACCGGTCATCCTTTTGTTCCATTTGACTTCCACATTTGGCAATTTCCCTCCGAAAAATCTCACATTAAATTCCCCAAAAAGTTTATTGATGTCCAGGTTTGGGCCCCGGGTCCCCTATGGGATCAACAACTGATATGGGATTTATTCATCTTTTATCAGAGTAAATACCAAATGGCTGTTTGAGGTTAAAATTTGTCACCAACTGAAACTGCAGTGTGGAGATGCTGCAGTATTGTGCTTTAAATGTGATTCACAGTTAAGTGGAAAAACCATTCTGCCACAGGGGGTGTTCGTTATTTTTATGGTGGGAGAAACCATTCTGCCACAGGGGGGTTCAGTTATTTTATGTTTTAAAACCATTTTTTCTGGGGGGGGCTTTTAACAATTTTAAAATAAAATTATAGGCAATGCAGATGGAAAATGAACATAAAAAGGATAATCACCTGGTTAAAAGAATGAGCTTATATTAAATATATAGAGTTAAACTTTAATATACTTCCCACGGTATTTATATCCAAATACATGTCATTAAAAAGCACAGGAAAGGCAGTTCCATAAATTATGATTGAATGTCACGGGATTGGTCAGCAGGTAAGTTTCTAATTTAGGGCACCTTACAATGAAAGGTTCAAGCATTGAATGGCAATGGAGACTATATAACCTGTGTTTATAACTATAATAACCTGTGCTCTTAAATATTGAAAACCAAGGGGAATAAATCCATTGGGGTGAATTTCACATTGAAACAGATGAGTGCATTTGCTGCAGGCAGATCTAGACAGATTGTCAAAAGGGGCAATGTTATAAATAGAAGGAGATGCATTTGGGGGAACAATCCTTGTGCTGCCTATCATCTGCTTTACAATCTGTAACGAGGCGCCTTGCAGGTACCTTACCTATAAATCTACACAACCCCATTTTAAGTGCTTAAACAGAAAAGTTTGTAGTTGGTAAATCACTCCATGACAGCATTGAGAGCTCTTTCTATGAGAAAGTTACTTCAGTTTTTATAGATTTATCCTCACTCTGTTATATCATAACACCATGTCATACATACATTTTATTGGATACATTAAATGGTACATCAATAATCACATTTATGATTGGTTGTTAATTCTCCCAACCTTTTTACCCAGAGATCAACCACTTGATCGCCCAATATCTAAGGGTAACAGGCTCGAGACTTCTGAATTCAGTATAAAAAATCCCCTAACTTCATTTCACAATAATCAGCAATATTATAAAGACAAACAACGATTCTGTCTATGACACCAACACATTGAGAAGAAATATATGTATTTCAAAACCAGACAAAATGTTTCTGACCCAGGTCCAATTCTGGATTCAGCACATCCCATATAATAAAATGCAAGTGAGCGTCCCTGTGTCTGTGTGTGTGTGTGTCCTGCAGTTACCTCTTTTTGCCACTTGGTGTGCATTCTATTCCTCAGGCTGCTGCTGTTTTTTCCCTCCAGGCAATTACAGAGTGCATTGACAGTGCTCTACCTCCCCTGCCACAGCCTCTCAGCCCCTTCATTTCCTTTCGTGCAGGAAAGTCTTTTACTGTGCGGCATAATTTACTTTTGCGTACCTCCATCAGCGTCTCATGGGTGGATGTAACAAATGCACTGGTTGATTATGCGCATGCACGAACCGCCTGTTGATTATTCGCATGCGCGGAAAGCGTGTCATGGTAACTGTTCAGATGCGCTGGTTGATTATGCGCATGTGCGGAAAGCGTTGTCATGGTAACTGTTTAGATGCTGAAGCGTATGGATGGCTGCACAGTCCCTGCTATTTCCAGGTAGTAGCCAGACAGAAGACCTCTTTAGAGAACACACCTAAAGGAAAAGGACAGTTAGCTTATGGAGGGCTGAGTGAAAACAGTTCTAACCAAAGTGTATGGACAGGGGCTGAGGGGAAAAGGTCCCTGCAAAGTGTATGGACAGGGGCCGAGGGGAAAAAAAGTCCCTTCAAAGTGTATGGACAGGGGCTGAGGGAAAAAAAAGCCCCTATAAAGTGTATGGACAGGGGGTTGAGGGAAAAAGATCCCTCCAAAGTGTATGGACAGGGGCTGAGGGGAAAAGGTCCCATCAAAGTGTATGGACAGGGGCTGAGGGGAAAAAAGTCCCTTCAAAGTGTATGGACAGGGGCTGAGGGGAAAAGATCCCTCCAAAGTGTATGGACAGGGGCTGAGGGGAAAAGATCCCTCCAAAGTGTATGGACAGGGGCCGACTGTAAATAGTAACATGTTACATGTGTAGCGATCTAAGTTTCAGGCCAGGTTCCATGTAAGTAGAATGTCTAAGATACGTTAGAAGAAATAAAAAAAAAAAAAATGTTCTCCCTATAATTGCCCTTTAAAATCCTTACCTTACATTCCTGCTCCTTATGGTTCTTTTCTCAAACGCTATTTACAGCTCCTGATTCCAGCGTCTTCTCCATTGCTGGCAGCCAATCACAGCCGCGGCTGCCGGTCCGGCCCCCTGCGTGTATTTCCGACAGGCAGGGGAGCCGGACTAGAGCGACGCTGGAACCGGGTGCTGCAAGTAACATTCGGGATCAATTTTTTAACATAGCGTTTGAGGGTGGGAGGGTATGGATCAAAGTGTCTTTGGAGTGTGGAGATGCCCTATAATACAGATAGTCCAAGGTGTAACTGGTCAGTTTAGATAAAAGTTGATGCAACAACATGGGGTTTAAAGGAGAAAACAAGGCAAGCAGTAAAAACCCAGAAACACACCCACATGATTGTCAGTGACAAAGTAAAATGACAGCTTTGAAAACATTCAGCAGAAATAATTAAAAGGTATGTCCACCCCTAAAACTAAAATTTAACCCACTGCGTGGTTTTCAAAAATCCTTACCTTTATCCTCTGCTCTTATGTTGTCCTCGTGGCTATTCAAAGTCCAGAGGAAGTAGGAACCTTCCTTGTGTGTAACCGGTATCTGCCACTTCCAGTGTCCGCACCTGGAGAACTCTGGCATGTGGCAGGAGGGCCCTTCCCCCCGTTTCTCCCTCCTGATCCCTCACACGCCACTGATCTAAAAAAAAAAAAATTGGCTGTTATTGGCAGGGGGGAACCTACCTCGTTGTCCTTGGCTCTCTCAAAGGCTTTGTCTGTGATTCTCAGCCAATTACCAGAAACTTCTGCTGGTCAGCCCCTATGGCTACTCTGCTTCCTGGAAGCAGCAATAACGTCCGAGGAAACAAAAGTGGGGGAACTCTATTTATGGGGTTGGAGGTGGGTCCCCTACACAACAGCAAATTCTGATTTGGGGTGGAAATACCCTTTCAAATGAAACGACATCTTAGCATCCAGCAAATTATTTAAACTACTAACCTGAAAATACACAGTCAGTAAGGAAATAAGAGCCAAAAATACTGGAATAATTTTTACAAGGGCTTTTACATCTTCAACTATATTCTCTGAAGGGTCCACCATGTGAAATCTTGGCCAGATCCAACATGCTTTGTTTATTTCTTTGCAGACGTGGGCATTTCTTATGGCTGTAATAAAAATATTAAAAAACAAAAAACCATTGTAGAGATTGGATTCATGTAACAAAAGTCTTAGATGTATTTTAAAAGAATATATTCAGAGCTGGAACGTTTTCTCCATTTGTAATCAACAATTTGCATTGTCCTACACTAAAATAAGCAGGATTATGAATACAGTCTCTTGTTTTCCTTTGCAGTTTACAGAAAAGATACAAATCTGCATATGGTCAATGAGTTCTCTGGACTTATCCTTCTGCACCATGCCAGTGCTGTCAAGTATTTACCTTTTTCTAAATATGGTAAAAGTAAGGATAAATAGTGTTCTAGTTCTACTTTGAAGAGAAGGACTAAAAAATTAAACGCCTCTCAAGAAGACCGAAGAATCATTGATACTTAGCAGGTGATCCTTTCAGAGTTGACGAACCAATCTTAATATCCGTAATTATCAAATGGATTTATTCTCATATTTGAACTTCTATAACTGTATATTTGAACAGTTATAGGAAAATAGAACTGCCGGTAAATTTAAAAAATCAGGATTATGTCGGGTAATTCCCCACCAGACTGGGGACTTCATAAACGTGATCTACAACTTACTAATATTGTAATAAACTAAAACCACAATCTGAATGCATTCTTCCTCTTTTAACTAAATCACCATTGCAATTCCAGCCTGTTGCAGTGCTAAAGCTTGCAGTTCTACTTGCACGTTCTGCATAAAGTTTCTGATTTACACAGACCTGCCACACTATCTGTGCAGCTTTCAGATATCTTTTGGAATACATGCGTTCATGATTTTTGATGTGTATTGCATTCAATAATACAAATTGGGACTAAAACGCAATGCAGGGCAACAATAAAAAGCACAGAAATGTATTGCACTGTTTCTCATGCGTTCAAGTGGGAAGTCGTCCTTAAAAGAAGTTTATGAAGTCAATTGATAACTTTTAAAATCAATTCCTTTTTTACATTCGATCAACCAAAAGATATTGACATTGAATGTAGAAATTGATCAGTCAAGGTTTCTGAGATGGTTCAATCAATTTCTGTTTCGATTGAATAAACAATCCTGTGCACATGCTAGATAATTGCACTACTTTGTGTGGTGCTACGATTAGTTCTTTTTTGATCAACACCAAATTTATTTTATTGACAAGTCAAACAATATGTAAATTATTTTAATACAATGTGATTCGTGTAGTTTTGTAATAATTAAACAAGCTATACGTTGGTTTAAAATAGTTACCAAAACAAGTGGTTTAGGTTACAATAAGGCAGGAAATCACTTGAGCCAAGCTTGAATTTAAATTTTAAAATGATTTAAAAACATAAAGCCTAGCACTTTATACATACCCATGCCTAGTGTTTTCCCTGTAATGCTTCCGCGGGCAGCAGGAGTAGGCAATAATCTTAAACATATCAGTGAAGGAACTTCCATCAGGTGGTTTTGTAACAAACACAGTTTTGCCACATAAAAATACAAGAAACGAAACACCAATGCAAACTGTAGGAACAACATATCCAGTGAGGAATCCAACATTTTGCTGAACATATGCAATTCCACCAAGAGAAATAATGGCCCCCAAGTTTATACTCCAGTAAAACCAATTGAAAAATCTCCTTGTTGCTTCTGGACCACGGTCTTTAACCTATAAGAGGAGCAATAGAAAAAAAATTGCTTAAGTGTCTTTGCCACAACCACGTTATATGATAATTCTTCAGTTTGCAACAGAAGCGATCAGAAGAAGCACCAGACTTCAGGGATATCTTACAGTAAGTATTGGGGATTGGGGTGAACATGCATGTAACTAATACATTTAATATCCGATAGCAAAACATTTACATAAATATGATTTTATATATTATATACACAGAAAGGTTTCCAAAACTGTTCATTGCAGAATTAAACCAGATTCAGGGCTAGGCCACACCTGTGCATTTTAACAGACAATCCGATCGCCATCTGGGTGCATGTAAACAAGCTTACGCTAATGTTGGCCAATTGAACTAGCCACTGTGCTGCGATCCGATTATCAGAGCACACGCGGTCAACATTTTTGGTGCGATTCGCATGCACTCCAATAACTGTAAATTACAGTAATTGCAACGCGAGCGGGCACCAATGCGCACAAGCATGTGCGCTCAGTGTGGCCTCGGCCTTCCTGGTAATTGAAACATAGGCCAAGGCCATACTGCAGTGCGTCCTAGTGGACCGGAAACATGAACGGAAGCGCAATTGCATTCCCAATGCACTAGTTCTCGTTGACGTGCGCTACAATTTCCCAATCGGATCACATGCAAATCCCATTCGCTCCGATTAGCAGATGTCAGCGCAACGCATGGCAGCACACCTAGTGTGGCCACAACAATTTTCCAACACTAGTGTGTGCTTTTTAATGTGCATTAAAACAGAGCTGTGTGTCCTTTCCAGAAGTCTATGTTTGTATAGCCCCTTTATAAAAATCAATCAAATAATTGACTCATGACCATGAAGATGTTTTATGTTTTTGAAGTTATATTTCTTTCTATGTATGAACATTAAAGGGGAAGTTCAGTGCAAATCCATGTTGCTCTTAGCCACCTGCCGCTTAAACCATGCTGTCATGTCTGTTGTATTCAGTTATATCAACTGGACTTAAAGTTTAGTTCTTGAAGACGTTTCGTTTTGCATGACTAGCTAGTCACCCGACTGGCTTTCTCAATTCAGAATGACTTGTACAAGAATCTGTGGCAATTATGTACCCTGAAAAGTCCCAATTAGCATATCACAGCCAGGTTTTATGGACCTTCTGAATGAAAGGCATGATGGCAATGTGGCTAAGAGGTGTTATAGGAACTGCCCCGTGTAAGGTGTCAAAACAGCATTGTACATGGCAGACAGTTGGTGTTGAAACCCCCCCCCCACCTCTATTTAGGCTTGGTTTCTTTATTTTCACATAAATGGCCTTCTTGACACCTTTCTTGAACCAGTCATGTTTCTTTGCCAATGTGTTGACATTACAATCTTCAAAGGTATGTCCTTTTTCTTTAAAATGGGTTCAGCACCAACTGTCTGCCATGTACAATGCTGTTTTGACACCTTACCCTGGTGTGGCATCCTGTAGACAACCCAAATCTTGTTTAAACATGTGAATTTGTTTGCACGATAAAAGTGTGACCCACAAACTCAAAGTGTGTCTATTATTCAGAGAGAATCCCCTGGGTGGGCAGATTAAGGTTAATGGAATTAGAAATGCTCTTTTTATAAAAGTATCTGTATTTGTGCTGAAATTCCATTTTGGTTTCCACTTATTGTCCTTAAACCCAGTTATACTTCCACTAAGCAGGGAGCAGTTTCCGAATTTTTATATATATTATAGCATTAGGATTTTCAACATGAGCCAGGATTGTGTGATGTGATAGAAGTATTTACTCATTCAAACGGGCCCTGCAATTATTTCACTAACGGTAAATGACTGCATTGCAGATTTTTTTTTATTCTAAACTTATTTTTTATTAAAGTGATTGGCAAGATTATTGGAAATGCATTTAAACTTGCTGGAAAACTACAATGCAAGGTTTGTTGTAGGATTATGTGATTCTTATTCAAAGCAATAGTTGAGGTTTGTACTGTGTTAGCCATAAGTAAGAGAAGAAAAGTAGAGCTGTGATACCTTTTATTGGCTAACCAGATAAAAAAAAATATTAAGCAAGCTATAAAAGGTATCACAGAAAAATTATCTATACTAATAAAAGGCAAAGCCCTCACTCACTCATCACTAATTCTCCAACTTGCCGTGGAGGCAGACGGCTTAAATTTGGCAGGCTCATTCATTGCACCTTACTTACAAAAGTTAAGCAGGTTTCGTTTCGAAATTCCACCTGTAACGGTGAGTATCTGACATTGCACAGACTTATGGTTACCTAGCTTACAAGCTATACAAATCTATATGGTGGGTCCGATTTCAACCAAATTTTGTATGCATATACTCCTTTACCAGTACCAGTATAAGGATAAATAATTATTTGGTTGGGGGTGGAGGGGGGGGGGGGGGAGTAGAATTTTGAACTCCTGCACACTAACGGCTGGACCGATTTTTACCAAAATTTCAGGGTGTGTGCGGGGACTGGCTGAGGTGTAAGGGGAAGGGTTTGGAGGGTGTACAGAGAGGAATAGTGGGGGGTATTGGGGGCGGACAGGGAGGGGTGGGGGGGGTTTATTTTCACCAAAATTTCGTAGTTGAATAAAAAATATCATATTAAAGTTAATGAGTGTTGCATTATTGTAAAGCTTATTGAATTGTCTTTCTTTAATATATCAAGTGCCGAGTGATTACAGCAATCTTGATACATTATTGCTTTCTTACTAAAAAGGTTATTTTAATACATCTCCGCTGCGAATCGCGGGTATTTTGCTAGTATAATATAAATCATGGGACACAGATTATTTCATTTCTTCCTGTCTTTGGAGGATTGATGGAACACAGAGTTGTGAGTGTGTTTAGGGGTAAGGGGTGCCTTAAACTACACGTTAGTCTGAGTCCCTGCTGACAAAGCTCACACCTATGGTAACAACTGACAGCATTGTGTACGGTATATCATTCACACCACATTGTATTTGGAACCAGGCGGTTAGGAGAATTGGTGTCATGGACATTACCTGGTCCGCCCCAAACGGGGTGATGTTGGCTTTCACAGATCCCACTCCCAGGCCCACGATGACTAACCCAATGAACACAGCTGGGGCACAGTATCTCCGACTTGCCTCCGGACAGTCGTCTGGGTTCCCGGCAGTCCCATTACTAGTACAATTCTCAATCCGAGCCATTGGAACGTCCCCGCAGAATCCAGTGCGCGTTCCCGAATAGGCGATCATGGGGAAGAGCAGCATGCCCAGCAGGTAGAGAACCATACTAAGGAGGATAGTGGCGAATCGACCGACCACTGCGTCTGCCAGCCAACCTGCGAACGGCGATACCAAGTAGGTGATGCCCATGAAGAGTAACAAGGCCTGACTGGCCTGCGCCCCTTCCCAACCGAAGATCTGCCCGTTGAGAAACAGGACCAGGTTGGAGGTGACGCCATAGAACGCCACCCGCTCCAGCATTTCCGAGAGCAGCACGGCGGCGCAGGCTAGGCCCCTGCCAGAGAACGCAGAATGACCGGGATGGGAAGGATCAGAGCGGCCGCCCAGTAGCGGACTTCTCTCACTGGCGTCGCGCCCTGACATGTCTACGGGCGGAGGAATAAAACACAAATCCTACCGCACTGACACCCGCAGGTCACCGATAGCTCATTTACAACCGACCGGCGCTAACACAGGGTCATTTACCCGTGACAGGACACAACCAACACCCGCTGTCCCTGTCTCCTACTTCCCCTGCAAACTCGTGATCCCCACAAACAGCTTCCTTCTCCAACCGGTCTAGCGCCCTGATTGGCAGTCCAACGCAAAGCTGCTTACAGCTCCTTTTCTGATTGGCTACATAAAATGTCCGTCACTAGATGTCCATAACATGTACACAGACCGTAACACGTTGGTAGGAGGGGCTATTGGGTCACGAGGGGCGGATACTCTCCATGGTAGGGATTGTTCTGCACTTCCTGGTACTGTTCAGTCTGTCAATTTACTGAAACCATTATGACTGCAATATCAGCAATACATTACTGTGCATAGGTGCTTAATGGAGAAATGTACCGTAAAGTATATGTATCCTTATCTAAAGCCCATTATGGTTTTATGCCTCTTAATGGCATTTCTAATTCAATGTCTGTGTGACATACACTAACACTTCATCTCCACCTTGCTAACCATAGTGTAGGTACCCGGATCCAATAAACTCAATATATAATCATTCCAGGGGTTGCCTATCTTCTTTCCCCACGTTTGTAATTGAAAATCGACTGGTAGGAACGTTTACTGCAGCTGCAGTTTTCTGGGGTTCGAATTACCAGACGGACCGCAAAGAGCAGTGGAGTACTGACAGGCAGTGTCTGGAACTGTATTTCCACCTGCCGGCCCTGGGTTATTAGGAGGTCAGTGACCCGGATCTACAGTAGCAGGATGGCAGGTCACCATACGTGGCACACATTGTACCGGTGACAGACAAGATTTATCCCTGTAGTAGTAGCTATGAGGATACTGGTCCTGGCCTGTCTACGGGCCCACACTGGCAACTCAACCACAGCCGAGAGAATAAAGTAAGCGGGAGAATACTGTGTGTGTTACAGTGACAGGTGTGGGACACAGTGAACAGGGATGTGTGTTACAGTGACAGGTGTGGGACACAGGGAACAGGGATGTGTTACAGTGACTGGTGTGGGACACAGGGCACAGGGATGTGTATTACATTGACAGGTGTGGGACACGGGAGAGAGATGCATGTTACAGTGACAGGTGTGGGACACAGGGAACAGGAACTTGTGTTACAGTGACAGGTGTGGGACACGAGACAGGCATGTATGTTACAGCGACAGGTGTGGGACACAGTGAACAGGGATGTGTGTTACAGTGGCAGGTGTGGGACACAGGGCACAGGGATGTGTGTTACAGTGGAGAGGGCGCTTACCTTCAATGCTGGCACACAGTCCCAACAGGAAGCCCTTGGATGGAGGAGAGCTGAACTGGGTGGGAGGGTGAGGGTGGCATTCAAGATGTTTGGAAACTACAACTCCCAGCATGCTTTATTAGCTGGGAATTGTAGTTTCCAAACATATTGAATGCCAAGTGAGGGTGGCATTCAAGATGTTTGTGGCATCCTGTAGACAAACCAAATCTTGTTTAAACATGTGAATTTGTTTGCACGATAAAAAGTTTTACAAAAAGACCATGGAGGGCACAGTCTCCGGGAACCACTACATAAAATATTGATTATATATTATTATTTATAATAATCACATAATACATACAAATATAGAACATTGATAAATATATTCAGGGTTATTCAATAAAAGTTCTTATTGTTTAAAATGGTGCTAATTTTGCCCCAACCAATCAGAGGTTAGCTTTCAAATGTTAAATAAGATCTGATTGGTTGGGGCAAAATTAGCACCATTTTAAACGATAAGAACTTTTATTGAATCTCCCTGATTATATATTAGCATTAGGGATGGCATAGAACTCGAACTCGAACCCGAGTTCGAGCCGAACTGTTCGAGTTCGAACGGACCCGGACTTCTCGAACTATCTCGGACGCGGACTTTCGATATTTCCCGGACGTTCGATTTATCGAATGTTCGACCGTTCGATAAATCGAATGTCCGGGAAATATCGAAATTCCGCGTCCGAGATGGTTCGAGAAGTCCGGGTCCGTTCGAACTCGAACGATCGAACATTCGAAATATCGAATTTAACAAAAATGCCCACATGTACAAAATCACCCAACGGCAGCTAATTTGAGCATTGCCAGCCCCCTGGGTATAAAAGGCAATTTGAAAAATCAAAATTTATAGAATCTACCTCTGATCTGTCTCTAAATCTCTTAGAAGGGGGTGTTCATTATTACACCAGAGGAATCATGTCCAGCGTGGAAAGGCAAAGCTGAAAATTAAAAACGTCCCCGTTTATTTTTAGTAATTTGAGAGCCAAAATGATTGCAAATCCTAAATATATTCCCTAGGCCTATTAATTATTACACTACTGTAGTAGGTTGGTAGAGTTCAGTTGCACAGTGTGTGACCAGTCATCTGCAGACCTGAATAAGAGCTGAAATGTGGGGATCAAAACTGCTAAAGCCATAGGGCTGAATGAAAGAGAACAGGTGAAGAGGGAGCTGAAAGTAATAAAGTGAATGGGAAAGGGTGTGAAGTAGAGTGGAATAAAATTAGGAGGAGACAGGAGAAGTATTAAGGAATAATAGAGAGGACAGGAGTGGAATGGGATTAGGTGGCAAGGAGACAGCAGAATGGAACAGGGTGATTAAGAAATTCTAGAGATTAAAGGTAAAAGAATAGAAAAGGAATAAATGTTAGAAGGGAGGAGAGAGAATAATGGGGAAAAAGATGGAGAAAGGAAGGTAACAATGACCTCTAGGTGGAGGTATGTGCAGAATGTTTGTATACGGAAAGGGTGGTAGGGATACAATGATACAGGACCCCCCTTTTCACTTTGCTGTATTTACCCTTTGTATGGTTATATGCACTCACTGCACTCACTACATTCCCTGTATGGTGTTAGCTCTCACTGTATTGTAGTAGTCACTGCTATCACTGCACAGTGGTTTTACACACTGTATATTACTGACTGTTATATTGCCCTTAACTGTACATATAATTGTTCATCTACTGAATACTGGCAAAAATGTACAAAAGGTAAATTGTAGTAGAGGGGGGAGACCTTTAATTAAGAGTCTGTTTTGAGAAGTAGGAGGGATCCACATTTGTGCCACACCGTGTGCTGCTGTGTCTCCGTTTCCCTGTTCCCACCAATGAAAAGTATTTTTCAGACCCCTGAAACCTAGTGAGAAATAATCTTCTCTCCTCAACATTAATCAAATACACTGTACACTGTTAAAGTGGAACATAGGGTAAACATTATGGTAGAATGACTGTTGATTAACACAACGTATTTACTTTTAACTTTTTTATCTGTGGGGACCCCTTGAAACAATTTTCATGTCTCCGGGAACCCCTACATAAAATAACGATTATATATTATTATTTATCTTTTTCTTTCTCGGCCATCAAATCATCAAAATACATAATTCACACAAATATAAATAATAGATCTATAAATATATTTCTGTTTTATAAAATGCACTTCCTTGGAAGGGTTGGGTCTATACCAGTGTTCTTCAACCTTTTTATCCTAATGGAACCCTGGAAAAAATGTTAATATCTCAGGGATCCCTTACATAAAACATTATTACTTATTTTTATTCAACTCTCAGACAACAATACACCAAGCACATAATACATACAAATATAGAACATTGATAAATATATTATATATAAGTATATTAGAAATATGGGCCCCCAGATATTCCATTTTGCCTAGGGCCACATTTGGACATTATCAAGATCTGAATGTGTGTATGGATGCCATGGGGAAAAAAGGGTGGGGCAGGTGTTAGGGTACCTCAGTAGGTGTGTGTACCTGTGTGTTGTTAGGAGGTATTTTGTTTTGGTTGCGCTCCAATAACATAAAAAGATTTAAAAAAAAGATCAGTTGTTTTAATAGTTCTTATCTACATTAATAGCTTATAAGACATATAAAAGAACCCACTTACTTTGGTAATGATATTTGAAGGTCCACTCTTCAAGTGTATTTTTTTAAAAAAACCTTTATTAATTACCATTTAGGTTATATGAGTAAAGTGCAATATACAATAAAATTCACCTTTACAAATACATTAAGGTGTACTGTGCCTTTAAATAAAAATCTTAGAACACACACTGGCTACCCATATGCAAGGGGCCCTGGTTAGGTGTGTCAAAGAGGGGTTCAATGCGTATAACTGCTTAGCTGTGTGCAGCTTCCTCAGGAATCTAAATCTGAATGACTCTAAGCCTCTAGTGGCTTCTCTTTTATTCACGGGTTCCGTCAAACTGGAACAGGAAGTACGTCATTTGCTTTTCACCATGCATTCCAGCTCCATGTTGGAATCGCGTCTTACATTAAAGGATTAACATCGTCCGTCTGCTCCTTTTTCTTTCTCCCCTTCTTTCTATCTCTTCTTCCTCCAAATCCTCCGCTTCTATTTTTTTCTCCACTTCTGCTTCTTCTTTTACTTTGTCCTCTTAATTTTTTTCTTCTTTTTGTTCTTCTCTTATTCTACTTCTTTTTTTTATTATTATTATTATTATGGATTTAAATGGTGCCAACATCTTCCGTAGTGTACTTTTTCTTCTCCTTGTTCTCCTCTTCTTCATCTTTTACCTCTTCCTCAATGTTTATCCTTCTGTTCTTCATATATTTCTACTTCTCCACGTTCCTTTTCTTTCCCTTGTTCTGCTCCTTGTTCTCATCCTTTCTTCTTCTTGTTCTTCTGGCTCCCCTGGCCTGGCGACCCTTTCAAACTTTCCGCCACATGTTTTTTGTGGCTTGTACCAACTTTCTTGTATGAAGGTGCTCGGTTTGTTGCTCTCTTCACAACTTCCTGCAGGACCAACATTGCCACCAGTAGCGCTTGATTGTCTCTAATTCATTGTGAAAACGGTGGTATACCTAATATGTAAATATAGAAATATATATATGAACCAAATAGCACTTGCAATCAAACTAATTTTACCATAGAAATAGCCAAATCAAATTGTGCAGGAATTCTAAAATAAAGTACTTACCGTTATGTTAGCCCCAGTCAGTCTATTAATTCTCTTCTCTTCCTCTTGTTCTCCTTGTTCTTTATATATTTCTACTTCTCCATGATCCTCTTCTTTCCCTTGTACTGCTCCTTGTTCTCATCCTTTCTTCTTCCCAGGCTGGTATTTGAAAGTGGGTAAGGTGAGAAATAAAAAGGTATTTTTCATTCTAATCACAATCTTCAATATTACAGTTTGGTTTTTACCCAGATATCAGACACACTTGATCGCCCAATATCTAAGGGTAACAGGCTCGAGACTTCTGAATTCAGTATAAAAAATCCCCTAACTTCATTTCACAATAATCAGCAATATTATAAAGACAAACAACGATTCTGTCTATGACACCAACACATTGAGAAGAAATATATGTATTTCAAAACCAGACAAAATGTTTCTGACCCAGGTCCAATTCTGGATTCAGCACATCCCATATAATAAAATGCAAGTGAGCGTCCCTGTGTCTGTGTGTGTGTGTGTCCTGCAGTTACCTCTTTTTGCCACTTGGTGTGCATTCTATTCCTCAGGCTGCTGCTGTTTTTTCCCTCCAGGCAATTACAGAGTGCATTGACAGTGCTCTACCTCCCCTGCCACAGCCTCTCAGCCCCTTCATTTCCTTTCGTGCAGGAAAGTCTTTTACTGTGCGGCATAATTTACTTTTGCGTACCTCCATCAGCGTCTCATGGGTGGATGTAACAAATGCACTGGTTGATTATGCGCATGCACGAACCGCCTGTTGATTATTCGCATGCGCGGAAAGCGTGTCATGGTAACTGTTCAGATGCGCTGGTTGATTATGCGCATGTGCGGAAAGCGTTGTCATGGTAACTGTTTAGATGCTGAAGCGTATGGATGGCTGCACAGTCCCTGCTATTTCCAGGTAGTAGCCAGACAGAAGACCTCTTTAGAGAACACACCTAAAGGAAAAGGACAGTTAGCTTATGGAGGGCTGAGTGAAAACAGTTCTAACCAAAGTGTATGGACAGGGGCTGAGGGGAAAAGGTCCCTGCAAAGTGTATGGACAGGGGCCGAGGGGAAAAAAAGTCCCTTCAAAGTGTATGGACAGGGGCTGAGGGAAAAAAAAGCCCCTATAAAGTGTATGGACAGGGGGTTGAGGGAAAAAGATCCCTCCAAAGTGTATGGACAGGGGCTGAGGGGAAAAGGTCCCATCAAAGTGTATGGACAGGGGCTGAGGGGAAAAAAGTCCCTTCAAAGTGTATGGACAGGGGCTGAGGGGAAAAGATCCCTCCAAAGTGTATGGACAGGGGCTGAGGGGAAAAGATCCCTCCAAAGTGTATGGACAGGGGCCGACTGTAAATAGTAACATGTTACATGTGTAGCGATCTAAGTTTCAGGCCAGGTTCCATGTAAGTAGAATGTCTATGAGTAGGGGCAGGCACTGACCTTTAAGAAGAGTGGAATTGACGTTTGTGGCATCCTGTAGACAATTCGAAATTCCACCTGTAACGGTGAGTATCTGACATTGCACAGACTTCTGGTTACCTAGCTTACAAGCTATACAAATCTATATGGTTGGTCCGATTTCAACCAAATTTTGTATGCATATACTCCTTTACCAGTAAAAGGTTAACAAAATATTTTTTTTAGGGTGGGGGTGAATGGGGGGGGGAATAGAATTTTGAACTCCTGCACACTAACGGCTGGACCGATTTTTACCAAAATTTTAGGGTGTGTGCGGGGACTGGCTGAGGTGTAAGGGGAAGGGTTTGGAGGGTGGACAGAGAGGAATAGTGGGGGGTATTGGGGGCGGACGGGGAGGGGTGGTGGGGGTTATTTTCACCAAAATTTCGTAGTTGAATAAAAAATATCATATTAAATTAAAGTTAATGAGTGTTGCATTATCGTAAAGCTTATTGAATTGTCTTTCTTTAATATATCAAGTGCCGAGTGATTACAGCAATCTTGATACATTATTGCTTTCTTACTAAAAAGGTTATTTGAATAATAACGAAGCGCGGGTATTTTGCTAGTTTAATAATATATGGGTAAGATGCAGTAAAGGGCAGTATCACCCAAATGCCTTATATAATATCAGTTTAACATGGGTGTTAACCAAAAACAGAAAGGAAAACATTTCTAATAGATTTTTCATGATAAGGTTCTCCTCACACTGTTTTTAAGAAGCTTGAGTGGTGCTGACTCCTCTGGTCTGTTTAACCACAAACAGTAGTCTTCAATAGTGCACCTGAGGAAGGGGGTAACCCCGAAACAGTATACACATATCAAGTGTGTCATATGTTTTGCACTATTGAAACATTCATACATAGTATGTTTTAAAGTTTTTGGGGTTTTTTTGTCAGTATGTTTTTCTAAACTCATCTTAAGTTTCAATTTCCCAAAAAATTTTTAAACTCTTCCAGGCAACAAAATAGACTTTAAAATTGGGTAC
Source organism: Hymenochirus boettgeri (assembly GCA_019447015.1). Taxonomy (NCBI): domain Eukaryota; kingdom Metazoa; phylum Chordata; class Amphibia; order Anura; family Pipidae; genus Hymenochirus; species Hymenochirus boettgeri. The sequence continues at coordinate 266,656,156 of CM033473.1, read as the reverse complement.
AAAACTTAATTAGTACTTCTCGGAAATGAGAATGAAATGCTTAAAGGACAATTATACTTACCATTTTGCCAATCCATTCCTGCAAAGTACCTAGGGTGAGGACTTGTAATCTCCCTCATCGCTCCGGTCTGATCCTCCCCACTGGCACTGTCAGTGACAGTCCGGGAGGCAGCCAATGGGAAGACATGCCTCCTTGCAGAGCGCGTCTTCCCATTGGCTGCCTCGCGACCTGTCACTCAAAGTGCCAGTGGGGAGGATCGAACCGGAGCTACCCAGGGTTTTAGTTCCTCACCCTGGGTACTTTGCAGGAGTGGGGGGAAAGGAATGAGGGGGAGGTGAGTATAATTGTCCTTTAAGTCTCCTGGTTCTTTCTCAGGTTAAATTTGATCATGGAACTGATTGGATTGCTATTGAATACCCTTTACCATGGAATATCACATTTAACTGCAAGATGAATTAATTTGAGGGCAAATTGTTCTTCCAAAAGCTTCCGAAATACTAGTCTAACTGCTTATTTTTTTTTAATAAAGCACAAAACAAGTAATTCCTTTTCAAAGCAAAATAAGCAAAATAAGGAAAGATAGAAAAGTAACTTTATTAATAAACAGAGAGTATCAGATTTATGGCAGAGTAGCCGTTTTAACAGAGGCAAAATGTCAAAGTTTATTACTTTTTTAATACTTTTTATTAGTCTTTTGATCTCTAATATACATGTTCTAGTGGGCCATATCCTATTTATTTATTAACAAAGTATGAATGAATTTTCATGATTTCTTTAGAGGACAATACATTTATTAATTAAATTACAGTATGTAGTATATTGAAAAAGAACATTAATGTATTGGAACATACTACCAAAAACAAAGAAAACACAAACCATTCTGCTTGTTACTCATTGAAGACATTAAAATACATTCTGATTAAAATAATATAATACATTATGACTAAATAATATATCTGGGTAGGTAATACCTTGGAAACAGCTGAGGCTCCCTGCCAGCATAAGCTACATGATTTTTTTGGTTTGAGATCTATATACTATGAATGGTTATTACATTAACTGACAATAAATTAACGCTAGTTTTGAGATAACTTTACAGCAATAACTGAAATGTTAACTCCACATTCTAATATTCTTTGGTTGTTCTGAAATTCTTTGTGATATAATTCAATCAAAGCCAAGGAAACTCAACATAGATTAGATCTACCAGGATCAAAGGTCAAGCCTAGTTAACACTGTTGCTTTGTAGTATGAGATCTGCATCTATAGTTAAAATAAATTAAACTCTTACCGTGTCATTGCAGATTCTGACATTCACTTTACCAGAGACATTCACTTTATCAGAGCTAATTTGGCCAAATATACTTGAAGCCAATCTACAATATATTAGCCAATATACTGCCACATTATAAAAGATGTAAGATCTGGATGCAATTAGTATACTTCTGATCATTCCTTATTAAAAAAATGGGTCAAAATTGCAACAACATTTAAGAGGTTAAACCATTTATGAGTATGCATTGGCACATTCTGTGGGTCTCCTTGCAGATGAGAAGACCACTAAGAGTTTAACTTGCTCATCATTATTATAGCAATTCAGTTATGCACATACTACCAAATTAACAATATTTAACCAGTCCGGAAATATGGACTAGTTTTTAAAACTGAAATGCAGTTTGGATATTTGCAATAAATGTGCATAGAGCATGCACTTCTACAGCATAAATAGAACAGACCCAAAGCTATGAAAATGTCTTAATTTCAAAGATAACCTGTTTCACATAAGGGTCCTACAGTAAGTTACAGTTTGCAAATGCTTATACACAGGTGTTTTGGGCTTGTATAGGAAGATGAGGCATGCATTACTTCTTATAGATGACCACGATTATTGGGTGCCATATACCTAGATCACTTCTAAACACCTACAGAAATCCAATGACATAGGTTAAAATAATGGCCACATTGTGGGAATTTGTACGAGCTATTGGTGTTTTCAAGAAAGGCTTTCAATAGTAGGAAGAAAATTAAAGGAAAGTTCACCATGCAACACAAAACGTTCTATAGCACTGACTGCATCCACTTTAATTTCAATTCTCTGCACCTAAAACAAGCAGTTACTAGAGGCTTTCATGGTATTTTTGACCGATGTTCAGACATGCTGATAAGACTAACATAGCATACAACGATGCCTGCGTATATTGATTGTACATTCTGCTGTAAAAAAAACACAATAGCGCAGAGACCAATCACTAAACCAAATTTATATTAAAGATATATATAATCATAGTTATTTAGAAATACCTGTCGTACTTTTAAGTGTCTAGAGTAATACTGCTAAAGAGAACACAGAATAATTCTATCCATTCTATCAGACATCTATCTTCATCTTTACTACATCGGTAATCAGATATACATATCATATGTACTTTGACCATTATGGATGAATATATTCATCTTTCTGATTAACTCTGTAATTAATGAACTATGTTTGTGTATATCATAATGAGATTACCAAAAAGCTGCTGAATAGTACAATATTTCTTCGTTGAGAACAACAGAATTTAAAAATTACATTTAATGGCAATCATTATGGTTTATCTACTTTGTGTTTTAAAATATAGCATTACATATCCTAAGATACCTGGTTCTAACATTCAGATTTACAAAACAAAATAGTTAAAGCTCTTATTTTTTAGCCTACCTAATCCATCAATGTGTTATCAATGTATACTGCATTTATACCTTGATACATATTACATACTTACACAACTGCAACTGGATTGAATAATAAAGTGCATCATCAATAGACAATGTATAAGTCACCAATTATCAAGAAGCTTATTAGATTATATACAAATGCATTTCCCAGAATACAATTTTTTATTATAATTTCTTTGGGATATAGCGCACTGAATTCCATCGTTTTATTTTAAAAGGCACTCCAGTTTCTAAGCAGCTTTCAGTGCCTTAATCCTTCTACAGAATGGCTATTCAAAATTCATCTCTCATATCCAGGATTGTTGGTTCGACTACTAAAACCAGACGTCTGCCCTTGTACGTTTAAGACAAGGTCTTGAATAAATAAACATTTATTACAATGAATTTAAGAGTGCCAGTGGGGAGGATCGAACCAGAGCTACCCAGGGTTTTATTTCCTCACCCTGGGTACTTTGCAGGAGTGGGGGGAAAGGAATGAGGGGGAGGTGAGTATAATTGTCCTTTAAGTCTCCTGGTTCTTTCTCAGGTTAAATTTGATCATGGAACTGATTGGATTGCTATTGAATACCCTATACCATGGAATATCACATTTAACTGCAAGATGAATTAATTTGAGGGCAAATTGTTCTTCCAAAAGCTTCCGAAATACTAGTCTAACTGCTTATTTTTTTTTAATAAAGCACAAAACAAGTAATTCCTTTTCAAAGCAAAATAAGCAAAATAAGGAAAGATAGAAAAGTAACTTTATTAATAAACAGAGAGTATCAGATTTATGGCAGAGTAGCCGTTTTAACAGAGGCAAAATGTCAAAGTTTATTACTTTTTTAATACTTTTTATTAGTCTTTTGATCTCTAATATACATGTTCTAGTGGGCCATATCCTATTTATTTATTAACAAAGTATGAATGAATTTTCATGATTTCTTTAGAGGACAATACATTTATTAATTAAATTACAGTATGTAGTATATTGAAGAAGAACATTAATGTATTGGAACATACTACCAAAAACAAAGAAAACCATTCTGCTTGTTACTCATTGAAGACATTAAAATACATTCTGATTAAAATAATATAATACATTATGACTAAATAATATATCTGGGTAGGTAATACCTTGGAAACAGCTGAGGCTCCCTGCCAGCATAAGCTACATGATTTTTTTGGTTTGAGATCTATATACTATGAATGGTTATTACATTAACTGACAATAAATTAACACTAGTTTTGAGATAACTTTATAGCAATAACTGAAATGTTAACTCCACATTCTAATATTCTTTGGTTGTTCTGAAATTCTTTGTGATATAATTCAATCAAAGCCAAGGAAACTCAACATTGATTAGATCTACCAGGATCAAAGGTCAAGCCTAGTTAACACTGTTGCTTTGTAGTATGAGATCTGCATCTATAGTTAAAATAAATTAAACTCTTACCGTGTAATTGCAGATTCTGACATTCACTTTACCAGAGACATTCACTTTATCAGAGCTAATTTGGCCAAATATACTTGAAGCCAATCTACAATATATTAGCCAATATACTGCCACATTATAAAAGATGTAAGATCTGGATGCAATTAGTATACTTCTGATCATTCCTTATTAAAAAAATGGGTCAAAATTGCAACAACATTTAAGAGGTTAAACCATTTATGAGTATGCATTGGCACATTCTGTGGGTCTCCTTGCAGATGAGAAGACCACTAAGAGTTTAACTTGCTCATCATTATTATAGCAATTCAGTTATGCACATACTACCAAATTAACAATATTTAACCAGTCCGGAAATATGGACTAGTTTTTAAAACTGAAATGCAGTTTGGATATTTGCAATAAATGTGCATAGAGCATGCACTTCTACAGCATAAATAGAACAGACCCAAAGCTATGAAAATGTCTTAATTTCAAAGATAACCTGTTTCACATAAGGGTCCTACAGTAAGTTACAGTTTGCAAATGCTTATACACAGGTGTTTTGGGCTTGTATAGGAAGATGAGGCATGCATTACTTCTTATAGATGACCACGATTATTGGGTGCCATATACCTAGATCACTTCTAAACACCTACAGAAATCCAATGACATAGGTTAAAATAATGGCCACATTGTGGGAATTTGTACGGGCTATTGGTGTTTTCAAGAAAGGCTTTCAATAGTAGGAAGAAAATTAAAGGAAAGTTCACCATGCAACACAAAACGTTCTATAGCACTGACTGCATCCACTTTAATTTCAATTCTCTGCACCTAAAACAAGCAGTTACTAGAGGCTTTCATGGTATTTTTGACCGATGTTCAGACATGCTGATAAGACTAACATAGCATACAACGATGCCTGCGTTTATTGATTGTACATTCTGCTGTAAAAAAAACACAATAGCGCAGAGACCAATCACTAAACCAAATTTATATTAAAGATCTATATAATCATTTAGAAATACCTGTCGTACTTTTAAGTGTCTAGAGTAATACTGCTAAAGAGAACACAGAATAATTCTATCCATTCTATCAGACATCTATCTTCATCTTTACTACATCGGTAATCAGATATACATATCATATGTACTTTGACCATTATGGATGAATATATTCATCTTTCTGATTAACTCTGTAATTAATGAACTATGTTTGTGTATATCATAATGAGATTACCAAAAAGCTGCTGAATAGTACAATATTTCTTCATTGAGAACAACAGAATTTAAAAATTACATTTAATGGCAATCATTATGGTTTATCTACTTTGTGTTTTAAAATATAGCATTACATATCCTAAGATACCTGGTTCTAACATTCAGATTTACAAAACAAAATAGTTAAAGCTCTTATTTTTTAGCCTACCTAATCCATCAATGTGTTATCAATGTATACTGCATTTATACCTTGATACATATTACATACTTACACAACTGCAACTGGATTGAATAATAAAGTGCATCATCAATAGACAATGTATAAGTCACCAATTATCAAGAAGCTTTTGCTTATTAGATTATATACAAATGCATTTCCCAGAATACAATTTTTTATTATAATTTCTTTGGGATATAGGGCACTGAATTCCATCGTTTTATTTTAAAAGGCACTCCAGTTTCTAAGCAGCTTTCAGTGCCTTAATCCTTCTACAGAATGGCTATTCAAAATTCATCCCTCAGATCCAGGATTGTTGGTTCGACTACTAAAACCAGACGTCTGCCCTTGTACGTTTAAGACAAGGTCTTGAATAAATAAACATTTATTACAATGAATTTAAGAGTAGGCGAATTCTGAGATCCCTTATGAAACCTTACGGTTTATGAATGGAAATTAAATGATGCCACTCTTTTCTTCCTGCATTGAATTTCTTGAAGATGATTTCCCTATCAGCAACTCTTTTTCCTGGATCAAGTTATCCAATAGATCTTCTTGTCTGTAGTTGTGGTAGACCTTCAAGAATGCTAGAATAGTTACCCCTAGCCATGATAGCCAGGCAGCCCACAATCCAAACTGAAAAAGAAGAAATAAAACACATCAAATAACGAGTTCCTAAACAATATATTATATCAATAGTCAAGTTTCAAAGCTTGTAAAATTATTTAGCAAATCACTAACACCAGATTTCAGTATTTGAGTAACAATTACTAATTAATTATCAATGCTAACATTGTAATATAAAATGCATTCAACTAAGTGGATAAAGACCTTACATTTCTGCATAAATAAGTGATGATTGGCTCTTTACAATATTACAAATTAAAGAAATTTGAATTTAAAAAGTTAAGATCTTGATGGTTATATCTGTCAGTTGTGATGTTATTACCCCCTCCTTTCGCTTCTTACAATTAATCTTTGTCCCCTGATAGACAATTATGTACAATATGGGATCTAGACACAACAGTAATGAGGTTAAGCTTTGCACAAAAATAGTGGAATCTATGAATAAGAAAAATGTTTTAGTTACGGTAAATGTACTGTTTGCTCTTTGGTACAGCAACTAACAATACATCTTGTGTGTGACACACCCCTTATAATAGAAGTTGTATCCCTTTAATCTTTAGTAGTTTGGCTTTTCCTGAACTTTCAACCAATCTAGTGTACTTCAAATATAATATTTGTATCCCTTTGATGTGCTCAATACAGTTACTTAGCACACAAGAGATTTTCAATATTGAGCATATAAAAAAAGTTCTAATCAAGAAGGTAAATACAAGTTTCTTACCTGGGCAATGGCAAACTGGTCATAAAAGGATGAATTTTCTAAGTTAAGTTCTAAATCTCTGTCCTGAAGCTCTTCACAACTTAGAGGATATACACGTGTAGCCCAGGGAGAAAAAGGTGAGAAATACACGTGTCAACATTACAGCATTTTGCACAAAGAATTGTCTTGGTTATGCTGTATAATTGCAAGAAGAAATATATCTACATGACAACTTCATGCTACATACTTTCCATTATCTTTAAAGGGCATGTTTATCCCCAAAACTATAATTTAACCCACTACTGGCCCCACTTTGTAGTTTAAAATAAACCTAACCTTTTCTGCTCCTTATGGTTCACCAGCTATGCCTTTTAAAAGTCCAGAAAACTGAGAATTCCAAGCTGTCTGTGAGGCATCTGTTCCATGCTGATTCCTCGTCCTCATCAAGGTCTGGAGCATGCGAAGTACTCCCCACCACCCCCCATCCGAATCCATCCTCAGCCATCATTGCACCTAGCGTGAAATCCTTTGGAGGTAAGGTAATTAACCCCTGTCTGCCCCAAACCGCCGCAATATTTCTTAACAAATCCCCCCCGATCCATACAAAGCCTTCTCTCCCATGGCATTTCTAGTGATGTCAGCCGCATCTATGATTGTCTGCCTCTTGCAAGCAGAAGGCCGGATTAGATCGCCGCTGGAGAGAAGGCTGTGTAAGTAGAAATAGGGGCTTCGGACTTTTTAAAAGAAATACAAAAGTATTGTATTTGTATACAAAAACTCCAAAGTTGGTTTTGGGGGTGGACATGCCCTTTAAGAAGATTTGTAATATGATTAGGATATGTCACATATACTCAATTTTTTATTGTTTGTGCTAATTGACTTAACCAGCTCTTGTGTGTAAGTTTTCCCAATTGGTAAGCAGGGGTAATACATTCTTTTTTGTTAACATTAGAAGTTAGTTAGACAAATGTAGAAGGTAATCTAACTTTTTGGGTTGCCAGTCCTTTCCACATGAAACGACTGGAAAGGGAAGCCTGGGAATGCTAGGAGTTGTAGTTTTCAAACATCTAGAGAGCTGTAGTTTGAGGATCCCTGCCCTAAATCATGCTGTGGTGCCAAAATTGATAATATCCCTATAACCACAATAAATATAGAGTGCACAGTGCTGAATATAAAAACCCGGGCACGATCAATCAGAGGATAACAGTGGGGCTGGTTGGATGCACTCCATCATGTATCAAAGCAAGTTGTTTAATCCTTACGATGGTACAGCACTTTAATGTCCACCCCATTGGGGGTAAAGTCCAAAAGAGAAGAGTTATTGTGCCTGCACATAGGATGGGATTATGGGATCAATAATCAAAAAAAGTTTGTTTTTTTACCCCCAAGCTAACACAGGTACACACACTTTCTGATGTACCCATCCATTCCTGTGGCAGCCATGTAACTAGTCAAAAAACAAAATTTGATCAATAATCAGAAGAATCAAATTTTTCCCACCAACCTGACACAGTTACACACACCTTCTGACCTACCCGTCTATTCCAGTGGCATCCATTCTTTAACAGAAACTTTAGTCAAAAACAACTATTTTTCACCAATCATCAAAAAGTTCGTTTTTTTTATCCCACAGCCTGACACAGGTACATACACCTACTGACCTACACTTTCATTCCTTTGGCAGCCATACCTAAAGGGTAACTATAGTAAATAAAAAGCACCAGTGCCCTCTTTCATTGTCAAACCATGATTATTGTGTTTTAAAGCCTGCAGCACAGACACACACATTCTCTTCCAAAATGCAGCCTTTCAAGCCAAATTCAAAGTTTATACTTAAACTTTCCCTTTCCAGTATTTCTGCATCCTTAAGGAATATACTGATCTTAAAACAATCCTTTAAGTTTAAAGAAAATGCTGTGAACATTAAATAATTCCCGAAGTGAAATTAGGTACAAACATTCTAATGTCTAAACAGCTTTCATTGAATCTCATCAAGATTTTTTTTTTGAGGATTACCGTAATACTGCAGAAAGCCCTAATTCCCCAGCAAAACCAGGCGAGCGACAAAAAACAAATATATATGGGGAGATTCAATATCACTAAAAATAAGTGCACCCCCCCGATGCAATATTAATTGAGTTTTCCACTTATTTTAGGGCACTGTGCAATTTCCAAATGTTTTTAAAAATAGCGCAGCAAACTTGGGGACTTCAAAGGAGCACAAACCGCCTTACCTTTCCGCGCCCCAGTAATGCAATACCAGATGTAATCGTGTTTACGCCTGGAATTAAATTGCGGGATCGTAGAAAGGTAAGACGTTACTGTTTTGCGATATTGAATCTCCTGGATAGAGTATACTAAAGGTTCTTAATGCTAAATATATAACATTTTAGTCTTTAGTCCCACTACAATAAAACTAATGATAACACATTATTATTATTATTATTATTGTTGATTATTATTGATTATTATTGAGACATTATATAGCGCCAGCATATTCCGTGGCACTTTTACAATTACATGTATTCATTCACAATATAATGGATTGTTTTACTCACCTTGCAGGGAGACTTCCTTTTTCTGTAATGGCATCACACCACATGTTAAACCCAACACTAACTATGGTGCTGGCAATAAATATTACAAAAACCACAATGGAGCTGGCCAGTAGATTTAGGAAGGCATAAAAGAAAGAGCTGCAATAAAGTAAGAAATAAAGTAATTCAATGAGTCAAAAAAAATCTCAAAACTTCCCCACCAAGTACATTAGATTAGTGATTCCCAACTACATTTGGGTTAAACACAAGATTATCTACTTAAATGGGTCAACAAAATTTCTTTATTTATTACCGAGTTAGATTTCCCCACCTGTTAAAGGGCATGTCCACCCCTCAAACTTAAAAATTCACCAACTACTGGCCCCACTGTATACTTAAAAAAAATCCTTACTTTACATCCCTGCTCCTTATGGTTCTCCTGTAGTGCCTCTTTAAACTCAAAGAAACTGAAGGGTAGGAGCTTTCTTCCTGTCCAAAAGGTCTCTGCCTCTGTTTTATCCTCTCAGTTGCTGGCATGCAATGGAGCCCTCCCCCCCCCTCCCGATCCCTCCCTGGCTGCTTAAAATGAGGGTGGAGATGCCCTTTAAGTAAACCCTACTATCCACTCAAATCTGTAGTCTCTGGACATGTCGGAAGTTCACCGCAAATTGTGTGGTCTGTTGGCAACAGAGACATTCTCCTCAACCGATAGTGATTCATCCCTGCCCATGTGTACTCAACCTTACAATTACCGAATTGTAAAGTGGTAATGAAAAAGTTAATGTCAAATCACTATGGATAAGATTTTAAACATAATAAATTGGCCTACAACTTGTGACTTGTATTCCAAGAATACAGAATCCAACCTTTTATGTTTTAATAAAGGGTATTTATATGATTTATATTCTGTGCATTATACTGATTCTTTGTATGGTTTGGTTTGTTTGGTTACGCCCCCTTCCCCCCCCAGCTGCAGACATTCTTCTAACCCCATCTCTGCCCACCCCCACCGTCACTGTGACATCACGTCCCTGCCTCCTGACGTCCTCTCCCGCTCGGGGAGAAGAAAAATCTGACAACCCTGCCTACACTCCAATTAATATTTCAACTTCCACAAACATGTTTGCCAGGTTAGGTTTTCTCTTTTGGATGGCACCTTGTCAACTGCTTGAATTTAAAATAATTAAACCCAAATTTAGACAGTTCCCTAAATGCATGAATAAATGTAGAATATTTACAACCCTCCTTACATTATTTTATACAAGGATGCATGTAGATGTATCCTACTCATATACTAAACATACCTATAAACAAGCAACTACTTTAATTATTATTAGACCTCAAACCACCAGTAAAAGTCTGGCTTAAAATATTTGACAGTGTCATCTCCCAATCCTACTCTATGGCAGTGAAGTATGGGGCCCTGTCTCCTATTCAGACCAATCAAAATGGGAATCTGGACCACCAGAAATATTCCATCTCAAATTCTCTAAGCACCTCCTCCAAGTCCATCGCAGTACATCAAACAGCGCTTGTCGGGCTGAGTTTGGCAGATTCCCATTACTACTTGAGATACAATAAAGGGCCCTATCATTCTGGGCTCACCTACAGAACAGTAGCCCCAACTCTTACCATCATAAAGCCTCACTACACAACAAAGACCAAGAAAAGCCATGTGCACTGAAACAACTCATCAGCTCCCTACTAACATCAAACCCACATCCACAGAGCCTGTCAAACCTCCAATCACAGCAGCCATAACCCAGAGCCAATTGGGCTACGTGGATGAATGGAAGAAAGAAATAAGAAACTCCCATAAACTAACTATATACCAGGCACTGGACAGAGACTACAAACTGGCCCCTACCTGGAGAATATCACAAACCCTAAGGAGAGACAAGTCCTGAGTCTCTACAGACTGAGTGCCCACAGCCTAGAAATCGAATCTGGCCGACACAGACAGACATATAAACCGAGAGAGAACAGACTGTGCCAGCACTGTGACCAGGGAACCTTAGAAGATGAAACCCACTTCCTTCTACACTGCCCCAAATACAAAGCAATACAGGACCCCCATTCCAAGATGCTGTGGGACTTTATCCCTGACTTCAACTGCTTAGATGAAGAGAGAAAACTCTATATCCTGCTGGGAGAGAAGGAAGCCACAGTAAATATTGGGGCACACTATGTAACGGCATGTCACAGAGTTAGAGGAGCATAAATGGACTACTTGCTCAGTTATCCCTTTATCCTTCCCCAATGGTTATATCCCAGGACTGAAACCCAATATACCCCTTATAATACTGTCTATATATTACTTATCCATTGATACCCATTACCCCTACTGTAAACCCCTCTAATGTTGTTTGCTTTGGCAATGTCAAAATGTAAATTGATCCTGCCAATAAAGCTCTTTTTGTTTTGATTTTATTTGATTTGACTAATCTTATATACTTACCCAGTATGAATGGACCACGGAAACTCTGCACTAGCGCCACCAGGTGTCGCATAACCCAGAAGTTCACTGTATGAAAAAGGGGGATGCACTGGGGGGGGATGAGTAGATGGACAACAAGTTAGTTGGGTGGGAGGGTGTCGGTGGGTGCCAGAAGGCATGTGCCAGGGGGTGGGGTATGGGGGAGGGTCTAATATTATATAATAATATAATTATAATTATTATATAATACACATTATACAGTTGGTGTGATTGACACTAAAATCAGTCAGTGAACTGTTAACACTACAAATTCCACTGTTTAGTATACACATAGCTGGATTAGAACTAGGATATACTGTATACAAGGATAGGAAAGTGGTACAATTACATCTTTGAATGTCAATGGAGTGCTAGGTGGTGTAATTTTGCATCAGCTGGCCAGACAATAGAACAGGTAGATACTTACTCTTCGTGTCCTTTGCATAAGAAGAACAGGCTCCGCCAGGCCTGCACAGCAGCCGCTAATAGGGAGAGGATCGCTGTTAACACACTAAACCTGCAGGCTGACTGTGGCCCCCACTCCTCCACTGTGAATCGGTCCCTCTCTGCTGTTACGTTGATGCTCAGCCACATCCCCTCTGTGAACAGGAGACATTTCCCATTGAAGTCGTTGCTGTTTTCAGTCAGAGGGACAAAGGCAATGAAGCTGAATAAAAATGCCAGGAAATACAGAACACACTGGGCGAAGAGGAAGTTGTTCAGTGCCATATTCCTGTAATTACGAAAAAGAACTGTACTAACTGGGAGCAAATACACCCCCCACCCCGACAGAGAGAATAGATAGATGGTCAGTGTCCCTGACACCATAGGCGGACATGTAATATAGACAAATATTAATATCATTTCAATACATAATCTTATTATAATTAGATCAGTGTCACATTAATCCAACTTCTGCATTTAATGAAATAATCCACCCTGTAATGTCAACTCAATCTACTTAAGTCAATGTGTGTGTGTAAATTCCAGAAAAAGTTTTGAAAGGCTGGGGAAATTTTGATGATATTTGGTAGTGATACATTTCAGGACCCAGAAAGAAACATAGGCTACTTTACTTCTTTTACCAAACACTCATTGGGGCGTAACTACTGCCCCCCGCCACCCCTGCGACCGCAGGGGGCCCAGACGGTAGTAGGGCCTGCCACAAGCCCAAGAAACCCTTCTGCAATCAGTGTTTTTTAAACAGCTGATTGCGCGTATGAATGAAACATACGCACGCTCAGCTGTTTAAAAGACCGGACCAGAACTTCAGGAACTGAACTGTATAAAACGGCTAATCGCGGAAGGGATCTTGGAGGGAGGAGGGGGTCAGGGGCCTGGCCTCCATTCTCAAGGGGGGCCCCAGGCCCCTGAAGGTATGCCCTTGCAACCACTTACCCCCTTTTTTTTTACCCCCTTTAATTTAATTGGGGGTTATATCTATCTTGTGTGTTACCACCTGGTAGTAAATCAAGTGATCACCCTAGCTAATAGGGGATGAGATCTGAACCTTTTGTTGTTATCTTATGTAGCATTAAATATATTCCTCTCAGCAGTTTACAATTATTTTATCAGCTATCATCAGGATTGATAGCTGATATTTTTACAACCTATCTGTATGTCTTTCTCTCTCCTCTAGGGGAAACCCACACAAGCCCAGGGAGAACAAACTCCTTGCAGATGTCGCCAAGGGTGGATCTCAACCCCAGGGCTCAGTGCTCATGCTGTGTCATTTGTTAGATGATGGATTTTTTCAGTAGTTCTTGTGTACATTCTGCGAAATGCAAATCTCGAGCCAGAGCTAAACTTCTGAGAGATTTTCCGCAGATTTACATTCCCCAGTGTTGATGCACAGTACAACATATCGAAAAGTCCAGCATTGCAAGTTGATAGTTGTAGTTCTGTATAGACAGGCTTGTTGTAATGCTGAGTATCTCTCTCTGTGTGGTCCCCATAATAGCAATGCTTCAGTATGACACAAGCACTCATTTAAGGGAATGTACTGACAGGAAGATCTCTAACAAGCACCATAACAATTCCCACTGGAAGGTTCCCAATTTGGCTCTAGTCACATTCAATGTTCTAAATCACGGAACACTGATTCTCCTTTCATTCATTCAATATTCACATTTCTGAGTCTGAAGATGAATTCATTAAGAACAGAAGGTGAACAGTGAATCCAGAATTACACAGCAACGTTACAAAAGGCTCATAAAACATCAGCTCCCGATCATCATAAAGACTAATGTATAATGCTATGGTACAGCATAACATGGCCACATAGAAAGAAAAGAGAGATGTTGCTATCTACAATACAAAACAACCTATACCAGCAATACAGCAGGATAAGCAATTAGCAAACAACACACCCAGACCTTCTGCCTGGATTGTTTGTTTTTCATCATGTTTCTGTGGGTTTTCCATTAGGGAATCTTTACCCTAAACACAATATTGGATTCATATTTCAGCTGAAAATGCAAGTAGAAAAGGGCTGCTAATTGTACCTCATTCTGATCTGGTTAGGTTTCCTATCAAAGCAGACGGTGATCAGGAAGCCATAGTGTCTTTGGCATTGCAATGCACATGCTCAGTAATTTTTTAAACTAGCAAGGAGGAGGCATGACGCAACCAGGAATAATAAATAAGGAAGCCATCTAATGACTGCTAGCTTGGTTACCTGCACCCAGGGACCAATTGCATGCTTGGCTTTATAGTATACAGTATACTTCACCTTTCATGGAATGATGGAAATTATAGTTAAAAAATGGAATGGTATTTAATCTCATACAAAAATAATCATTTTAGGGATTTTGTATAGTTTAAGGATTTGACAGAGGACTTAAAGGGCATGTCCAGCCTACAATAAACTTTGCTTATAAATGTTCTCCCCCCAAACCCCATGTTCTCATTATTGATCTCTGCCAAAGCATGCCCCTGAACTGACTTACCTAACCCAGCAAAAACAGGAGCAGAGGGCTTCTGCGCCGACAGCCGCTCTACTTCCTGGTCGCGGCTGTCAGGCGATTGGGTGTGATGTCACGTTGAGACTTAACTGGCAGCTGCAACCAGGAAGTAGTGCAGCTGTCAGCTGCAGAGTAGAGGAGGAGCAGCGAAGGACCAGGTCAGGTAAGTCAGTTCAGGGGCATTTTTGACAGGGATCAATAATGGGAACATGGGGTTTGGGTGGGGGGAGAACATTTATACGTTTATTTTAGGCTAAAGAATCCGGCAGTACATTACTTAGTACATTCTCCCTACAGAAGATCTGAAATGAGGAAGATTTGCATTTTATAAGCAGGAAAATAAATAATTGTCCATTTTCCTATCTTCCTGATCCAATTCACTGCAATGGAAGGCAATGTTCTCTAATGGTCTCACAGAAACTATCCCATTCAATTGTTTAAAGATAACTGTCATGCTCAAAATACAATTTGTGGGTAAAATAGACACTTACCTTGGGTTTGTATTTTCTGCATAGGGGGAACGGCAATCAGCAGTAAATCAGTCTAGGACATTTCGCTATGAAAATTCATTCATGGTCCGGGCTGCATTGGTTGATTTACCAAATGTCCCTAAGCAAATTCACATCTGGATTAGCAGGGAAAAACATTGATGGATTTGCTCAGAATAATTGCAGCACAAAGTCTGTCAACCAGGGAATCATAGGAAACAGACTCAGTTGTAGAGCTTAGATGGAAAATGGAGAGGGGGAGGGGGGATAAATCAAACCGGTTTTGTTGCTGCTGAAATGGGAGGCATCATACTATCTTATCTACAGCACTGTGATACCCAATCAGATCTATACTGTCTTATCTACAGCACTGTGATACCCAATCAGATCTAGTACTATCTTATCTACAGCACTGTGATACCCAATCAGATTTAGTACTGTATTATCTACAGCACCGTGATACCCAATCAGATCTAGTACTATCTTATCTACAGCACTGTGATACCCAATCAGATCTATACTGTATTATCTATAGCACTGTGATACCCAATCAGATCTAGTACTATCTTATCTACAGCACTGTGATACCCAATCAGATCTAGTACTATCTAATCTACAGCACTGTGATACCCAATCAGATCTATACTGTATTATCTACAGCACTGTGATACCCAATCAGATCTAGTACTATCTTATCTATAGCACTGTGATACCCAATCAGATCTATACTGTATTATCTATAGCACTGTGATACCCAATCAGATCTATACTGTATTATCTACAGCACTGTGATACCCAATCAGATCTAGTACTATCTTATCTACAGCACTGTGATACCCAATCAGATCTATACTGTATTATCTACAGCACCGTGATACCCAATCAGATCTAGTACTGTATTATCTACAGCACTGTGATACCCAATCAGATCTAGTACTGTCTTATCTACAGCACTGTGATACCCAATCAGATCTAGTACTGTATTATCTACAGCACTGTGATACCCAATCAGATCTAGTACTGTCTTATCTACAGCACTGTGATACCCAATCAGATCTAGTACTATCTTATCTACAGCACTGTGATACCCAATCAGATCTAGTACTGTCTTATCTACAGCACTGTGATACCCAATCAGATCTAGTACTGTCTTATCTACAGCACTGTGATACCCAATCAGATCTAGTACTGTCTTATCTACAGCACTGTGATACCCAATCAGATCTAGTACTGTCTTATCTACAGCACTGTGATACCCAATCAGATCTAGTACTTACTGTATTATCTACAGCACTGTGATACCCAATCAGATCTATACTATTTATCTACAGCACTGTGATACCCAATCAAGATCTAGTACTATCTAATCTCAGCACTGTGATACCCAATCAGATCTATACTGTATTATCTACAGCACTGTGATACCCAATCAGATCTATACTGACTTATCTACAGCACTGTGATACCCAATCAGATCGAGTACTGTATTAACCATATAATGCTATTAATTTGCATTACCCAATCAGATGTTTAGCTTTTTACTGGGTAACTGCAGATTAATAGCACAAATGTTACCCTTATATTGGAAGCAAGTTTATTAATGTTCATGGTTTAGACTTGCCTCTAAAAGGGACATGGAAAAAGGGAGGGAATTCCTCCACCCAATGTGAATATCAATTCAAATAGGCACGGCTTCAGGCCTTTCCCTCATAGTCCATACAAATGTTTGAGTTACACTGCAAGACTATTCTTCCTTACTCATTAACCCTATCTAACAGTTATCCAGAGATGGCAAAAATAAAAAATTCCTTCCTGACTCCAAATAGCAATCGCAAAGTATCCCTGATCAACCAGAACTATAGTATATGTATTAAAGGACAATTATACTTACCATTTCCCCAATCCATTCCTGCAAAGTACCCAGGATGAAGACCTAAAACGCTAAGTCCTCACCTCTGGGTACTTTACAAAAGTCCTGCACTACTTACTTGTAATCTCCCTCGTCGCTCCGGTCCGATCCTCCCCACTGGCACCTTTGCAGAGCACGTCTTCCCATTGGCTCCTCGCGACCTGTCACTCAAAGTGCCAGTGGGGAGGATCAGACCGAGCGACAGGGAGATTACAAGTAAGTAGTGCAGGACTTTTGTAAAGTACCAAGGTGTTTTAGGTCTTCATCCTGGGTACTTTGCAGGAGTGGGGGGTGGGGGAAAGGAAGGACGGGAGGTGAGTATAATTGTCCTGTAATACTAGTAATTCTCAATATTATGTATCCTAATACCAACCAGAACTACAGTATTATTAATACGTAATTCTCAATATTATTAGTACCCTGTACCAACCAGAACTACAGTATATGTATTAATACATATTCTCAATATTATATAGTATCCCTGTACCAAGCAGAACACAGTATATGTATTAATACCAGTAATTCTCAATATTATTGTATCCATGTACCAACCAGAATGCCGTATATGTTTATACCAGTAATTCTCAATATTATATAGTATCTCTGTACCAACCCGAACTACAGTATGTGTATTAATACAGTAATTCTCAATATTATATAGTATCCTTGTATCAACCAAAACTACAGTATATGTATTAATACCAGTAATTCTCAATATTATATAGTATCCCCGTACCAACCAGAACTACAGTATGTGTATTAAATCCAGTAATTCTCAATATTATATAGTATCCTTGTATCACCAAAACTACAGTATATGTATTAATACCAGAATTCTCATTATATAGTATCCCCATACTAACTAGAACTACAGTATATGTATTAATACCAGCAATTCTCAATATATTAATATCCCTGTACCAATCAGAACTACAGTATATGTATTAATACCATATTCTCAATATTATATGTATCCCCGTACCAACCAGAACTACAGTATGTGTATTAATACCAGTAATTCTCAATATATTAATATCCCTGTACCACCAGAACTACAGTATATGTATTAATCTAGTAATTCTTAATATTATATAGTATCCCTGTACCAACCAGATCTACATTATATGTATTAATACCAGTAATTCTCAATATTATATAGTATTCCCGTACCAACCAACTACAGTATGTGTATAATACAGTAATTCTCAATATTATATAGTATCCCCATACCAACCAGAACTACAGTATGTGTATTAATACCATTAATTCTCAATATTATATAGTATCCCCGTACCAACCAGAACTACAGTATAGTATTAATACCAGTAATTCTCAATATATATAGTATCCCCGTACCAACCAAAACTACAGTATATGTATTAATACCAGTAATTCTCAATATTATATAGTATCCCCGTACCAACCAAACTACAGTATGTGTATATACCAGTAATTCTCAATATTATATAGTATCCCCGTACCAACCAGATCTAAGTATGTGTATATACCAGTAATCTTTTTCCATAGTGATTCACTGAGCAGTTATTATGGTGTAGGTGACACCAAATGCACCATCTTATCACATTATCTTATCTGCTTTTCACCATGCAATCTATCCAGGTCTGGCTAAAGCAATTGCACATTATTTTAAAAATCCTTTAGACTTGTGGCCACCAGTATTACTTTAAGGTAATACCCTACCACATTAAAATACAGTCTACAAATACATGTAAATGGAGGGACGGTCTCGAACCCGTTGCAAAATTGAATCCTTTATTGTGTCACGTGGCCAACAAATGTGAGGAAAAACCACTACAGGAACCTATCCCTGGCGTGTTTCGTGACAATGGTCACTTCATTGTCACGAAACGCGTCAGGAATAGGTTTACTGTTTAGCTGAGACGTCTGACTGTTTCTGTTGTGTGGAGGTGCCGGTCCTCCCGGGACTTATGGTCTCCCCTGCGCTCTCGGCCCGTTGGTAGACCAGGGGAGGTAAGATACCTGATTGCTATTACAAATATAACATACTGTATTTGACGTATTTTGTGCATATTTAGTAATGAAAAAAATCTCCTTCTCTGTAGTACTAGTATCCTGTGATTGCCAGTAATGTGTCTGGTCAAACATAAAGTCACTTTTCTTCCTTATACACAATCATTAGGAAAAAATAGATGAGTGTGAATGGTTAGTAGTAACTCGTCCACATACCTTATCCCCTACCCTGAGAATAAATGTGTATAAGCTTTGCACATCAATGCTAGCCAAGAGTATAGTGCAGGTGAGGATACAGCATTTTAGGTCCCCACCCTAGGTACTTTAGTTGGAGGGTGGTGGGTTGGAATCAGTATAATTTCCCTTAAATATCAAATATCCCTTTGTTATTAAGGAATAATTCAATCACAAAAAGTGAACTATTCCTTTAATCTATTGATTGAGACCGGAGGTTAAGGAGCTGTGCCTTACCTCTGTTCTTCAATCAATTAACCAGGAGCGACGGACGAAGAAAGAAGAAACTTACCTTACACGCGATCCTCAACTGCAGCAGTGACAGGTCTCGACCGCTTCCTGGTTCAGAGTAACTATAGAGCGCATGCACGATAATGCACGCTATAGTTCTCTGGACAGGAAGCAGAAGGATGCGTGTAAGGTAAGTTTCTTCTTTCTTCATCCATCGCTCCTGGTGAATTGATTGACAACTGGAAGGTAAGTATCTCAAAAGAATTATTAATAAACACTATAAAGGATTCAATAAAGTTCTCATTGTTTAAAATGGTGGTAATTTTGCCTCAACCAATCAGAAGCTAACATCCGATTGGTTGGGGCAAATTAGCACCATTTTTAACAATAAGCAGGGCTATGTATCGAATGCCACAAGCGGCTTTTTACGTCTTAAAGTCACGTTAACACATGTACCAAGGGTTAAGGTGTCTTTAAGACATAACAACGGTGGTTGCGACGGTATGCAAATTTGTGCCGCGCACCACCGCAACTATGTACCGAGCTAATAACGGCTCTTTAATATGTAAACTTTAATGCGAGCAGATGCTGGCTTTAATATTTCGGAATGGGGAAACCCCATTCACTATGCACTGAAGCCGTTATGGGCTCAGTGCATTGCCTAGAAGAGGCAATAGAGAGTGATAATGGCTCTCAGTACAAAGCCCTGATTATCTTTATTGAATCTCCCTGATACACATATATAGTAGGAAGTTTGGTGGCCTAGTTTCTTAGAACCTTGGTGGGTAGGTGCATTGAAAAATATATATAGAATAGAGAGAGAAAAAAGATTCAAATGCACTCAAAATATAGTGAAAAAGATAAACATTCCTTTATTAAAACATTTCAAAGCAGGGCAAAGTGCCTATAAAGTGCTAGTGCACTAGTACATCAGATCTTAATGCATATACACAGGTAAGTATACATCGTATTTTATTGCAGACAACCGTGATCAACGCATTTTTCACACACAAGGTAAAGGGAGTTAAAGGACTGTAAACTCCCCTAATCCATAAAAATAACTATATACCATTCGTTTGTATTATTCACAGGGAGGTGAGAACGCTTTATCTCACCTCCCTGTGAATAATATTACGCTGGGGGGACCTGGAACTTACCTTCACTCTGCTCAGCTCGCAGACGCTTCCTTACTGAACAGCTGTTCTCTCCCGATCGCGCACCCTATCTTTTGCGCCTAAGATAGGGCGCTCGGTTGGGACAGAAAGCTGTCAGTGAAGGAGCGGCTGCGAGTGGAGCGGCGGTAAGGTAATTTCCAGGTCCCCCGAGCGTAATATTATTCACAGGAGGTGAGAATAAGCGTTCTCACCTCCCAGTGAATAATAGAATCAATGGTATATAGTTATTTTTGGGGTTTAGTGTTCCTTTAAGCAACAGTACTATAAGCACCAACGAGATTATGCACTAAGTCCAGACCATGCCACTCAACAGAACGCCAGACGTGTTTAAATATTCTCTCTAAATAAACAGTCACTAACTGAAGGTCATTAGATATAATTGGGGCAAATATGCAAGTCTCCTTCCTCCTCCAACGGCCGATACAGCACTGCTCCTCCCAGTCCTCATAAATGAACGGCTTAAGAGTCCTTTCATAGACACTCATGAGTGTCTATGATTAAGGATGTGAAATCCGAAACGCGTAACATGACCATGCTGAACTCTATTCTTGCAAATAAACAATTTTAATAAGCACGAATAAAGTATGAATTGTTTTTAACCGGACTTAAGCCGTTCATTTATGAGGACTGAGGGAGCAGTGCTGTATCGGCCGTAGGAGGAGGAAGAGACTTGGTAGATTATTTGTGTGGGGTTGGGACAACCCCTGGCAGAAGCACGCCCCACAGCTCCTATTGGAATAGACACAGAAGAGGAAAGTCGGCCCGAGCGACCATACGAAGGAGGGAATCTCCCGGCGTTGTAACAGAGTCCGCGCTGAGGGAAGGTAAATTCACTAATTATATTGAATAATTGGGGCAATGCACCGAGATCCATAAACACATTTAAAGGGTATCTACACTTCCAAAAATCGAATTTTCAAAAACCATACCTTTAGATAGTGTAATGGTCCACTACTCCAACACATTTTTCATATTGAGATCCGAGCTTTAGATTCTCAAACATTTACGTATTAATACAACCCAATATAATGAGATGGTTAGTCATATTGGTCTCCTATCTACTGTATCTATCTATCTATCTATCTATCTATCTATCTATCTATCTATCACATCTATCAATCTATCTATCTATATATCTGTCTATCTGTCTGTCTAATCTATGTCTCTGTCTGTCTGATCTATCTATATATCTGTCTATCTAATGCTGTGTCTGTCTGTTATATATCAATCTATATATCTCTCTTTCTTATCTATCTATCTATCTGTTGTCTGT